>CM065052.1:25689196-26310863 GCA_032883995.1 Coronaproctus castanopsis | reverse complement strand
AATTGCACATAGAATAATTGTATTTAATATAGTATGAAAATGAATTGACGTGGGCATCGAAATTAGGTCATACATCGACTACAAAAGGATCTTTAATTTTATATCAACACAGAGCGTTTCCATCTCAGATAACGTATACATAAACTCGCAACTAAAAGAAACGATATAAGAACCTAATTCAAAAAGCAAGGAAATAGGTTGAAAATCAACATTAAAAAAATGGTTTTACTGCCACACAAACTAGTAATATTGCAAGTAGCATCATTTAATTATTTACGACAGGTTACGTGATAACAGATTACACTAGACAATAATATGAATTTATGTGGTTGTCTTAGCATGTGGTAGTTTGAAGAACATTTTACAAAATATAAAGATTCTCTAAGTCTTAAAAATAAAACATTTAATCGTTACGCGTTGCCAGTATTGACCATGTGAAACATGGAACACTACGGTAGCAATGGAAGAAAGAATAAGAGTAGTTCAGAAGAGAATTGAAAGAATGATCGGTATAGCTTTGGAAAATAAAAATAAAAACAAACAGATCAAGTAAACTACGGGAATAAAAAATATAGTACAGAACGAACGAACGAGCAAAGGGATGAACAAGAAGAAATGAAATTAACTTCGCGAGAACTACATCAAATAGTGGGTGGAAAATAGCTGAAGAAGATAACACTTGAAATTCTAAGTCAGAAGGTAAACGAAGCAGCTATAACTAATATAAACTTCAGATAATTGACACAAGAAATAATACTATTACCAAGGATGATATTTAAAGGACATTAAAAAATATATATAGTGACTTGTCATAACGAGAAAATAAAAACCCATGCCATAGGTGTATTTTTCGATTTACATCATATAAGAACGATATCGCAACTACTTCGACAAGCAACATTAACGCACGTTTCTCGATAAAATTATAAATTATGAACAATATTTTTATTGTCGTATAAAGAAAACATAATCTAATGTTGTCATTTTCATTACTGTGTGAGTACATATTACAAATAGAGAAAAAAAACATTGATGAAACATAATTTTTGCAAACACATCGCCAAATAAATTGGAGTACTTATTTTCTTATTGTTTATTTAAAAATAATATAATAAAATCCTATTAACCAGAAAGTTGGTAGAGGTCGTCACCTGATAATCCTCGTCAACCTTATGACTGATACATGATCAGACAAACAACGCACCCTTGGCAAATTACCATTCCTTTGTTTCTTTAATTTATCAGTAAACTGGTACATTTACCAACCAATTTGATAGTTAACTAGAAACCTTTTTTTTTTTTTTACACTTAAAAATTCTCACGTTTGGTGGGATCCTAATTCACATCGTGAAAGCAAGACGTTTAAAAGTATTATCGTTACTCCACGAGGTCAGTATATTAATTATAATCGCTTTAAACACATTTGATGTCTAGTTATGGAAAAATTTTATTTAAATATTGTGTTTAGTGTTTAAATATTGCTAGTGTAATATTCGAAAACGCATACATTTAATCATGCACAATCGTGAAAATTAATTATTTTGTTAATTCTGAGTAATTGTTATAAATCGTTATTGTCTTTTTCATAATAGGTTTATGCGGCTATAGTTTAATGAATGAAGAATCTATTGAAGAAATACATCCGTCATTAAATATAACTAAACGAGCTCATTCACATTTACTTCGTCTACATGGGGTATTTAATAATAAATAAAAATTAAACATCCTACATCTAATAATTCATATATTCGCATATCATACTTAAGAAAACATGGAAATAATTTTGTAATTGCAAATTTTTATTATTAACGGACAAAATTATTAATAAAATCGTTTATATATTCTATATCCAGTAATGTGTAGCATATCATAGTTAAAAAAATATTTTTGTAAGAAATAATTTGTTTAAAGATTTTTTTTTATTAATGAACAGAATTATTATTACTAGTACTATAGAACTATTTTTTTATTATTTGTTTGTGTGTCTAAAACTGTCGGTTACTTGAGATATTGTGTAAAATTTTAAGTTTTTAATTGTTTGTTTTGATGTCTAAAAACAGATTAAAAAATAATCGTGCAGTTTTAATTACAGTTTTGTCCATAACGTATTTGAAATTTGGAAACAGCGAAAAATTTAACTTTCATTCAAAAACAGTTTTATTCGAAACAATTTCGTTGAAAAATAAAAATGGTTAATTTTTAGCAAACATTTTAGACAAAAAGGTTGTTAGCAATTGTGCATCTGTTTTCTATGGTGCAACCTTCATTATTAAAATTTTTAATTTTTAGCGCGTTTCACTTGATATTGAATCCGAAGAGAATGGATCGAAATACGCGGATAAAAGAAAAGATCGAACTTTGCGATGTTGTTGAACAAATGTCAAAATTAAAATGGAAATGGACTCACCACCTAGGTAAAGGAACTGATAATAGATGGACAAAGCAGGTATTGGAATGGTGGCCGAACCGTTAGCATGAGGATAAAATACGAGTTGCAGATAAAAATTGGAGGCGAGTGCCTCAACATCGAAATAATGGAAGCAATTAAAGAAATACTACGTAACAGTGTACGCGTGTATGTAATCAACTACATTCTTTATGTCCTATCAGGTTGGATGGTATTTAACCACAGCCTAGATCACGTGTAGAAGGTACACGGGCTTTGTTATCTAGAGGCAACCGATAATTAATACGTTGTAAACGAAGAAATGCGTGATGTCGACGATGACGATACGGAAGTAGAGCATGTTTTTGAAAAACTTGACTAGACTAGATAATCAGGGAATGAGAGAGCGCCTCAACAAAACACAAAGCATCTAATGAGGTTTTTTTTTTTCAAAATAAATGCCGAAACTCGTTTCGATATAAAATCTTTATAGATGATTATGAAAGATTTATCATATGGTATTCGCTCGAAATTATTAAGCTGTCAGTGTAAAATTTAAAATATGTCGTCTAAATAAGTTAAATATTTAAAAGTAATCTTGGACAGCTAATTAACTTTTAGTAACCATGTTACTTCCATGCATTCTTTGAGTATTTATCGGAAGATCTGGCCTTAATAATATTCATTAAAAAATTAATCTACCCCACTTTTATTTGACCTTTTTGACATCATCGTTTCGGAATTTCTAAAAATACCATACGTAATCTTAAAAATCGGTTCTCTCTTCGATCAATATTCCCTATATGTATAAATAAATTTCGAACACATTTTACGAAAACTGTTAAACTCGCCACTAAAAGAAATAAATTAACGTATAATTATAAATAAACTACGATATATGGGACATCATCTGCACAGAGTTACCCTAAATATAAGCATCGTAAAATAAATCACCGATTTCTGTAAATATAAATTATGAAGTGTATATTTATTTTTTTAAGTGTTAAAGTATAAAATTTATTGATTTTATTTAATGTTTTATATAGTTTCTTTTTTTAAATAACTAAAACTTATTCTCGCTTTACATTTTAAATAATTTCGTAACCGTTTTTTAAAACAAACATATTTAGTGAATTTCTTTCGCATTTACAGTATTTTTTCGATATATTATATAGATAGATCAGGAAATGAAGATCGCTGGATATAGTCCATTATCCACTTCTGGCGTACTATAGTGTACCTATCATGCGAACTTTTTGACTATATTAATTGCATATTTTAAAAGTAAGCATAACAGACTAGCTGTATTGGATCAAACAGCTGAAAGAAAATTCCAAATGCATGCATCCATTGGTGAGAAAATTAATTTGACAATTAACAAAGCCTGCAGACTGATGGATTTTGATTTGCTGAACATAGGGAATATAGAAGGAATAAGTAGCCGTCATCATATCTCCTACAGAATGACTAACAGCAACGTGTTCCGAAATGCGTCGTGGCACGTTTTATAAATTTAAGAAACAAGCAATAGTCAAATTTTCCGGTTTATCTCAACAAAGTGTTATCTGGCCTACTCGGCATATTCATCGCACAAGGCGGGATAAAACGATGTTGTCCGGTGCCCAGACAGGTCAGATCGATCCACCTCTACTAGTTCAAACGGTAACGTTCAAAACATATCTTAACTGTTTTCTATGTAACTTCATTCTTCCTAGCGAACTTAATGAAATACTTTTATCTAAAAATGAATATACATTCTCATCAAACTAATAAACAGTTGGATGTGAAGTAACAATTGATAACTTATAAAGCGTTATGGATACGATGACAAATAGACCCATTGCTTTTAGCCTTTGTAGCAGTACAAGGTTTGACAAAAAAAAAGTATTTACATCAATAAGGTTGTAACCTCGGTGCCTAGCTTACATAAATATTTAACATATATCGTTCGGGCAACTTAATAAATGTTTTTATCTATATTCTCCACGTGCTATCCTCGTGTCCTGCATCTCTTCATTAGGCTGAATATTAAATCTATACGACTCACCAAATTAACGAGTATATACATGTATACCGAAAATATTTAACAACATTTTTTCTAAATATTTCGTTTTCGTTAAATAAAATTGTCAAACGTTATAATACTTCGTATCTGAATGCGGACAATATTATATAACGAGTTACATTTTTTTTTTTTTTAATTTAAACGTTGATGTATATTTATGAAAAATGAAAAAAAGAATATCTGCAAAACATAACACCGGGGAAGAACATAAAAATAAATGAATAAGAAAAATAAGAAAACAAAAAAAAAAAAACAAGATTACTAATCTTGTTTCGAATTTCAAAACGTTATGTCAAACATAAACCATTAAAAACGAAGCTCATTTAATCTTAAACTAAAATTCGTATATTAACATTTTTTTTTTATTATACGTACAATTTAAAATTGTATATTACACGCGAATTGATTGAAACAAGTAAATTTTCTATTACTTGAAATTAATTTAGCGATTTAATTTTAAATAATAGAAATCGGGGTTTCTTTCTTTTCTTTAGAAAGAGATAGAGTGAGAGTGGTAATCCGATCACAGAGCAGAGCACATGATAAGGCCGCAAACTAAATTGTGAAAGGATCGTAACAATCGAATTATTATTATTATTCGGTATATATCCACCAATCTTTTTCGTATCCTTCGTGTACGTGTTCTAAAAGAACTTTACGTCGACTTTCGCAGTATCTGCGAACAATTTTGAAATGAAAATTAATACGAAATTCGAATTTTTTAAACGAATTTCATAGTCATCATTCATACAAAAAAAAAAAAAAAAAATAGAACCGATGATTTACATCTATATAAGTCTGCTTACTAATACTGAACATAAAACTATCTGATCGAAAGCCAAATAAACGGGTAAAAGAGACGACTGGACTCCATGATGCTGAGCAAATGGTAATGTAGTACCTCTTCATTTTGGATTTTTCAACCCAGTTTAATTTAATTCCAAGTTCACATCCCGAACACATGTAACTTATTCATATTCACTTTATTTAGTTTCCAGGTTTCAGCACCATAAAGGGCTTACGTACATCTTCAAAATTCCTTTTCAGAGCTTCAACCGTATTGACTTTATTCGATAGTTTTTTTTTGTGCAAATTTCGATATTCTTTGGTATAAAAGATACGACATTACAAAATATGTCCAGATTGGTCTAATTATCTGCATTAATATAAGTCGTTTATTACGCAGGCTGTTTGGAGCTGTGCGAAAAATTCAAATCTATTAATTATCCAACGAGTGCAAAATAAATGTCTTCGAGTCATAACCGTTGCTCAATGGTACCAGCGTAACGTTGATATACATTCGGATTTGGAAATCCCATCCATCGACGAAACAATACAGCACTTCGCATATCTTCTTCCAAATTATGAAGCGCGATCATTCACCGAAAACATTAGTCGTCTTAAGCGTACGATATCAACTGGTTAATTAAATACGCACCTTAGTTTATATATAATCCTCGACAGTTGTGTAAATGTACACATCTTTCGTTCTCTACATGAATATAACTCTTATCTCCAGTACCAATTTATACATAAGTATAAGATCGTACTATTAAAAATAGATTAAAAAAAAAAAAACAAAATTACAAAATATTAAACCTAAATTTTTCGAATTTAATTTTATTATTTTTGTACGCCAATTTACGCGAGTCAAAAATGTCGCACTTTGTTTCCTTCATCAAAATTCAACCAGAGCATTTTACACAACTAGAAAAATTACATTATTTACAATATTATTCGATTGTTGTCAATTTGTTCAAATCCGTTGTTCTATTAATTTAAGACATTAAAACGAGCGATTCAGTGGTATAAAAATAGGAGACTCTTTAATTACACGATATTATTTGCTCAATTAATTCTTTACGAACCTTTCTAGTATTCATAATTATTTATAAAACCCGAATATAATACTTTCTTCCATAATATTTGACAAAACATATTTTGTTGTACTATAATAATCGATAACAAAATTCTTACGCCTTAACGATATTAGATTACGACAAATTAAAATGTAATAAGTAAAAAGGTAAAAGTTGTGGCTTATTTGAAAATTTAAATAAGCCCGTTTTTATTCAGTATTAAAATATTTTTTACCCCATAATTTAATGGTCTTGCGCAAATATTCGACAAGTGCACTTACCAAAATATTCGATTAAAGTCAGAATATTACAATGTTCGATCTAAAATTAAAATGTAAATAAACAGATTTTTCTTCGTATACATTTTTTTTTTTTTTTTTTGACAAATATCCGACAACTGTTCTTTTGTTATCGTTACAAAAATTTGTAAATTTGTAAATTTTCAAAAATTAAAATGCAATAAACAAAAATCTTATTCGAAAATTTATTATACATATATATAAAACGTGCGTATCAAATACTTTCACGCACGTGATTACACAGTAGACATTGTCAGATTTTATTCAAATAAAAGTAATTGTATAAAACAGCGTTAATATCAGGTATTATGCTTATTAAGCATCTAGCAGACCTATATTACATATTTTGATAACGGTAAAAACTGCGTATCGTGTAAACTTTTTTTCACGTCACTTTATTCAGCACGATTTATATACGTGGTTTTAATTTTTGTCAACAATTTTGTCATAGTAAGCTGATTTTGCGTATTAGTAAGCACGTATTGAAAATATTAAAACAGTGAAATTGTACACCTTAATATTCGTGAGTCTATTAAAAGAAACTGCTTATAAGGGACTAACAGAATTTTTTTTAATTTAATAAAATAAAAAGTTTTGCGATAAATTGTAACTTAATATTAACCCACATGTCCGCAGAATGCATTTATTTACATTCTCTGACAATCCCACAAGACAATTAAAAATAGAATAAACGATTTTAATAATCCGGAATCTCGATTAAAAGTTGAATAATAAATTTGGCTATAGTGATAAAATAACTCGATAATTTCAGAACTTCAACTTTAATGACACTTTTACTGAGAATCTAGTTATTTCACTGGATACGTTAAATTAATCACATTCTTATTACTTTATTCAACATCATTGTTTACGGTGTTTTGGTACCGGTACAATGAAAAAAAAAAAAAAGTAATGAACGTTCTAGTGAAATTGAAAATACTAATCGCACTAGTGAGTTTCTGAAATCTATGACAAAATTTATTCGAAACTTTCAAAAAGAAAGTAAACGAAAAACAAAGATTATATCGAAACAAATTTTAACTAAATGCGCGGCTGTTCTGAATAATTCTAACTAGTCTAATAGCTGGATATATAAATAAATCACTGCAATACGGTCAATTAAACTTATTTCAACTATGATAAAATAAATTACAACTAACCTGTATTTGTCTTGTACTTTTTGTTTGATATCTATCAGATTTTCCGATGTTATATCTCGTTCTAAGTACTCGGACAAAGTTTCGGTCGCACTTTCTAAGTCCTTCTGATTGGTCTAAAATGATATATAAAGATGGATTAGTCGAATAAATATACTTCTCGTTAACTTTATTCAATTCCAAATATATAGAAAATTATTACACCCAGTTCTTTACTATGTTATCGTAATTGAAATACACTTTAAACTGTTCCTAATCCAATAGTTGAAACGCCACTTAGGTAAATATTATTTTTCACACATATATGGAATGCATACTTATTTATATAGGGTTCACATAACAGCTTATGCCAATTACAATGCGAACACTGAGAAATGAATAATTGAATAAAAGTATACAACTTGATTAAGCCGCAAAAATTTGTAAGAAAAAAATAATGATATTAATTTATTAAAATAGAATATAAAAAAAAAAAAAACATTTATACAACTGCGTATACAGTCACTCACAATACACATTGGAATTTACATACAACGGTGAAAAAAAAAAATAATTGTCCACACATGCGAACACATAAACACACTCGTTACACTGAAAAGATCTTAAGTAATCCTGCACGTGTACACTAACTAGTATACGGTAACGAAAATTTTAAATGTATTTGTGTATACTTATAGAAAAATATAATAATTTACAATTATAAAATCAATAACTCAAACTAGCTGTCGACAAACAATGTGAACATCTTTCTTACAGTAATAACAAGTACAGAGAGACGAAGTTTGACTAAATCGAGGAATCATAAAGTACCTGCTATGAAAATGTATATCCAAATGCGGATGAGTTTTAAGTAACAAGTTACACAGGCGTAAAGTTGACACTAATGGACGAAGATTAGTACGCGAACGCGGTTGGAAGAAATATTCATTCTAGTATTCATCCGATAGGTGTACTATGTAACTAATTCACGAAATCAAATATTCACCATTAACGTGACCATTGCACAAGTTATGTCAAAACTTTAACTTGGAAATTTTCCGTATTTTATACAACGGTACACGAAGCATAATGTCACATAAGAGATCATAATCTATGTGGTCTGGATAATAATTCCTTACATGAAAAAATAAATATTCCAAAAACTTGGCCTAAATCCTTTCCACATCTATCGTATACTAATGTATCAAAAATTATCGGACAAGAGTTTTATATAGAGTATTTAATGTTCCTGGATCACTGAATAATTTTGAGTTTCTTAAGATATGTACAGAGAAAAACTCCAAGGGACATGAACGACCATAGTCACAATATTATTATCAAGATGGTAATTAAATGTATGTTTATTTATATTACGGCCAAAAAAGATAATGTGACACATTTAGTATAATTGATGGACGTCTACTCCACATAGTAAGGTTATCTAAGTCTCTTTGAAGAGCTAAGCAATCAGACAATGAGAGCCTATAAATTTTCAAGTAATCTGCGAATAATAGAAATTTAGAATTTAAGCTACTGCCTATATCTCATTAATAAAAGTAATAAATAATATAGGTCCGAGATAAATCCCTGAGGAACACCAGAAACTGGAGTGTACTCATACGAGTAATAACCGTTGTAACGTACATAACATTATAAAAAAAACGCCATTCATACCACAAAGACACACAACATATATATAAAGACACAATTTGGATTCAGGAATAGCATGAGTACACACGAGATGTCTTCAGTTGTTACCACAAAAATTCCACAATCAGAATCAAAACATGTATATAGGCTTCATAAATTTCGAAAAACCTTTGATAAGGTGGAGCATAATAAAATTACAAAAGCTCGACAGATCAGGGAAAAAATACGCCAAATGTACTGGATTATAGGGCAATGTTCAAAGATGAAGTTAGAATACAAACTACTTATTTATCGCACTATTATTCGGCCAATTTGAACGTATAGAGTCCAGCTTTTGATTCAAAATAAATTCCTTCGTATGATAACCAAAGCTAGTTTGTTTGTACGAAACGAAATACTGCGCACCGATTTAATAATCAGTTGGATTAATGAAGTCATCGCCGACTTGAATGTAAAAGAAAAAGAACATTAAAAATTAATTCTTTGAAATACTTTATATGAGGTTGCTATATTTCCCTTTATTATATAATTATCATAGATAAATATATAAATTTAACAATATCTATTCGTATAATACGCGAAAAAACTTACCTCGAAAATAACAGATTGATTGTTTTTCATTAAATAAAATGCAAACACATATGTGTACATTAAAGTCTGTCTACATTGACATAATACATCAACCGCCTTTTTTAGGAACTGTACCTTCACATTTATATTAAAAAAAAACAACACGAAAATTTATATATTACAAATAAAGTAGGCGCAATACCATAATAATAAAACATAAATAATTATATTGTACTTAAATTAATATACATATATATATATATATATATATATATATATATGTTTAACAATTTGAAACATTTATGTATGATTTAACGATCTTGTAAAAAATTTTATTACATGCAATTTTAAGCTTTCTGTTAATCTCCATAAAATATATATGTATATCTATTAAAGTTAGGTTTATGGTGATAACTTTCTTATTATGAATACAGTATATCACGTTCACTATTACTTCACTTGCAAACGCAATAGCCGTATTTACCATTAATTATTATTCGTTATTTTTAACAGTTTGTCGCATTTACTATCTCTTTTAATGTGTCTGCATAACTTAAAAAAAAAAAAAAAAAACTTATTGTCTATGTCCTTTACAGAGATGCCACCTAAATTATAGGTATTTAGGTCCTTTATAAATAACAAATACACCTCGTCTAAATTATTATTTATAAAATGTTAACGAACCTATAACGTTATGACCGTATTTTTATATACTAATAACTACAATTTTCAATTACCTTACGTTAACGGCTATAATGTCTGATAGCGTAATTGTTTTTAAATACCGGGTCCGACTCTACCGGTTTCCACTTAAAGGGGGGCACTATCATAAGAGCAGCTAATACATTCAGTGCCTTTTATTTATATATAAACGAAAAATATATCCTCAAAGACTTTCGTTTCCTGTACGAATCTTTTCGTAATTAACACTTAGCCGTATACATTATACGCGTTTTTAATATAATTTTATGTACGCTATGTTGTGCATGTGATTGACTTAATCAATTTCAAAAATTTATAAACATATATATTCATGCATATATATATATATATATATATATATATATAAAATTTATTTATATTTGATTTTTTTAAATTAATTATTAAAATATTTAGATGATTCAATATTTCGCAATATACATACAGACGAATGGATCATGTATAAAGCTACAAAGGTTGATTGTTTGGTTTAA
Source organism: Coronaproctus castanopsis (assembly GCA_032883995.1). Taxonomy (NCBI): domain Eukaryota; kingdom Metazoa; phylum Arthropoda; class Insecta; order Hemiptera; family Monophlebidae; genus Coronaproctus; species Coronaproctus castanopsis. Next base: position 26,299,705 of record CM065052.1, on the reverse strand, counting down.
AACTGCGTATTATTTTCTATTTTTAAATACTTACACTGTATTTGCAAAGCATTATATGTGAATATGATATTACTTATCATTAATTGTAGTAAATGTATTCTTATTCCCATGTAATGATTAGTAACGTGTGTCGTGTTAATACTTACAAAGAATTATTGTTTTGCCACAACACTTGGACACAAAAACATAACCTCATAAGATTTAATGTTAAAATATTATTTTACTCATTACTACAACGTTTAATACTGTTAAACACTATAACTGTGTTAATTTTACTTTTTGAAACACGTTTTAACAAAGTACTGTTTTACATCGTTTTGGACTTGATCTTTTTATGAAACCACCCGCTAAATAACATTTTTTCAAGTACTTACAGATAAATCTCAAGTTTTTAACTGGTAGTAAACATATCGGATTCAATTAGCTATTAATTAAAATTAATCTTAAGCAGCGCTTACAAACTTCCGTGTAAGTCTTTTTTTTTTTCTTCAAAAATGAACTCGATTATTAAGTTAAATCTACCAGTTAGAAATTTTTTAATGAGAATCAACAACATTAAAATTTCTAAACAAATTTTGTCGAATATTTAAAAATATTAAAATTATTTATAATATCTAGTCTCCAATACTAGCACGATACATCGTTTGTGACACACGAACGGAAAAAACTGTTTATTAAGAAAGTGTACACTATATATAAGCGAGCAAAGATAATATTTTACCTCAATCCAGGACATGTGATGTTGCATTTCTTCCATCTTATTTTTAACAGATGTGTACAATTTATTTTCAAACTTAAGAGACTGCATGTGATTCATGTAACGGTTACAGTAAAATAAATATCGCTGTAAAGCAGCTCGAGATCTTTCTTGAGCGTCACGTGCAGCTTTAGCTTCTTGTTCGTCATAACGATTACAATTATACCTGTAATCATAAAAAAGAACATGCATTCATATACATACAGCTATATATAATTCTACACTATATATCTAAAATATTTCGAAAAAAGATAACCGGTGAGCAGTCGGATAAACTGCAATAATAATAATGGTAGAATTGTTGCTTCGAGTAGTGGCCGTGGTAGTAGCAACAATAGTAATTAGAAATGTGGCGATAGTAACGCTGTCTCACAGTTTTAATAACAACAACGTTCCTAATACTACGGATAAAATAAGGAACTGGGGTGTTTAAAATTTGCGAAAAAAATTGTATATTTGCAAACAATTGTAGACGACGAATTTTTACTATAAATACCATGTAATATCGACAAAAGAATGTAACAAATTATGACCCGTGTTAAATCATTCAGACACCTATAATATTCAAATATGCACGTATGGAAATAGTGAAACAACCGCAATAAAAACTATGGGAGTCAAAAGCTGGTCTTCTATTATGAAGATTGTGTAAAAAAAAAATAATAACTTATTTGGAAAAAGAATACATATTAATTCTTAAATGATAACGAAATTAGAAATTATTTCGATAAAAATAATAAAATACGTTAGAGACTAGAATGCAAATTCACAACACTTAGAAAAAAGAGCTCGCCGAGTAGAAAGTAATCACACGGATACGGCCTGATTATGTATGTATAAAGAACTTAATTTGCAATATGGTAATTAATGTACGAATGTTAAAAAAATAAAGCAGAACGTATAATAATAAAACTCCATATTTACAACAATATTTATTCAATACCCAACTGAAGAGAGCTCTGCAGGTATTTTGACCTGTATAATATTTTTCTGCATCGAGTTTAGTAATGTTGCCTTTATTTTTAATTTGCCTAAAACGGATACGTTTATTCTATGAGCATTCCATGGTATCCGGGCATTTTTCTATAGACTGAGTTTATTCGTTTCTTATCTGCTCTTTCAGATTCTTAGGTCGCGATTGAGAAAATCAATGCTTTAAACTATTTTGAGTTCCTTGTTATAGCCGTGTCTTTCTATAATTGTCTTCATCTCGTAACTACAACTCCTGCTAATGCAAGGCGTCTACATATTTCCTTTTCACATCCTCCTAAATTTGCAACCAGCAGCTCCAGATAAATCAATTCAATTTTACCTCGTGTGCTGCAAATTCTATAGTATCTTTTTTGACTCTATCTATTACTATCACTTCGGACTTCCCCTGATTCACTCTGTAAACCATATTTTCACCCATCCTTCAGTTTATTGATGAGTTCTATTAATTCTTTTTTAGATGAGACAAATAGCGCGATATTATCAGCATAGCGAAAATTATTAACCTTGTACCCTTCTATTCAAATAAAATAAAGAACCGTTAATTTATATAGTGTCAAGAATTAACATAATTCATAATATAATCTTGGCACCAACACTATATTATTATCACACAAATGGTTCTGTATAAGGAATTAAGTTACAGCAAGATGAATTTGTTCGCGGACGATATAGCCATAGTGACGTCACACAAATATGAAAGAAGCAGAAATAAGAATACAACAAAATTTAATAAAAAATAAGTAAATGAACACACGATAGTCAATAGTCGCATGTTTCTTATGTTCTTTCTCAATAAGTTCTTTTGTACCTGGCGTTATCTTACCCTCGTGTCGTGATCCGGGAACTTTTGTTTTGCCATCGTAATACGTTCCAATCAGCATGACCAACCGTCATATGAACCGCTCGTCTCATCTTCCCAACCCGCGGTTTTCGTTTCCATCTACAACTGTTATGCCCGCTCCATCAGGTAAGAATGGTTTAATTTTACCGCTTAACACTGATCGTCGCCGTTTAGCGAGCATTAGAGAGCAAAGGAAGATCGATCCCATTCAAAACTTTGCATATCCATCAGAAGAACAAGGGATCATATTCAATCACATCTTGGATTACAACATTTTAGATTACTTATCGGTTCTGAAAGATTTTGTCGATAATATTAAACATATTATAGCCCATAATTACCAACAACGTACTTCAAAATTATCTGTCATCAATCCTTTGATATGAAACTCTCTTCCCAAATTTCTTTCCTCAGAATAAAACTTTTGAACAATGAATTTGGTCATAAAGTAAGTTGGATCATCGTTTATTTTAAATTATGGAGTCTAAAGATTCGGAATATTATTATCTGATGAAGATCTTTTTTGTTTCAAATGCAATTCCATTGGCCACAAAGCAGACACCTGCAATATACCCACAAATTATGACATCATTGAGAATCCTACTCATCATGACTCTCAACCTTCTGAGTCACTCTCTCGCAATGAGCCAGCGCTTTCATCTTGTGAAGAAAATACCCAGTAAGCACTTTCAAGACAATAATTCTTCCGTTTTTAACAAACCGCTTACCAACAAAGGATACCAGTAGAAAAAGTCCTGTTTCTTACTACTGGTTCACCAGTGTTGCATACTGACACAGCCACATTTCAATCGGTTTGTTGATTTCTCGGCCGTCAAGAACAATTCCATTCTTCAGCCTAACTTTAGTCATGGACTGCATAATAAGCTTTAACGGTCATATATCCTACTCTCTCTCAGCTCTCAACTCCTTATGTGATGTGTTCAACAACAATCATCATCCTATAGAAAAAGAAGTGTCATGGTTGTTATTAGTTAAATCGTGCCAATTAGTCTAATTTCTGTAAATTCCAACTCATGCCGGGATTCCAAGGAATGAACTGTCAGGCAAAGCAAGGAGGCGGCTACATTGTTGCCGATTTCAAACGTCCCAGTTCCAGCTAGTGATGTATGGAATTATGTCAAATCAAGACTTTTTGCTTCGTGGCAATCGACCTCCTCATTAAATAAGCTTTGCAAAATCAAGAATTCGGTTTTACCTTATTATCCTCAGCAGGCTGTGGCTGGGTAATAGACTAACCCATTCATACTGGATCAACAGAACTCAACTATCTAATGCACCCTGTGTAGTGTCACGCTGTTTTTCATATCCTCATTGACTATCTTTTGTATTCCTCATTCAGATTGTCTCTCAACCTTCCCTCCTCACTTCCTCTTCTCTTTAATGACGAATATTCCTCTCTAACTAATCTAATCATGTTTTTACTCGTGTCTCGTCTCTACTCCTTGATTTAACTTTCTCCCTTTCGTGCATCTTGCCTTTGTTGCTGCACATGTATGTTAATTCAGATTAATAATAAGAATGATAGACACAAGATAAAAACCTCAGAATAAATGTAAAGAAGATAAAAGCAATGTTAATACGGAAAATAACGCACTCAAACGAATGTGTACACTCGATAGAGGAAAGCCACCAATGTGAAATGTCTCAGAAGATAGAGATAGTAACTCAGTACAAATATTTGAAAGTAATAATGGACAAATACTTATGATGGAACGTGCATGTGGAACATACTGAAAGAAAATAAGAGCAGTTTTACCAGCTGTCTATACATTACAGAAATATGCAACATATAAAACACGAAAACTAGTTTATTATGCGCCAGTAGATTCCAGGATAAGTTACAGAATTCAGGTATCGAAATTGCGAGAAAAAGTATATCTGTGAAAAATAAATAAACAGGGAATTAAATGCTTGAAATTAATAGATTGCAAAGCATAATTTAAAAGTGAAATAATTAAAAAAGGAAACGTAATGAACATAAGATGGATGTACTTATTTTGTAAAGATATGGGAATACATACAAACAGAAAAGAAAATCAAATTGGAGGAAAATATGTAAACAAATTATGAACTGAGAGATAAACTTATGTACAAACTGTCGTTAGCAAAATAAAGATGGAGAACAAACGGACAAATATATTATAACTCCGATGTTAAATAAAATATCCGAGGAAATAATGTGAAAGGAAAATGTAGAGAAAAGAAAAAGGGGAATATATATCTTTCCCAAGTGATGATAAAATTGAAAATTGTATTGAATTCAATAATTTTTCGGACTTCTGTTGTACTAGGGAAAGAAACGAGATAAATAAGCAAGATTGTCTGACCTGCCAGCTTACCTTGCGATGTTAAATAATTTTTTGCTTCATTAGCAGCGAAGCCGACGGGAAGCACTTTTAGAACTAATCTGACGGCTTTCCTACGTTTAGATAAGTAGGTGCAGAATTTCCACTTTATGATTTTAAAATACTTTTAAAGAATAACCTTTCGAGAGAAGAGATTTTTAAGCAATTGCATAGACGACGATTTTTTTCCGGAGGTGTTAGAAGCGAATAAAAGAAAAAACTGAATAACGTACCAAAATAAAAATCTCGCTTAAAAACAAATTATGAATAAATTACCAATCAGTCTCATTCTGTTATATTACTAACAATGAGGTGATATTGAAAATTTGATAATTATGAAACGATAAATCTCAGTAAGAATTAATGATCATATATGCACAATCAGAAACCAGAAGCACTTATATAAAACCCTGCATCAAACTGAAAACACATGAATTTATGGAAATTATTATACGACCAGCAAGCACAAAGAAGTAAATAAATGACAAATTATTAATATTGATAAAACGCAATAGAGTAAAAAATTAAACCCTTCCATTACTTAAGTATTTACAATAGTAATATTACGAACGATTACATTCATACAATCACAGTTAAAATTGAAAATTATAAATATTTATACACGTTCCGTTTGAACGCATGTGTAAAAATATTACCACGATGAGCCATGAGGTTCCCAAGGGCCTAAACAAACCCAACAAAAATCAGCTTTACAACTTTGATTCTTGCATACCATATGATTGCAACCTCCATCCTTTTCTATTGTAACGTTGCATTTCGGACATTCCTAATTAAAAGCAAACGATTGAAAAATGTATCAAATAAATCAGCTATAAACAATTTAAATTGCAATTTGATTACATCGAAATTATTAAGTTATACAGAGATATCGTCAGTGATATATGACACTGTTTACTACATACAAAATTATTTTTAAAAATATAATTCATTATTTATAAGCAATACGAAAACGCTTCAACACATTACGTAGGCTTAAACATTTTATGATCAAAGTTAAAATCTTTAAATTGATCGAACAATCGTTTATTAAATAATGAAATTGAAAAAAAAAACATGCCTTAGAATAAACACACCATACAAATTGGAGAAAGCAATCGAGAAAATATTACAATTTTCCTATAACAGAAAATAAAATTAAGTTAATTATTTTTTGAGACAAACGACTACGTTCCATGAAAGAAAATATAGTCATCATGATGAACCGCAAGCAAGTAATCTAAATATTGTTTGTTTCCAATATTAAATAATAAAATATTCGAAACAAATGTTTAATTCATAAATCTAATTTTACATAAATTTTTGTATCCTAATTCTGTCTGTACTTAATAAAGACAATCGCCTTAAAATAATATTGAAAAAATACATCAGTACGTTATATTTCAATTTAATATGTACAAATATACCAATTCAAACATACTTCCGCGTAACACATAAACGCTGTCAATTTAATTTGCCAGAATTGATTTTAATCATATACATAACAGTAAAATTTAGGTTTTACTTTCATTCATAATAACAAGAATCTTAAAAAAAAAAATCGAATTCAAAAGACAACAGATTAATATTTTAACAGATTTCATAATTATGGGGAAAAATAGTTTCTACCAGTGTTCAATGAAATCTTGCTCCCACTAACTTAAAATTTACGTTTTAAAAAAAATTAAAATCATATATATTAGCAATTATATCATATCCGAATTTTACTTATACCGGCGATATATAAATAACTGTTCATAATTTTGGTTTATGAATTTTTGTGACAGGTATTTACGTATATTTTGCTCTCATCTTGATATTTTCTTGCTTATTGGTTATCAGGCACGCATCCATAAAAACTCGACGTTTACAGAAGAATTTAAATAATTTATATATTTTTAAGAAACTAATTTGTTATAATTTAGACCATTTTTTACTTGAAATACTGACAAAATTCTTCATAATTATCATTTCCTGACAATCTCGCCCTTGAATGATTACCGAATGATATATAGTTTTCATTTATCTCAATTACTAGACGATGAATGCACCATGCAGTATTCAGCAGTTGTCTTTTTAAATAAAAATTTGACCGTACAGTAAAACGAATCCCAATCAGGTTTTTTTATCTTATTTGTTAACAGTGGCAATTCAATGTTTTCAACGTGAATGAATAATTTATTTTCAAAAGAATAAATCAACTAATGAAATCATTATTTCTTGTAAAGAATTCAAAACATGTTGACTTAAGCAACCAGCATCGGTCGGTTCCGCGCAATTTACTTCATTATAAAGTTGTACGACTTAGATATTTATCGTAATATACGAATGATTAAGATTGGTTATCAAAACTCTTCTCAAAACTGAAGTAACACGTATCATTGAAGTTTATTAAGAAACCACAATCTTATTTAGAATAGAGTTTTTTAAAATGATTTTACTGAAATCTGAAACCTAAATTCGATGTATGTATAAGAAATACCTTTGTATTTGTAGCGATCCTTTTAGATGTTTCAGAATCATCATCACACTACTTTATCCATTTCGTCCATGCGGAATTAATTCGCACTGGAAACAAAATGTACGGGTGCTGAATTTGAATATATATATATTGTCATATTTTATATTTATTTGTGATTTCTTTATAATCATAAAATCCATATTTCTTGGGAAGTCCTATTAATAATTTGAGATATTCTTTTTGTTATAATTTATTTATGTTCTTTATACACAAGATGTTTTTATACTGATTGTGTCACAACCGTAATGTTTTAAATGTATACATTTACACGAAAAATTAAAAAAATTATAGATATTTATTTTTGACGCCACATTTTTTCGACTAATTTCAACATATAAATTCAATATTTTTATGATTTCCACACTTCAAGTACCAGAATGTTAAAATTTATGCACAAATAGAAAAGTTATAGTAAACTTAATATATATTTTCAAATACCTTCGTATTTGCTGCAATCCAATTAGATGTTTCAGAATCATCGTCACATTTTTTTATCCATTTCTTTAATAAATGACATTTAACGGGATCGTGCCAATTTTCCCCACACTGGAAACAAAATGTATGCAAACATTTGCATGTTACTGGCCGAGATTCCACATTCTGAACTTTAATAACGTTGTTACAATCAGGTGATGGACACCACCTTAACAACCGATTGCACTGAAATAAGGATCAAGGTTGACAAACAACCAAAAACATAATTTAAGATTTTTACAAAGTAGAAGATACGACATAACAGTACTTTTATTAGTTAAAACTTGCTTATGGATATAATGCAATATATAGAAAAATTAAATATACCAATTAGATATCAAATAAAATGTTATTTTTACAAAAACATAAACCATAATAAATTTCTTGTATGCCATATAATTTTATTTATATAAATATTTATTTTAGACGTTTTAATATAAAGTATGAATTTTATATTTTTAAGGTATGTTAATGTAAATTTTAGTTAATTTATAGCAACAAGTTTGATACTATTTTTAAGTGAACTTAAATTCGAGTTATATCTCAGTCCAATTACAAAAACTGAAGATAAAATTTTCAAGAAATAACAAAACTTTTAATTGAAATTAAATAAATAATCAACAAATTATTTATCAGTTACTATCTGGTTTGTACATTACAATCAGGACGATCAATAATTACAATTATGGATTCCCAGGTTATAAGGTACAAGTGTAAACATGTGAAAATTTTGACTTAAATTCGAGTTATATCTCAGTCCAATTACAAAAACCGAAGATAAAATTTTCAAGAAATAACAAAACTTTTAATTAAAATTAAATAAAAAATCAACAAATTATTTATCAGTTACTATCTGGTTTGTACATTACAATCAGGACGATCACTAATTACAATTATGGATTCCCAGGTTATAAGGTACAAGTGTAAACATGTGAAAATTTTGAATGCAAGTTACCACTGATAAGGTAAATTTGTACTATTATATATTATTCATATTATTTTTCTAAATTTCTGTCGGTCTCAATTTTTATAATTGCGCTTTATCGTTAATAAATAAGTTTATACTTTTTGTATGTATTTTTTAAATATGAAAGTCGTTTTTATCTAGGATTACTTAAAACAATACTGGCACGAAAATGTCCATACATATTAATACATAATTAAATATATATCATACCTCGACAAAACTATTCGTAATAATATGTTGATATTTTACTCGGACTTGATTATCTTTTATTAATCTCATAACAGTGCCATCATCAACCAAAATATCACACATAAATTGGGCGCATGAAATAGTTTGCCCTAAACCTTCTTCCATAATTTTAGTCGTCAAATAGGATGTCCAACAGTGGGTACAAAATTTATGATTACATTCTAAACCAGTCATACTCTAAACAGAAAGAAAAAATGAAATTTATATTTATGGAAATTATAAAAACATCATTTTTCGGCTTTATGTTATCAATCATAAAAAAAAAATAACCGAAAACTTACTAAAATACGTTGACTATCATTTGTGTGCACGTAATATAGAAAGCAAATATATTTTGTACATTAGTTCCATGTTAACATATTTAATTCTTAATTCAACTATAGTATTGTCTACGAATTTTTATATTACACGTACCGATGACGGTAAAACCATAAAACATATTAAACATTCTTCTGTACTGTTAGAACGTCTTCTGCCCTGTTGAAACAGAAAATAAATTTATATCTGACGATAAAGGATAGAATTTGGCATGTCCAAGTTTAAAGTTAATTATGGCTCACGTATCTATTATTAGGTAACAACAATAACTCATACTTTATATTTATTAGCTGGAGGTGGTTTACGAAAAGGATTTATTACTCTTGCTTCTGCAAATAATGCTTCTTGATCACCATCGTATAATCTTTCCATTAATTTTTCTTTATCCCATTTAAAGTGATTTAATAAAATTCTTGTTGTTGTTGTTGGCATCTGTTTTACATAAGATATGTAATATTTCAATTATTTTGTAATATTCATTTATAAATTTAAATTTTTGTGTAATGATCACTGTATAATTCTAATTACTAAGAAAACAAAGTGATTAAGAATTACTGAAGCAGTATATCTACTACAGGCTGGTATAACAGTATGCACATACTTAAAGCAATTAAATGACATCGCGAATGATGTTTATCATTTTACACTATTAAAGAAACCAAGATAATCTTAAGTTTAAAACATTTATACAAACAAATTTAAATAGAAAAGATTTTCTTTAAGTATACAATCAAGTAATCATAAAATTGTATTAAGAATGAAAGGGTTGTATAACTACCTAAACAGGTCTCAAACATACCTGCAAAACTGCGTTTACATCTTGTATACAGTCTACCATGTGCTGTACTATTTCATCGGTGGATAATACTTCATAAGGATAATCTTCTATATCGGATGATTTTTCTTTAGTATTCTTATCAATATCCATTTCAAACTCAACATCATCGTCACTGGTTTCATTGCCAGAATCAACCTCTGATGGCATATCATCATCCGTGCTCATTACTTGTAATAAATGATATGATTAAAATTTAGTTTCACGTTTACTAATATATTAATAAAGAAATTAAAATTGACAACTATAACTGAAAATTTAAAATTGTAAAATCAATAATTGAAGACCAGCCAATAAACTTACACATAAACAGAACAGAACTAGATATCACAACTGGCCGTCAAAACTTAGACTGCTTAATGAGCAGACTTTTGTAGTTCTTAAGTTCGGTTATTCAATACCAGTGTCGCGGGTGTATTTTATTTATTTTATATTTTTAATTGAAATATAGTTATTTATTAATTAAAAAAATCATAACTTAAACGATATGTAACATAAATAAAGTCGGCATGACATAATACCTAATCCAAAACTATAAAAAATTAACAGGATTTTTAGTAAACAATTTTTACTATTGATCTACAAATATAAACCATAGATTTCATAATTATTGATATTTGGCTATTAACACATGGGCATAGTGTAGTGTTGGTAGTGTTGATAGTTGTTTTGATTTTTTTAGACTTAGATAACAATAACTAGGTAATGTGAGTATCGAAATCGAGGTTTCTTTTGTGTTCTAATTGTAATATTTTAATTACAATATTACAAAATTATGAATTTGCTGGATGAGTATACAGTTATTTCACGATTAGGCAGCGGAAGTTACTCAACTGTTTATAAGGCATACAACAAGGTATATAATAAAATAATTCTTGTTTCTATTAAAAACACGAATGATAAAATTCACTTTATAATTATACGAACTTGTGTATACGTTGTAAAGAACAGAATTTTAAGTAACCAAAAGAATCAATGTTCAAAAAGAAAATAACTGACAAGCAGAGTAGTAAGAACAAAAATATATCCTCTTGCGCGCTGAATAAAAATAGTGCTATTATTACCCTTCTATCTCTTTGAGGCTCAGTTCTATAATACTTGTACACCTCAGAATTGATCAGATGGATAAATCGATGTATCTTAATTTCACCCTTTCAAATTTTACTTATAAATATGTTTATAAACATGAAATAGGTCAAAGTTTCTCCGTTATAGCGGTAGTGTTGATTTGGTTTTTATAGTTATTTTTTTATTTTATGTTACTTTCATATAATAAACGAAATCGTTATTTTGAAAAAAGCCCCGCTTGTTAGTTTGGTTACGTTAGGTTAGAAGTATAATTAATAAATAAAGGAAAGTAGGCTCACTACCTGACCATGTTAAAAACCGTCAAAAATCAGTATTTAGATAAAAAATGTCAGCTAAATTTTCTCCCGATAAGGCTAATTCATTAGTAACATCAGGTGGAAACCATTTCCATATAAATTTTACCGCTGTTTTATTTTTTCTTTCAATATTAAATGTTTATTATTATTTACTTCATTTTCTATCTTTTACGTTCCAATTTTTACGCGCACTTCATTTCTTTCTATAAAACTTTCAAAAATGGTTTCCGTGGATTTTTAACTTCATAACTCAATGAACATAGTAATTTTTTTCATTGCTGAAAAAATCAGAGTTGTACAAGTATTTTGTATAATTTTGAAACTTAATAAAATTGAAAAATTGATTAAACCTTATGACATGTATGTTTAAAGTAGTAACTGCACTATTTTAACCCGCGATCGCTCGCGTTGTTAGTATCTAACAATCAACTTATTTTTATTATAACTTTAATAAATCGAATGATAAATAATCACCCCTTCACCAATGCTTCCTCGACGTAATAATAGAACGAATAACGTCACAACTGTTGATAAAATTAAATTTGATTCGGACTATTTCCTGTTTATAATCGACGATAGCGGAAATGTTAGATAAAATCTAACACGCGAGCGATTACGTTACATTAATTGTTAGTAATCTAACGCGCGCGTGATTAAGTGGTGTGATTTTAGTTCAACTGTATAACTTTTACATGAATATTTTAAAAAAAAAAATTATTTTTACTGCCGAGGTTTTAAAATATAATTTTTTTCGTAATTTTCTGTATATTTTTTTAGTTTTTTACCATATTATTTTTTTTTATAATTTTTTACCAAATAATACTATAGTAATGAATAAGGATAAAATAAAAATAAAGTAATAGAATGGTTGCAAGAAGAAGAAGACATAAATATTCTAATATTGTTTTTCACATTTATATAAATTTAAGTTTTTCATTTATCTGTATTTGTTCAATTAATTATAGATAAACTTAAAATGTTTTGTAAGATAAAAAATAAAATTTACATTGTTAAAAATAATTGTAGCTTTAATTTAATACCTCTGCTGAAACTATTATAATTTACAATTATACTAATACCCGTTAATATTTTAATGCTGTATAACGATAAACTAGCAGACTTAAAATAAATATATTAAAATGTTCGGAAAAGTGTGTATGTCTGTGGGTGGGGGTGGGGGTGTATAAGATCGCAAAACTATCCCACACATACAGTATCGTTTATGCAATAAATATAATTTGCATAAAAATGTAAACCATATTTCTATGAAATTAAGCCAATTAATAAATTGTTAGATAAAATCTAACACGCGAGCGATCGTGTAAAATAAAACACGCGAGCGATCGTGTAAAATAAAACACGCGAGCGATCGTGTAAAATAAAACACGCGAGCGATCCCGGGTTAATAAGTGCAATAAGTGCATTATAGAATAAGGAAATAATTCTGACCAAATTGTATTAGAAACTCATTTCTCGCTCTAATCGAGTAAATTTATTAAATATAATTACTACGGATTAAAATGCCCGTTTTCAGAAACTGGTATTCAAAAAAATTAACGTTTCCATTCATTTAACGCATACGTTTTATTTTTAAACTTACAACTTCATACTGTAAACTAGCTTTTATCTATTTTATATACTATTGATAATAGTAATAAATTCATAAATTGTATTTTACAAATCTGCAATAGAGTGATAAAACAAAGGTATTAGCCATAAAAGTAGTGGAACGAGCAAAGTTATCTGTTTCTGGGAAGAAGAATATTATTACAGAAATATCGATAATGAAGAAATTAAAACATCCAAACATTATTAAAATGGAAGATTTTTCGTGGAACGATAAGTATGCATTAAGTTAGTTTTATATTTCACAATATTTAAATAAAATACATTCTTTCGAATAAAAATATTTTTAATTATTAATTTTTTATAAATATTTATAATTTTAATTTAACTTATCTATTCCTTCAACGATTCTCTCGCTCTCTAATACCACATATATATATATATATATATATATATATATATATATATATATATATATATATATGTTGCCTTTTACAAATTATTGTATTAGGTATATACACATTGGATTAGAATACTGCAATGGTGGTGATTTATCGCGTTTCATAAAAACAAGACGCAAGTTACCAGAAAGCACGTGTCGTGAGTTTTTACAACAATTAGCTGTTGGTTTACGTTATTTACGATCTCATGATATTTGTCATTTAGATTTGAAACCACAGAATTTATTGTTAGTGAAGCCTAACTTAACTTTAAAAATTGGTGGTATGTTGTGAAGCGTATAATTATTTTTTATTTCTCTAGTAAAATGTGAAGTTGATTAAAATTAAACTATAACCAGATTTAAAGAAGCAAATTTATGTACTTTCTATTGATTTATTAGTAGTTTAAAAATCATTAAGATAATATAAGATGGTAATTAGTAGATTAGAAGTATAATATCCATAAAAATTGTCACTTTATTACTGATGTAGATGTATGGTGATTTATAAATTGTTTACAGGTTGAGTATTTTATTATCACCGGACAGGAGACAAGTTGTTAATTATATTCGTCCTGTATTCTTAAATCTTTCGATTAGTGTCAATTAAAAAAGCAATAATAAAGAGAATATAAATCACAATGGAGTAAATAACTGTTTATTACAATTTAAATAAATAGTATAACTAAATCAACATTTAAATTGGTTAAAAACGAGCAATATCCGTAAATCAATTACGATTATTTTTAATTGAGAGAACATGTATAGAAGCAAACAGACATACAATAAGTAACGAATATTTATATTTATTATAATTTATTTTTAAAAAAATTGTTTAAAAATACGTTTTTGAAACATGAAATTTAGGTCTGTCTGTTTTCTAAAACCATTTTCCTCGGTTAAATTAAATATTTAATTTTTTTGAACTTTGGTAACTAAGATATATTTTATACATTCACCGAGACAAATTGATTTTGAAAAAAGAAGGATTATATTTAAAATATTAATATTTTTCTACATTTTGATTTACACACATATATATAAAATCTTTCTAGATTTTGGACTATCTGAATTTCTAAACGATTCGACGCAACAGCTTTCAATACGGGGTTCCCCTTTGTACATGGCTCCCGAAATGTTGTTAGGCTTAAAATACGATGCTAGAGCTGATCTGTGGTCTTGTGGTATTATAACATACGAATGTTTATTTGGTAAACCTCCGTATAATCCTTGCACTTTGGATATTATTGTTCAAAATTCTAAAGATAAACATAGGATAAAGGTAATTAACGAGTTTATTATTTTAATCTAATTATTTATTTATTAATATTACTGATTATCCCTGATATTAGTAATAATAAAACTCGAATTTTGTACTATGGCGGAATATATGAAGAATATAAAAATGTTCTTTGGAATACGTTTTGTATTTCTTTGTTTCGAAAATTGTATATATGAACTGTGGTACTAAAGTAAAAATGTAATTAATTTTTTTAAATTACGTGTATAATTCCATTACGATGTGATACATCAATCATCCAATTAGTTGATGCTAAAATATAATGTAACAATTTATTTGCATTGCTAATGTAAATTCTGTTTTATACTCTTTTTATTTTATAAGCATGCGTTATACTCATTTTGCTTTATAAGTATGGCGATAAAAAAGGTATCCCAAAGATCTCATAGCACCCCCTGTGTTATGTAGTAATTAATGAGTAGGTAATTATATCATGTTTTCCTTAATTAAATATATTACATATTTTTTTACAATTTACATTCGTTTTGGGAAAATAAAATCATTTTATTTATTTTGATTTATAAAATTTATTAATAATTAACTTTATAATATTTTATATCTCTTAGATTCCTGATAACGTTACCTTGTCCAAAGAATGCCAAAGTTTTCTACTTAGTTTATTACAACATGATGTTCAAAAAAGGTTGACCTACGATGAATTTTTTTCTCATCCATTTTTAAATTTAGAATACTATCCGTCTGAAGAATCTTACGAAAAAGCGGTCAGTATTGTTTCAATGGCTGTTAAATACGATAAAAATGGAAAATATAGTGAAGCGTATGATTGCTACAACAAAGCTTTGTTATACTTATTGCCATTATCAAGCGGTAATATATACAACAGATTTCACTTTTTTCATGTCATTTTTACTATTAAGATTAGCTATTTGTATATACTCTTATGAGTTCGGTTAATCATAATTACAACTAACTTTATACAACATGTATAAAATAATTGTTTAGTAATTAAATTCCATTATTTAAATGTTACTGAATACATGTATACATATATATATATATATATATAAGTAGAATTATTGTAGGAGCAGAGATAGTAAAGCTGCGTTATTCTGCTTCCTGATTTTCTGTTAGGGTTTTAGTCCCTTAGCTTTGGGAAAACACCCGAACCACAAGACAGCGGTTTGTTAAGAAGATAACAGTGTAATGTTTTGCGGCGACCTAAACCCGCCGAGAGAGAGAGAGTCATAAGATTTATGCAGACTTTTATGACCAGTTCCTCAAGCTGATCATCTGCATTCTCGTGTCTCTTGCCCTGTCACTACTGGAATCACCTGCCTGAGGTTTTCCACCAGTAGCCGTTCTTGGTTCGCGACGCTTATTTGACTAATGTCTTATAACCTACATATCTGTAGGCTGTTCTACTATCCGCCACCTGTAGACGCGCCCCATACCGGTTAGATCTCCGGTTCCCAGAAGATACAAAGTACCCCCGGGGGGATTACAATAAAATAATTTTAAAAGTGATAAACGAACAAATTTTAATAATTACAATAATATTGAAACAGAAGAGTATATATACAGCTATATGATAAATAACCTGGCAGTAGGGATAAAATGTATCTTCCTATTTGTCCGGCCAGCATGGAAGATTAGCTTTATTTTCCCCAATATGACAGTAAGGCAATAACATGCAACCGAATATGACACCAGCTCCTTCACCGCCTAGTAGAAATATAAGAGCAAACCTCCCAAATGTGACAAAAATCATCCTGGATATGAACAAAATATTTATGAGATGTACATAGGTACATATAATGTCAGAGCTCTATCAACGGAAGATAAACTAATTAAATTAGAAGAAGAAATTGCTAACATCAAATGGGATATACTTGGACTGAGCGAGGTGAGAAGACCAACAAAATTGCGATCATGACATATACTGTATCACTGGGGGCAGTATAAATATTGTTTAAATGGAGTAGGATTTCTGATAAACAAGAAATGGGCTGACAATGTAGAAAAATATGTCGGAATATCGGATAGAATTGCGTACCTTGTGATACAAATAAATAATAAACAGAAGCTGAAAGTTGTTCAAATACATTGCCAACAGAAACTCATGAAGAAGAAGAAGTACAAAAATTATACGAAGACCTACAGGATAGTTTAAACCGAGACAAATGTCAGTATGTTATTATAGTCGGCGATTTTAATGCCAAAATTGGGACACGTCAATAATTGGGAAGTATGGTACGGGCATCAAAAATGAAAGGGGAGAAATGTTAGCCAGTTTTCTCGAAATGAATAAACTCTATGCCATGAATACATTCTTTAAAAAGAAACAAAAAAGAAAATGGACACGGAGAACCCCTGATTACAAACATAAAAACGAAATCGATTTCATAATTTCGAATAAACTACATATAATACAAGATGTCACAGTACTAAGCGTTGAAAACACTCCGAGATTGGTAAAAGCTAACTAAAAATCAATTTGAAGCAAGCTAAATATAAATCGAAACAAATGCTAGTAAATGTAGACCCGAAAATATAGTCTCAAAAACTAGAAGAATACCAGAAACACTTGTATTTTGCACTATTTAAAAAACCAACAGCAACGATTGAAGATGAAGCGAGGTTTATAGCGGAAAAAATGAAGTGTGCAATTAAAGTAGCACCGAAAATTAAAATATTAAATAACAAACTAAGTGCCGAAATTAAATCACTGTTAAAAGAACGAAGAATTTTAAAAGTGGACAGGGATAAAAATTTGATTCAGTGGGCAGAATTAAACAAAACAATAAGAGAGAAAATGAGAAATGATGTCAGGAATTTCAACACCCGTCTGGTACAAGAAAGTTTTCCTGTCGAAATAAAATATTAACAAAAATAATAAGTGCTACTGGAAAAGTTATGACAAACACAAAATAATTCAAGAAGTGGAAAACTATTTTATAGACAATGGTAATACAAAGATACAGCCCCATATGATCGTAAATACGAGTAAAGAAGCTGTAGATAAAAATATTGAAGAGATTCCTGAAATAACGAAGAATGAAATAAGGAATGCGCTCCGAAGAATAAAAAACAACAAAGCGCCCAGAACAGATGGAGTCCTTAAATATAGTGGAGACACGATGATTACTGCAATTTGTCAACTTTTCAATCGGTGTTTCGAAGAAGTTAAGATACCAACTACATGAATGAAAGCAGAAGTATGAGCAATTACAGACTAATTAGTTTAGTGTCACAAATGTATAAATTATTTTCTCGTATAAAATAACGAATAGAATAACACAACAAATTGATTTCAATCAGCCAAAAGAACAGGCTGGCTTCAGATCAGGATTCAATACGAACGAACATCTGCTGACAATTACAATGCTAATACAGAAATGTGAAGAGTATAACATAGATTTATACATGGCATTTATAGACTACGAGAAGACGTTCGAAACAGTAGAAGTCTGCCCAGTACTGAATTCATTAAAACTAATTGGTATCAGTGAAAAATACATACAAATCATAAAGAACATTTATGGGTCCGCTACAATGCAAATAAATTTATGGAATAAAACGAAAAAGATTCCAATAAAAAGAGGTGTTAGACAAGGATACTCAATCTCACCGAAATTATTTATCTACGCTTTGGATATCGTGTTTAAAAACTTGAATTGGACTACAACCGGTATTAGAATAGACGGTGAATATTTGAATCACCTCAGATTCGCGGACGATATAGTTCTAGTGAGCGGAAGTGCAGAAGAGCTACAGACGATGATAACAGATTTAAATGTACACTCGAACAAAATAGGACTGAAAATAAATTTACATAAAACAAAAATAATGACGAACACAGGAAAAAGTGTACAAACAGCAGTAAAATCGGAACAGATAGAGCAAGTAAATAGTTACATATACCTAGATCAAAAAATCACAACAAATAAAGACAATGAAAGCAGAAGTGGCAAGAAGAATATCACAATCGTCGATTGCGCTTTAGAAATTACGCATAGTATTCCGCAATAAACAAATACAGATTAATATGAAACGTAAGCTATATAACAAATGTGTACTTCCGATTCTTGTATATGGTTCGGAGACATGGCCATGTACAGAAACGAATTTAAAAAGGATAAGAAAAGCTCAGACAGCACATGCTGGATATAAGATTATCGGATCGTAAAAAGAATACATGGATACGGGAACAAACACAGTTGGATGATGCAGTGGAGCGAATGGCTACAACAAGATGGAATTGGGCTGGCCACAATGGTCAAAGCGGATCTTACAGTGATGGCCGATGAACAGAAGGGAAGAGCCAATGACGCGGTAGCTGGGAAAAGTTGATCGAGAAAAGCACAGGACTGAAGTGGTTGGAAGACGTTGGGGAAAGGCTTCATCCGGGAGTGTAAGATAAAGGATTATCGTGATATATATATATATATATATATATATATATATATATATATATATATATATATATCGTAAATAAATTCAGATTTAGAATATTGGTGCGCAGCTTTAGATGTATTTTGGTTTTCGTAGAACAAAAATATTTTATTCTGTTTGCTGCATTTTTATGTATTATCGTAATCACAGTAAACTGGATTAATTGGATTTAAAAATAAATTCACAATATCTGAAATTTAAAAATAATAAATAAAAACAGTTATATTACATACGTATATGCAAATTTACAGTATTTTAATTATGTTGTATATTCGAATAAACATAATAATTTTAACTAATTTTTCAATAACAATTCTTTATTGAAATATAATTTATGAACTAAGAATATTTCGTTTATTTATTAAACCTATTTGGAATATTTAATTTTATAATTGAATTGATGTAGAATGACGAATTGCAATTTTAATTTCAAAAAATTACTAGCTGAAACTGATGAAAATAGAAAAAGAATGCTACATGAAAAAATCAAAGAGTACGCTTCTCGTTCGAGAAAAATTCATAATTTAAATACGCAGCCCACTTCATCACCATCCTCAGAACAGAAAACTCTATTAGATGTTTTGTTGTCTGAAGAAAAACAGTTACGTAAGTGAACGTGTAAATTATTTATTTCGTAATTTATAAGCATCAAAAATGTGTGTCCAATGTTAGTGTAATTATTATTAATTCCTTATTTTTATAGTTAATGAAATATTTTACATGTTACAGTTTCACTTTGTTCGTCATCTTCAGCTTTAAGAACTGCCATTGAAATAGGAACTACTGCCGAAATGTATTTTACGGAGGGGCAATATAAGTTTGCATTTGAAAAATTTCAAGCTTGTTTAAGTATATTAGTTCCGACATTGTCCTTGGAACCGTCTGGTTATCGTAGAGATATACTTAAGAAGCTGGTATCTTTTATACAGTAAACTTAAATAATTATTAATTGTAATGTAATATTTAAAAAATTCAATTGTTGTATGGTAAAAGTGAATTTAAAATTAAATATGCATGATCATGATGTTAAGGAATAGAATGTGTTCCTAACTAGATTTTAAATGTTCTATTTAATATTCGGTTCAAACTTTAAACTACTTATAATTTTCACTTTGTAATTTGCAGAAGAAATCGAACTGTTTTACAATCGCATATGGATGATTTCAAGAAACTATAAGAAAAATTTGTTAATTGCGATTGTTACTGATACTAACTAATGTTTGGAAGATTTAAAATGTTCACATTGTTGTGAGATCTTTTAAGATAAAACGTGTGTGTGACTTCCAACAAATGATTGACGAAGTATCACTTTATTTTAAAAATTCGAAATAATTATCCGGAAATTAGATACGTGCAGGCTATAAAATAAACATATATATATATAAATATGAAATGATTTTGTTAAGGTAACTGGTCAGAAATTTTACATATAAATTTTAGCTCATACAAAATTAGAAAATAATACTTAAAAACAACCTTTATTAAGAACTAACGCTTTAAACTAATAATTATTCTTTAAGAGATCGAGGAAGTTTTTAACGTTAAAATTACAACAAATTATATAATTATTTGATCAAAAATTTAGTAATTTTATTAAATTAATGACTAAAGTTGACATGTAGTTTTTGGTGGAAAGAAGAGAAGAATGTTAAGTAATGATATTATTGTGAATGAAGAAATTAAATAATCTTATAGAGATAATTTTATCTTCATTACTTCATGTATATAGTCTGACTGATTTTGGGACGACAGTTATTAAACGTAATAAAACAATATGCATGTTTCGTTACTTCTATTTTAACAGGAACATTTAATTTAATAAGCAAGAAAGGATGAATAAGCGTGCCACAGAAATATTCAACATTTTTTGCCAAATTATACGAAATATATCTCACTGTATGCACTGTCATCAATAAAAATTACAAATATCTTATATATTTCGATTCTCTCTCTTTCATTATATGTTTCAACCGTGATTACAAAGTTGTACCTTATTGCTATAGAAATATTACACCTTTTATACCACAACTCCAATCTTATGAATTCCAAGTCACACAAGTTTTTCATCAAATGGATTAGCAGACAGGATCCAACCATGTACTTTAACGCCTGTATTCAAATCTGATGCAATCACTTTCATCAAATGGAAAACAAATAAATCCTTTTGCAATCTATTGAATGCAATCCTTACAAATAATCACCTTAGAGCTATCCGCCCTTACCCTTTTCCTTGGAAGTTTTTTCCACGCGGCAAACAAGAACGAGTAGTCTAATTCCGTATTGGCCACATTACACCCAGTTATGGCTATATTATATAAAAAAAAAAAAAAGACAAATTCATCGTTGTGCGCTCGACAATTATTTATTAAATGCTCTGGTATTACATACACCGTTCTCAAAAATTTAGTTGTAATTCGCTACAAGTTTCAACACAGTTACAGTTCAGTAATCTAGTGATTTATTTTAACTAATCCTTTCTTATAAAAAATTTTAATCATTTTTTTAAATATACATTTTTCAAAGTCGTAAAATAAATATTTTTATTATTATTAATGGTCTTATGGCATGTTCTATTCTCTTTATCAGGTAGATAAATGGTTAAATAAAGCTGAAAAAGCGAAGGAATTAGAAGTCTCAGTTCCTGATGAAATGAAAATGAAAGGTAATAAGTTTTAAAAATATAACTTATAAAGACGAAATATTACTTTCTGCGTTCTAAATCACCAAATTTTTATTTCAATTAATTCGAATTAATTAGTGATTTTAAAAAAATGATATACAAATTATAGTGTATTTTAATCCAGTAAGCTTCAAAAAGAAATTAAAATAAAATTGTATTTACAATGTGTAAAATTTACAATTGTTAATTTGTGTATATGACGATAAACCAAAAATGTTGTTATATTTCTTTATAGACTTTCTTGATGATGAGATTTTGATTTTTTTTTTCTTAAATTAAATAGAATTTTTAAAAGTTGTGATCATTTGCAATGCCAATTGTGAAATTTGTTTATTATATATTATATTATTCGTTATATAATTAAA
The DNA here is from genome assembly GCA_032883995.1 of Coronaproctus castanopsis. Taxonomy (NCBI): domain Eukaryota; kingdom Metazoa; phylum Arthropoda; class Insecta; order Hemiptera; family Monophlebidae; genus Coronaproctus; species Coronaproctus castanopsis. The sequence goes on along the minus strand of CM065052.1, from coordinate 26,277,239 downwards.
TGGTAAAGGAAACGGATTCAGTATTAAACAACAAACCTTTATTCATTATATTTTTCAGATACGTGTTGGTTGATGTAAATCATAAAGTACATAACGATTATTCTGTGGCATAATTTCTCTGTACACATTCACGCGTTCTCTTCTGTTATCGTACTCGATTCATATGTCTGGAACCAACCGCAGCATACAGTCCGAGAATCATCTAATGTAGACCAAAGTAGTCTATCTCTTTTGTATCGAACAATATTATGATTTCTCGGCATTTCGATATAGAAGAATCAGTTATCTCTGTGTATGTCAATATTAATAAATTTTGTAGCTCGTTGTAATCTCGATCTTAATCATAATAAAAATGAATAGTCACTAGCTAAGAGAAAACTTAAAAATAACAAGAATCTATGAGTTTCTTTGCATCAGTTTCGCGATGATGATAATCATGAAAACTATGGCACAAGTTAGCTGTTGAATACGAAAACAATAACAAAGGATATCAATTCAGGTATTTACAACTCAACGTGAGTCGGTTAACATTTAGAGGTACTTAAATTTTTATAAACAAATTAATACTGATTTAAAATTTAATGTTAAAATAGAAATAAATGGGGAATCATATCCTAATTATATTGAAAACTATGATAAAAGTATAAAATATATTAATCGAAATTTGTAAAGAACACTACACACGTACCCAAAACAGATACGCGATCAAAAAAGCTTTAAAATAAATTATCAATTAAATTTAAACTAAATTAAATCAATAAATGAGTTAAAAATGAATGGTATAAAACAACAAAAGAAAAGTTCTGAAAATAAAATAACCAAATTGACAATATTCACGGTACTATTCCTAGCAAAGGTAAATACTAATATACGTATTAACGACCTTTGTTATTCCTTACCATATGAAAAATTTAAACAAAAAAATTAAATTAACCGATATTTTAGACGCTAGTCATATGTGTCATAAACGAAATATTTGAAATGTTATAGTCAGTGTCCTGTTTAAATAATGCGCCTTTAATAAACACGTAAAATGTATCAAATGTATAACTAATCACAGAAATTTGGAAAATTGTCTGAAATCATATATCATTGGTTGTTATGATGCATCTAAAAGTAATAATAATAATATGAATGCTCAGGTTATGTACTGGACACCAAAATATGAATCCAGAAAGTTCTATCACCTCAATCTAAAAATTTATTGTAATATAAAAGAGACAGGATGCTATAGCTGCATTTGTGATCACGTATGCGTAAAATAATGTATATGAAAAAAAAGAACAGTTTAGCCAATAATAAGAACTTCGTATATATCAGCTCTCAAGCATTCGTGGTAATAAGCCCAGTGGTTTGTTTTAATTAGTAACAACGTTAACAAAAATAATTAAATGCATTGAAATGTTCTATATAAATTAAGGTCAAATCATGGTTACGTGATATTTTTCACTTTAATTACTAATTGTTTATATCGTGTATATGAAAATATATGAAAATAAGGAAATTTAATTGTTTAGAATGAAAATTCAATTCGAAATTGAAACTGGAACAGTTTATATTGCGCAATAATGTACATATTTCTAGGACTATGAAATTAAATTTGATGAAAACATTACTTATTTAGATTACGAAATTATCTAATGTTGATCAAACAAATAATAATTTTTATTGTGCATCACTGCATGAAACAGATGCAGAAGGAGCTGTTTCAAATAGGAAATATACCGGTAGAATCATTTAGGTCGTCATGTCCTTTGAAACAGACATAAAGTCGCGGTTAAATACTTTGACATATGTCTTGACAATTATTTGAATGCTAAAAATAGTGTCTGTAATTGCTCGTACTAGTAAATATTTATGATATAATTTTGAAATAAAAAAACCTATTTATCATTGTATATGTCCAGTAGTTCTACTGGTGATTACTATTACGAATTTCGACAACAAAGATTAAAATATATAAATACAATATATCAAATAAAATTCTATTTATCGAAAATAAGCTAAGATATTTATAAGTTATTTGTGTAAGGTATATTATTGTACTTCATCAGTTAAGTAAACAATCTTTATTTAAAATTTTTTGTCATATATATATAAACTACATTTATAATAACTAATGTATCATGTAAGTTCGCATTTATTTTGTTTTTCTATGAACAGTTTGTGTGTATGGTATAGATAAATTTATTTTTTATTGTATATTTGTAATACAATTAAGTGTTCTTCTTTTGTTAAGCTATTTTATATTTTATAAATCAAATCTGATGTAACTTTTTACTACCTCTTGTTTTTATTATTACATATATAGATATATACATACCATAATTTTTAATTTCGATTTCTTTCTTCTTTCAATGATCAATCTATTTTCTTTACTTTTAGTCTTCGAAAGAGATGTGCCTCTTACATCATAATTTCAATGCTTATATCTATGAGTATGGTATCAGCATGTTGTAAGTTTGATATTTTATATATATATATATATATATATATATATATATATATATATATATATATATATATATATATATATATATATTATACTATTTTATTATTGTCGTCAAATAAGTAACTGCATTAATAATAAGTTTATCGTCTAACATGGAACTTGTCTTACAAAGCGATAAAAAAAAAAGAAAATAACGAATATTAGGAATTTAACCCATCGGCTAAAACCTTCCTTAAAAAATAATATTTGCAAATTAACTCTTCAGGTTTATTGCGCTTAAGGCGTCGGATTAATTAGGTACCTACAAGCTTAGTTGCTTCTTAGCTGTTTCTCGTTTTTTTTTTTGCGGATTATTTGATGACATCATCAACAAATTGTATCTGCAGATCACAGTGAATATCCTCGTTACGTGAATTATGATGCGCATCGACTACGTTTTGCCTGGATCTTGTTACGAATTGTAATCTTGGCACATCCCCAAAGTTGAATGTCGTAAGTTCAAATCGATTTTATTATTTACAAATATAGTAAACGTTTACAGGATACGTCTAATGTAGCCGCCGATAGAGAAACCATCATTCCATTCTTTTGTATTTTTCCATCATTACATGTTTTTCTAATAATATGTTCTGCGTATAGATTAAAAGGAATTGGGTAAATATACATCTTTGTCTAGCACATTTCTCCACTCTGAAGTGATCAGAATATATCGTTTTCCCTTTTAATTATATCTGTTATTCTCAAACAGATTTTAATTAACGGGACTAAGTGTTTTGGAACCCTCATTCTTATAAACAATAATTTGCTCTATTTTATACATTCAAAAGTTTTATGATAATCTACAAAGCACAGGATTATTTCTATTACACCTGTGCTTTTCTGTGGAATTTGATTTTTCATTAAAGCATATGAGCGATTGCAAGTAATCTTGAACATTAATTTGCTTGCATATAATATCAGTGATATTCGATAATTTTCACATTCAATCACTGATCCTTTTTTTGCAAATTGTCACGTAAATCAATCTTTTGGATTCTATGCACGACTAATGTGGTTTTTTAATATCTCAGCTGTCTGGTGCCAGGTCTTTTTTTTTTCACATGTACTGCATTTTATATTTCACCTAGAAGTATTTCTGGTACCAATTCTTGTACTTTTTATAGAGCATTTATGTTTTCAGCACCTGTTCCATATAGTGTCTACTACAATTTAGTAAAATATTTTTCTACACTATTTTTTCAACGTTTATTTTCACTTCACCGTTATCAGATGTTGATCATAACTCGAATCTGAAGAATTTTATTTTTTTAACATTTTGCAAGGACATCGAACAAATAATCTGTATAGAAAATAATACTCGACAGATGGAAGTAAAAAAGATAAGCAGTAAAAATTGGAATCATAGAAAACAATAAATACAGGAATTATGTCGTTAATAGATAAAACGAGGAAGTGTCAAACTGAGTGATTTGTAGGAAAAAGCATGTAAGTTTTAGTCATGAATGTTGAACATGTATGTATCATTTCGAAATATGTTATTAAGGACAGAAGAATTAATTAAACTTTTTTTGTATATATTTTATATATATATATATATGTCATGAATGATGAATATGTTTTGATATGGTTTATATACGTACCGTTTCAAAATAGATTACTCAGGAAAAATTTATACATATACATATCAAAAAAGTAGAGCATACAGTGGCGGCTCTTGCATAAAATTACCAGTATAATTTTTTTTTCATATTCAAAAATCAATTAAAATTATCCAAAATTTTGAAATTTCGTTTAAAAAGTAATTTTTTGTCTTTGGATGCTCATTCTAGAACGTTGGTGAGGGCTACGTATGATGCAGCTCTTGTTGGCACGTTTAGGAAACATAAAAAGTGGTTCCGCGAGAAAACGATGTTAAAGGCGCATGCAAAGTGGTTTCTTTTTAACCGCGATCGGGCTGCACAAAAACCAGCCCAATACAGCTCTCATTTTTGTGTTTAGGAAACATAAAGTGCGTGTAAACGGAACCGGACGATGGTAAAGGCGCATGCGTAATAGTTCTTTTTTTGCCCGCGTTCGGGCTGCATGAAAACCAGCCCAGCCAGTAGACTTGTATTAATGTATTTCAAGATTAATATTCCAACTGCAGAATGAAATGTTGACGCGCGCGTTCTTCTATTGTTGCTCATTTACTTATGTTTTATTGATTGAATAAATATATTTATTTATGAGGATTTTATTACTTCGATTGTTTTGATAGAAAGGCTAACTTTCATTATGGCTGAAAATAGCGATTTTCGTGAAAGTGAATTGAATTCGGTTTCATGTTTGTTGAATAACAAATTTTCGTGATTATCTTTTGCAGAAAAGTGTAATGTTAAGGTTTGTGGGAGGCCGACTCCGCAATTGAATATTATACAAACGTCATCTAGCCGAAACAATACTTTTGAAAGAAAATTTAAAGCAGATATTTATTCAAAATGTGACTGGCTTTGCGGTTGTGAAATTAAAAACACTTTCTTTTGTTTTCCTTGTCTACTTTTTGGCGGTGAAATTTCTTGGACTCAAACTGGTGTGGTAGACTTGAAACATTTGAATGAAAAAATCGAGAAACACGAAAATTCAGCACAACATATAAAAAATTCGATAGATTTTGGTATGCTGGGAAAAATTAATATGGCGACACAGGTAAGCGAAGCGTAAAATTAAATATCAGAAAGTTCAATGAAAACGTCAAAAAGAATAGGGATATTTTATCAAAAATCATCGACTGCCTGATATTTTGCGGTAAATTTGAACTTCCGCTACGAGGACATAATGAAAAAGCGGATTCCAATAATCCTGGTATTTTTCGAGGACTGTTAAATTTCGCAGGGAAATTGGATGAAAATTTGAAAGTGCATTTTGAAAATTCTACAGTGTTTAAAGCTAACTCAAAAACAATTCAAAATGAATTGTTGGATTGTATGTTAGACATTTGTCGAACTGAAACTTCTAATGAAATTGAACAAGCTCAATTTTTGGCTGTTATGTCCGATGATACGACTGATATCTCTGAGAAAACACAGGAGGTAATTGTTTTTCGTTACGAATTCAATGGAACCATATACGAAAGATTCTGGGGATTTTATAACCCTGAGTCACAAGATGCAGAAGGATTATCGAAATAGATTTTGGAGCAGTTGAAAATTGTTTTAAAAGATAATACTGGAAACTAATTGCTCAAACTTATGATGGCGCCGCAGTTATGAGCGGAGCGTGTGGCGGTGTTCAAAAAATAGTAAAAGAAACTTACGCAAATGCCCATTTCATTCATTGCTATGCTCATCAATTAAATTTAGTAATGAGTAAATCAGTTTCAACTAATAGAGAAGTACGCATCTTTTTTAATAGCTTGTCAGGAATTCCAGCGTTTTTTTTCGCGTTCTTCTCAGAGATTAGCTGAGCTTGAAAATTGTATGTCAAGAAGAATTCCACGTGGTTCCGATACAAGATGGAATTTCAGAAGCATCCGGTCTTCTTCGTCTTCTCAATGACAACTTTATATTTTGGCTTGGCGTCTTCCATCCTATTATGCCACACGTTGATTTACTATACAATGCATTTCAAAATCGCAACATTAATTCTTCGAGCGCTTTTTCATCACTGGAAAATTTTTATCGCGCAATTTCTTTAATCAGAGAAACGAATTTCGAAAACTTGGTGTCCGCAAATACTGATTCTATGCCCGTATCTCGTAAGAGGAAATGTGATGAAAATCGAAACGCTGCTGTCAAAGAAGTTTGTGACACAATATGTATGCAAGCTAGGGTTAGATTCGAATTTACTGGTCATCTATCTGCAGGAAAGTTGCTGTTACAAGAGAAATTTGAAACGTACTGCAGGCAATTTCCTTCTCAAGAATTTAACGAAACTTGCCAGGCATATCCCATGCTAAATAAAAATCGTTCGTAAACTGAACTTTCTGTTCTATACGAAAGAAATTCAGAATTTTCCCTTGCATCGGGAGTTGCGCAACTCCACCAATTGTTTCGAAACACCGGTATTTACAAAACACTCGGCGAAGTATATGTTTTGATGAAAATTTTGTTAACGTCTCCTATGACAACTGCTGAAGCGGAAAGGTGTTTTTCTTCCTTGAAAAGAATTAAAACATATTTACGGAGTACAATGCTGGAAGACAGAGTTTCTGCGCTTGCCATGATAAGTATTGAGAAAACCCTTATCGATACAATTCCTAACTTCCACAGCAAAGTAACTGACCGGTTCGCGAAAATGAAAAACCGTCGTATGGACTTCATATACAAATAAATTTTGAAGTAAGTGCTTTGAAATTACACATTTTTTAAAATTTTCTTAGAATGGCCGATTCTAAATTTTATTTTTGTTTAGAAAATTTAGAATTTTAAGTTTTTATGAAATGGTAGCCTAGCTGTATGTTTTTTATTAAAAAAAAATTTCAACTAGGTAAAACTTTCAGCCCCTCCGCTTCGAAAACCCACGAGCCGCCACTGAGAGCATAATATCTCGATAGTGTTGTATCTTATCTACTACTCAAATATATTTGATAACGTTCTTTGGGAAAAGCTATGGTCAGCGTTCATTAAAATGGGATTTCAGAGGCACATAGTATACTTGACCAGTTGTACATGCACAATGTCATTATATTCAAAGGAATTTATGTTGAACAAGTGTCTTGCTTATCTTCGTTACTGTTTAATCTATATGGTGAATATATCATAAGACAAGTTATGGGGGGCCCAATCGATACCAGAGACATATTGGTATATATATATATCTATTGGCGGAAGAACTATTAATAATTTGCTGTTTATACTACGCTGATAACTGCCCGTATAGACGATATGAAGATATTATTGGACCGACTACATAAGATAAGCATTAAATATGGACTGGAAATAAATAGGAATAAAATGAAATCTACGGTGGTAGATCGTGGTAACTAACAAATTAATGTGTAAGAAATAGTAAACATGTATATATATATATTATATATATATACATATATATATTATATATATATATATATATATATATATATATATATATATATATATATATATATATATCTGGGCTCGCTCATTAAAGATAGCGGTTTTTTAACGAATGAGGCACGGAACAGGATGAGCATATTAAATAGAATATGGCATGGACATAAACGTGATGTTATATTGTTAAGTGTACGTGGCATAAATACAAAAGTTACATCTTTACTTTATTGTAAATAATTTTTCGTAGTTACAAATCGAAATATGACGAATTTCAAATAGGCTAAATTGCAACACATTTAATGGTTTATTTCTGATTAGAAACGTTTTGTATAAACACATTTTACAATAGCCGTATTATTATATTTTTCATTGAAAAATCGACATTATTAAAAAAATATATACAATTTCTGCGGTATACTTTTTAAAAATAATAAACGCGATAATTGTAAATTTTTGAGTAGGTAATAAAAACAATGTTTTTCAAAGATATATTTAAATCACATAAGTAATTACAGAGAGCTAATGCGCTTATTAATTACAAGAAAAAACTGATATATATATATATATATATATATATATGTGTGTGTGTGTGTGTGTGTGTGTGTGTAAAATATATATGACACAATATAGGTATTAGCAATATTACGAGATCTGTATAATGAAAAAACTAACACAAATTTGTATCTATTCTTTAGCCGCAAAAAATTAAATACATAGCGTGTCAGTTGTGCATGAGTATTAAATTTGTATATATATTTATATACGATATAAGCAATTCTTTATACATTTCAGCAGCAATTTGCTAAGTACATTTTTTACCGCAAGTTTCTGAATTGTGGTACATAAATAATATTCTAGTTATAATACGCGATATTGTTTTTGCAATTTATTTAACACTTTTTCTAAATGTTTGAATATTTCTTTAGATGCTTTTTTAAATTTATTTCGTTTATTCGTGAACCATTCATTGGGAAATAAATCTGAATGTACTTTCTTAATACGATCGATTAATTTATTTCCTTTCGAATACCAGAAATTATTATTATTATTAGTAGTAGTAAAAATTTTTATTTGTTCGTCTCCCGTTCGACGTAGCGCTAGTGTGTCCGTGTATTTTTTAAATTCTTTTCTAGGTGTTACTACTTTATTACTATCGCGAGATGTCGATGATGGTTTATCTCTCCAGTAATACCAATTGTCATTGTGGCAATTATCATTTTGACGATTATCGTCATTATCGTTATCCAAAGACGAATCTAAATTATCGTGGTTGATCGATTTTAAAGAAAAATAATTAGACTTTGTAAGGGTCTCGTCGTTTTTAATTCGTTCGAAATCGTTATTATCCGTGTAACAATACGATTGTCGGCAATTTTTTGTATAATCGTTCGTTTTTAACGTAACGATTTTTCTATAGGTTTCGTAACCGTTATTTCTATTTAACAGTTCCGTTACTATATCGGACGGACAACCGGATGAATGAAATTCGATCTTTCGACATTTCTTTTTATCGCCGCATTTTTTAAAATGTTTGTCGAGCATTTTCAAACATTTCCCAATGTCGACTTTTTTATCGTAATCGTTCGAATAACCATTATTATTATTATTGTTTTTTAATATCGGGTTTTTCGTATTATCATCGACGTTAGTTAATTTCCTATCTATCGTATTATTATTAATAATATCTTCTTCCGACTGATGTCCGTTTTCGTTAGTATCAGTTTCAGATGATGTTGCCGTTACTAATAACGAAGGTGAGATATTGTCTTCGTTGTAAATTTTCTCTTCGGGTTTTTTCATTTCTGAAGAAGGTAAGCCGCATAATAAATCGATTTTTAATCGGTCATTAGCGGCGCTAATATCGTCCACGAACTTATTTATAAGATACGCATATCTTTCGACAGATCGATGAAACGCATCTTTATTCAGTAACAATAGACGATAATCATTAATTACCGCGTCTCGTGCAACCGGCATTTTTAATCGATACGTAGTATAATTGAGAGAGGAAACGCCGTGTAGCAAATTAATCATTTCGTTAATCGATTCGAAACTCGGTATTATTTTCATTTCTAACGACTGGATCGTACGATATACTTCTAAGTACGGAGGAATATCTACGGAGGAAAGAAAAAAAAAGAATAAAAAATTAATAACTAAAATAAGATTGTAGCGTCGTCATGAAAATCGAATTATAAGATGTTAGTAAATTTTGAGGCAAAACTATGAACGTTTCGATAATAAATCAAAATCAATCAGAATGTATAAAACAATGTTCGGACGATTTATTTTATTAATTATTGTCCCCGCGGTTGTTAAGTGATGGGTAAGTTTGTTATTTTTTCCGATACAGTTCTATTGGACCCGTATGGATTCGACATTTACGTGAACTACACTCAAAACACTGGTACTAGTTTGCAGTGGTTGTCGACGCAACGTACAGTATTATCACTGCTAGGTTAGATGATGTCATACAAGTCGCTTAAACAAGGCCAGAGGTTGGTGATGTATTGGGTCGCGTGTTGTAGTAAATTACTCATTGACGCTTGCGTTTAATGTTGTCAGTATGCTTAATTTTTATTTTACATTAAATCAATTAATTAAATATCCTTTTATTATTATTTACTCGAGGAAGGACACGAGTTTTTAAATATTTTTAAAAATAAGTTAAATCAGCTTAATTTCCCGTATTAAACAAAATAAAGGAAAATAAAAAAAAGGCTATAAAGAAAATAACAAAATGCAAGTTCTGTTCACATCCTTCAGATATCCACTGTATCGCAGACGCAAATCACATTTTCCTGGAGTGCTCATATTACCGCTCCACTCGTGACTCCTTCTATAATCACCTCATATCTCTAAATGTTCCTTTTCCTGTCAATATTCCTTTCTTACTCACCACACGTAACATGCACATATATATATGTTTATATAGGTTTATTGTTAACTGTAACATACCCATATAGTTAAAATTAAGATAATTCTTTTTTATTTTTTCCTGTATATATAATATAGTTTAATTGGTACTGATATGGAAGCCCAATTAAAAAAAAAAAAAAGACGAAATTTTTACATTTTCAACTTATATATAACACCTATATTTTTAAAAATAGTAAATATAACTACTATTGTACAATTTATTTATTTTAATGAAGGTATGAGTTAATGGTCTAAAATTCTTCGCTTTTGCCAGGAAAAAAATTGTGTAGAATTTGATGAACCACTTTTAAAAATAAATTCCCATGTTACCATTTTTTACTTTTTCAGCTGATCTGGCACATTTCTGCTCACATATTAATTCTGTACGAAGCGTAGAAAACGACACAGATGGTCTCTATTGCTCTCTATTCAGGGTCGTTAAGCTTCTATGCAGAACCATGTGAACCTGGACCTGCATAATATTCATTTAATTTGTATTTGCTGTGTCGGAGTTGTGGATACGTATCCGAACTTGTTGTCAGAGTTACATCTTTAACTCCGCTGTCGGATACGGATCTGTAGATAAGTATCCTTCTGGACCTACTCATCACTAATTATGTTATAACCTTGTTTCCAATTGAAGCTACACGCACACATATAGGTTCGTAATGTTGACGGTGAAATCGATTTTATAACTTTATATGGATTAGAGTTGTACAGTGGTACTTGCAAAAGTAGTATTCGAAGAATACAGCAACAACAGTCCAAGATACACTGTACTATTACGTCTGGCCCACATTATGTTTCTAATTTGACGCTACATAATGATCTCACGATCCCGTACGGTCAGCGATACACACATCGTCATAAGAGATTATTTGATAAGTTAAAAATCAGCAGCAATCATGAAGTTCGCAGAATGCACACATCGTCAAGTTATTCCTTTCCTTTCCTCATAGTCTAGTGTTTCGTTGCAGTCACTAGATGAACACAAATTTTCTATTTATGTGATCACCGTTGTTTGCAGCAATTAAAAATTATAATAAAAAAAACTATTTCACACATCTATACAGTTAAAACCGTCAATTCAAAAATTTAAATATTTATGAACTTTCGTTGAAAATATCATTATTAGACATATTTTCCATTAATACATCCTACAATCACATTCGAAGTATACAGTGATCACAAAGACCGAAGCTATATGAATACAAGTTATCAGTATCTAAAACGCCTAAATTCATCTCGTCGGCAGAAACTAAGAATAATCACGAAGATGGCAATAAAAAAATTAACTAGATTTGACCTTATATCACGGCAGTTATCCTGAAAATATTACCATAAATACATGGTTATTGTATTGTTCACTTATTTTTTAAGGCAATTCTTCGTCTAAACTACCATTATTCATTACGGGTAAACCATCCTATAGCTGTGCACACCCTATAGGCCGATTAGCCTACTTTCAATTGTTAGTAGTGTTTTTGAAAAAATTCGACTAGGTAGAATATACCAATAATTGGAAATAAATGATTTAATTATTTAATAATCAATCGACCACACGACTGTTGATAACACTTTCGCACTGATATATAAACAATATTGTTCAGCAGCTTTCCTAGATGTCCATAGGTCTTTAGTTGCGTATGGCATTTTGCATTGCTTTTCAAATTTAAGCACATCCTTTAATTACAAACTCACACATAGCAAACAAATTTTTCTATGTCAAATTGTAAACGATTCGTGGTTTGCGTAAAATCAACGAGTTTTCATTTTCGCATTCGATCTGTATCAGAAATAAAGAAAAAAAAAAGGAACGGGTTCTTTTTGACAGACGAACTCGATCGAAAAATAATGTTTGTACTTAAACATTCCCTTCACCTAGATTTGTCCCAAGTTGTGGTCGATGGACTATCAACAGTACTAATCTTCTTTTTCATCATCTCTTCATTCACTTTACTTATTGCTTGCTTGTAACTTTTTTTTTAAAATGTTTATAAATTTTATCAATCTCTAGCGACGTCCGGTAAATAGAGGCAATGCGAATAAAACAAATAACATTTTATATTTAATTATTTATTTAGTTAATATTTAAATATTAGTGGTTCGTCACAAAATAACGTAAATAAAATTAATATCGATAAATCGGTCGCTTGTATTATAATTGAAATAGCGTCCTACGACAAAATTAAACACAATTCATCGACAACATCGTGATTTCCGTTAAGCGAGAATAAACATAAGTAGTTCAAAGAGTTTAGAAATCGAGTTAAATGATTACGTATATACCGACTGAATTATTATTGTTCACACGTATCTCTTTATTAAATTTAAAACTATATAACAATACTTATCATAAAAAAATACTCTTAAATCAACAGTCTCCAATTTTCGCGATAAAGTCAAATTTTTTAATAACGCACGGTGTAATCTTCGAAACAAATTACAAGGTGAAATTACCTGTATTTTCGAAATTCGTTTTCGTATCAGCTGACGATTCTCTCATTTTATTGCTGTCTGTAAGGAAAAAAAATATATTCAATTAAGTAATAATTTAGAGAAATCCTAGCGAATCAATATTTCTGATACAAAAAAAAACACGTGTATTTTCAAAAATATAAAATATTTGTACTACGGTATATAATAAAAATATTTATTATTATTATTATTATTATTATACGGGCGCCGGCTGCACTAACGGGCCATATGCGCCCACAGGCTTACTGTGGTCCTAGATCTGATTTAAGAGGCTCAGTGAATCCAGGAACAGGAACACATTATGAATATGGTCAGTAGATTCAGATAAAAGTTGAGGTAAAGAAGGAGGAAGGCTGTGCTGGATTCTGAATGTTGTGAGAGCATGACAGGATGTTAGTATGTGGGGTATAAGCAGTTGAGACATTTGGCAAAAGGGACAGAGTGGCGGGTCTGTGCCATAAAGAAGATAGGAATGGGTAAGGTTGTCTTGTAAGGATAACATTTTTCTTTCTTGTTTGGAAAGGAAATGGCAGTTGGGATAGTGGATTAGGTTTGATTAAAAGGAAGTGGTTTTGTTCATTAGACTTCCATGCACGACACCAAGATTTAATTACGAGAGATTTCAGGAAAGCTTTAACGTCACTATAGAGAGAGAGACGAGCGGAAATGTGTGGAAGCAAAGACGCCTCTCTGGCAGCTCGGTCAATAGCCTCATTTCCAGGAATACCGATGTGGCTGGGAATCCAAATGAAAGCTATGGAAACTTGAGATCTAGTAAGGAAGTCATGGACAAGCAGAATGCGTTGTAGAAGTGCATTATCCGTATATAGGTTGTGGAGAGACTTTAAAACATTGAGTGAATCAGAAAGAATAAGGAATTTAGAAGAAGGCTGCATCATGGACAGGAACTCTAGACACTTGAATATAGCAAAGGATTCAGCTGAAAAAATGGAGCAGGACTTAGGAAGCCGAAAGCGATGAATGACAGGGCGTACCGAGAAGGCAGACCCCACACGCCTACCCGATTTAGAGCCATCAGTAAAACAGCACACAGCGTCCTTATATTTGGAGATTTCAAGAGCAATATAGTTTTGAAGTATATGGGGTGGGCATAAAAGCTTGGAAAGGTGGGTAAGTTTCAAGTTTATATGGAGTGGTTGCAAAAGCCAGGGTGGTGGGTCAGTATATATTGGAAGAAGAGGGGGATTAAGAATGAATTTGTTAAATTGAGGAAATAATGATAAGAATTTATTTTTGATGCTAATTGCATATTTTGCATATTTAGGGATTGTAGCTTGGAATATTGTACAAAAGATCATTGAACGGTAGGTTTGGAGAGATAAGTGTGGAGAAGTTAACTGTCAGGATTTGCCTTCGGTAACATAAAGGAAGTAATCCCGATTCACTATTAAGACTAGCTGTAGAGCTAGTATGAAAAGCTCCAGTGGCTATTCGGACGGCTGAATGTTGAATGGTATCCAAGGACCTCAGTAACCCCTGGGCCGCAGAGGCGAATGCTAGGCAACCGTACTCTAATCTAGAACGAATTAATGCTTTATATAACAGTAATAACATTTTTCGATCGCCTCCGTTACGTCTATTATTAATTTTCTTCAATATGTTTAGACCTTTTATAGCTGATTTCTCGAGGTTTTTAATGTGCGCGTTCCATACCAGTTTGCAATCAAAAGTTACTCCGAGGTAGCGCACTGTATCCTGGAAACATAATTCTAAACTATTCAGGAAGATTTTAGGTCGTTGACTACACTTGGTGTTTCGGTGGAAGTCAATGCAGGTTGTTTTTTCTGCTGAAAAATTGAATCCACGTGCAGATGCCCATTCGACTATTTCATTGATGCAACGTTGTATGATTTTACCAGCTCTGGTTGGCGAAGACGATTGGAACGTTATCGTTAAATCATCTGCAAAAAGGCTGAATTGTACCGGTGGTCAGATTGCCTGCATTATATCGTTAATAACTAGCAGGAAGAGTGTTACACTAAGGACGCATCCTTGTGGTACACCATTCTCCATATGAAACAATTTTGAATAGGTGTTGCCTAAGCGTACCTTGATTTGTCTGCCAATTAAAAAACTTTGAATTAAATTGGCCATGCGGCCATGGATTCCTGCTTTATGTAGGCTAGTAAGCGCCTATTTCCATCCTGTAACATATGCCTTTTGCAGGTCAAAAAAGACAGCATATAGATGATTGCGATCATGGAATGCCTTCTGGATTTTGAGTTGGAGATCAATGATAGCTTGTATTGCTGATCGATGTTTTCGGAAACCATATTGCTTTAGAGTGAACATATTATTTATTTCTAAGATCCAGGTTAGCCTCTTTTGAATAATTTTTTCCAATAGTTTGCCAAGTACACTTGTTAATGCAATGGGGCGGTAGCTAGTTGTTTCTGTTTTATTTTTTCCTTTTTAAGTATAGGGATTACTATGGCTACTTTCCATTTTGCCGGGAAAGTTCCCTCATTCCACATCCTATTAAAGATGTGTAACAAATATAACTTGGCTGATGCATGAAGATGTTTCAACATAATAGGGTGGATGTTGTCTGGTCCTGGTGAGGAGTCACGGATGTGGTATTGAATACAGTATTCGAGCTCGTCTAACAATATTGGACGATTGTAGTTTTCATCATTGCAAGTATCAAAACTGATTGGTGTAGCTTCTGTTCTTTGTTTTAGATGTAAAAATTCTTTATTATAACTGGAATTAGATGATAAAGCAGAAAAGTGGGAAGCCAACAGATCGGCTATCTCGGCGGTATTTGTAATAAGAGAACCGTTCTTGTATAATGCAGAGATACTTGATTGACGATTTTTCCCATTGATCAGCTGTATTTTCTTCCACACTGCTGGAATCGGTTCATATTGATTGATGGAAGAGGTGAAAACTTGCCAGCATTCTTTTTTAGATGCTCTTATGAGAGTGCGCGCGTACGCCCGACGTTTACGATACTCAATAAGATTTACTAATGAATTTTGTTTTTTCAATATTCTTAATGCTTTTTTCCGCATACTGATTGCCTCTGCAATCTTGTTGTTCCACCAGGGTACTCGTTTTCTCGAGCGGGGGTTAGCTGAGGACACGGGTATTGTCAACAGTCCAGCTTGTATGATTATACTAGTTAGGAATTCGACATCCTTTTCCAGATCATCCATGTGATAGGAATCAATCATTGTGCTGTTAGTGAAATAGGGCCAGTTAGCTTCTTTTATTTTCCATTTCTGGCTCCGTGAAGGGTGAAAGTTAGATAACTTATACGAGAGAGAGATGGGGTAATGATCACTATCGCATAAGACCATGTGTGTCTGCCACTCCAATTCATTTATCAGATCAGTGGAAACAAATGTGAGGTCGATAGAAGAAAATTGCCCTGTTTTTGGATCACAGTAAGTTGGTTGATCTCGTTTGTTTAATAAAGCGATACTGTGGTTATTGATAAGTAAGTGATCGATTTGATTTCCTCTAGAATTTTGACGTCTGGACCCCCATGTATGGCTATGTGCATTAAAGTCACCAAATATGATAAAAGGTGTTGTAGCTGTTTTATGATATTAAAATCATGCTTTGATGTTTGATAGTTGGGTGAAATATAAATGTTGCATACTGAGATTGGTTTACGGTGGATTATTGGGATTAATATTGAGACTGCAACTACTTGTAAGTCGGATGTAATTGATAAAGGCACTGCTTGGGGGATCGAGTTGTGGACTAATGTTAATACCCTCCAGCTGCAATCAAATGTGAGGTATCATCGAACTTAAATGAACTGTAGTTATGGATTGTGAACAGTTGGTTAATCTTCAAATGTGATTCCTGAATACAAATCACTGGAGGTTGGTATTGTGCTACCAATAATTTTAATTCGGCCAGGTGCGAAAATGCACCATTTATATTCCATTGCAGGATTTTATTCATTCTTCGTTAGTTCAGTTTCAGAATCAGTGGTACTGCCACGAAGTGAATTGATCAGTCTGGTTAATTTGTTCTTTACGCCTTGTCCAACAATAAACTTTTTCAGGATTGGCAGCGAGTTGGTAAGCTGTATTGGGTCAAAGTTCATTTGCTTCACCGCTTCGATGTAATTCGTTTCTGTAAGAATTGCAAACATTATGTCTTCAAACTGGTCTGGTGTGACTTCGTACCTGTCTGGGTTTTGTTCCATTTCCTGTTTTGCTGCTTTAATCGTATCTAAAAGCTGATCGGTTTTAAATTCCGTTGATTTCAGCTTCTTTGTTTTAGGTGGATGTTTTTCAACATTTGTACCACAGGTCGTTTCAGTGGATGAAGCGGAAGTGGAAGAAAAAATCGCTCTTTTGAAAGCTGGAATTGCAGGAACTGTACATTTACCATTGTCGATGATCTGGGAGTCCATCAGTTCTTCCTCTTTGGATTCGCCCATTACTGTGGGCACATCAGCATTATCTATAACTGGAGGAGACTTATTTGCCGTTAATAAATCTGAACACTGGGCTGCTATATGACCTCTGAGTTTACATCGGTAGCATATCGAGCCTTCTTCAGCTAAAAAGATCCGGTATGTGGTGTTGTCATGTGTGATTACTAAAGTATCAGGTATAATGGTGGTTGAATCTGGCGCGACATAAAACTGTTTCTTGTTTGTTAGAATATGTACTAGCGCGGATGGTGCGAAGCCTGCTCGCAAGGTGGTGATAGGTGACGACAGCGGTATGTTGTGTTTCTTTAGTTCGTCTTCAATTACTGAGGTTGGGATACTAGGGCAAACATGTGAGATGATGATGCGCTTAGCTGGATTGATTAGGCGGCGGATGTTAAGTGTTTGATTACTAATTGTAATAACTCGGTTTTGGTGAATAATGTTGTCTACTATTTGCTTCGACGTAAAAAAGATACAGAATCTTTGATTTGACATGCGATAGGCTGCTTTGATATGTTGAGGGTTGACAAATTCCGCGACTTTTTCTACATATTCTAGTTGTCTGACACCGTCTATCGTAGGGATTACTATTGCGTGTGTTTTGTCCAGCACTGGTTCTTTGTTTACAGCTGTTGCGTAAGAGATAGGAGGTGTTTGATGATCTATTTGATTTAACATTGTGCCTGAATCCGCAGTTACAGTGGCATGTGTAGGATGAACATATATGTTTGTAGTTGGTTCATTGATGAGCTGCTTAGCTGGATTAACGGAAACTGGTTTGCCTGTTGGAGATTTATTAGTAATTTTGTGGTTTGTAGATTTATTAATATCGGATTTGATATTTTTTTTTGGTTTAGTCGACATAGTGTGTATATACACACGTGTCGGAATACAGATGTAAGTTGCGGCTATATATATATAGCCGACAGTTGAATAGAACTAAATTAACGTGAATAAATATCGATATCAATAATTGTTATTACTTATTACTAAGCGATAAGATAAGACGGTTTCGTTGTAATTATACGATAAAATAAAATAAAACGATCTCACCGTTATCTTCTTATCGGTTAGAGAAACCGGCATGAACGCGAACAAACAATCGACTTACTTCCGAACATACTCAAATTAATTAATGAAAATATTTAAATACCTATATTAAATAGAAATACACTGTTCTAAATTTTTACTTACATACAATAAGGTTTACACAGAGAGCTATTACAATAGTGATTAAGGCAAGAAACGACGGTAGAATATCATACTGTTGTGGTAACCGATCTATGTAACTGTCTTGTTCATCCGCTAACATTTCCAAATCGTTTACGTTATTTTGTGCTGCAGCAGAAAACTCGATATCGGATTCGTCCCCTGTACATTTTTTTTTAAATTGTTCCACTTTACTAATGTAATATACAGTACAGATAAAATTATTTAATACGTTTCTTAACCAAGTTTTTTTTAAACGACTCAAACAAAAATAAAAATATAAAATATGTTTGTATAACGTATATCGGACACGTCCTTAGAACGCTTGAATTTTAATTTTTAGAAAATAAAATTTAACACAATTTAGAAAAAATTAATTTTCGAATTATACATTTAATTTTTAAAAAATGCGAATAGCTTATATTATTATTGAAAATACGTGTATCACTGTACATAACCTTTATTCCTACGAATATCAACTATACGCGTGTTACGTGTATTCTCTAATGAGAGCATAAAATAAAATGAGTTCGGAGCTTAGGGTTAGGGGCAACATCAAATTATTTTGTCTAGTCGGTAATAATACCATGTTGTGTTTTTATTATTTGTAAACGTGTAATTTTATCCGTCATGTCTGGCAGCGACTTACTATAAAATATTTTTTTGAAGTATACAGACTTCCCACTTGCGTAGTCCGTTAGATAAGCTATATGTTACTTAGTGGGTTGCCCCTAGTTTTATTAATAAACGTATTTTTATAATAAATGATTATAATTAATAATATGCAAACCATTTTATTATTATTGAGTTGTCAATCGATATATAATCGATAATGATACAAATGAAATTATATTTCAACAAATAAAGGAATGTAAAATAAAATGTATAAAGTACTCAAAACTAACATTCAATAAGTTATGCGGATGATCTCATTCTCATAGCAAGTCTTCGGCATATTAAAGAAACAATAACTATTAATGATGAAATCAGAATCGTAGTGTATAAATTGGAAAAATTAGGAATAAATTTAGAACATTAAAAAAAAAGCGTACTTTCGGTGACTAGGAAAAAATATAAATTTAAGATTAAGCGTGAAATAGAAGAAATCGTAAGAATATAAGGGCAAAAAGTACGCTGTAAGAATGAAATGAAATATTTAGGAGCAATAATTGACGAAAATCTAAATTGTAATAATCGTGTCAAATATATTCTAGAAAAATAAAAAAGATTTTTGTAAAATTATTGCTCTTTACACATATAATTTCGGACTTAATTTTCATGGGAGAATGATTTTATATTCAGCCTTATTCCGATTGATAATAGAATATACGTGTGTTATTTATTATCCTAAATTAAATAAATACAAAAAAATATAGAAATAAAATAAAATAAGAACAAAGAAAAATAATAATAAATGTAATATCGGCTACAAAACAATCGTAACTAATCAATCTTATTGTAGGTGTATTGTCCGAAAAAATTTCGATAAAAGAGAACTAAAAGATCAGTAGAACTCCGATCGTACAAAATTTCTAGAATAGAAGAACGATTATCTAATAAACATTTAGTGTGGAATTATTTTTTAACACAGTTCATAACTGGTCACGAGAATTTTTAAACGTATCTTAAAAGATTCAAAATTACAAACAGTGATAGCTGTACATTATGTAGAACTAAAACAGATTCATCTGATAATACCTATTTAGAATGCCCAGTTTTGAAACAAATATTAACCAATGAATATGAAAAAATAAAAACGATACACGAAATACAGTAAACTTCATTAATACAACATTGGAACAGGAAGCACTACTTCAATCTACATAAATTTATAATTACGAATTAAGGTATAGCAAGAAAAGAAGAGTCCATAACTGGTTGGTGAAATGTACTCTTCTTTATTGCCGTTTAAATTACAATAATAATGTTTTTATAATTTTAAACATATCGAAAAAAATAAAAAAATATATCAGTAAGAAGTCTGCAGTTGGACTAGGGAGGTGGTATCAACTACGCATACATAGTTGGATAAAGTAGTAGGGATAATATATATATTAATATATATATATATATACGTATAGATGTTAAATCTTTTCCATTTGGAAATTAGTTAATAAAGTTACGACAGTATGTTATCAATGTCAATTGTGGTCAAAATACCGGTGTGACACAAAAAAAAATTGATAAAATTTCGGGGAAGAATTAAACGAACGAAAATATTTTAAAATAAATCCAAACCTAATAAGTGAATTTGAAAACGAAGCATTATACTTCTAAATCATTGAATAATATAAAATTGCATAACAAAGGATCACAATTTATTTGATTCACAAGAAAAGAATGCATTCAACCTAATCAGTAGACAAGTAATAGGATAATTACAATATAAAAATAGACGTGCAAAGCTAATTTTTTAATTAATAAATCAATCGATGAAATTAGTTGAAACTGTGTAATATTTTTCATATATTTTTTCTTCGTTCTATACTTTTCATTTTAATATAAATTTACGAGCTTCAACACGATATGCAGCAACAAAGTTATTATGTGAAGTTCATCAGCCACTAAATAAAACGTATTCGAATTTTACTTGTCGAAGTTTCACAATTATTATTTTTTTTATTACTTAATAGAAATTAGATTTAAACGTATATTTTATTACTTAAGGGAAATTGAATTTTCTACCGCCGACACATTATGATTATTATTAAATATTTCAAATTTTTGCATAATAATTTCGAGAATTTTAATTTAGATTACTATTATAACCAAATACGTGCTTACAATTATGACAGTATTAAAATCATGTTTTGTTAAAAAGCAGCTTGAATAACTAAAATACAATCGACACAATAACAATCTAACGATTACGAAATGTTGATATGACTTAATTATCTAACATATATAAATACAAAGAACGCTAATACAACAATGTGTTGCATAGTTACATTAATATTAATTTCTTTTAAATTAATGCTGTAGATGCTGTTTAATAAATGACATCAAGTAACAGTTACGTATGAAATGTACATCTATGGAACTAAGTTACTTATCTTAGTTCTTTTTAAAAGTATAGATTTCACATCCGTAGGTACCAGTGAGACTGTCATCTGTTTTTGGGTTTACTTATCAATTCCTTCAACATATTTATGTTTAAATATATAGGTTTATTGGACGCGAGTGTGTATTAGACGTACTGTCTTACTTTAGAAACACCGAGTAATCGTCTTAAGAATTTCTTTGCACATCAAATTCTGCAGCATAAATCCACACTGGTTTTAATACAGATTTATATATCAGTAGTAGGTTTTATGATATCAATTTAGAATTCTATCCTGCAAACCAATATAATTTCTTAATTTCAGGTAATTTACTTTACTTTTGTGGTGGATTTTCCACGGTAATTTTCGATTTACTGTCTTTTCTTTGAATCACGCTACTGCTTATTAAAAATATGTGTACTTTCCTTGATTTAAATTCAATTTCCACCTCTGTGTCCACTCATATAACTGTACGGGTTATTTTTCAAAACAATGATAACAACATAAGCATTTGTATCTGATGCAACCAGTAAAGTATCGTTTATAAGAATAGTATCTGCACTGTATCATGTATTAGAAAATCTACTGTATACAGCTATCTAGTGCGAGGAACTATAATTATTAAATTTTACCTGAAATTGTATATTATATAGGTACAACTTCAACAATATTTCATGAGAAACGGAGTTTTGATTTTATGTAGCAGACTGTTATGACATACTATACTTTATGAAATAATCTAGTAACATAAATAAATAATACTACACTAAAAGGAACATTTAAATATGAAACTGGCTTTTCTTCATTGTTAACCCATACACCATTTTGTTCAAATGTGTATCTTAAATATCTACCAAATGCAATAACTTTTTGCTTGTCGTTTTATGTCCATTTATCTCGCCTTGATAGTGAATTACATACAACCCCGGCCTGTTTCATTATTTAACAGTTTTCCACAAATTATATTTTTTTTTGTAGGTTATAAGTTCACCATGTAAGCTTTAAAGTTTTTGTCCTTCAACTTATTAACAGTTTTATTTTTTCCTGGCTTTTATTTGAAATCTATATTTTTGCCATAATTCCTAGTCGTCTTAATAGTTTGAAAGTTAATATGGTAAGGATGTTGATCAAACTTACGTTCTAACTTTATCTAATTCTCCAAATATATACAATATTTATATTTGCATGTCGAAATACGATAATTGCTTAACTTTCCACTCCCATATTATTTTAACACTTCTACGTATGGATTTATTTTTATAGCAAGTATGCTTGATAAGTGCAAAAGACGTGGTACGTAATTAACCAATATAGGTGCAATCATATTTTATTAGTAGGGAACATTTTAAAGATTGCATCAGCTTCACTCATTAGAAAAAAGTAATTATAGAATAAATTAGTAGCGTTTCAAACATATTACATTAAAATATACATATACTCTTAGATACCTTATTTCGGAATTATAACTTTTATTGCACACCCTTCATTGAAATATTTACATAAAAACTTTTATACAAACAATTCAATATAAATATAAAACATGATTAAATTAAAAGACGATAAAACATTATCTACTCGCATTTGCTTACTCAAGAAGTTGATTGAAGTAATTTATAACATTAATAAATATGAAAAAAGTGTTTTTTCTAGACTGCTTCATTGTTAAGTTTTATACGCAAAAACTTATTTTTCTATTTACAAGTACGGTAACTTAATTTTTGTAGTTCGTTATCTAATGTAAGAAGTAAAACCTTCACTTCGAATAACGTATGATATATGGTCAAATATTCAACTTTCTTCACAAGGTTGTGCTTATGAAATTAAATATAAATAAAATTACCAGGAAATAAAAAAATTATCAAGAATAAGTTCACGTCTCTTATGCAACATATATGATGTTATTAATTTATACACAAATTGTTAAATGTCACTGATACAAGTAAAATAAGTTTGCTAACCTGATGAGTTTGACACATCAAGAACTTCCCGTTCAATAATTTCAATACTACTCTCTCCATCACTATTATTTGTAGCGGAATCGTTTTTTACTTTATCAATAAAATCCCATTCTTTCAAAAATTCTTCATCACTGTTATTGTTCACCAAATCGGTAGACATTATTTACACACTATTTAAAAAATGTTATTCATGTATTACTTTTAATGGTATATGTTTTTTCACTATATTTTAAAAACATAAATGTATTAGAATAATTTCACATTAAAATTATGAAAATTTTAAAATTAGAAAGTGTAATTTGGAAGTTGGTACGTTTCTCGTTTGTTACAATATTAGATAAAATTTAAGTATGTAAAATTAAATTAAAATATTATTTAATATTACACATATTACCTCTATAATAACGTGATAAAACAAAAATGACATTACATGTACTTCAAATATAATTTCAAACTCCAACGAAATGCGCAGAACCTTTATGAAATGAACAAACAAAACGAAAATTATTAAACTATTTTCACACTGTGTTGTTTGAAAACTGTGAAATATGTTCATTGTAATTATTAAATTTTTAAAATAAATTTAGAGTATTATTATTAAATGTTGAGTATATATTTATTGTGTATGCTTGAAAATGACGTAACTGTCGAAAAGCTTTGCAATAAAAACTTTTAGCGATTAAACTGTGTTATATTTTGTTTGGTTTATTATTATTAAAGTGACAAATATAGAAAAAACAAAAACAGATTTACATTTTAATCATACGCGAGTATTTTTTTTAGTCTAGCTTTGGTTTTACTAACGGAAAAATAAGTGTGTTCCGGTTTAAATATATTTGCGCTGAAAATATTATGTTTATAACTTGCTTATACATTGTAGAATACGAGTTACGACCTATGAACCATGGAATGTATTGTATGATATGACTGGCAACCTCTGTAAGAAGAAAAATAGAGCTAATGATAACAAATGAAACCAGTTCATGAGCAGTAATTCTACCCCTGGACGGTTCATTTAAGAATAGAACGGATTCAATTTTTTTTAGCCGTAGCCTAGATTACAGCTTTTGTGGCTACGATACAACTACGATTTTCACTGTTCATGTTTTGTGTCTTTATTGCGAAGTGTTTATGTAATTTTTTTCACCAGTTTTTTCAATTTGTCACTGTAGTATTTTGAAGCCGGAGGAAGAAAGTAAGTCAATATAATATTAATTTTAGTTGTACAGTACTCAATATTACATTCAACTTTTCCCGTTTACTTGGTTTATGAAACTATATTATATGCATTATTATTAATATATTTTACACTGATTTCCTATATTGCACATAGCATAAATTACCTGTTATTTACTTTTTGCTTAGAATGGAATACATTCTTAATTTTAGTTGGTACACATTTGTTAAAAGTAGGGCGACAGATGTTTGGAAGTGTCACAGCAAACATTTTGTGCGCATAAGGAAAAAACGACAGCTTTGTGGCATCAAATTATCTTTCAGGAAAGGTACTTTCTTCGATAATTCTCACTTGTCAATATTCCAAAATTTTGGGATTTGTCGATATGTGCGTACACGATTCATCCTTAACATTAATCCGACACTAGTTTGATTGGGCATCATTCTCCAGCGAGGTATTAATAGAGGCTTATTTATTGGAAAAGATAGTATTCCTCTTGGTAGGCCAGAAAGAACAGTTGAAATTGATGAATCCAAATTTGAAAAGCGCAATGTTTCTTGGGTATTTGGGGCTTATGAGCGTGAAACTGTGCATGCTTTTATGTCTGTTGTCACCGATATGTGTGCTGCTACTCTTGTTTCACTTATTCAAAAGTGGGTGCTACTTGGTACCGTGATCATATCAGACTGCTGGAAGGTGTACGATGGACTTCGTGACATATACGATCACTTCACAGTGAATATCTCATTAACTTTCAAGGAACCGGTAACTGGCGCTCATACTAACGGTATGAGAGTACATTGAGAGTAGCTAAATCTAATGCTTCATACGGCGGATGAACCCAAGCATACTTTCCAGGCAATTTAGCGCGATATGTTTTCAACAAATGCTATCGCCTGCTCAAATTACAAAAACTATCGAATTTTTCCGCTGCGTGGGAAAAGTTTACAATTCCGCTAAGACCCATTTTCGCCTACCTCGTGACGAGTTAGAATCCTATGATGATGATGTTACTGAGGATTAAATCATTCAGGTATGTTATTTCATCATTAAATAATTTACTTATTTCGTTGTTTTTCAAAAATCATATTTCAATACTTTTGATTGGTAATGAGACAAATTTTTCCTGTGTAAACTTGTATCGTTATATTTTTAAATGTGTATCGACACTACTGCTCTGCAGCGGAATTAAAGTTCGCAGTGTGTTCACAGATAGCAGCAGTGTCCAAATTTCTGGTTAGGACCAAGTTGTCAAAATTTTGATTTTCTTGAAAAATTGTGCTTTCCGCAAGAAAAAAAATTGTTACCGGTTATTTTTATCGAAATGTGATTTTTTTTTAAATTACTAATTTTTAACATAGTCTCAACAACTGCTAGTCTCCCAAATCGTAATATTATGTTCAAGTTATTTCGTTTATTTTTTATATATATACTTAAATTATTGGTTTGTAAAACTATATTAAATGTTTTATTTATTTATTGTATATATTAACTTCAGTTGTACACAGTTGTTAAAAGTATTCAGTGTAAATTGCACATAACATAAATTATTTGTTATTTACTTTTTGTTTAGAATGGAATAGAAAGAATAATAATTAAGGTACAGAAATAGACCAAATTATGTGACACAAAATGTGGAGAGTACAAAGATCGCTATGCAAAGAAGTGACAGAACTCTGTTTACAAGGCGTACCACATTATTTAGAACAGGAAAATTGAATTAGGTAATTCTAACTTTAACATCATATTAATGTGAACAATAAATTTAGTTGAATACTATAATTTGAACAATTTAAACATTAGTTTAAACGGTTGTTGGAGAATATTTTTGCTATGAAATAAACATGCTTATTTAACGATAGGAAAATAGTTATACGGAATAACTTTCGGCTCGAATTAAGGATATTTCTTATTGCGCAGATTTTAAACAGATTTATGTTAGTTAAACAAAGAAGATATAAAAGAGAAATGTATCGCTGGACAATATTTCTGAAAAATTTTGAAATTTTATTTTGAGTTGCAATGTAAATGAGGAAGCCCTTCACTTTAGTATTTTCGTGTGCAGACCTTTATTGACAGAATCTTGTACCTACTTATGAACAATACCCTAAAAATTGTGTTATATAAAGAACAGAAAAAAAAATGAATTAAGCGCTAATAAATTTATTAATCAAGTGATATTTTTTTCTAAATCATAAATTTAGTTATGAATACAAGTATATCAGATAAAGTAATATTGCCATGGAACTGAGCCATCTACCGAGCAAAAGTATTTTGCAAAGATATATCGCACGTTAGTACCATGGTTTGTCGCCTTTAAACCTATACTGAGTACACTTTACAAATCATAAGTTAAACTTTCTTCAAAATTGTATCCATCCCGTCTTTGTACAAAGTTGTTGCAAAATAATACAGCAAGATTTAATAATTGTATCAGTAAACGAATAATATTTTGGTCATTATTACAAATGTACAATCCACATAATTAAATATTATTTTTTCAGTTGTCAATCTTTTGTTTGACAACGTTCTGGAAACGTTATTACTGAGCGCAAACAATTTATAAGATACATATTTGAGTACTTTGGAATCACCCATTTTGCCGAGTGAACCCATATCAATATATAAGTGAAACAGTAATCAGCGTCTGGAACTATCAAAGAACGAATGAATAAAATGATTTATGTAGCTTACTAACAGGGATATGTTTTCTATCAGTAACGTCAACATTGACGAAAGTTTGCTTTTATTTTAAACTTTTCAAATATATTAATACAATCGATTTTGGTTAATGTTTTCATCTACTCACTTTTTTAATTCATTACGAATGGTTTCATAAGGTTCTTTAATAATATTCAGATATTCAAAGTGTAAATAGCAAATAAAACATCCTATAATCAAATAATTAGTATAATTAAAAAGTTAACAAATAATTGTGAAAAATTATTTTAATATTATGAACAATTCTTATTTTCCCTTTTATTAAATAATTACAGCTGTGTGTTTTTTTTTTAGTTAATATTGTGAATATTTGTTCTATAAATACATTTACAGTATTTAATATTAGTTTATTTATTAATAGATTAATACTAAACATAATCATTCTCTTATCTACTTAGAAAAGCACACTTTTAAAAATAACAACAACCAACCACACCACACCCACACCTCCCACAGATCAAAAACGTTTCGACATGACGCAGACTCCATTATATCATATCATAAAATATATATATTGACAGTTCATTTATAAATATTAATAATATTATTTATTTATACTCTAAATATTTGATAACATTATAATAATGATTTCCATACAGTTAAACATATACAACAAGATATAAAACATCTAAAGACGCTTTTTTCTGTTCGGTCAGCATAAAAGAAGATCCCAGAAAAAAATTGCATTTGTTTTAGAGACACTGGAAAATAGACCATAAAACAATTTTTAAAAAATATTCAAATGATTTATACAAATGTGATTATTTTTATATTTTATAAATCATTTATTTGTTCCTGTTGTAGGACTAGTGGTGATATGAACAAATCAAAGGAGTCAAAATCCAAATATGAAGCAATATTTATATATAAAACCGAAATTGGAATGGAATGAAAACAAACCGACTAAAAAGAAGAAACCTACCAATCTTAAACAAGAAGTAGTTAATTTTCTGAAACAACCACTTCCACAAGTGAAGACTTCCTATTGAGATACCTGACAAAATATTTTTTGTCATTTGTTCCTCATGTAAACAAAGAACATCACTTGATTTTCAAATCCAGTGCATGCAATTGTTTGAATGATCCAAACAATCTACAATCTACTACTGTATTACACATCTTGGTAAAACTATCCTCCTCCAATACTCTAATCAATCAACTTCATCTATCCTTGATGATACTGGTATTTATTTATAAATAAGTACGTCTTTTTTATTGTTTACAATTTTTAATATTGTTTTGTGTATAATAACAGATAATTAATTTGGATAAAATTTAAAATTATTTTCTCATCAATGAAGCCACACGAATACATGTGATTAGGATAAACAAATAATTTATTACATATACAATGAGAGAATAAAATTGTTGGATTGGAGATGTAGACTAGAGTAGATGTGATTATACAAAGTGTGTTTGACTGTTGCTGTTGGATTTTTCGAATATTACTTTCACAGGTACTTCCATACAGCTCTATTTGGTAATATCATTGAAAGGTAGATGGTCCATTTAGTCACTAAATTTAAAACTGGTTTCCACCGTAACAATGGATGTAGCAATTTTGCAGGAGTGATGATAGTTCTTTTAGTCTGTGTCGGCATCATGTAACCCTCTTGTCCATAATCATGTAATGGTAACATACTGAATCTGCTTGGAAATTTCCTCATTGTTGATTTTCAGAGTTTGACATCCGACTTCTATTTGTGAATGTAATGTGTCTGCACTTATTTTGTTTAAACAGCAGGCGCCAGCTTTGTGCCCATTGAATGGTTTAAGTGATTTTGGACTGCTGTGTTTATGTACATTTTATCTGAGTTGGACGCAAAAATAGGTACATCATCTGCAAATATTGTTAAGATAGTGTGACTGCTGGTTGGCATATCTGCTGTATAGATTGTGTACAATACCCCTAGCAAATTACCTTGCCGAATGATAGAATTTTTTGTTCTTCAGAGAAACAATTGTTGATTTTAACAACAAATATTCTATCGGATAAGTAGGAGTGAAGTAAAGCATATAGATCAGATATGAGAATTTGTGTTAGCTTGTAAAGTAATCCTGGATGCCATACTTTCTCAAACGCTTGTACAACATCCAATAATACAGCTGAACACTTTCGAATATTGAGATTATATCAACCAGTCAATGACACTGTTGCACTGTATAGTGTTCAATGCAAAATCCAAATTGATGGTTTATTATTATTCCGCGGTTATTTAAAATAAGTTTAATACAATTTGAGATTAAATATTCTAGAATTTTTGATAATAAACAAAGCAAGCTAATTATGAGGAAATGTATGTTTGTGGCTTGCCTGGTTTGTGTATCATTATTATTATTGATTTTTTTCTCACTCTAGGAAAATATCTAATATGCAAATATTCCATTGAATATATTGCGCAACACTGTAGCCAACTTTTGGGGGAAAATGTGAGAGAAATTCACCATAGGTATTATCTGTACCAGGACATTTCTGTAGAGATGATTTACACTAAAGGTTTTTGTTAAATTGGTTTATTCAACATCGTCATTATGTGTTGATGGTATTCCTTGCACATTTTAGGATTGTAAATAAAAACTGTACGCAGGTGTCCAGCAAAGGCATTTGTTTTTTCTTACCTGTTCTGGTCCATTTATTATTTAACTTTATATTAATCACATGTTAGTAACTTTTTTTTTTGTATTATACCACAAGAATGTTGTAATCAATATTCATAAACCTTTGAGCAGTTTCATTTTTGTATTGATTGATTTTAGTTTGACAGCCATGACAGGGACATCCAGAGTAAAGAACAACAACTGTTTTACATTCTTGGCTGAGGTTGTGTAAATAAAAAAGTCCAGAATATTGAATTCTGTTATTATGCATAGACCAGTATGTGGGTGATGGTTATTGGGGCACATATCTGTAAATTGTAAAATTAATGTCAAATATACTTTCTTTCTTCTTTCTTCTTCATTGGTAAAAATATGGTGAGAGTTATTGTGTAAGAACCAGTTCAATCTTATTCCAGACTGATTTGTTAGACATAAACCCTATGTACTGTTTTACACATTATAGTCACCGCCTCATATGAATTTACTTCCTAACTTTTTGCAAAGAGTGTTAAATCTGTCTGGTATTTGAAATCTTTTATGATAGTAAATGGATGCTATTGTGAGTTCATTTACAAATGTTTCACTGCAGTGATTCTGATATGCATCTGTGCTGTGTGAGCAATTTTTATATTGTTTGTAGCAACTGTTTACCATTATCACGCACTTCCATGAGCTGTATCATCTGGATGATGAGCAGAATATGTATTGAATCCATTTAAATTCATTTAATTTAAAGGGATTACTACTTACTAGATGTGTTTCAGAAATCAATACAATATCAATGGCATTTTGTTGAACAAAAATTTGTAGCTAATTCTTTTTTAAACAATACCATTGGCATTCCATAGCATAATCATTAGTGACTATTGAGTAATAATATTTATATTTCTTGTCATTAAAGTAGTAATTTTTTAATAAGCTTTGTTAGTAAGAATATTAAAATATTTATCACACTTTTGAATTCACTTAAGAGTGAGTGACGACATTACAGAACTATTGTTACTACCACTAGGTGGAACAGTCAGAGTAATGGTAGATTAATGTATAAATTATTAAAAGATATTAGGGAAAGAATTAAAGAAATTATTGAAGTTAAATTTTTATATAAGTTAAGTCAACTGGTCATGGTAGCTTCAGTACATATCTGGAGTGTTTTAAAATTACATCCTCAAATATTTGTGAATTCTGCGCACTACACGTTCCTTATACACTTTGTCGTTTCTTATTTGAGTGCGCTTATACTATTGATGCGCGTTTAAAATATAAGTTAAATGGTTGTAGTATCGATAATGAATTAATTATTGATGAAAATGGCTTAAACCTATCTAACTCTGTAAGTCATTTGTTAACTATGTTAATAATGCTACGAGAAAGCATATTGGAAATAATATAATCTAAATTTAAGATTTTACTCCACAAATACTATAACTAAGCCAAATTGACATCGCGGTTGTGTAATAAATGAATAAATAAAAAACACTGTAGCTATTTATTATGATAATTACCTTTTTTGTTATTGTTATTCTCCAAATGAACTTTAAATTATCAGTTTTCATCGTGTACCATTATTTTACTAGGACTGCTGTGGTTTGAATTAGAATTGTACTTAATTACTTGAGTATTAATATAAGATGCACATATATTATTATAAAATGTAATCTGTTGTTTGTAAATTGGACATCCGCTTGCGGAATAATTCCTTTACATAGTGTACAAAGGTTCAGCAGTACCTTTCAAACACATTTTAGTGTCATGTCTACCCTGCACGTTTTATCCAAAAAAGTTGACAGCGCTTACATTGTTTTAATCATCTTCCACCATAACTACTGTATTCAATAATCGTATAATCTTAAAGATTTCATCAGAGGTAATGGTTGCCTAGTTTTATTTCTTAATATAATCGTAATACAAACTACATTAAAACCTTTTGATTCTAATTCAGTTATATCAGTAGAACAGTGTAGGTTTTTTAACATCATCTTCATCGATATCTGAATATACTTTCTACCTTTTCTTTTTAATTTCAGTAAGTTTAGCCAGATTATTTTTGTACTTATTTTCTTCCTTTTCAGCTATAAAAACTTTTCAGGTGTATCAGTAATAATTCTTTATTTAACTTTCCGGTAATTAATTTTCTATTCATTTTAACCATTGCTCTGTGAATTGACGGATTTCCTGAGGACTAATAAAACTTATTAGGACTAACATCATTTAAATTCCAAATAATTATCATGGACGTAGCTGTAAAATCAGTTTAAACACATTTCTATTGAAAGGAAATATGTATGTTTTTGAAAATCCAGAATTTATGTTTTTTTGTAGTCATTGCATTTTGAAATGAAATTTTGATACATACTGCAATGTCATATATTATAATGGATTTGGTAGGATTTCTTAATAGCCAGGAATCAACAGCAGCATTATAATAAGCTTTCAATGGATCAAAAACAGATACATCCAATTGCTGCAAATAGTGACTACTGAGAAGGAATAGTTATTATTGTTACCCCATTATCACAAGTTACATCAATAACATCAGTGGAAATTAGATACGAATTTCAAAACAACTATGTACAAAAAAAAATAAAAAAATGTATGAATAAAAGTAAAACAATGTATTAATAAACCCGAGTTATATTTCAATAATTATTGTAACCGTGTATATAACTAAAATGATATCAATAAATTAAAAAAGGAAACAAAAATCTTTAAAAAAATTACCGGACGAAACTAGCATATCTGGACGTAGTCGAACCGTCAATGTAAACACGTTTACTGCGATCCTGTTTTTGCAGATAAAAACAAAGTCTATTTTATTTACAAGATCAACGAATTTGAATGAATATTCGATAAAAGTATTACACACTATTCTATGTGATATACCTATATTTTTATATTTCAAACAAAGAAATATATGCATTTAAAATAGAATAAGAAGAAAACGTTTATTGAATAATAAAATTCTTAAATTATTACAATATTTTTAATACTAAGTAACTTACCAAATAATGTTATACAAGACGCCGCTTGACCTTTAAAAAAAAACCTGATAACACCAGACAGAGCACGCATACGTTAACCTGGGCCTGACAACTGTTGTGTATATTAATACTTTATTTTCAGTGCTGAGACCGACCAGATTTTCTGCGAAATATCGATTGGAGTATGCACATAGCTCTATGAACTTTTTCTATGAAACATTTGATATGACTGTTTCACAACTCCCAAGTATTGTACTTTGTTTACCCACTTAACTTGCTGGTCATTTATAGTAATTTCGGGTAAAGGTAATGATCTAATGATAATGACCGTCACTTGAAAAAAGTATTGCCTCAGTTTTATCTACGTTTATGTGGAACTTCCATATTTTATATTTTAGCGGTTATATATTGTGTCTATGTGTAGTATAATGCTAAGTTATCCGGTACAAATGTTGTCTGTATAAAAGATAATTTTGAATATCATTAATATTAAAAATAGATGTGGTCCAGAGTCGCTTCCTTGTGGTACTCCAGCAGTGAGTGTTTTAGTAGAAGAGTTGTTTAAAAAAAAATCAGTCAAATAGAATATTCGATTAGTCATGTAATCTTTAATTAATTTAATAAGCGCTAGATCATTTTGTATAAAATACCATTATGCCAACATGTATCAAAAGCTTTTTCTAAATCAATTAGGAACATACCAGTGTTTCTGTACAGGTTGAAGTTACCGATAATAAAGTCATATTCTGGCTATCTGGTGCATTGTAGAATGACCGAATCTGAATCCGAATTGTTTATCTCGTAATATATTTTGGCACGTCAAAGCTTGTACAGTATGACTTTCTCAGCAGTCCTAAATTATTAAGCAGACTCATAGTCATTATGTTGTTAATATTACTGCTATCTTTGTCTGGCTTAAGCAGAACCACGGTAAATAGAATACACGGTAGGGATCACGCGCAGGCTGCTTAGCAGCTATTACGTCATTGGTGTCCAGTCGAGCTCAACGATGTACAACGGAAACGCTACTTTCGGTTCCTTACTCTAGCTGTGATTATATTTACAATTTTACATTCCTCTCTTTTCGATATAATTAATTTATTTTAATTTTATAACAATTACATTATATCTATTAACATTATTTAACGCAATTAGTATATCGCTGTTTTGTTTTTCAACTTGTTTAAACGCAATAATTTCGTTAAAAATTGTATATGAGGCAAGTTTCATTTAAATTTTTGGATATTTTAAATAATACCAAAAATATGATAAAAATTTATTTATATAAGCAAATATTTCACTCGCCAAATTTTAGTTATTGCAATTTTATCAATTTATTCCTTTTTTTTCGTCCATCGTTTGTATTTTTGCTTCCGTAGATTGTTCTTTTACTGGACTTCTTTTTGTTTAGCGTCTTAATTCTGATGAATGTTCGTGTTCTGACGAAACAGGAAATGGCGAATTCATCAATCCCGATGCTGCTGTATCTCAATTTTAAAATGTTGATCAATGTTTTCATTACCTCTGAATTCCTATTGATGTTATCACTGCCGTGGTAATTGCTAAAATCTTTTTCCATATTATATACTATGTCTGTCCACTGCTAGGTTGGATTCATTAACGCACCCCTCGATATTGTTGCCAGCCAGTCTGTTTGCTTAGGTGGATTTATTTTTCTTGGATGCCTGTACTCAAAAACAGTATCTAGTCCTTTTTTTTTACACGATATGCAATGTAACCAGCTAGCATTTTTAACAGATCTTTGTTTTCACCTTCTACTTGGCCCGACTTTTCTTTATCATCCGATAATGTTTCGATCACGCGAGTAAAGTCATTTTCTTCTTCGTGAAAATTTATATCTTTTTCTAATTCTTCGCATTCCGATGATTTACTTTCGCTACCTTTTTCAATTTCATTTATTACGTCGGCGCTTAATATTACCAGCGCTTCATTCCACGAATTAACAGTTTTTATTATCGAACCCGCATTTTTACTAAAAAAGAAGGCACTTAATTCTTTGATTTACAGCAGTTGGCGAGGGATGATCATAAAATTTACCCAAGCCTCTAATCAAAGAAAAATAAGATTCAAGAATATCTTGGTTGCACCTCGCCGACATTATGTAAGAATATCCTTCACAATATAATTCAGAGAACATCCGCTGAAGACTTCGAATAGAAACCTGAAAAGCAATTTGAAATGGTAACAAATTCGATCTACCGATTACCCTCATCGATGTGCACAAATTATACAATTTTTCCAATGTCTTATTCTGTTTCACTAAATTTTTACCAAATGCGTTTTTCATTTCATTAGTTGGATGAAAAGGAATTCTCGAATTCAGCACATCGAAACCGTCATTAATTGTTTTTAAGAATTACATGATCGTTGCCTGGAAGTGTATAACTAATAGCATCAGCTACTGTTCTTGAAAGTAACTCAGCTGCTATCCGGACTCTTTGTCTCTCGATACCCGAAAGAAGTAAATGATTTTGATTAATCTTATAAGCAAATTTAAGATCTCCTTGTTTCTGTAATTCAATTAATTTTAGAAAAATGTCTTTAGTTACAATTTCACCGCTAGATAATTTGTATCCTTGATCAAGAAGATGATTTCTCAATAATTTCAACGCATGAGTAACATCGTAAAAAGCCCAGATCTTACGATTTTCACAGAGCGGATGCGTAATATTTGTTTTATCATTATTAACACCAAGGTCGGCCATAAGTTTCCTATTTGATGGGCCCATGTCACATACAAACGCACGAACTTTGAATCCTGTAGATTCTATCATTCTAATGACTTCAAAAAATAAATTTTCATCCACTGCACAGTCAAAGTTATAATATATGGGTTGTTTCCATTTTCCAACAAGGCTACGAATAATCATAACCTGCACGTAAGAATGAGGACCGCGGATTTTATCCGATAATTTCAGCCTTCGCTGTCTCCAAATCCTGTAAAAGGCTTTCATTAGTTTGTTTTAAGGAATTATTTTCTAACTGTAATTTAATAAATTTATTATTATCGCTAATATCAGAGTTATTGGATGAACAAATTTCATTATTTGTTAAACCTATGTCTTTAGCGTTGCTTCCTAACAAAGAATTTACAACTTTTTTAGACTCACGTTTGTTATACCTTTCACTTTGTTCATTTTGAATATCTGACTCGCATTCAATTAATGTTGGTATTCGCAAATGAGGAATCGAATCCTTTTTTAAATTTTTCTTTAGTTTATACTCAAGCAATTCTGATCTCAAATCACGTTCAAAATCATTTTCATTAAAGTGACGAGAACAAACGCGGGCAGTTTCAATATTAAAGTATCAGCTATTTTGCTCATATGTAACCACTGTTTCCGTACAGCTTTATCTTTGGGAAACCGATGATAACTGATTCCTAATTTATGAGCGTTTCTGCCATGATTAGAACACCCAGCGATGACACAACAAGGCATAATAAAAATATTAATAATAATAATATAGTATCAAAACGATCTAACCATTTCTATGTTGATGACGTAATATATGTATAAAAATTGATAACATAGGCAGTATTAAACAAAAAAAAAACCACATAAATTGCATAAGTTAATTTGTTGACCGTAATAAAAAATAAATAAAAAAATACTCGAACAAGCGGCGACAGAAGCACGAAATAATACGGAAGAACACGCGAAACAACGGAACGACTACTACACTATAGTCGACTGTCTGAACTAGTGGGCACCGGTGACGTCAAAATTTCGTTTGACTACTGCGCAACTAGTTCGTGATAACTACCGTGTATTCTATTTACCGTGAGCAGAACTATAACTGGCTATCTGTTCGATCGTTACCACCGACACTGCGGTGATACTTGTACATATGAAAGGTACCCTTTATTAGTATGAAATTGAATACTCATGCTATGCTAATTGAGATAAATGTTTTTTTTTATTGGACTGTGTGTTGAAAAATAAGTATGCTGTTTCGGCAATGTTAGCAGTGATATATGTAGTTCAAAATAATTTTATTGATAAATGTAATCATACGGATGTTGATTTAAAAATGTCCAACTAGCGCTAAAAAGCGAACAAAATGAGAACTATAAAATTATTGTCGTGAGTGTAA
Organism: Coronaproctus castanopsis; assembly: GCA_032883995.1. Lineage (NCBI taxonomy): Eukaryota > Metazoa > Arthropoda > Insecta > Hemiptera > Monophlebidae > Coronaproctus > Coronaproctus castanopsis. The sequence continues at coordinate 26,240,160 of CM065052.1, read as the reverse complement.
TTCCTGCTTCCAGCTTTACAAGAAGAAACCAAACATAAAATTTGAAATACTGTACTTGTTAAAATAAGTGTTCATGTATTGATTTTTATGCTAGTCGATTATTTTGTTAATAATAAAATGAGTTCCTTAAAGAAGGAAGTAGAAGTTAAGTTTATCACTGATGATGATGTACATCATATTATTCGTCCCATATTTCTGTTTAATAGTATGTATATTTTTGAATATTCGAATATACGTTTCATCATTATTATTATTTTTAGTTTTAAATATGCATGTTAAATTAATGATTATAAGATTAAATTTACTTAGAACAGTTCAACAATTTAAATACGATAATTTTTCTCCTGCTTAAAGGTAAACAATTAATAATTTTTAAAATTTATAGTACGTGCATATGTGAAAATTGAAACAAGGAAAGTTGAAAATGCTTGAATTATAAATATGGTTAATTTCCAATAAAAACTTTACTTCTGTTCCGCTCATATTAGTTTAAAGTATTGTTAGAAATGAATATTAAAATATATAATTTTATAATCGCAATTACACAGTGTATAATGTTCAAACTAAGAGTGTTAATCATTTTGAAATCATTAAACTGGAATAATAATTACAAAGTTGTTACTATGCTTCTTATTTTTTCGACAATTTTCTAGTGTTTTCAGTTGTTGACGAAAGTGCATGAATCTCTTCAAAATTTGTTTATTTTTGTATATTAATATATAAAAATGTATTGAATTATCATAAATTACTATCGTTTTTGACCAGTGGCATGGAATAACAGTTATTTCAAGGAACAATGTTTTTATAGCAAATTGTTTTGGTAAATTATGGAATCTATTAAAATCTGTCTGAAAATAGTCTTGCAAACGCATCGAAGAATAAGTTGAAATGAAATATAATGTATAATTTTGATAAAATTAATAAAAGTAGATAGGTTTAGAGCATTTATTAATTTTTAGTTAATTTTAATAGTCGTATAAATTTTTCTTGTCATTAGTGACTTTCCCATGATAAATTATAAGGAAAATACTATTTTCTGTTCCAATTATTTTTCAATGTTAATTCATGTTTTTACTGCATTGTGCCATTGTCTCTCTCTCTCACACACACATATATATATATTTATTTCTTAATTTCATTATCGACTCGTATGTCGTGATCGTATTTGCTGTGAGTTGTACATGTCGCTATTTATACCGATCTTGCACTAAATCCATGAGTTATTTTGAGTTTAATCCATATAATTTTTTGATTTGATCAATGTAGCGATTCATCAGTCTACCTTTCTTGTTCTACTCACTTTTCCTTACAAAATAATTTTCTTTAACCAATTTGCTCCTAACTGGCCGAAAAAGCCTAACATGCGTATTAATAGTCATTGGCCGGTCTGTACTCGGAGTTCTTTTAAAATGGGTTTGTTTGTCCTGTAGGCAATTCATGATAAAGATTTTTCGATATCCTTTCATTTCAAAAGCCTCGATAGTTTTTCGCATTGATCCATCGGTACTTCAGGTTTCTGATCATTATGATCTTTATATACGATTTAGTTTTCCAATCGCAATATTTGCTAAAGCTATCCGTTTTTCATTTCGTCATCTGGTCCTATAGTTCTTGATATGTAAGCATCTAGATAAGTTAATTTTGGTTGTTATATCTTGTAACAGTTTTAATGGTTGCCAGATTTTATTTTCCCTATCGATAATTATCATTTTTGTTTGTTGAGAACCTAGTTTATCTTCTATTTACATTATGTAATTATAAACTACTAACCAGTCTTAGTTAGAATTCCAGTTTACGTTTGTTTCGTTGAAGGTTACATTTATCTTGATGTGACTGCCGCAATCTAGTCTTAGATTCCTCTCCAAACCTTTAAATTGATTATCTCCACCTTGTTGGCATAAGTATATCTATTTGGCGAAGTCCATGTGTAGAGACGTCGGTTGTGATGCTTAAAGTTCGAATTCATTATAAGGAGATTGTTTTCCGTGTATAAGTCAATTAGATTTTTATCTCTTTTGTTTCCAGCATTTTCTTATTTTTACATTAAAATCGCCTGTTACTCATAGTAGTTTCTATTTGAAAATTTTTTGGTTGCCGTACGCAGGTTTTCATAAAACTCGCCTGTTTCTTTCTTCATCTGATACTTCAGTTGTTTGGCACGTTTCAGTGATATTTATTGGTTTTTCTTTCTTAGACTAGTAATGCAGACAATAAATTTATTATTACTGCAACTCAATTTACTGCTTAACTATGATTATTCCAGCATATAATCAGATTTTCATTGGTTGATATAAAATGTGTACTCTGCTTCCAGTAAGTTTTGGCTACGCCAAATATCGCTACATCTTTAATAATGTTGTATAAAGCACTGGGTTTGCTTTGTTGATTAAGGGTCTTTACATTTGTTTTCATAAATTGATTTTTCTTGCTCTGTTTATTAATACCGGTAGCATATTTTCATAAAGAATTAGACACTCCCTATGGCCGATCGTCCTATTTCACACATATTGTCCCGATTTCATAGAAGATAGCTAATTGATTTGCTTAAAATATTAACTTCTTTATTTGTGTCTTGCATAAAGTTTACATGAAAAATTTTACACGGTAGGGCTCCTCTCCTTTTGCGTTTGAAAACAGTCGCTCTTAACTTGATGAACAGACGCTGACCGTCATCCGCACAATTAGAGACAGACGTTTCAGTGTTTATATTTGTTTTCTGTTGAATTCTCTCTTAGCTTTTGGGTCCTACTGCAAGGAAGTGATCGTTATTTGTCTCTTACGACTAGCGGGGTACTGTGGGGTTATTTTATCCTGCTCTAACAATAAAATGTATTTCTGACATGATTAAATGATAATTGTATTGTTTTTTAAGTCACTTCCAACTACTTCAAAATCAAAAGAAAGAATGATTTGTAATTTAGGCTGTAAGAATATTATAATTTTTTTAGTATTTTTCCACATTCTCGTTATTTTTATACATATAATTTGAGACAATTTTTTTACAGAAAGTGGTGTCGCAAAAACAGATCGTTGCGTTGTTAGTAATGGGAATTTGTCTCTTAAAAGATCAAATAAAGCAGGTAAAGCAATACTGCTTATTAATTAGTACTATATTGAATTTGTTCGATTAAAAATAAAATGTTACTTTCATAATGTATACATAATTTAAAATGCACGTAAATTTATATTGCAATATGTATTTCTGATACAACTAAATTATAATTGTATTGTTTTTTAAGCAACTTCCGATATACTAACTACTCCAAAATCAAAAGAACGTAAGATTTATAATTTGGACAGTAAGTATATTATATTTTTGCGATTTTCACACATCCTCGTCATGTTTATGTTTTATCGATATTATGTACTGTTCTCTTTTATTATTATTTCGATATTTTGCGTTGCATTGAAAATGTCTTTCTAATGAAATCACCCACTATAATAGTATCGTATATTTCTAAAGAGATTTTCGAACATAAACATTGCCTATTACCTCAATGCTTTTGAATAAAGCACAACTCAGTTCGTAATTAAAATGTATTTATTTATAATCATACTAATTTGATATCTTTAATTTTTTCCTGATTAGTGTTTTGTTAATCATTAAAATAATATTCTTCTTAATAATACACATTTCTTTTTATTATTATTGGCTTAAGCAGAAAAATACTTGTGAATGATACATCTTGAGAAATTTTCTCTACATTATCGTAGTTCATTACACCAAGTAGCTATAATAAAGAAGCAATAAGACATGTGTGTAAGTTTCATATATATATGTTAATTTAGTCTGACATATCGGCCAGTTTATGTAAAAATATCGAAAAGTGTAATGTGGAAATCGTAGTCGTGTGAATGATTAACGCGATTTTAATGTACGCAGTAAAGTTATTTTGTTCATATTAATATATTTTGTTTATTATTATTATTATTATTATTATAGTAACAGGGTCTAATTGTTTGACTCCAACTATAACCACACCTTGCAGTAGCACAACTACCAAACAATTGCGCAGAAGTGGCCGGTGTAAGTGGTATAATTTGTATAAATATTTTTCTTGATCGTTACAATTTATAACACTTATCGAAAGAATAATTATGTATTTTAACCTTTTTCTGTTATTAATTTTTGTACAAATTTAACCCTACGGTGTATGAATTATTTTTGGCGTTCGAAATATGATGTTATAGAGAAATACAACAAATTTTCAATGAAAAAACATGCTTAATGAACATAATAAGAAATAGGAGATGTGGCTGGATAGCAGATATGTTAAGAAATAACAGATATCTGACAACAATGTAGAAGGACCAATAAATTGGCAAGATAATAGGAAGACCACGATGAAAATTCATCGCCCAGATAATAAAGGATACAAGTGTCCAAGTATTGAAAAAGAAAGCGCGGAACAGAGCTTTATTGCTTTTCTGGTTGACTTCCAATGAAACACAAGATACTTTAATTAAATACTGTCTTACAATAATTGAAAACTAATATCACTCTAATACTTAGGGTGTCTCAAAAACTATCTTGCTATTACATATTTAAATAGTACACAAACATAAAAAAAAAGTAATTTTACCGAGTTATATATATATACATGTGTGTGTGTGTGTGTGTGTGTGTGTATAAATATAAATATATGGGATTCATAATAAAAAATCCTATAGTTAAAAGCACAAGATTACATTTAAACCTGTAGTAAAAGCAGAGAATTACATTTAAACTTATAGTTAAAAACACAGGATTGCATTTGATAAAAATTTTCTTGCAAATTTAGATCTATACAACACTAATGCACAAAATTGAATATCAGCAACATAACATGTCATTGAATTTGTTGCTTATTGGTAACATTGTGCACCGTATGATTAAATTGTGGTAAATAATACAATATTTAAAACGGCGAAATCACATTTTGTTTTATAAGCAATCTATAGTCAGTGTTTGGTAAATTTATTTTGCGCATCCGAAAATTTCATTCTTTTCTTACAATCTAAAAATATAAAACACATCTTCAGATAAATACGTAATTTCGAATGCCCGTAGTAAGAAAGATAAATGAAAAGTGAAATCCATTGAAATATATGTTTATTCGCGTAAATTCCATTAACCTCGCTGTAGAATTCGTAAAATAAACTCAAATCTGTATGGGAGAATACGGTTCCAGTATATTTAGATATTACTGATTAAATATGTATATTTCATGTTTGTAATTAAGAGCACAAGTGATACCTTTTTGATAATAGAAAATCGTATTAAATCTTTCATTTATGTAAAGATTTTCAAAAGAAATAACAGGATTCAGTTATTACGTCGTACTTTTGTCTAACATTATTTCTTTCTTTTGAACATATATTTTAATTATATATATGTTAACGTTTATTTTTATGATCTATAAGTAATTTAGTATATATATATATATTCGAAATTTTAAATTTTTCGTAGCGACGGTGAGGCGTAGATTGATAGAAGAACCTATCTCGTCAGATGAAAGTATCTTTGATGACGAAGATGGGGATAAAACAGTAACTTGTTTATCATCAGACAGTGGCGACGATTGTAGCGACAGTTTTGATGACGAATGTGTTAGTGATGATGATGATGATGATGATGAAGACAAAAGAAGTGACAATAATTTTGAAAAAAGTTCAGATAGCGAAAATGAAGATAATAAAGGAATTCATTTTAAAGAACCTGCGGAATTTTTGCAAGAACTGAAAAAATCGAGATTGCAGTCATGTCAACAAATTATGGAATTTGATAACGGATGTGTAAGTGAATTTATCAATATAACCGTCATTTGCTATCAAAATTAAGGAAAATTTTTCTCGGATTATTTATTTTATTTTTCGTGTATGCGTTATGAAAATTAACTATGGCATGAGTTGCATTCCGATTTTCTTCTATCTCCTGGAGTATTATGTTAGCTGGATGTTTGCACATTGTATACGCTATAAGGGTTTTCATATATGATTTACTCGTCATCTTACTCTTGATTATAGTCTGTACTTTGATGTTAACTATTGTTTTATTGATTGAATAATTCTTTTTTTATCACACATCCAAAATATCTAACCTTATTTCTGTTTACTTTGGTTAACAGTCTAATATTTACTTTGATTCATCAATAATTTCAATAATTGACTTATTAGTTCAACGCATTGTCTATGGTAATTGATGAATTTCTCCGTATATTTAGTTTTTTGATGGACGCATTCGTTGTTAAGGGGAAAATTAACTCATTGACTAGACTTAATTTAGTGGTTTCTGTTATATAGGAGTTTTTCAAATTTTATTCATTTTTGTCGTAGCCACAAGATGTTACTATAATACTCGTGGTTTGTTACTACCATTGGCGTACCAGCTAATACGTTACAATTTTCTTGCTTTTTGGCAGCTCTTGATAAACATGAATTTTGTCCTTGTTTGATCCAATTTGATCGTGTCCAAATTTCTTATGATATTTTCTTGGTTTTCTTCCGAGCGGGGCTAATTGTGTCATCAGCCTATCATATGTTACTAATTTTATCACTTATTATTAGAACCTCTTTTCCATCTGTCGAGTACTTAAAATATTAGTCATGAAGTATTTCATACATACATATTAAATAATACGAAAATTCTTTGTCGAAATATCGCTTTAAAAGCAGATTTAGTCGAGTGCCTATAATATTGTCATATAAGCTGTGTATTTAAAAAAATGCAAAAAACTGTTAACATAAACAAAGGTTTTGGTGTTAAAAAAACAAACAAACTTGAAATTATATTACAAATTAACGTCTCAAATTATTAGTTTTCTATCCCTAAACTTAATTATAAATGTTCCATTATTTTCGTTTCGCTTAATACCAACCATCCATTTAATTGAGTCAAATATATCGTAATATATTTAAAATATGTTCTCTTCTTGCTCGACATGCGTGAGTTTTTCTTGGTCTTTCGCAATTTGCGATATTATATATGCATTAAATCTCGTTTTCACTGATAGAACTAGGCGATGTAGTTTTTTAGTTTTCGCAATTAGCAAGTGATTTTGTTTTTTTTTTCGCGGTGAAAATAAAAGTTCATATGTATCCATTTGTTGATTATTTTCTTGTTTTATTAGAACTGATTCATTTTATTTTTATTTAAATAAAAAGAAACATATAATTGGACATTTTTAATAAGAAAGAAATTGCAAACCTTACAAATTAGGCATATGTAATTATAATTTGAAAAGTGTGGAATGAAGTAATTTAAAAAAAAAAAAAAAACATAACAAAAAAGGAGTTAAAATTACGAAAATGTTTCTTTATGAAAAAATACAATCGGGTTGTTAAACCATTTTAAATGAATATAAAAAATAAAATTACAAATATATACGATTTATAAAAATATAAAATATTAAAAATACTACTTTAGATATAAAATTTACAAAAATTATCAAAGCGACAAAACAGTATTTTTAAAATTATCTAATAGTGAATGTCATTAACAGATTATTTTACAAATACTGTTTTATAACTGATAATTTTTGTAAATTGTATATCTAAAGTAGTATTTTTTACATTTTATATTTTTATAAATTGTATATTTTTTTATATTTTATTTATTTTTTATATTCGCTTGATAATGGCTTAACAGCCAAATTGCGATTTTTCACAAAGAAAAATTGTAGTGATTTTAAACTCCTTTGTTGTTTGTTTATACGCAATTATAATAAGAGAATGTTCATTGTACTCGTTTTGCTATGTATGAACGTAGTAATAATAAATTTATTCACATCTGTAGCCATCGTCATTTTATTGCAGTTTTCTTTATAACAAGATTTTAGGCGCGGTATCTTATTCATAACAATGGTAACATGTTACGTTTTATTGTTCATTAGTCCGCAATGTATACTCAGCAATTGGTTTTATTTTGTGTCTTAAGCAATTTCAGTCGGATTATTATTTCCTGAAGAAGTCAGAAAAGTCTAGGACATCCGCTAATACTTTAAACTCGTTATCTGGCCCTAAATTGATGCCTGATAAACTTAAAGCATTATTACCAGAATGCAGCGATAATCACTTCGAAGAAAAACGAACTTTAGTTAATAAATATAGGATGAGATATTGTCGTTGGTTGTTTTATTTATTGTAAGTATTAATGATATTTTATTAATTTAAGGATAAATAAAGGTAAAAGATACTGAATGTATGTATTTCTTTTAATACCATCAGCATTATTTAATAACAGTTTCATAAAGCTCGTCTTTATTTAATCGGATTAATGGTTTTAATATACGTTTTAGAATACATATCTTTTAACGTTCTCCTATACATTAGGATTTTTAATATTTTTTTTTTTTTTTTTTAAGTATAACGTATGTTACTGTGTTAGTCCGCATGAAAAACATCTAGAAATAATATCGTAAATCTCTATTTTTTAGAAATATTTCACGATGTCAATAATGATAAAACTGATCCTTTGTATAAATCAATTACTGAATACGTCGTTAATATTTATATCTAATATGTTATCATGCTATAATTTATTTTAGCATGGTGTGATTCATATTTTTCCCTTACGATACATTAAAGCTCTTCAAATTTTATAACTTTATGTGTAACATCCTTACGAAGTTAATACACCCAATTATATTATCGTATTTTTTTTTGTTAATGTGGTTTTCTTATTCCGAGCATAATGCTGTAATTCGTATTCTTCCCTTATGATATATTAAAGTTCTTCAGGTTTTGTACAAGAAAAGTTAATTTTACAAAGTTCTGTCGTAATTTTTAAGACACACTAGAGACTTCTTTGGAATTTGTTGTATTATTTATGATTGCTTTGAAATTATGAAAGTGATTGGTGTAAATCACAAAGTTACATCATGACAAATTATTCTTAAATTATAAAAATATGATTGCTTTTATAAAATACTTCTCAACGAACTATTTTTATCGTAACCTTCGCGGTAGATAATATGTTATTTATGTACGTTACGTGGAATTCTTGATAATTTATAACTTATTTGAAATAAATGTTAACTTTTATTCGTTGATTATTTACAATACGCACTACGTTAAAATGTACCATTGTTTACTTTTTTCACCAGATTACAAAAATTTTTATTACTTGAACTTGTAACAGTTTTGTGGAAAAATTAATTTTTAGGGAAGGTTTTAACTTGTTGTTTTACGGATACGGAAGTAAACGTAATTTGTTGAATTCTTTCCACGCTGATTATTTGTCCGAGAGTAAAGTATTGACGATAAACGGATTTTTTCCGGGCCTCACTATAAAAGAGGTAAATAATACATCCTTTTAATTAATAATCTATAGTTACTGCGAATAATTAAATTTATTAAAAATAATTTTTTCTTGTGTTTTGTTTTCCCCATTTAAAGGTGTTCAGATTATAAGTGTAGATGTATATGATAAAGCACGTTTCATGTATCAGCTAGCAATTTATAGGAGGGACTTCTATTGTAAAATTATCGATGTTGTAATTCAGAAAATCGAGGAATTAAATAATGTTTTATCTCCTTCACATCTACAACTGACCAGTATAGTCATTTACTAGATATTAATGATGACAGGATCATGATTTTCAAAATCTGCCCATTCGCATGATCTCGATTTTATTTACTGAACCTTCAAACAATGCTTCTCCTTTTCCATGTCTTTCCAATCGGGACAAATGATTGGGAGGCAGCTAGTTTTATTTCTTCTGTAACGTACTTTACTTGTAGATCTGGATGTAGCGTATGGTTTGATACATTCCATGGTGCTCCCACCAACACCTTCCGAATCTTGTTTTGATAGCGTTGTATTCTATTAATGTTACTTCTGGACGCACATCCCCGTAGCTCGGCTGCATATAACCATGTTGGTTTTAGCACCACGCAATATACCAACACTTTGCAACCTGTAAATGAAAGTGCGGCCAAGCAACCGATAAAGTTGCTTTGTTTTCAAATTAAGTTCTGTTATTTTGGTCTTAATATGCTGAAGCCATCTATGTGTTTCATCTAGGTGTACTTCAAGATATTTTACGGATGAGTATGTGTGTATTTGCTTGTTGTTTATAGTTATATGGTATTTATTGCGTTCAATTTTTTTTTTTTTAACGAAGATAATATGCCTGCTTTAATTTTCATTTATTACTGATTGGAAAATAATTAAGATGGTAGTTGAATCATGAGGTAGACCAAATTAGGACTTGTTATTTTATTATATTGTAACTACACGGGTATGTAAAATTACATTTGTTACGAAACTATGATGTTTGATGTTTTAGATTTTGGAGTCATTCTTAAGGGATATTTTGAACATTGAGATAAATAATATGATCGATTTAGATGAAATTATCAAAATTATTAAAGTAAAAATGGAAGGACGTAACAGGTCGCCGGTATTTTTGATTGTACACAATATAGACGGTGATGCATTACGGTCTAAGAAGTATCAAACATTATTAGCAAAATTAACTTCTATACCGAATGTACATATGGTGGCTTCATTTGATCATATTAACACTCCTTTATGTAAGTATACTTGTACATATATGGCTACTATTTGTTATAAGAATTTATTTTTCCTAGATTTATTTCTCGTCTGTATTGTTACGACTATTCTAGTAATTGAGGAAAATTACAAATTTTAAATTGTTTAAAAAACGAACACGAATATTTTTCCATTGTTATTAATATAATAGTTGTAGAGTAATTTCTTTATTTTTTTTTTCTTTAAAATTATGTTTTGTTCCGCTATTAATAGGTTGTCTACTTCTTTCATTTTTTTTTTTTTTATAACAAGAAGGACAAAAACGTATATTTGTATATATATATAAATCAAATAATTAGAGAGATATACATAAATGATTATGTGTCCGTACCGAGAAATGTTGCCTCTCACTCCAGAACTATATATATAATAAGATTATTAACAACAAATAAAAGTGAAGAACTAATTAGAGTACATTAAATTAGAGTAAAAATTAATAAAAAAACCCTCTGCTAACAAAAATATGCAATCTGTTGTATATACACTTATACATATACGCATAGATATACAGATAAATAGTAAAGAAGTAAATTGTTACACATAATATTATAGATGGCATATATAAACGAGAAACTTAATGAAGTTAATGTGAAGTATAGTAAATACCTGTATAAAGCAGATTATACATCAATATTTGTTTTTTCTATCTTAATGATGATGCCATCGAAGCGAGTTGTTTTTCGTGACATGATTATTAATATTAAAATTTAAAAAACTTTCCGTAGATACCACGTCACTATTTTGAAAAGCTGTCGTTTCAGACATGTTTACACACTTCATTATGGAGGCAGAACGTCATTTCAAAATAGTGACGTGGTATCTACCGAAACTTTTTTAAATTTTAATATTAATAATAATGATTCATAGTTATAGTATTGCTCTGACAATGATAAGTTGATTACTGATGTATCTGCTGTAGGATGTGTGAAGTATGTATGTGCAGTATCTTGTATACAAGACAAATTTAATATATCTTGCATTTTTTGAACCTCGGTATATCTAGGTACATTTAATATAATTCTGAAATAGTTATTTTGGGCTATTTGTTTAGGTATATGACCTCGAATAGGACATCCAGATATAAATATTGGACAATAAAGGATTTATATAAGATTAGTTTATTATTTATGCTTAGTTTAAATCTTTTATTGAATAGGATAAATAGGAAAAACATTTTTGCTCTTCCTTTGTTTATATTATGATTTATATGACTTTCAAAATTCATTCTTTTGACTAAGAGAACACCTAAATATTTAACCTCATTTTTCCAATACGTAATTTCACGAGTAATTAACGACCTTCTCCTCGAAAAGAAAAATTATAGCTTCCATTTTAGAAGTATTGACATAGCGATATCATCACATTAACTGTCGTTTTCTGTTGGTACCATATTTTTTTTGTACACTTATTAAAACTTTACCATCATCTTTCATTGTTGTATTTTTTCTTTTCATCGTATAATGTCTTCGGTAATAGCAATAAATTAAAAATTGTATTTAATTTTGTGAAGTAGTTAATGATTTCGTATTGTAAACTGTGTACTGAAAACTTATTATAACTATCCGATATATATACTAAATTTATACATTGTCAAGTAACTAGGTTTGCTGTACCCAACTTTTGCCTTAATCCTATTGCAGACTGAAATTTTACTAATATTTTTTTTATGTGCATTATTATTTTAAATTTTACTGACATTTAAATCATTTCGCTTTAACTTTCTTTACTTGCGATGTATTTGGGAATTGAAATCTTCGTACAAGCATAAAAGATTTTTTTTCCCAGAAGATAATTTGATGTATTCATCCAGAAATACTCGAACGTTTATGAATATCGAGCAAGATAACATTTTTAAACTACACTCTATGTCACGTCTTTCCACAATTAAATGTTTAGAAACTTTAAACGCACTATGTATACATAAACTCATAATATTAAGTTCAAATTAACGCAGCTTAAGACAAAATTCGAATTAAAAAAATTTGTAAACAAAAATTTAATCAACGAATAATAACTAAATTGTATACCAAGTTCAGATTAACGCAACTTATAAAAAAAATTTAAAAATTTAAACAACTAATAATTACTAAATTGTATATACCTAATAATACTGGACGCATATGATATAGTATTAATAGCAGGGAGCGAAGCAAACTTACGACAAAGAAGCGCGATTAATGTCGGTAATAAAAAAATAGAAGAAATAGCATGACTTAAGACATTCTTCCTGGGTAACAAACTTAATTGAATTTAACGGCCAAAGGGAAGACCAGGAACAAAATTTGTGGAAAGCATACTAAAGAAGAAAAAATACGCTGAAATTAAAAAAATTGGCCTACTGCAGAATGTTAGTCATTTTGCCCGCCAACCTAAAGTTGAGATGAAAAGGAACAAGTAAAGGAATACGTTATTCATAATGTAATTATGTTCGTTCAAATTTTCAGTAAGAGAAAATTGTACTTTACGGTCGAAATCCCCACTAATTAAATATAATTTTACACGAGTAGTAGTTTATTTGATAAAAACTGATATTTTGATTTGACCATCATATACACAAAATGTTTACATTTGATAAATTAGTGTAAGTTAAGTAATATTTGAAAATAATTTCGTAATTTTTTTTTGTTACAGTATGGAGTAATAATTTGTTGGTTATGTTTAATTTTCTGTGGATAAATACCACAACGTACGAAACTTATCATATGGAAACTAGTTTCGAGACATCGTTATTCATACATAAATCTGGATCTCCTATGATTATGTCCTCATTAGTTAACGTTTTCTCATCACTTACATCGAATACACAACGGATATTTTTATTATTAGTGAAAGATCATTTGGATAATAAAAGTAATAAAAAATATCAAGGTAAGAATTATTGCTGATCAAATAGACATTGATATTTTAATATTATTTGATGTTCGAGTCGTATTTTAATACGTTTTTTGAGATATAGAAGATATTTACATGAACGCTTTTTTTTTATTAATGAAAATTGCTTTTCTTCAATCTTCCGGTGTTACTAGTATGCCAGATTTCATTACATATCGTATGTGTGCATTTTTTTAAAATTATTTCACCGATCGTCATATTTTTTCCTGTAAATTGTTAGTTTTAATTTGTTAATGGGCTCTCTTATTTTCAACCTCGTAGTGTCCGACTCCGTTACATCACGTATATATATATATCATGATTTGTTTTCTTCATTCAGGTTTACTATCGCTATTTTTGTAGGTTGGCTTACATAAGATCTTTCATAAATCGCTCTGCATATTGTTTTATTTCCCACCATGAACGAATTTTGTCTCTCGCAGGGATATTTTACTTTATCTGCTGTATACTGTTGTTAACTTTATTTTTTTGGTACACGTCTCTTTTCTACTAACTCCAACGTAGTAATTCCTTTTTTTTTTCATCATACATTTGTTGTTTCCGTCTTTCTCTATTTTTCCTTAGCTTCGCCAGTTCCTTGCAGTAGATCTATTCTTATAATTGTAGTTTTGAATTTGTGGTGAGCTATATCACTGTTTTATTGTTTATAATACCACTGTAATTTGAAGCTTGCCATTAATAATATGATCAGATCTGCAGTCTGCGCTAGGTACTGTTTTACTACAATCATTAACAGACCTTAACTCGCTATTATAGATTAATGTATTATCTGTCAGATTTCGGTACGTATCGCCTGGAGATTTACACGCTAATCATCGTCCTAAATAAGTTTTAAACGTAGTATTTAGAGTGGCCAGTGGATTGTGTATGGTAAATTTTATTAATCGATCACCTCCGTAATTTTGCTGTCGTAATCCGTGTATTTCAGTCTCAGTGTATGTTTTTTGGAAAGGTACTATGTTTTCAATTTCGTAACATACCTCTTCAACTTCTTCATTCATTTAGCTTAAGATGGCATACACATTTAACGTACATGTAGAGATATGTTGTTGTTTCATACTTGCCGTCATTTTTCATTAATCTTTCACTAACAAACTTCTATTACAATATGTATTTCATTGAATTATTTCGGAATAGATTTAGGATATACCCCATATAATTTTTCGTTTAAATTTTCTCCCAAAATATGTAATTTTCGTTATAAGTTCTCTTCTTTAGATTCACTTGTAATGAGAAAATAATTCGATATTTTTATTTTTATAGTAAACATACCTCTCAAAAATTAATGCGGATAAATACGTTTATTGGTTATCGTTACTTATAACAATTCTTAATTACCACAATTCAACGTAATTCGATCAAATGCGTCGCACACACACACACACGTATATGAATGTGTATTTGTTTATTTTAATCGTATTGGCGTCATTTCTTGTTTATTTTTATTTTTTTCGATCCTTACTTTATCGTTATTTATTTATAATTTTTAACATCGTGCTGTTTACTAAATTTCTGCTGATTTTAATAAATTTTTTCATTTTATTTTTATTTTATTGCTTATAATTAGTCCAAAAAGAAAAAATTTAGAATATTGCCATTATTTTATCATGTTGTTTTTTTTGTTTTTTAAAGTGTTTGAACTTAATAATTTGGGTGTGTAATTTTTTTCATTGAATAAGCAACGTGCTCTTCCGCAGGTATTCAGTTTAGTGACTTGTACACGAAATCGAGAAACGAAATGTTAGTAACGTCTGATCTAGCGTTACGTACTCAACTAACCGAATTTGTCGATCACGAAATAATTAAATGGAGACGCGAAACTGACGTTATATTTATTCCTATTCCGATTTCTGTTCTTACACAATTTTATGAAACTTATCGAAACGATGATTGATTTTTATAAATTAACGAAAATATAAGACTGAAATAAACTAATGTGTAATTTAAAAAAAAATTAAAAAAGACAGAATCATAAAGCAAACGTTTTACATTATGTAATGACTGTACGTGATATTATATTTATTATTTCTTTTTGTATTGTTTCTACTTTATCGCGCGTTCTAAAAAATTATACTGAAATTCATTGATGTTTTCTTTTTATTTTTGTATATATTCTTATTATTTTTATGTTTATATTGACTACCACTGGATGTACTTACGTGTGTAACCTAGTGTTTCGTTTATATATATATATATATATATATATATATATATATATATATATATATATATATATATATATATATATATATATATAAAATATATTTATAAAAGTTTGATAATACTTTTAACTAAAATATTTTTCATAGGTAAAGAACAAATTTTACAAAAAGCAAATACGTTTAAATTGACGCGAGCGAAAAAAAAATCACAAAAATTTTATTTTACAGTCTCAGAACGTTTTAAATTCAGAACTACATGAATTGCGAATGAGCACATATAGCTGCAAATAATGCACAACTTTTAAGTAAATTCGTTAAGTAGAGTTACAAAAAAAAAAAAAAAAACATTATTCAATATCCACGTAAAAAATCATATTTAAATATTCTATATATACCGAGTTTTGATGGAAAATGTAAAAAAGTGTTATAAAACTGAATATTCTATAATTTTTAATAAAATGAACTGTCAGATATATAGAGTAATGTGAAATTAATTTTTTTTTTATACATTAAATTCCATTTCATGTGTTGCAAATTGTCACACGTTAATATATGCATACTTCTATCTATATATAATTCTTTGTCTTTGCAAAGGACTTGATGACGTTATAATTATAACTATATTATTGTTTCTAATCTATCAAGGGTAGAAGTATATAAGCTGAGGACTCTCAATTCCTGCGTGCTTTTCATTGTCATGATTCGTTCATTTATAGCCTCAGGTTCCTCCAGTTTAGTATCGACGGGAAGTCCAACATCATGCAGTCGTTTCTTCTTTGTCTCTATTCCTTTCCAATATAATGTAAAACTTGCGGTATCTGTGAATACTCCTTCGTCCGCTTGTCTAGTCTCATTAAGTGCCGCAATGTTTATATTGAACTTTCTTAATTCGAGTAATACCACTGCTGATCTTTTAACTGGAGCGTTTTCGTTATTTATCAGCGTTCTTAGATTCTACGTTCTAAAATTTCAGACGCGTTTCCTTCTATTGTTTGCTTGCAAATGTGTCCCCTCCTTGAGAGTTCCATACCGCAAAAGTATGTGAGTATTCGAATCCAGCTGCGTTTTCATAGATGATCGTCCACTGCTTGACAAGCTTGTTAAGTTTTACCCCGTGGATCCAGCTTTCATTTTCATATTGTTTCCATATTTGCTGAACTTATTACATAACAAGGAAAAAAGTTTGGTGAAAGGACAGTGCAGAGGCTCTTAAAATTATTTAAAAAAAAATATATACATAAAATAAACAAAATTTGTACGAGCTGTCGGTATACCGCAGAAAGGAACCGTTGCGATAGCGGAGGATGAAGGCGTACCCAATACCTGTTTCTTATCCATTGGATGT
Organism: Coronaproctus castanopsis; assembly: GCA_032883995.1. NCBI lineage: Eukaryota > Metazoa > Arthropoda > Insecta > Hemiptera > Monophlebidae > Coronaproctus > Coronaproctus castanopsis. Next base: position 26,223,227 of record CM065052.1, on the reverse strand, counting down.
CCGTACTAATTTGATGTTATTACGCGATTATTAAAATAATGATAGTTTCTATTTACATAAATCCGAATAGAGTTTTGACTAAGTAATTTTTTCGCGAAGTAATTTCAAAATTTATTTTTATGACTGGAAAAGACTAGCACATATTTTTATTTTAAACATTTTAAGTCTTTCCTTTTCGAAGGTTACTAGAACGGTCATTATATACGACCAAAAGAAACGTAATGATCGAAAACACGAATTATATATATATATATATATATATATATATATATAGCGAATAGTTTCAACGTATAACGAATTCACGAACAACGATCAGGTTGGCTGCTATACACTTATGCCTCTATATCTTCGAAATTCCCCAGTAATGTACTAACAATTGGACGTATATCCGAACCAGATTTTTCATTCACGTTTACGTAAAATCATCACTGAAGTCCTTTATCACAAAAGTACGTGCAGTACAGAAAAATAGTAAACACCTGTTTATTGATCGGAATAAAAATTCGTTGTTCAACTATTTAGCGCTGTGTTGTAAACCGTACTATGAATTCCTTCAAAAAAATCAAAAATTGGGGTCGGAGGCGGCCAAAAATTTTCGAAAAAATTCAATTTTTTGAACTGCAATCAACAAGATCAAAACAAAAAAGTCGTTTGTTTAATTGTATTTTATTAAATTAGTAATGGAAAACACATATACTCTGTGCTAGGAGGTCTTCCATATCTCGTGGATGGGTTTAGTAAATGCGGCTCTCAAGGTATCCTCACAAAAAAAATCGTGTAACTTTGAATTCTTTTCAAAACTCTTTTTGCACTGTTGTGATCGATTCATGCCAAAAATAACGTTGAACACAAAACGACAACTCCTCGTTATAGGATGCTATGATAACTGAAAGTAGACAAACGAAACACGAAACTCTCGTTTATGTATATTAAATATGGAGCAGGCGTTTGTGTTGTAGGGCGTTTGTATTCTCAGGGCCACCATATATTTATATAAAACACACACACATATATATATAATCTATGCTTTTGCATGTATTATTTATATATATATTATATATATAATGTATTATTATTAAAAGCAAATTGATTGTTCTGTGCGCGGTAATTCAGTTCTTTCTGTTTACATTTCACTCAATCGAATTCTGCATACCAGCATTATTTTCACATTCTAGTTTGTCGTATATAACTTTTGGTCCTATATATATATGTAATATATGTGTATTTTATATATTTATAATTATAATATGTATATTGATTAAAAAATATGATCCAACTGTAGGTGATAATGAACACAACATTGCAACGTTGTTCAATGGTGGGCCGTAACAATATCAAATCAGATAATTCTTCATAAGGCTTCTCTGATTGGTTGATCTATATTATCAGTGAATGGGGTGATCCACCCCGACAACAGAGATAATTATTGCGCAATCCCAGTCCTGTACGGTTAACATTGTGAAGTTGTTCAGTCAGTCTGTTTCAAGTCTCCTTGCAGCTAAGGCGTGCTTCAGTTCATTTATTAATTTATACTCTCACAGTGATTTTTGTGTATTTCACTAAATCGTAATTGTTAAAAAAAAAAAAAGGTTTTTCTGTGCGCGGTACATCAATTCATTCTGTTTTAATTTAATTCAATCGAATTCTGTATACCAATGTTATTTTCACATTCTAGTTTGTCACAAATAACAAGTAGTGCTCCAGGCTGGATACGGACTTCAAACTGAAATTAAAAATTTCCATCATCTAAATGTTCCATAACGTCTTTTTTTTATTTTTATTTTTAACACTATTTCATATATATATATATATATATATATATATATATATATATATATATATATATATGCGCTTGTGTGTGTATTTTATATGTAATATATATATATATATATGAAGTTATTAAGACATAAAACTTGTCACGCTGTCTTACTGCAGATTGACAAGTATATATTTCAGCCGCTCCTAACATGGAGATCAGACGCTGACCAGGGAGCCGCCCATTATGGGAACAGACGATTCTGGATTTGGTTTTGCTACTGAGGAGGTAGCATTGGTAAGGTTTTAACAGCGACCAAAACTCGCTGAGGGTGAGACAGTCTTAGGATTATACAGCCTTTTGAAAGGCAGTTCCTCAAGCTGTCCATCTGCATCCTCGTGTCTCATTGCCCTGTCACTACTGGAATAATTTGCCTGAGACTTTCAACCAGTAGCCGCTCTTGGTTCGCGACTGCTTATTGGTTATTCGCAGCTAACCAGTATATCTACTGGCCATTCCACTATCCACCACCTGTGGTCGCGCCCCGTTCCGGTTAGAGCTCCGGATCTCAGAAGGCATGTAGTACCCCCCAGTAATATTAAGATTACATGAAATGACACCAGAATTAAAAAGGGGAGTGAGACAAGGCGATAGTCTCACCGTTGTTATTCATATCTGCTTTACAAAAAGTCTTTCAACAGTTGAATTGGCAAAACCTTGGAATTAACATCGACGGCGAATATTTAAATCATTTAAGGTTTGCCGATGACATAGTTTTGATAGAAAAAAGTACTGATGAGTTACAGAGACAGGTAGAAGAACTAAATGAAATTGGCAAAAAGAGCACTAATCAACAGAAAACTAAAATAATGCTAAACGAATTCACACCAAATAAAGACATCAAACTTGAAGGCAAACATCTGGAAACAGTATATCTGGGTCAACTGGTTAGTATCACAGGATCATTGCATCAAGAAATAAGTAGAAGGATCAGACTGCGATGGACAGCGTTTGGACGAAATTCGGTTATTTTTAAATCAAAAATGCCACTGCACTTAAAAAAGAAAGCGTTTGATCAATGCATCCTCCCAGTGATGACATACGGTTATGAAACATGGACACTAACCAGGAATTACAAATATAGGTTACAAGTAGCCCAGAAATCAATGGAGAGATGTATGCTATCGATCATTAAAAAATACCGGAAAACAATTGAATGGGTTCGCGATAGAACAAAAGTAACAGATATAATAGAAAGAATAAATAAAATGAAATGGCAGTGGGCCGGTCATATAATGAGAAGAACAGATCGAAAATGGACAGCAAGAATCTAACAGTGGTACCCACGCGAGAAAAAAAGACACCAGCGAAGACCGCATATGAGATGGGATTACGAATTCAGGCAACAAAAATTAGGAGGTACCCGGACCAGAGCTACTCAAGACCGGAAGAAATGGCGCAAAATATGTGGTTAATTCATGAAGAGGTTACACCATGAAATGCTGGTTGATCAGCTGAATATGATGATATATATATATATAAAATGTATTATTATTAAATGCAAATTGATTGTTCTGTGCGAGGTACTTCAGGTCTTTCTGTTTACATTTAATTCAATCCAATCCAATTCTGCATACCAGGGTTATTTTCACATTCTAGTTTGTCGTACATAACCTTTCGTCCTATATATATATGTAATATATATATATATATATATATATATATTACATATATATATATATTATATATGTGTATATATATATATATATATATATATATAAAAATATATATATATATATATATATATATACATATATATATATATATATATATATATATATATATATATACATATATATATATATATATATAGATAGGTGGAACATATTTTTTAGTATAAAATGTATTTCATTCGAATTGAATACAATGATGTGTTCTCACGTGGATGGTATAAAACCGGCTACAGAGGATGAAATGAATATTCGTTCACATACAGGTAGAAACAATAATTCACATTTTTAATGCTTTTTAGTTATTTATAATTTTAGTTTACCATTTTGTAATTACATTTGTAGAAGAATTCTACATATGTTAGCGGACTGTTCTATTCATCTTTTTCTTTGTGTAATCCTATCCAGGTATAGTTTAACAGGTTTTCATGGACTCTGTTCACATTCATCATCCACAAGAAACACATCCCCAATGATTGGAGTAGATTATGTGCTAGATTCGAACATCAGCAAACGTTTATACCCTTCAATCGTGTAAACAGAATCGTTGAATTCATTACTGCGTCAAATACTGAAAAATATAATCTTCCATCGAATTCACAAATACAACAACCTACAACACAAGTGGAATTCCTCAATTAACCTCAAACGAAATAGCCTCTGGAACACCTGTTTATGAATCCACACAATGAAGAGAAATATATATGTGCGTATTGAATGCAGGATGGTATAAACTTAACATGGTTTCCACAACCGATCGACATAATTTATCTCGTGGTACAGACAATGAATGATCTATCACATGCACACAAGTGGAATTCCTCAATCAACTCAAACGAAATGGCCTCTGGAACACCTGTTTATGAATCCACACAATGAAGAGAAATATATATGTGCGTAGTGAATATAGAATTGTATAAATTTAACATGGTATCCACAATCGATCGACATAATTTAGCTGGTGTTACAGAAAATGAATGATCTTTTTGTTAATTGTTAATTTTGATTTATATATATATATATATATATATATATATATATATATATATATTTGTGTAATGTATATATAAAAGTTTTCGGTTTTCGTTTTAAATCAATCTGTACATTTAATTATCTTGTTAATTTATTCGAAATAAGCTGATTGCTCTTACGTCATTGTATTTGGGTTTTGAAGATTTTTCTTACAAAAGTTGCCAATAAAATCCATTTCTTTGTGTAATACACTCCCGGTTATATCAGTTCAAGAAAAACTGTAAGGAATTGAAATATTTCTTTGTATTAACAACCTATCAAAGTAATTCGGCAGAAAATTGTAGTACAGTATTATCACACAGGTAAAAAATGTAAAAATCTACACAATTATTTTTTACATATTTTAGTTATTTATGCCATATTCTGATTACATTTGTCAACAATTCAGATATTTCATAACCATCTACACAATTCTTTGCATTGTAATTATTTATAATTTTACTTTACTATGTTTTAATTACATTTGTCCATAAAATTTACTTCCTCGTTGAATCCGACCAGATTAATATCAGCTCTCGAGAAACAGTAAGGAATTGAAATATTTCTTTGTACTAACATCCGATCGATATAATTCAGCAGAAGGTAAAACAGAATTGTCACACAGGTAAAAACAATAAACATCTACAGAACTTAGTTATTTATACCATTTTTATATTTCTTACCATCATAAACTGATCGACATAATTTAGTAGAAAAAATATGTTACAACTCAGGTAAAAACGATTAACAACGTCTTAGTTATTTATACCATTTTCTAATTTGTCAAAATCTTCTTCATTGTGTAATCCAATCCAAATTAATATTAGTGTAAGGAATTGAAATATATTTCTTTGTATCTACAACCAATCAACATAAATCAGCAGAAAATAGAGGTACAGAACTGTCACACAGGTAGAAACAATAAACATACATAAAATTATTTTTTACAAATTTTAGTTATTTATACAATTTTCTAATTTAATTTGTCAAAATTTATTTCATAAACTTCTACAAAATTATTTGCGTTGTAATTATTTATAATTTCACTTCACTATTTTTTAATTACATTTGTCAATAAAATCTACTCCTTTGTTTAATCAGTTCTAGATTATCAGTTCTGGAGAAACAATAAGGAATTGATTTCTTAGTGCTAACATCCGATCGACATAATTATTCAGAAAAAGGTGGAACAGAACTGTCACACAGGTAAAAACAATAAGCACAACTCATGCGATATCGTTTTCTCTCGGTTGTGTGTTTATTACGTTCAACCGTCAATATGTTACGCTCTCCACAACCCACGAACAGACATGTTCGAGAAGGAACGGTGAACACAGGAACAGAGGGCGGCGACAGCGATAACGCTGTCCCCGGTCACTCTCATGATTTTATCCAAATCGATGAAAGTCTACACGCGCCATCGGTACCGCACATTTACGCGATTCTGCCGGTTCGTCAGACGATAATTCTGATGGTGATGATAATGATGACGATTATCAACTTAACAAAGAAGTGAAGCAACTTATCTGGGCTGCTGCTTCGGAGCATAACAGCAAAAGTTCCCTGAAACGGAAACGTCTAGATTCAACAGCGATGATAATTCCGACACAGAATCGATTTGCCCCTTTAAATCATGCGTTCGACGCTTCGACGGATGTGAATAATGTACTACATGGAAACATCGGCACCGGTAACAGTGGCAATATTTTTAATAGTAACAATAATAATAGTAATATTAGTAATATTAATTATAGTACTAATAATAATAACAAAAATAAAATTCCACCAATTATATTTAGAGGTCCGCTGCAAATAAGCCATAATATATTTGTTTCTCAGATCAAAGCTAACTTAAAAAATAATTTTAAATTAAAAACGAATAATAATTCCTATATTTTATATTCAAACAATATCAATGATTACGATTAGTTACTAAAGCTTTTAAAAGATCTGGGCATAGAACACCACACGCATACGCCCAAGATAAGAAAACCAGTTAAAGTAGTATTAAAAGGACTTCCGCTTAACGTAGACATTAATGATATTAAAACAGATATACAAAATAAAAGCAATGCAATAATTGATATTAAACAATTCATAAAAAAAATTTCTGAGAACAATACTATCATTAATTTACCGATTTATACAGTAATATTTCCACCGAATACTAGTATTAAAAATGTAATTAGCATCAAAGAAATATGTTACTGTTTAGTACGATGGGAAAAACTAAATGTAAAAAATCCAGTTATTCAATGTTTCAAGTGCTTAGGATTTGGACACGTGGCATATAACTGTTACAAAAAAGTAAATGTTTAAAATGCGGCGGACCGCACTACTTTAAGGACTGTATTAATCCAAATACAGTAAAATGTGTAAATTGTAGTGGCAACCACACTGCAAACTCTAAAAACTGTACTGTATACAATAAGATATTACAAATCATAATAAAAAATCGCGTGGTAACGGTCCGGAATTAAATAATAAAAACTTATTAAATTTTCAAAAAACTATCGTATCACCTGATACTGTGAATAAATCTTTATTAAGTAACAGTAATAATCGTAAATCTACAAGTAATAACAATATTAACAATATTAATAACAGCAGAAATAACTCCAAGCTGTGTCGAGACAAAGTATCAATAGCATTAATTCTAATAATAATAATAATAATGATAGTAATAATAGTAATAATAGTAATGACCTTACTTTCTTATTTGATTTATGTAAAACAATAGGGCTAAATAAAATATTTATGTGTTTAAGAAATATTGTCGCTAAGTTAAAAACTAATTGTCAATCTGATATTTTCCATATTATTACAACGATTATTGAATGTGTCACTGATACGTTCGTAGTCGACTAACTTTAAATTTTAACTCACTTCTATTTTAATGATGAGCAATGGGATTAATATTATCGGATGGAATGCTAATTCTATCACAAGTAAAATATTAGAATTAAATCACTTCATATACATGAATAACGTGAAGATTTTACAATTCCTTTCCTCCTCCAACCTCAGTTACTACATATAAATGTTAAATCACCAGTGCCGTAATAGCCTCGGTAGTTAAACACGGCACTATTAAAAAAAGAAAAAAAAAAAAAAACGTGAAGATTGCAGCAATCTCTGAAACGAAAGTTGTTGATAGTACACAGTTGATCATACCGAAAATTTTTCGTAATAACAAAACAAACAGAAGCGGTGGAGTTGCATTACTTATTCATGTTAATATACTATGTGAACTAGTTCCTGCACCACCAATTAAACATATACAAGCAATTGGAGCTAAAATTTCAATTGGTGGCAAATCACTCGTTATCTTCGCTGTCTATCGGCCACCGATCAAACCGACAAATTTTCAAAGTGAAATAAAAGTTCTAATGAAATACGCTGACAGGGTTTTATTAATAGGTGATTTAAATGCTAAGCATCGTGCTTGGAACTGTTACAGTAGAAACAGGGCAGGAAACGATTTATTAATTCTATCCTCAATTTTGAACATGCAAATAAAAACTCCATATGAACCGACCTTTTTCCCGGGACATCCACGTGCTAAACCTAGCGTTATCGATATGGTTCTTACTAAAAATTATTATGATGTTTCAGACCCAATATCAGTCAGTAAATTGTCTTCTAATCATAATCCTATTATGTTCTCTCTTGGTGGCAATGTTAAACAAGCCGAAACAGAACCAAAATTTAACTATCAATATCAACAATATATACAAAATGAAATTAAAATTCCAACCACCCTTCAAAATCCTATTTATATTGATAGCTTCATACGATATCTTAACTATACCATACTAAGTGCAGCTGAAAAATCCATACCTTTAATTACAGGAAACGATGTAAAACCTTCGATATCTTCAGCACATTAAAAATTATTGAAATTAAAAACCACTACAGGAAACTGTACCAGAGGTGTCACAACGGAAATACATATAAATTTAAACAACTTTACTATAGATTAAAAAATTTAGTAAAAAAAAAGACTATCTCAAGAGAAAAACTATAGTTACAATAGATATCTATGTAATGTCTCGCAAACCAATAACCAACTTTGGAAAATAAATAAATATTTTTTCAGGGGCCAGACTTGCCACCTATTTCTATGCCTGGAAGCGAAGATAACGTAGTATACTTTACGGAAGCGAAAGCAGATATGATAGCTGATCACATTGAAAATACACATGCTCAGAATGTCCACGCACTACCACGAGCGTAAAAAGCAAACAATAAACACTTTGTTAGCAAATATCACAGTGACATTGAAACATGATGACTTAACGTAACCTAAGGAAGTCAAGATGTGCATCAGAACCCTCAGAAACACACACTCTACTGGTCATGATAAAATTAGTGTCAAAATGATCAAAAATTTACCTCGCAAAGGCATAGTCGCTCTAGCAATGGTATTTAATTCTTGTCTTCGGCTGTGTTATTATCCTGTGTCGTGGAGGCTATCTGTAACTTTGCCTCTACCAAAATTGGGCAAGGATGCTTCCTTGATGAAGAATATTATCAGTCTGATTAGTAATATTAGCAAATTATTCGAAAAAATGTTGCTGATTAGACTTAGAAAACATAGCGATGCTAATGAAATTCTTAACAACTTCCAATATGGCTTTCGCCCTAACTTAAGTACTACTACACAGTTAGTTAAAATATGTGACCAAATTACCGATAATTTTAATAAAAGCAGACATAGTGGATTTGCATTATTAGACATTGAAAAAGCCTTCGATACCGCGTGGCATAATGGTATTCTCTACAAGCTAATCAAATACAAATTTTCATGGCATTTGATCTCTTTAATTAAATCTTATTTGACAAATAGAAAATTTTACGTAAAAATTAAGGATCACAAATCAAAAATTAGATACGCAACAGCAGGAGTCCTTGGACCATTTCTCTTTATTATTAACATAAACGATATCCCCAGCATGAAGGAAGTTAATATTAACCTATATGCTGATGATACTACTATAATGACTTCATCATATCGCATTGATACCATCAGTAATAGACTAACTGCTGCAGTTGCAAAATTATCCAAATTCTTCTTTAAGTGGAAAATTAAATTAAACGATAGTAAAACAGAAACAATTCTTTTTACGAGACGGAAACCCAACATAAATAGTTACGTTAAAATTAAAAATCAGTACCTAGATTGGAAATCAAGCATTCGTTACTTGGGAATTACACTAGATAGTAAGCTGACCTTTACAAAACATGTAAACGAATCTATATGCAGAGGACACAAAAAAATGAGCGTACTATTTCCATTATTTAACAGGAAATCTACACTGTTACCAATTAATAAACTCTTACTTTACAAGCAGGTAATATCGCCCACAATTTTATACGCCAGCCCAGTCTGGTCTAGCACCAGCTTAAGTAACATTAACAGACTTCAACGATTACAAAATCATTGCCTTAGAATAGTTCGTAACAATCCTAGATTTACACGCATTAAAACATGCACGAAATACTAAATTATCCCTATATAGAAGAAACAATAAAGGTTAATAAAAGAAAATTTTTTAACACGTGCTCCAGGTCTACTGACGTTATCATTAACCAATTGCACTCCTTCTCCAATACTGACTCGACAATGGAATTGTTAACGCCATTTGGGAGATGAAAAAACTAGTATCTACAATTAATCTAAACTGTAGTATCTGGAAGGAAGTCTTATAGAAGGGATCTAAAGACGTCTGTACTAAACTTATCTCGTGCAGCTTGTTACGACTATGAATGAGTGGAGGTAAATTTTTACCAAGCCAATATTTATTATTGCGTGCTTTGTACATACGTGTAAGTTGTTTGTTGATTATGTGAGGGTAACGCTGCCTGACTCTAAGGTAAAATTTATCGGATATAAATTTCTGTCATAACGAAAAAGGAGGCTTCGCAGCTGCCTGTAAGATATTAATGGGAGTGGAACGCATGGCGCCCAAGCATAAGCGAAGGGCAACATTCTGCATCAACTGTAATTTTTTAATCTGTGTTTTATTAAAGGTAATGAACGGCGCAATATAATCTATATGAGATCTGATGAGAACTTTATAGATCTGAAGACCTACTGGGCACCCCACTTCATTCCGGTAATGGCTCGTAGTACATTAAGTCCTTTGTTGCACTTTTGTAACAAAAATTTGGTCTCTTCATTCTATAACATTTTAGGGTCAAACATTACCTCCAAGTATTTGGCGGACTGCGCAGGGGACTTTTTATTAATGCGCAATAGTGGTGATGTACGGAAGAATTTTCTTGTAAACAAGATACCACGAGTCTTATCCATATTAATATTCAATTGTAAAGTAACTAGATTTTGCAATTTATTTAGCGCTATCTGTAATTTTTGAATTGCTAAGTCTATAGAAGCTGCTGCTCCACTGATCACCAGATCATCTGCATACTGAAATATCACTATCGATTTATTTTGAATTTGTTCTATAGATTTCGTATAAATTGTGTATAATAACGGACTGAGATAAATTAACGAGATAATTAAAAGTACATAATCGAATATATTAACAAGATAATAAAAATTTTTATATCTAGTTCGGGCATCCTCAAGAAGCCTATTATCTAACGGTAGAACACCTGACCGGTAAAATCTGATTATTCCATCAAACCATACACAGATAAAAAATGACCAGCGGCATTTCAAATAGAAAATGATAAAGTAAAAATAAATAATTGTGTAGATGTTTATGAAATATGATCAGAATTGTAATTAGAAAACGGTATAAATAACTAAAATGTGTAAAAAATAATTGTGTAGCTGTATTGTTTTCTGTACTACCATTCTCTGCTGAATAATATCGATCGGTTGTGGATACAATATCTATTCCTGTTTTCCTCTAACTGATATTAATCCGGATCTCAATTGTAATTAGAATAAATATCTAAATCGCAAAGTGTAGATGTTTAGGAAATATATTTAGAACATTTGCAATGTTCTTTTGTGTAAAAAATAATTGTGTTTATTGTTTTTACCTGTGACAGTTCTGTATCGCCATTTTTTGCTGAATTATGTCGATCAGATATATTTCAATTCCTTACTGGGTTCTATATTAATCTGGATGGAATTACACAAAGAAATGTCTGACAAATGCTGCAAGAAAAATCTTCCAAATAAAAATAATGCTGGTATGCAGATTCATCTGTATTGTTTTGAACAACCGCAAAGAATTGTGTAGATGTTTATGAATTATATTTTTGACAAATGCAATTAGAAAATTATATAAAAAACTAAAATGCGTTAAAAATAATGTCACATTAATTAAAAATAGTGCAATTACGAACTAACCTGGTTTGAGACTCCGTCTTCTATTCTGTCTTTTAACTATTTCTTCCATTGTCACCTGGCATTTTCTAGTTAAGCAACCAACTACTTTCTACTAACTAACTTCTTTGAAAATTCATTGCTAAAATTAAACTTTTTTCTTCCATCCTTTCGAAACTATCCCCCTCTAGCTAATTATTGTATTAACACAACTGACGTATCTCAAACCAGTTTTTTTTACAATAATGATAATAATACATATTTTTTTCGTTACCTTTATGGACGTTATAATTCGTTTATTTAACGTTTACGTCGTATACACTTAAATATAAACAATCATTTTTACTTCGGCGTGACATACGATTACCGTCGTAATATATACATATATATATATAGGTATATACAAGTGAAAATGACAATTAGCAAAAAAGAACCTTAATTCAGAAAAATATTTCAGGAAAACATTGAAGAGATTGGTTCTATACTAATGCTAGAACACCTGAAGGAATACCGGACCGAAGAAACCTGACTGGTTATTTCATCCAACCCTATTCAGATAAAAAATGAGAATACATTAAGCCAGCAGCAATTGAACTTAACAATTTCAAACAAATGTAATTAAAAAACGGTAAAGTAAAATTATAAATAACTTAAATGCAATTAATTGTGTAGATGTTTATGAAATATGATCAGAATTTTTGACAAATGCAATTAGAAAGTAGTAAAATAAAATTATAAGTAACGAAAACTCAAAGAATTGTGATGTTTAGGAAATAGGTTTAGAACATTTGAAAATGTTCTTAGAAAACACGGTATAACTAACTAAAATGTGTAAAAAATAACTGTGTAGACTACCTGTGTAACAGTTCCGTATCACCATTTTTTGCTGAATTATGACGATCAATTAAAGATAATTCCCTTCTGGAACTGATATTAAACTGGATCGGATTACACAAAGAAATAGAGTCTAATGACAAATATTGCAAGAAAAATCTTCCAAATGCAAATAATACTGATATCCCGAGTTCAGCTAACAACCCCGTAAGAACAATCATTATATTGTGAATAAATTTATATATATATATATATATATATATATATATATATATATATATTACATAAGTGAAAATGAAAATTAACGAAAACGAACCTTAATTCAGAAACATCTCAGAGGACTATGAACAGACTGGTTCCGGTATCCTCATACCAATGCTAGAACACCTGACCGAGATAGAATGCTGGACCAGTAAGAAGAAATCTAATTGGTTAACCACATACTGAGAGAAGAAATGAGAACACATTAAACCAGCTGCAATTGAACTTAACAGTTTCAAACAAATGTAATTAGAAAGTGGTAAAGTAAAATTATAAATAACAAATAGAATTAATTGTGTAGATGTTTATGAAATATGATCAGAATTTTTGTTTGTATAAATTACTAAAATGTGTAAAAAATAATTGTGTAGATATTTATTGTTTTTACCTGTGTGACAGTTCTGTACTACCATTCTCTGCTGAATTATTTCCATCGGTTGTGGATACAAATAAATATATCAATTCCCGTTTTTCTCTAACTTATTATCTTTATAAGTTAGAGAAAAACGTTATCGGATTACACCAAGAATCAAATATTATTGACAAATGTAATTAGAAAATGATAAAGTAAAATTATAAGCTAAAACGCAAAGAATTGTGTAGATGGTTATGAAATATTATCAGAATTTTTGACATATGTAATTAGAAAATAGTATAAACAAAATCTGTAAAAATCAACTGTGTAGATGTTTGTTTTTACCTCTGTATCACCATTTTCTGCTGAATTATGTCGATCAGTTAAAGATAATAATTTACTGCTTTTCTGGATCTAATATTAATCTGGGTCGGATTACACAAAGAAATAGAGCCTAATAACAAATGTTGCAAGAAAAATGTTCCAAATGCAAATAATGCTGGTATGCCGAGTTCAACACAGATTAACAACCGTGTAAACAATCATTAATTTGTGAATAAATTAAAAAATATATATATATATATATATATACGCATAAATGAAAATGACAATTAACAAAAACGAACCTTAATTCAGAAACATATCAGGAAGACTTTGAACACACTGGTTCCGGCATCGTCAACAAGCAATTTATACCAATGCTACACCTGACCGGTAGTATGATGGAATGCTGGACCAGTAAGAAGAAATCGTAATGGTTGTTCCATACAACCATACTCAGATAAGAAATAAGAATACATTAAACCGCCGGCAATTGAACTTATTCAAACTAATGTAATTAGAAAATGATAAAGTAAAATTATAAATAACATAAATACAATTAATTGTGTAGATGTTTATGAAAGATGATCAGAATTAGAAAACAGTATAAATAAAAATGTGTAAAAAATAATTGTGTAGATGTTTATTGTGTTTATCTGTGGAACAGTTCTGTACTACCATTCTCTGCTGAATTATATCGATAGGTTGTAGATACAAAGAAATATATCAATTCCTGTTTTCCTCTAATTGATATTAATCTGCATCAGATTACACAAAGAAATAGATCTTATTGATAAACGTAATTAGAAGATCGTAAAGTAAAATTATAAATATCTAAATCGTAAAGAATTGTGTAGATGTTTATGAAGTATGATCAGAATTTTTGACAAATGCAATTAGAAAGTAGTAAAGTAAAATTATAAGTAACGAAAACTGAAAGGATTGTGTAGATGTTCGGGAAATACGTTTACGACCTTTGACAATGTTCTTAGAAGTGGTCTAACTTACTAAAATGTGTAAAAAATAATTGTGTAGATTTTTATTGTTTTTACCTGTGTGACAGTACAATACCACCATTTTCTGCTGAATAATGTGGATCAGTTAAAGATACATTTCAATTCCTTAATGTTTTTCTGGCACTGATATTAATCTGGTTTGGATAACACTGAGACATATATGTTTCGGCAAATACAATTAGAAATTAGTAAAGCAAACTTACAAATAAAAAAAAACAAATAACTGTGTAGATGTTTTTGAAATATGTTTAAAACTTTTGACAAATGAAATTAGAAAATTATATAAACAACTAAAATGTGTAAAAAATAGTGTAGATGTTTTTCTTTACCTGTGTAACACTTATGTACCTCCATTTTCTGCTGAATTATTTTTTCAAGGGTTGTGGATACAAAGAAATATTTCAATACCTTACTGGTTTTCTTTCTGGGACTGATATTAATCATTATCGGATTACACAAAGAAATAAATTTTATTGACAAATGTAATTAGAAACTTATAAAGTAAAATTATAAACTAAAACGCAAAGAATTTTGTAGATGGTTATGAAATATGATAAAAATTTTTGACATATGTAATTAGAAAATATTATAAATAACTACAATGTGTAAAAACTGTGTAGATGTCTGTTTTTACCTGTGTGACAGTTCTGTAACACCATTTTTTGCTGAATTATGTCGATCAATTAAAGATAATAACTTAGTGCTTTTCTGGAACTATATTAATCTGGATCAGATTACACAAAGAAATAGAGTTTAATGACAAATGTTCAAGAAAAATCTTCCAAATGCAAATAATGCTGGTGTGCCTAGTTCAGCTAATTTGATTCGAACAGAGATGAACAACCGCGTGAGAACAATCATTATATTGTGAATAAATTAAGAAGATAATTAAAAGTACCTAATCGAATATATTAAGATAATTATATATATATATATGTATGTATAAATACATCAGTGAAAATGAAAATTAACAAAAACGAACCTTAATTCAGAAACATATCTCAGGAAGACTATAAACAGACTGAAGAACAATCATTATATTGTGAATAAATTAACAAGGTAATTAAAAGTACATAATTGGATATATTAAGATAATTATATATATATATATATATATATATATATATATACATATATACATAAGTGACACGGAAAATTAACAAAAAGGAACCTGAATTCAGAAACATATTTCAGGAAGACTATGAACAGACTGGTTACGGCATCCTCAATAAGCCTATTTATACCTGTTGTGTCCTTAGAGAAACCTCTAACATAGGAAAACTTACACTTTATATTTTATAATAATAAAATGGAAAATAAGAAATAAAACTATATCTTATTACAAATTATGGACAGACATTTTGTACAATGCTGAACATTCTACAGTGTTGCCAAATACACTACAACACTCTCTTTCAATAAAAATATTGTTTTTTCTTATATATACTTGAACAAAATAACTTTTAAACAAAACTTAAAGATTAATTAATATAATCCTTAATTTTTATTTTTGTTTATGAATTTAATCGATCTGGAGGTCTTCATTTTCTCTGTGATCTTCTTGGTATGCTCGGTCACTCCTGATTATTATTGTTCAAGCTTTCAGCTCTTTTCTCTTCTTTTCCTTTACTCTCTTCCTCATTTTTCTCCTTTGTTACAGTTATTTGGCTCTTCCCTTCTGTCCTCCTAATTTAATAATTTGATCTTCATGTCTTCTTACTATCTCTCCATTTTCTTTCTGAATGTTAACCATTACTTCTCCTTCCTTTTTTCCACTACACCTTTGGACCACTTATCTTCTTGTCCATAATTCCTCACTAATACATTATCTCTTTGTTGTAACTGAATCTCTCGTTTCCCAGTAAAATATTTCTTTTTTTTGTTATATTAATGCTGTAAATCTTGTTCTTAATTGTCTATTCAAGTGCAATATTGGTGGTGGTTTCTTTGTTGTTGTGTGATCTGTTATTCTGTAATCCAATAAATATCTTGATGTTGCTTCTTCCAAAGTTGCTCCTGATGCTAACATTTTCTTCAATTTATTTTTAAAATTCCCAACAGCATTTTCTGCTGCACCATTACTCTCCTGTGAGATGCTTGACGCCATTCTTTGATAAAAATTATTTAAATTCATTTGAGACAAACTGTGGACCATTATCTGTTACCAATACTTCTGCAATGCCCCATCGTGCAAAATAATCTCTAAAAACTTTAACTAATTTTTTTGATGTTGATGTTACCCAATATATTTCAATCCATTTTGAATACTGAACTATAATGACTAAAAATGTATTTTGTCCATGTTCACCTAAGTCAGCATGAATTCTAGCTCCTGGTTTTTCAGGACATTTCCATTTATGTAACTTTACTTTATTTGGATTTTTTCGATTTTTTAAACAAATTTCACAACTTGATGCTAATTTTTCTATTTGTTTATCTATTTCAGGCCACCAAAAATATGACTGTGCTAAACTTTTCATTTTGACAATACACTAAACTGTTTATTATAATGTTGAAAGAATGCGCTCACACATATAGAATTTCTTTTGACAAAAAGGGTAGAAATGAATTATGTAAAAAATGTTATGAAATAAGATCAAAATTACTACATACATATGTTAGATCATTCATTCTCTGTACCACCAGCTGAATTATGTCAATCGGTTGTGGAAACCATGTTAAGTTTATACCATCCTGTATTCAATACGCACATATATATTTCTCTTCATTGTGTGGATTCATAAACAGGTGTTCCAGAGGCTATTTCGTTTGAGGTTAATTGAGGAATTCCACTTGTATTGTAGGTTGTTGTATTTGTGAATTCGATCGAAGATTATATTTTGCAATATTTGACGCAGTAATGAATTCAAAGATTCTGTTTCCACGATTGAAGAGTATAGACGTTGACTGATGTTCGAGTCTAGCACATCATCTACTCCAATCATCGGAGAAGTGTTTTTTGTGGATGATGAATGTGAACAGAGTTCATGAAAACCTGTTAAACTATATCTGGATTGGATTGCACGAAGAAAAAGATGAATAGAAAATGTCCATTGGCCGAGCTAACTATGGATTTAAATCAAGTTTGACCAGGCCTAAACAAATACGACCGTATTTGGTTAGAGCAAAACTAACGTATCTACATAATCGCTCCCTTTTCATAAATGAAACAATTACAAAATTCAAAGAATCAAGTTTGACCAGGCCTAAACAAATACGACTGTATTTGGTTAGAGCAAAACTAATGTATCTACATAATCGCTCTCTTTTCATAAATGAAACAATTACAAAATTCAAAGGTTTAATGCAGCATCTATGATTAATATACTAAACTTATAGTTATAAATAGATGTGTAAAGAGTCCGCTAACATATGTACAATTTTTTATTACAAAACGTTATACTAAATTTATAAATAAATAAAAAGCATAAAAAATGTGTAGCTGTTTATGAAATACGATCAGATTGTTTCTACCTGTATGTGAACGAATATTCATTTCATCCTCTGTAGCTAGATTTATACCATCCACATGAGAACCAAGGAAACATTGTATTCAATTCGAATGAAATACATTTTATACTACTGTTTTTTCCCGAATGTATATTATATTTGTACGCTTTTACTTATACACAATTTATATAATTGTTTTTCGACAGATTTCTTATGTATATTACGTATCAGCTTATTTGTTTTAGATTGTACATAATACACTATGGCAGATACACGCACGCTGTATTCTGCTTAGTGTGGATTCATACAGACATGTTCAAACAATCGCGCTCGTTTCATTTGCAGTGGGAATTCCACTTGCGTCGTAGTGCTTGGTTGTTGTAGTTTGCGAACTCGATGGAATATTATTTGTTTTCATGGGATGTACTTCCACTTCATAAATTTTTTTATCTATCACTTCCGTTTGGTATAATATTTCTGTAGTTTCGTAAGCTTGTTGAATATAACATTAGTTCTTATTGATTAAGACAATATGTATGTGGTTATGATAACTCTTGTGGTAGATTGTATACTGACATCAATTTGTTTAGTGGTTCTGGATATTTCTAATGATCATGATGATTGTTTAGATACGGTATTGCTTTCAGGACTTAATCAGAAAAGCTTTATGAAGAATTGTCTATGTTGCGGCCGAACTTTGAACAATGTTATATTATGTTCATTGTCACACACAGTTGCGTCATATTTTTTTATCAAATATATGAATACAAATATATATATATATATATATATATATATATATATATATATATATATACATACACACATATATATGTATTTCAACTGTTTTTTGTAATCAATATATATAAGATGTATATATATATATAATATATATATATATATATATATATATATATATATATATATATATATATATATATATATATATATATATATACCAGTGTTAAAAAGAAAAATGAAGAAAAACAAAACGATGTTGAACACTTACGTGATGGAAATCTTGAGGACTGATAGTTATGTATGACAAACTAGAACGGGAAGAATTCGATTGAATCAAATTAAGAATTGAAGTGCCGCGCACAGAACAATAGATTTTTTAGCAATAATTACAATTTAGTGAAATATGCAAAAATCTGTAGGAAAAATGAACACTTCTATATTTATAAAATAAATAAATGAATTATGAAAAATAAACGGTTTCTCCAAAAACACATCTTATTCTTAACTGCTAGAAGACTTGAATTGACTTCAAAATGTTAACCCTACGCCCTACATGACTGGGATTGCGGAATAATTATCTCTGTTATCGGGGTGATCATTCCATTTACTGATAATATAGATCAACCAATCACAGAAGCCCTATGAAAAATAATCTCTGATTTGATAATGTTGTGGCCGACCTTTGAACAATGTTACCGTGTTGTGTTCTTTGTCACACATAGTTGTGTCATATTTTGTAGTGTATATATATATATAATACATATATAGAATAAACACACACACATATATAATTATTTTGTAGTATATATATTCACACATTCATACATATATATAGAATACACACACACATAATATATATATATACATATATTGAAATGGTTCCCCATTATGAACATAATTAGTGGGGCAAATGTATTTAGTTAATTTAAAGGTGCAGGGAACTAATGTGTTTAATAATAAATGCGTGTAAGTGTTTGCTTTTAGTACTTAACATGTACACCTCATTCCTCATTCGATTTCAATATCTTTGACCTTAAGCGCAGAAGGTGAAAAATAATGTGAAATTTGGATCATGAGGGAAAATTGAGATTATTAAAGAAGGTGAAAACTCATGTTTTTGTAAAATTTAAATTAACGTTATGGAAAATTAAATTTGAATCAAAATTTATCTGATTTACCTGAAAGTTTATAATAAACGTTTATAAACGTGTCTCACTTTATAACTTATTTTCAGTTCGTATTAAATGTTTACACTGATGAAAGTGTTGTGATGAAACACGTGCGTGTTGTTTTCTAAAGTACATCATTATTAATTTTTAGTGTAGTAGTATGTAAGTAATAAGTATGCTGCATGTTTGTTGTGTAAAAGTTTTATATTATGCTGCCTTAATTTCTACTTAGCAAAAAATAAATTGCAATGAGGATTGAGACTTGCTATTTTTGTTCTTCTCGAATATATCCGGGTCATGGAATGCAGTTTGTAAGAAATGATTGTAAGGTACTGTATTTTGTGTAAAATTAATAGTTTATAGTTGTATTGAGACATGGTAATTATAAATTGTGTTTTGTATACGCTTTCACTGAATTATAATTTTTATAATGTAGATATTTAGATTTTGCCGTTCTAAATGCCATCGTGCGTTCAAGAAAAAGAAGAACCCCAGGAGGGTTAGGTGGACTAAAGCTTATAGAAAAATTGTAGGAAAAGAGTTGGCTGTCGATCCATCATTTGAATTCGAGAAAAGAAGACACATTCCCATAAAGTATGACCGGGAGCTATGGAAGAAAACAGGTATGTTAAAATTTTGTCTAATATATGTTACTGTAGGTGTATATTTCTTAGTTAAGATTCTGTTTGTATAGGACTTGTTCTTAAAATTGCAAATATTACAGATAAAAAGTAAAATTACGCTGTACTTATCATTTAATTTATTCCCAATGGTTCCATTAAATTTATTATGGATTTTTAATATAAATGTTGAATATATTGGAGAGTAGTGATTTTATAAATTATAAACTGAACAAAATCATAACACCATTTAATCACTAAAATTTTTTTATTGCGAAGCTTTTGATGATTAAATGGTGTTATGATTTTGTTCGGTTTATTTTTTATATAATTTAAGAACTATTCATCTTGTTTAGAGCTCATTCTAGCAGGTATTTATCAGCTTTTTTGTTATAACTTTAACATTTTTCTGACTAAAAAAGTGCTCGTTTAAAATATTTGTATGTTAGTTTATATTTTGTTAAAAAAAAACACATTATTCTTGTTCATTAGTGCCTGGCATTATTGTTTCAAATTATTTCAGTACCATTTCTTTTTTTCCTAAATTAATTATTTTACCAGTTTGAAATGTGAAATGACGGCGAATATAATTTTATGTTTATAAATTTATTTAGCTATACTAGTTCTATTTCATGGTACTCTCATCGTGCTTTATTTTCGTTAAATGTGTTAAAGTTATTAAATATTTACTTCAGTGCATATCTGATAAACTAATATTTATTTTTTAATGTTATGAGTATGAATAAAACCTACATAATAGTTTGTTAAGCAGTTATGAATCAAGTTTATGTTCTTTTTATGTAATTACAACATAATTGGACTACGTCGAAGTAGTACAGACAATTAAATTGTATATATGTCAGATTTTTGTTCGAATTAACATCGAATGTTATAATTTACGTTGATTTTTTTACAGTGGAAGCTATGAAAGAGGTTGAAAGTATAAAAAATAAAAGACAAGGGACGCACATACTACAAAGGTTACGTAAAGGACGAGAAATAGAACAACAACGAGATATTAGAGAAGTACAAAGAGATATGTCACTAATTCGGTCTCCAGCCGCTGGTAAGTAATTTTTCTTGTTAGCAAATCATGTGTATTTGTGTTTGTTCTATGATGACGTAATAAAATAATTACAAATATATTAAAATTAAAATCTTTTGATATCGAAACATTTTAGCGCGAAAGTATTATAAGTATATTTTTTTTTTTATGGCATAATTAATTTTGTTAGAAGACTTTATATCATATTGCTACAAATTGATCTATATTCAGTCAATCGCCATCTTATGTATTCGTTTTGTCGCTTAAAGGAGTATCTTAAAAACTGTATTTGTAATGCTTTCTAGGTGATACGTATTAAATAAAATATAAACAATGTATACAGTATCACAATTATTAGATTCTATGTAGAGTATTTTTTAATATTACACTACTCTTTTTATCATTTTAATATGTTACACTCGTTACCCATAATTTAATATATATTAAATATTAATATTTTCATTTACATCCTGGTTTGTCATGCGTGAAAAATGCATTATCTACGTATAAACAAAACTTACATAGCTAATGTGTATCAAAATAGAATCATTAAAGGTTGTCGGTTGAAATTTTATAGCATATTATGTGACAATGTTAACAGATATTTTTAAGATTAGTTCAATTCGTTAAAATTTACTATAGTTATACGACAATTTCGATTAATCTTTTAATGGTAACTTTTAGGTTTACGTGAACGAGTAGCCGAAGAAAATGTTGTCGTGGAAAAAATTCACGATTCTGACGAAGAAATGGAGATGGTACCCGAAACATAAATTTTGATCAGTAGATGATTAGTCGAACCATGTTTTATTTTTTAATTATATTTTTAATCAAATCTTATTGTAAATATTTGTTTGGACACTACACACGTAATCGTATATAGGATGTTGTTAAATGCAAAAGTTATAAACAAAGCGTTTATTTTCAGATTTTAACCAAGTTAAATTTCATTGCAACTAACAAAATTAAATGAAATATCTTTTGTCGTTCTCTTGTAATTTATGTTGACAATTTAGTATTTTTCCAACTATATGTACATTGAAAGTGCCGAATGTTTTTAAAAAAATATATAGGTTTATATTTGATTTTTGTTTTCATTTATCATTTTATTCATTGATACGACTGATCATACATTTAGACGATAGTTTTATGGAATTTCATGTTAACGCTTGCGATAATCGTAATGAACCAGCTCTTTTTAATGATTCATTCATTCATCGCTCAGTATAGGCTTGGTTAGTATGATGTTACAATCGCAACAAAAAAATTTGACATCATGATGAATTTTTAAAAAATTATGTACTAACATGAAGAACCTAAAAATTAATATGTAAAGAATGGCATGTGTTACCAAATTTAAAATAGAAACATGCAATAAAAGTAAAAACGTGCATCGATTAAATGTATATAAATCATAAATCCGACAAATGACGTTTCAAATTTATCAATACAAAGATTAATAATTTAGCAAACTTAAAATCAAAATATGTTTTACAAAATATATAAGAAAAACAAACATAGAAAGGAAAATTTTAACTTGCTAAATTAAAGTAGGCGATAATTAAAATACAGTAACATATAATAAAGAATTGTTACACTCACATGAGAGTAAAAAATTTAAATAGAAGCTGATTTAATATAATTGGGCTTCAATAATTTTACCGGATGATATCTGAAAATAGAATTTAATATAAAGGGGTAAACTAATTGACAATTTCCTTAATAGTATCTGTTCAACTTTTTAAATAAAGCGAAATGTAAAATTATTAAGTTGAAAAATAAAATCTTTTTTTAGTTCACATTATGTTATTAAATAAAAAATATTTACAAATTCTTAAATATTACAAATTTTTACAAAAGTCATTCTATATGATGTAAAAATAATATTTTACTTTTTTTTTTTGATGTAGCTGGGATACTTAATCTTTTCAGCACAATTTGGTACAAAGTCGGATAAATTGATTTCTGAGATTCCCAAGGCAAATGGATCAGCATTTCTAGCTAAGTAATTTTTTGACATACATTTATCAAGGACCGCTATTATTAATGTCAATCCTGGATCATGTATACCTTGAAGGTTGCTTGCATCAAAATCCTCTCCAATAGAAGGCCCACTCGATGTAGTAGGTGTTATAAATGTTACTGCTTCATCTGAGGTGTGATTATTATGCATTTAAGGATTTCATTTGTTGTAGTATACTGTTATAATAATTGCGGAATTTTACAGGATCCTCAACAAAAACTTCCTTCTTAAAACGATTATCTACAACAGGTGCATGTGTTATAATTTTATCATTAGATAAACCCCAATCGTTGTTAATCCATTGAGTAAATTATCTAAAAGCGCATTAATTTCACCAATACAACCATTTTTGAAGGTGAAACTGTTTTTTCGGCTGAACGTTCTTTTGCAACCTCATAAAATACCCTCAAAATATCAATTGTATATTGAATAACCTCCCAAATTCACAAGTTAAAAATTTTTCATGCCAAATAAGGCGATTGAAGTAATTGGATTTTTATTTAATAGAAACCTGTTACTATGTTCCAATTGCTTTATTTAAATTTTTTTGCATTGTTGTTAGTTTCGCTAAGGAAAATGAACTTTTTTTGAAATATATTACATTTTGATCTTCGACAAAATTTTGCACAGACACACACATATATATATAGCGTGTTACACAATTACATTTAATGAACGTACAAAACATGTAAACTGTCGAATATTCAAATTCGCAACAACTGCCGTCATATTTTACCTGCATCGTCTGTAACTATTGCAGTAATTTTATATACATTACATTTTCGAAGTACTAAATCCACTGAGAAATATTTTAGATTATGTGTTTCCCTTTGAATTATGAACATTCTAACAAATATGAAAGCGCTTGGAATTTTCGTCTATAAAGTGTGCCGTAAGTGTATAAAAAACTTATTTAAGCTTATCCATCCATCTAACGTTGACACGCTGCCTTTGCCGTACCCAAATTAAATTTTACTTTGTAAAATAACTCATTGCTGTCAATAAAGAATTAGATAATGTTTTGTGTGGTTGGGCAAGTTATAATTAGGGGCAATCATTTCTACAAATTTTCGAAATTCTTTATCTTCAACTAATAAAAATGAATATTCTTTACATATTTTCAAAAGTTTGTCTATGACCCTACTTTTATTTAATGGAATGAGTGATTACATTTACGAATGTACTCATTACAAAATGGCTGAACAGAAAGACGAAGACGTAGTGAAAGAAAAACTGGATTTAATTTTGGTATTCTGCCAAGCTGGAAATAGTTACGACCTCCGGATTCAGATTTTCTCTATGATTTGATGATATTTCATTAGTTGAAGATTTTAACCCTGTTATTTTGTTTTTAAATATGTTTTCAACATTAATGATCTTTTTTTTTTTTTTTTTTTTTTTTGGTAATATGGACTTTTTTTAAATGTAAAATGATACCAGATATGATTAGAAAATCTTTGGTAATGACACTTTATTCTGAAATAAAACAACATACATATTTTAAAGTATAATATACAATGATTTTTTTTTAATTATCTTGTAACTATATGAAAGTTGGTGAAAAAAAAAACTGTTATAAAATTATAAAATAAATATTAATATTAAGTACAAAATACATACATCTATGTAAATATATATAAAGTATTTGAAAGCAGTAAAAAATTAATACTGATAGTAAACGGTGATTACAAGAATTTTTAAAAACTGTAAATAAATTAGATATTTTAATTAATGAGATAATAAATTACACAGAAAATGTACGTTGTTACAACATCGATAAATTCAATGATAGCAGAATTAAAAAGGAGTTATGTAAGATAGTACGTTCTATGTTCACGGTTCATCGTTCAGTTGATCGGAACAGAATCGCCGTTTATTGTTCATTATTCAACTATTAATCGATCACTCATTCTTTATGTGAACTAACTCTATGCGTCAATTTGAGAACAGATCCCCCATATCAACTAACGGTGTTTACTCATGGCTCGCGTTCGGTAAATAATCATTTTTTTTGGTCAACCACCATTCATTCTTTGAAATGAACTAGCTCCTTGAATTGATTCACGAAAGAATCACCCATCTCTACAAGCGAAACTAACCAGTTTGGCGGCGACTATTCGTGCTCGGTAATTGTATTGAAATTAACTGTGTTGGTTATTTTTATTGTAATATACTAACGTTAATCGTCAATTCTCTACGTGTTTATGCGTTTACTGTTCTTTGAATAAAATATACGAAAGATGTTGCGCGTTTTTCTAAATTAAATTTTAATTTATGAACTATTTTTATGTGCTGAGAACATTTTCGTGTATATAATGAATGGTTTTGCAAACAATTTGACAAACCCTCTCTCGAGCCTCTCTTATTCAGATAAGAAAAAATAAAGAACAACTTGTTTTTGACAAATATTAAAACAATTATAGACATATAAAAATTCTACCGTTTTCAAGGATATTTCTAAAATTATAGAAAATTAATGATTGACATAGAAAAATATCCTTCTCAGTACAATGGACTGATAGAATAAAACAAACGACTTACAATGGTCGAACTATCAGGATGGTGATATGCTGCGGAAAATGGAAGACAAGTGGTTTCGATGTCACTAAATACCTGGACTGAGAAGAATATACAGTTTGAGATTTGAATAAAAAACAACTTTATAAAATTTAGCGAGGACATAAATAATTTCATTTTGATTTATTGACTAAAAATATGTCGTTCTTGGATGTGCTCGATCTTATTCCGCTTTAATTTTCATGTCTGATCTAATAAAAATGACACTTGGTTTACTCGAAATAGATTTAGTTCGTCTCAAGATCAAATAATAAATACGTTTAATATTTTTTCACCATATAATATATATTCAAGAATACATATAATATAATTTAATTTTAGAATATAAAGTACATTCATGAATTTGTACACAATATTGTTATTAATAAATATTAAAATAAATATTAAACAGTAATAAATAAGGTTTTAAATGAAATAAAGTTAAAATAAAAATGAATCTTCAATACAAAAATGACTTTTTGATTTATGACTCTAAACATTTCTGGTCTTTATCGAGCAGTAGGCACCAATGAAAATGAATAATTAAACAGAAAGCGGTGATTAAAATCGTGCAATAATTTCACCTAAAAATAAATATCACATTTCGTTACATTTGTATTATATATTAACTGATGAGGCAGAATCTAATTTGACAAATAAGATGCAGCATTGTTACCGAAGATCTAAATTTCACGTTTTACTAACGGCTAGTTATGTAGTTATTGAAATTTAAATATAATCCAATCAACGATATAAAAAGTGACATGAAAATTTCACATATATATACACATGTACAAACATTCATATATTATGTACCGCGCTGGTATAGTTGCTAGAGCGCATGTCAACACGACGGTCAGAAGTTTAATACCAGTTGGCGTAACGTTTTTCATCATCACGTTAGCTCTTATTACGGAGAAAGAAATATCATATCCCTGCTATTGCATATAATTAGTGTCTTGAATGTTAGCCCATTTTGTATGTGAAAATAACATATAATGGGCTAGTTACGATGTTCACGGATACATATATATAATATTGTTTAAACAAAATGTACTGTATTTACTATATATATAAAATAAAAATAAAATCGAATCCGTAACGGCAAGTATGACACACGCATATGAAACGATTTAATATAATACGATAAAATATACGCTATCATCTAATTTAACGATCTCGCCAAACGGAGATTAAAGATTCATATACACACATCAATCGCGAAAAATATAAACGTAAGAATAACACGATACAGACATAAGCATGATTTTATCATACATTACTGTTGGAATATGCACCAACTTTGAAAACCACGACACCTAATCTTCAATTTTTATAACATAACGTATCAAAAGTCTTCCGACTGTTTGCAAGTTGACTATTCGTACCTGGTTATCAATACCTGGGTAGGCTTCAACCACTCACTCAAGAGTTTATTGTAACAGTTATAGGTTGTTTTCCTTAATCAGTATCACTGTCGGTAGCTTCCATTTTTGTATTTATTTATTGGGCTTCCATACAGTTTACCCATGACTATATAGTATTGGATATTATAAAATGAATAAGAAGGGAGTATTTATAATGTAGACAGACAAAAATAAAATACAGAGATGAGCAAAATTAAATAACGATACCAGAATTTAAAATATAGGAATATAAGGCCATGTGTACGTGGGTATTTGAAGATCTTAATAAAAAGCAAACATGAGAATTACTATAATGGAAACATTCCAGGATAATATGTTCTGCATTGACCACTAAATTGATATCCACGGGATGTGAGCAATTAGGAGAACTAACAATTTCAACGTAGGTAACGAAACAGAAGACGACTCCTACCGAGTTCAGTCGACAAATGGTAGTAATAAAGCGTCGCAATTTGATCGTTTCAACTTTAATATTGCAGACTGTGGATTAGCTGGTATGTCGGGTTGGATGTATTTATAATGCCCTCCTGTAAATGGATCAGACCACATTTTTCCAGTATTCCTTACGCAAAAATTGAATGCAGCTAGATCAAGAGTGTTCATAATGTAATCGTTGGGGTAACCAAATGAACTGCCAGATTGTTGCCATAGATACCGCTGTGACCGGGGATCCAAACAAATTTTAGCTGTCACTATTGGCATACACGATTACAAATTTTATAAATAATTGATAGAATTGAGCTGGATGTGCTGTAATGCCAGTAAACAACTTTTAGAATCAGAGAGGATTAGAATATTCATAGAAGGGAGATGGATAGAAATGTATCAGATTGCAGGATAGCAGTAACCTCTGTAGTAAAAATGAAACACATTCTATTTAGTGTAACTTTTTTGGAGATATTGAGGATGGGGATGAAGAATGCAGTTCCGACTGAAAAAACACATTTCGAGTCATCCGTGAAAATTAGGAAAGAGGATAGTTTCTATTAACTAAGGAGAGAAATTTGTAATTGGCAGTTAGTGGGAGAACGCGATTCTTAAATGGGGAAAACTTTTATATGTTGATACCGAGACTAACAATATTATACTTGAAAGGAATGGAGTAGAAAGAAAAAGAGTAGAATGGGATAACTAAGTTACTGTATCTGGAAATATGAAAAGAGGAATGACATAACAAAGGACGTCGGAGTATAGAGAACTACCAATTATGAAAATTTTTAAGTATACAGTAAACAAAGAGAATGTGATAATACATTTAGGAGAAATTTATCAGAAAGAAACATTTTACGTATTAATAAAGGAGGAATTTTTGACTCCATCTCGAGAATAGCAGTAGCACGAAGTGCTCCTAAACATCTGCATAAGTACTCGTTTTGAATTTTATCTAAACTGGAAACACAATAATTGGAAGTATTCCCGAAAAATATAACTATCAGAGTTGAGAATACAATGTAGGAAATTTTTACACAAAAGTAGTAAAGTTAAAGGCTCGCCACACGAAAGAGTGTGACGCAGTACTTTTAGAAGACTTATTCTTTTAAAAGCCTTAGTATACTCCACTATGCAGTCTCTAAGTCCACTATGCAGTCTCTAAGTTAACTTGTGGTTACAAACAAAAGGTATGAGATTATTGTTATACTTAAGTCAATGTCATGTGATACGATATTGATTACTGAAGCACATTTAGTGCAACACCTAATTTAGACAATACCTTGGACTATGGTTGTAAGCGATGTATTCATTGTCGTCCGCGAAATATAAAATTTTCACTATATGTGGAAGGATACATGAAATTGATTTTTTTTTTTTAAAGGTACAGTAGACCCTTTGTCATTTAATAATTGTTACATGCATACGTATACATCAAGTAAATATAAAAAAATGTAACATTAAGTATATCATTATCGATTAAAGATGAAAGTTGGGATGTTTTCATACGTCTAGACTTTCCGTGAATTTCTTTAGCAAGTATCTAGAGATTGTATCGACAAACAAACAAATCGTGTTTAGGAAAACCATTTAATATTCCTATTTCGATTTTCTCCAATTGCTGATAAATATTACATTAGTTTCTGCCCCACAGTTAATTTCTATTGATCTACCTCAATACGAAATAATTATTTATAAATAGGTACTGAAATATAACATCCGTTGTGATTTTGTATTTTTTTAGGTACGGTAGACCATTTGTCATTTAATAATTGTTACAACATACGTATACATCAAGCAAATATAAAAAAATGTAACATTAAGTATATCATTATCGATTAAAGATGAAATTCTGGATGTTTTCATACGTCGAGACTATATGAAATAATCACACATATATATATATATATATATATATATATATATAAATAATATACCTGACTATTACATGTACGTCTTCTTTATTATTCAGTATCTACTTGCGGACTGTTGTTGTTGTTGTTGTTGCTGTTGTGAAAACTGGTTTCTAACCGCAGTTTGAATCACGTTACCAGCCGCCTGTTGAACATGTTCATTACGCAAAACGCCAGATGCAAATTCAGCTTGGGCTTTGGCTAAACTTAAATCGGAACTACGATAAATTTTATGAATCTGTAAAAATATGTTTAAACTTACTGACGATTATTTTAAGGCAATCAACCGTTAAAAAAATAAAAAATAAAATTATACACCGATAAAGATGAAAAAAAGAAATTGTATTCTTTACAGTTATTGATTGTGGAATGTAGTGATTTTTATTTATACTTGATTACTAAAAATAGTTAAAATCACTAAATTTATTTTTAATTATGCGAAGCTTTTCGGCAATTACGCCATTGTCAAGCTATATACAGTTAAAATTAATTAATATAAAATCATAACATATTAATTTAAAACTAAGTTTACAATTTTACAATTATGAATACTTTAAACTATCTGACCCTGACTGTGGTACACAACACAAATTGTGTTGTGTACCACAGTCAGGGTCAGATAGTTTAAAGTATTCATAATTGTAAAATTGTAAACTTAGTTTTAAATTAATATGTTATGATTTTATATTAATTAATTTTAACTGTATATAGCTTGACAATGGCGTAATTGCCGAAAAGCTTCGCATAATTAAAAATAAATTTAGTGATTTTAACTATTTTTAGTAATCAAGTATATTGTATTCTTTACGATTGTATCAAGATTAAGCGAAGGTTTCACACGGTCAAATTAAATTTACCTTGTCAGAAACACATTTCCCGCTCGTTATACATGTGTTGTTAATTTTGTGTATACATTTAAGGGCACGTAATTAATAATAAATAATTGGAATTAGAGGGCAGATTATATAAATGTAAACAAGCGTTTGTACGTCCTTTTATCCATTCATTCCATGTGTTATCTCATTTTTTAAAAAAGATAATAATGAAAATTTTAAAACAGATCAACAATTATTGAAGCATGGTGTAAGATCTAATAATGTGAATATAACACGGGTAAATAATTGTAAATTAATATATACATAATCTATACGATACCTTTAAAAGTAGTATAATATCGAAAAACGCAGCAACGCAGAATCCTACAGCAATGGCTAAAATTATAATCCCAACTAAAATGCTGCTTGGAGTTTTTTCAAAGATGTTGCCAGCTGTTATTAATCCGCTATATAAAATTAATAATTAGTCACTTTATAGAAATTAGTATACAATATTGTCTTAGACTTCAAATTTAAGCGCGTGAATTTTTTTCATTATTTTCTACAGATTAAAGTAGCATATCTATACTTATCATTAAAATTACCATAACACATGGAAAATAAAATTAGGCAATATTCCTAATAAATATACACCGGTATAATAATTATTACCATACGAATTAATTGGTAAATTAATATTTGTTTAAGAAAAACGTCCCTTAAAATTATAGCAGGATTTTAATTTGGAAAAACAGACGATTATGAAAATTTTAATAAAATAAAACTGGGATAAATAAATAAATTGACGCGGAACTAATGAAACAAATGTCACTTTCATCGAATAACTAATTTACCGTATTATTTTAAAATGATACAAACTTTTCTTTTTTTAGAAAAAAGTTCAAACAAATAGAGATTGTATTTTATTTATAATATAATCTCCATTTGTTTGAAAAATCAAACTAATCGAAAAACATTATTGTTACAATCTAAGCGTAATTAATGATTATAAAATAATGAACAAAAAAAGAATTTAAAATCCCTAAAAATTTTGCTTTTTGAAATATCACAAATAATTTCGGCTGTTAAGTCATTATCAAGTGAATGTGAAATAAAAAAAAATATCAATTCATCAAAATTAGCAAAGTGAAAAAAAGTTGAGATCGCGTTCTTTATCATGTTCACTGTCAGATTATTTTATTAATACTGTTTTTTTCACTTTGCTGATTTTCATGAATTGTAATCTTTTTTTTATTATTTTATATTTTTAGACATTTTTTTTTTATATTCGCTTGATAATGAGGTAGAAGAGAAGCTCTGTGATTTTTCATGAAGAAATTTTTTTAGCTATTTTAACTTTTTTGTTGTTGGTTATTTTTAAAAAAATCACTACATTCAACATTTTAAAAATAATGATTATCAATATAAACAATGGCTTTACAAAATATTTAATGCAACCAACGACGAAACTAACTTAAAAACGAGATAAGTGTAATTATAATCAAAGTCGTACACGCCATAAATATAAAGAGGTTACATCTAACATCGAATACGTAAAATAATTATACAGTTGGTAAAATAGCAATATATTATATGTGTTGGTAGATCGATTATGTATCGATACTTAAAATGATACAAAGTAAACTTTCTGTTATTTTTTGCATTACATGATAACGTGCTTCATGTTGATATGTTAAATGTATAATTTATAAATAAATAAATAAATAAATATATTAATTAAAAAAAAACTGTTCCATGCCATATTATAACATGGTAGCAGAGCTCCGTGGTTCGTAGCAATAGTAATAGTAAAAAAAAAAAAAAAGGTTTACCATCGCGTTGAAGTGTTTAATAGAATACGGGTCTATTAAAATTACTGAAATATGTAACAGGTTGGATAAATTCCGAAATTCAACCAGAATGGAAATTATACATAATTGCAATTACGAAGATCGTCGTATATTGATGCCAAAGGATGGACGGGAGGCATTACAAAATCGGATGATAAACATGAACCTCAGGTAAAAAATCTTATAATATGTACTGTCGAAGATGAAGTATTGCAAATGATTTAAAAATGTAAATGTGCATCTGAAATGTGGGAAAAATTGAAAGCACACTTCATTGGTAATGTGGAAAATAGGAAATATCTTATATATAAAAAGTTTCGATATATTAAAATAGATCAGTCTGAAAGTGTTAGATCAATTTATTAAACGTTATGATGATCATTTAAAAGAATCTTCAAACTTACAATTACATTTGGAACAAGAGTTTATCTATATTAACTTATTCGCAGCATTAGAGTCACGAGATGAACTTAAAACAATAATCATAGTTCTTGAGAATGAAAAAGGTATCAGTTATGAACAAATTAAATAACAAATAATAATAGAAAGTACTAAAAATAATTCGATAAATAAAAACATCCCAAATAAAGCTGTTTTCACTATTAAATGTAATGGTTGTGGTCGTTTAGGACATAAATACGCTACAGGCTATTTTAAAGATAAAATATGTGAAAATTGCAAGATTAAAGGCCATATTGCCCAATTTTGTAAAAAATCAAATACGATAAAAACTAAACATAAATCAGCAGCGATGTTAGTTAAAGTGTTAAATGTAACCGAGCATAAGGATAAACAACAAACGAACATGCATTTTTTAATTGATTCTGGCGCAACACATCATTGTGTTAATAATAAGAGTTTGTTAAATAACTATAAAGAATTTGAAAACCCTGCACAAGTCGATGTGGCTCAAGAAGGTTGTCTTTATTAGTCTATGGATTTGGTAATGTTATTTTTGATAGAGATGTAACATTTCTAAATGTATGGTATGAACCACAATTGCGTGAAAATGTGATTTGTATATCGCAAATTAATAAAAACGGTTTTAACGTTAGTTTTAAAAGCAACAATAAAGGAATAATTTATGGAAATGGTTTCTATAAAGTATTTAATTTTGACACAAACTGTGGAATGTACACATTAGAAAGTAATAAAGCTAAATTAGCTAATGTCAACGTGATCTGGCATAACAGGTTAAATCGTCGGGAAAATAACATTCTAAAACATTTATGTGAAAGAAATTTAATCGATAAAAATTATAATAAGGAGAAAATATGTGAAGTATGCATCGAAGCAAAATTTACAAAACCTAGTTTTAATAAAGAAAAGGTAAAATTAGCAACCAAACCACTTGATAGCATTCATTCTGATGTTTGTGAAATAAAAAAAGAATGTGAATACAAATATTTTATAACCCTAATTGACTAATATACACACTATGTAAAAGCATACCCTTTAAAGTCAAATGATGATTCATTTAAAGTAATAGAAGAATATAATGAAGTACAAAATCTATTTGATCGTAAAGTAAAAATATTTATATGTGATAATGATTTAGGTGAATACATAAATAAAAACGTAATTAATTTAATGTCTAAAAATGGAACTACACTCTTAAACCTTCGGCACCATATACATTACAGCAGAATGGCTTAGCGGAACGTATGAATCGTACAATTTTAGATAAATTAAGAGTCGTATTAATTCAGCCTGGTGTACAAGAAAATTTATGACACGAAGCTTTATTTCATGTAATATTTACTTTAAATAGAATTCCGTCGCAAGCAATTAATAATGAAATACCTTTTGAAAGGTGGACGTGTAAAAATGTATCATATAAATATCTAAAAACATTTGACTGTTTAGCATATAGTATAATCCCAAAACAAAAAAGAACAAACTAAATGAATTGCGTAAAAAATGTGTTTTTCTTAATTTTACTCACAATGCCTATCGGTTGTGGAGCATTTTTTAATTGTTTCTCGTAATGTAAAGTTTATAGAGAATGTTTTCCATTTCTAAATGAAAATTTGATAAAAAACGATATGGAACATACACTTTTAAATAGTGATAACCATAATAAAAATAATATATATGAAACATGTGATGAAAATGACAACACTAGTGAAGAAGAAACAGATTGTGAACAAATGAATGCAGAGCGAAAAGAATAATTAAACCACCAAGTCATCTAAAAGATTATGTTATGACCTTAAAATTACATAAAGAAAAGGAAAAAAATATTGAACCTATTTGGATTAAAGCTACGATAAATGAAATTTAATGCATGGAGAGATATAAAGTGTGGGATATTGTTAAAAAACTGGTAAATGAAAAATGTATTGATTCTAAATGGATACTAAAAATAAAAAACGATGGTACACATCGAGCTCGTTTGGTAGCGAAAGGGTTTCAAACTGATAAACATGGTGAAACACATTCTCCAACCTTACGAAATGAAACAATACGCGGATATCTTAAGAAAACTGAAAATCAAAAAATGGTCTTTGATGGCAGTTCTGATGATCCGGTTGTGGCATATTCAGATGCATCATATGCTGAAATAGATGGAATAGAAAAGTATCGAAGATCAACAACAGGTTATATTATAAAAGTATTTGGAACACCATCTGGAAAACGAAGAAGCAAACCAGTGTCACACTGTCTAGCATTGAAGCAGAGTTTGTAGCACTCGCGGAAACAGTAAAGGAGCTAACATGGATCAAAGCAATATTAGAAGAATTAGGAATTGAATGCGGAACAACTACTATATATGAGGATAATGTTAGTTTTATAAGAATTGCAAATTCAACTAACCTGAAGAGGTCAAAGCATTTTGATGTGAAACTTCACTTTTAAGGAACATATTGAAAGAAAAGAAATTGAAATAATTAATATTCCATGAGAAAAACAAGTTGCTGATATTTTTACAAAGGCATCACCAGCTCAATCGTTTAAATCTTTTTGTAATTAATTGAATTTGAAGTAATATTTACACTTACACATTTGTAATATCAAGTTTACTTTGAGGGATGGTGTTGGTAGATCGATTATGTATCGATACTTAAAATGATACAAAGTAAACTTTCTAACTGTTATGTTTTTTTTTTGCATTACATGATAACGTGCTTCATGTTGATATGTTAAATGTATAATTTATAAATAAATAAATAAATATATATATTAATAAAAAAAACTGTTCCATGCCATATTATAACAATATGTATTATACACATATAGTGCGTCTATAAACTAAGAACAATTACCAAAATCCGGAGTTTTGAGAACCTAATGCTTCATACATTGTAAACAGGAACTGTATGAAAAATATGAAGAAAAACACGATAAAGTTAAACGAACTGTCATTTCTGAAATCAAAATTATATTTTTATTACGATCACGTTGATTTAATCAAATTTTTAAAATTTACTATATAAAAATGACACCTTGCTATCCGAATTTTTATATATAAAAAAAATTTACGCCTTTTGCCAGATTCAACATTTTTTTTTTTTAATACAGCCCTTTAGGCTATTACATCCACGGGGTGGCGACGAACAAGTCGTCTAATTCCATGTTTAATGTGAAGCAGTTGTCTTGCTTCTGCATTGACGTGACTATCCAAACGCTGCTTGTGCAATTCAGCGAATTGCTTAATGACATCATTAATGAACAGCATATTAAGATCAGAATGAATGTCACCGTTACGTGAATAACGATAAGCATCAACTATCGCGCGTAAAATGATGTTTTGCCTGACGGCGTTGTATTATATCCCGATTCGACTTGACTGTACAGCCCCACAGAGCAAGGTCATAAGTACAAATAGGTTTAATAATTTGCTTGTATAGTAGAATGTTTAAAAATATATATATTTGTAATCTTTTATATAAATAAAAATCAATTGCCACGAATATTTGTCCGCGCATCATTTCATTAGACTATTCTTTTTTCTTTTTTTTTGTATTTTTAATTGCCAGAAAAAGGTTTGTATGAAAGAAAATATTTGTAAAATCGTACGGAAAAGTGAAAAAACGTAATAAATAAAGTATACACGAAATATTAAGAAATTATAGAAATAAATTCGATAACGATTACCGGCTGATAAGAACGCGATAACACTTTATTACGATTAGAAATAAATAGGAAAAATCTCACTAAATTCCGATAATAATTACTTTCTGATAAGAATTACTTTAATGATGAAATCAATTTGCGTACACGTTGTAATATAATTGGAATATAACTGTCAATAGCGTATTTCGTAATAAAGATGTATTTAATTAAACACGTTTTCATTATATTGTTTTTCGTATATTTTAACAGTGTAAATTTCCCAATTTCAACATACGTTTAGTCGAGACCGCATAATTTCCGTAACAAATACAAAGACAGTATGACCGAAGACATTTGAAATTTGCACAGACATACACACTGATGTATTAATTTCTTTAGAGGATTTGTGCTTGATAATGCCCGGCAAAATGCTACGTATTATAAAATGTCTGCGTCTAATCACCTCGTGCACGATGTATTCAATCGAAAATTTGAATGAGAGCGGCAATAAGATACGACACACTTTGAGACAATCGATACAAACTAGTACACTTTGAAATCAGCACCAGAAAATAACGTACGATTACGATAATGAAATCAGGAAATCTGCAAGGAAGAATTTTTTTCTTCGATGCAGAACTCTGATGAAACGTTACTAATTTCGTTTATTTTAAGATACGAGTGTAAAGTCAAATAGCGCTCGCAGGAACATAATCTGAATTTGCAACGATAAATTAAGCGACAAGTAACATAACCGAACCATCAGCAATAACGAAAATACTGAAATACTAATTTACGTGTATGATAGTACACAAACCAGCATTAGAAGCACTCGATCGAACGTTAGGGGATTGCGCGGCAATCGTAACTTTTTTGGATGCGTAATGATTATGTTATCTTCATATAAGCTTATGAAATAAACGTTTGCTCGAAGGCTTTTAATTTGTGGAGATATATGAAAATTCTCAAGTTAACAACGAGTATGCGAATGATGTTACAAAATGACAATTCGTTGAAATGTTTTCAAAAAGGCACTATTAAACACTAGCGATGGTAACATTACAGTTGACACTTCCATTGGCCTAATTTCATTTCCTCCAAAATTTTTATCAATTTAAAACGTCGAAGGGAAGACTCGATATTGAAAGTGTTTCAAATATCGGTGAAAATTACACAAACCACGCTTGGTTACATTTTGCAGCGAAAAATCAGGATGTTAACGATTTGATTTTTAAAAATTCAGAGACAAATTGATAACCAAATACTTTCATTTAAGTCGATCGATTTCATTACCGATTGAAATGAAATCGCCAATTATCCGATTGAATTTCTAAATTTATTAGATTTGCCAGAAATGCCGATTTACAGCTCGAGGTTGGGTCAGTGATAATCATGCTACGCAATCTGAATCAATCGAAACTATATGACTAGTTATTACAAAATTGATGAACAACGTGGTTGAAGAAATTATAATCATAGGAAAGATCGAAGGCGAGGATTTTCAAGAACACCACTAATTCCTACTGATTTTTCTTTTGAATTTAAGCATATACAGTTGTGAATTCAACCATGACGATCAATAAGTTAGAAGATAGATCCTTAGAAGTACGTGGAACTATGTTTTCGCATGGGCAGTTGTGTGCTCGAGAGTCGGGGAAAGCATCGGTGATATTCGTTTTCTCTCCGGAAAGAAATAAAAAAAAAAATTGTACATTACAAAGCGTTGCAATAAACTTTCGACAAAGTTATTTATCATTTTATTCCGTTTAAAGACGAGATTTTGTCACATTTTCTTATAGAATCGAGTAGTTAGTATTTAATATGAGTGACGTATTTAACAAATTAACGACAGATTCCTATTATTTGTATTCACGTTCGATTCAACATAATTTAATTAATTTTAGTTAGAAACAATGTTTATTTTTGTATTCGTGCGTCGAATATTTTAATTTTCGTAGTTATAAAAAAAAAGTCTCACATTCGATCGTATAGCGCAAAATGCATTTATAATTGTAAAAATTTGTTGTATAATACATACTTGAAGG
This sequence comes from Coronaproctus castanopsis, assembly GCA_032883995.1. Taxonomy (NCBI): domain Eukaryota; kingdom Metazoa; phylum Arthropoda; class Insecta; order Hemiptera; family Monophlebidae; genus Coronaproctus; species Coronaproctus castanopsis. The sequence continues at coordinate 26,184,498 of CM065052.1, read as the reverse complement.
CTTTGTATCCCGGTCGAAACCAACATAAGAATGAAGTTGGTATAAATATTCCAGCGTAGAAAATTGACATTATAAATCGCGAAAAGTCACCGCGGTAGAAGAGTAAAATCAATGAACCTAAAAGATTCGCCAACAGTAGTGCACTATGAACTAAAAAGAAAAAAAAAAAGGTAAAGTTAAATTTATTGAATGAGGTAAATCTCTGTTTTATTCGTATTTTTCTATTAGAATTAAATTAACCGAAGTTTAAATAAACGAATTACACGAGTTCCTCGTTACGGGGCTTAATCTAATTTCGGACATCCGAATAAAATTATACTTAGTTAAAAATGTTTATATAGTGTTAATAAATCTAACCTGATGTATAAATATGTCGGAACCGGTGTAAAATATCAAAGAGAAAAAAACCCATAGAAAACGTAGTTTTTTATTATCGAATTGTTTATTATCTATATCAAAGAAGAGCTTTTCACAAATATGATTAGAATATAAGACCATTGCTCTTGAGTGACGCCTTGACTTGTATTTATGTCCTTTTTCTACGTGATGTATTTATCAACGATATATGCATTTACGGTAATGTTAATTGGCTATTCATCATGAGAGGGGTAAATATCAAGCGTCATTTTGGACATGTCGCTTTCTGCCCAGACATGATCGTATAATCATAGTTGTTTTCATTGCTGACGATTATTAATGCTAGAATCCGAAGGGAAATTGGATAAAAACCAAAGCGAAACAAAGTACGTCTTTGTAGGAGAAACGTAACCAGAAGTGCGATCGTTTTATTAAAATTCCCCATTCAAAGAACGTTAAATGCAAATACGTGCTTTATCGATTACGAAAAATCGTTCGATTGTGTAACCATGATTGAAATCCTACGCACATACAATATAGACGATAAAGATAAAAGAATAATTAAGAACTTGTACTAGAACCAACCCGTGTGTAAACATAAAAATCGGAACGGAATATCCTAAAGACAAAATGCAAAATTGAAAGAGGGCTAATGCAAAGATGTCCCCAAGATTATACAACATATATAAAGAAGAAATCGCGAGAGAGGCGCGAATTAATAAAATAAACGGAGAATTAATCAATAAAATAAGCTACGCGGATGATAAAGTGATAATCGCGGAAACAAAAACATAGATACAAAACATTGTGAACTAAATAAACAGCGCCGGTTTAAAATATTTAAATGAAAATTAATGACACGGAAACAAAGGTGATCAAATTTACGGGAAGTATTAAATATATATATATATATAAAGACAGAAAGTGAAAGAAGTAAAAATGATGGCAAGGACTAAAAGAAATAAGAACAAGAATTGGTATGACAAAAAAAAACATTTGTTAATTTAAACAGAGTACTTGTAAATAAATACAAAAATGAGTCCGAAACTGACGAAAAAAAAATTACGGTTGTAAGAATAGGGTTGAGAAATATCCGCATTTGAAATTTGATGTTATCGGAAGCTGTTAAAGACATAATGAACAGGTTATGTACAAAATAGGACACAACACTCGTAAAAGTAGGAGAAAAAGGAAACAGTTTTATTTCAAAATATTAAAAGAGCATAAAATAGGAGAAACCAAAGTCATGCTGGCGGTGCTCAGTAAAATAAAATCAAAACCGATTATAATGTACGCCAGTAGATGTATGCAATAACACGAGAGAATAGACCACGATGGTGACGATCATGAGTTTATTCTCGAAACAAATATGATAGCGTTAATAACAGTTAATTACAATTATTGCCAACTACATTTTCAGACTTTTCAAATGTTTCCATCAAAAATGTAGCTCGTACTTCACCAGAGAATTGTATTTGTGCGCATAACTTAAATAATTTTTTCTTCGTAGAATACGCTACAGTATTAAATTTTCCCAATGATTAAATAAAAAATATACTTAATCAATCGGGATACAAAATTAAGATATCAATACTATGTGTCCTGGAAATCTTCAATAAACTTAACATCGTGCATTTCAAATCAAGATTATGATGTAGAAAAAATTAATTATGCGAATAATTTAAAACGCTTCACAGATATTAAGTTTTTATTTTAATAAGCGAGAACGGCTCATATTTGATTGATTAAAAAGTATTATTAATCAAGTGACGATCAGTGTTTCCAAATAATGATTAAATGAAACTCATCTATTTCATTAAACATATACAGGCAAATACTTAATTAAACATTATATACTTAAAGAAATAATGAAGTGACATTACATTATGTGAAACTTCGCTATATCTTTATTTACGGAAATGAATGTATTTTATTTTGATGTTAATTATAATTAATCTTATATATATATATATATATATATATATATATATATATATATATATATATATATATATATATTATATATACGTGTGTGGGTGCACTGATCTAATTAAAAATAAATCACCCAAATATGTTCACAAATGAATTTCAGTACACAATATGTAGTTCTCAAGAATCTTAACACTAGCAATAATATTTTTAAGAATATTACTACTTCCTGCTGAAACTTTTATAACAACTCATCATCATCATCATCAGTGGCTTGTTGCATCGTAACCTTATGCATCCTCATAAACGAACGTGTTTGACCACCATGTAGTTCGATCTGCTGTCCGGTCCATCATTTCTCGTATTGACGCGGTGCCAGCGAATCTTTTAATTCTGTCTATATATCTTGTTGGTGGCATCCCCGTCGACCTTCTACCATACCCGTCATAATCATTTTTTCCAATCCATCCTGTCGTATGATACGTCCTGCGTATGTTGTTATCCGTCTCTGTACCACGGTTTGTAATCTCTGATCCACCTTAATTTCTTGAAATATTGACAAGTTAGTTTTTTATGCAGTCCATGGTATCCTTAGCATTCGCCTCCAACAGTACATTTCAAACACATTAATGCGTTGTGTATCGCTCTTTTTCATTGTACAGCATTCTGATACATATAGGAATACGGAGAACATCAACCAGTTCATAAGACGCATTTTCGTGTGCATTGTTATCTCATGGCTCTTACATATTTTCGTTAATTGTAATAGCGCCATTTTTACTATCTTTATTCTCCATATTATTTCCTCTTTTGAGCTTCTGTCCTTTGTGATCAACGTTCCTAAGTATGCAAATCTGTCAACCACCTGTAAGCCGTCTAGATTTTGTGGACTCTGTGATTGACAGTTGCTATCTATAATCATTATCTTGATATTTTTCCTGTTTATGTATAATCCATGTTCTTTACTTATGCTTTCCAATTTTCCGAAGAGGCTAATCAGTTTTTCTTCCGTTGAGGCGATTATTACAGTGTCGTCCACGTATCGCAGGTTATTGATTGTTTTTCCCGCAATTTATATCAACTACATAGAACTAAATAGGTAACAGCAGCCTATTTATAAAAATTAAAAACTATTATGTTAACTATTTTATAAAAGATATAGATGTAATCTATTTTCTCCCACGTCAAATATTCACAATTTTAATGGGATCATTGAAGATAATTTGAAATTAAATTCAGGAATAATTTAAAAATTAGGTTAACGAAATAAAAAATGACAAATTACTATGTAATTTTAAATCAATCCAAGGCAAGTTTAGATGTAAATGTAGATAATGAAATAATAATATGAAAGACAATAGTCACGACAATACTTACAGTACCACAAATGTAGCAAATATCGCACCACTCTTTGCAAATCCGGCGGTATTTCCACATTAATATCCACGTAAAAACAAGGCTGCCAGCAGAAATTTTCTGGTAATGGTGGGAAATTATTCCGTCTAACTATTAAAACAGAATTTTAAATGAATAGAAATGAGATAATAATCGCATTATTTCTTTTGTTAAGGTATATATATTTTTATTTATGTGGATAATGACCACATATATATTAGGTAACAGCAGCCTATTTATAAAAATTAAAAACTATTATGTTAACCATATCAAAGGTATAGACATAATAAATTTTATCGCATGTATTCATACTTTTAACGAGATCACTAAATACCTAATGTCGGGATGGCATAGTTGCTAGAACGATCGAAATTTTAAATGAATAGAAATGAGATAATAATTGCATTGTTTATTTTGTTAAGGTAAATATACTTTTATTTATGTGGATAGTAGCCATATATTATATATATATATATATATATATATATATATATATATATATATATATATATATGATATTTTTCAAAAAAGTAATGATTTTTAAATATGTACCACAAAATAAGGATTTAATTTTTCTTATCAAGTAATGATATTCCTAATAATTAACGAACTTGTTATGATTTCTAATATTTCACGATATTTAAGGAAGTAATACAAGCAGCTAATATTTAAATCTTCATTTGGTGAGCAATAAGAAATCTTAGATACCCGTGTTTCCATACAGACGATGTAAACAGTATCCCTGTTTAATATGATGAGCTCATTTCTTTATTTTTTAAATGAGCTTAACAAATACGTTTTAATTTATTTACTATTAACTACATTTTGCATTTGTAAATAAATTTTTAACGAAAGTTACAGTGTTATAAAAATAATATGAATAATCTCATTTCATTTACATAAATGAAATAATTCATCGTTTTTAATTAAGTATTTCGCCAAATATTTAAACTTTTTTCCCCATAAATTACTACTCAATACATTTAAAAGTTGATCGAATTTTTAATTTATAATTTGTTGTACTTTTTTCTCTCTATCTCCTTCTAATCTAAAACTGACGTGTCTAATCCGTCATCTACAAGATTGATTTTTTTTTTTAATTGACTCATATCCTTGTAATTAACGCGGATATGTTTCACTTAAAATAATAATTGGAAAAAATTTATTAACATCGTGATAGTTTTAAAAATCCAAAAATATTTAATAAAAAAATTAAACTAGGTTTACCATTTGTTTCACTTCTTCTCAATTCTTGTTCCCTTCTTTCTAATTCTGCAGCTTTTCTATCAAGTTCTTCTTGTCTTTTCTAAAGTACATAAAATCATATAATTAATCAAACTGCGAGTATAATGTATTTTATTTATAAATATGATTACTTAAAAATTATTAACATTTACATTATAAAGCTGAACGTTAATATTGCAGAAAATGCTACTTTATTTTTGATATATATGAGATTACAACTACAAATACGCACGCTGCTACTTAAAGTACATACACATTCATATTTATTAATTTCAACCGAAGAATTTTATACGCAGTATCTGTAACTATTGTGTAAAATTAAAGTGACACACCAATAGACGTGTTCAACGCATTTGATTGGAGTGTAAACAGCTTGAAACGTGAACTGTGTTAAATGATCACATAAAGAGAGAGAGAGAGATCATCAGACACTGTTATCAAGAATCTAGAATTTAAAATACATAAAATAAAAATTCTCTTTACATACTATAACAATTACATTTTTATAAATACAGTTGATTAAATTCAATATAAACGACTAAATGAAAATCTTTCGTTCATTTCTAAAATTTCGAAGGAATCAATGATCTCATTGTTTATAGAAACGTGTAAAATTTGAAAATCAGAAGTAAGATCAAAGGCGACTTCATTATATATAAAGATTCAAATCACGACAGATGTACTTTTGATTAACTAAATTTCTTTATGAGTTCAAAATGCAAATTTTAAAACGTATTTGTTAAAATTGTTTTTATAAACACATTGATATCTAAGATAATTTTTTAACCAACGGAACCATAACTACGGTGCTCTACTTTACTACTCACTAAGTGATAAATTCAACTACTGAAGGATTGTTTTATTTACATAAATACTAGAAATCACGAAAAGTTTATTAATTTTTTACTCCTTCAATGTAATTGACGGATAAAGAAAAGTAATTACAGTATGTATGTTTATATTTTCAATAAAATTGTTGGGAAATTATTATTATTAATTAAATATTATTAAATTTTGTTTATAGAAATATAAGACGTTAGTGTGCTAACAATTTAGGTGTAACTTTCAATGTTGCATGTATAAATTCCAAATTGTAAGTTGTATGATTAAAAAGTGTGATATACAATGTAGTGTTTATTATTTTTCAGATATAAATGATAAAACAATTAATAAATTGTTTAAAGCAATTAGTAAATTCTAATAGGTTATGGGTCCAAAGAATTCCACTGTGTTCATTTGAATTTAAGTGTTACTTTTGTATAACGTGTGTAGAAGTGAGTTCACCGTGAAAAATACAAAATGGATTTTGGAATACAGAAATTGGAAGCCGATGGAAATAACTTTCGGATATAGGAAATGCGAATATGGTCTTTGCTTCATAGTGATCTTAAGTATTATGATACAACAAAAAATATTGTTACGGAAGCAGTTATATTGTTATTAAGCACATATCTGATGATTTACCCAAAATAATTATGGATGAAGAAGATCTAACAAAAATGTTCAATCTAATTTGTGCTAAATTTGATAAGAAACAAGATTTGTCTTTACGGTTGCATGTTCGTAATATAATAATAGGAGCTAAATGTAAATACAATGAAAAGTTTGCTGATTATCTAAGTCGTTTTGAAGATAATGTGAAAAATTCGGTAAACTATGGTGCACAAATAGAACAAGATGAAAAGATCGTAATGCTTATAAATGGTTTTCTAAAACGTTTAAATATTGTGTCGCAAGTACTAATTCAAACGTGTGATGATTGATAAAATTAAACAAAAATTGTTGTTAGAATATACTAAATTTGCAACTAATAATAATGATAATGCAAATTTAGACAATGTATTTTAAACTGCCAAACGATGTAAAAAGTGTGGTCGAAATAATTGTGCAGAGAAAATATAATATGTTATGATTGTAATAAGCTAGGACATGTTATGAAGAACTGTAGATTGAAAAGAAATAAAAACAGCGAGTTTTTAATAATAAAATACGACAAAAACAGAATTCACACACTTTGTTGGTTAAAAGTATAACTGAAGATAAGTATGGAAATAGTAATACAAAAATAATACAATTTGTCGCAGACTCTGGTGCTACACAAAACATAGTAAATGATAGAACTCTGTTTACAGATTTTACTGTGTGTACTATCGAATTACAAACAGTGAATATTTGTAAATGACAAGGTATGTTACATTAAGAAAATATTCAGAGTTGTTTATATTGACTAATATGTTGTTTTGTGACGATGTGAGATGTAATATTTTATCTCTGTCTACAATTGATCGTAACAATAAAAGTATTACAATTAATAATAGTGCGATGAAAATAATCGATAACAATAAAGAAATTTTATTGGGATATGAAAATAATGAATTGTATTATATGGAATTTGAACAAACAACTAGTTGTAATAAGTCATTAACCGTTGAAATGAAGGATTCAAAATGATGGCATATGAGACTCGGTCATACAAATAGTAGTAATATACAAATATTAAAAAGGTTTGGTTATATAGATTTTATCTGATGAAAATTCAAAAATCGAATTATGTGAAATTTGCGTTTCATCTAAATTGTGTAAAGTTGAACATAAATTGCAGACTGGACACAGTAAATCACCTTTGCAACCGGTACATACAGATTTATTCCAGGTGAAAGGCAAATATGATACTGATAGAATAATTTTTAAATACATACATTTATAGTTGATTTCACGCATTTTACAATTGTTTATTTATTGAATACGAAAAGTGAAGTAGGAAAGTATATTGCCATGATACAAAATAAATTTAATAAAAATATAACAAGGTTAAGATGTGACAATTGTAAATATGTTAATAAAATATATAAATTATGTGAGGAATCTGGTATAACGATAGAGCATACTTTACAAAGTTGGTTGAAACCAAATGGATATTTAATTATAAAATGACTAATAATGGAAAGGTTCCAAGAGCAAGATTGGTAGCATGTGGTTACCAAATAAAAAATGATAGTGATTCATATGCTCCAGTAGAAAGTATAGTCACAGTTTGAACATTGTTAACTGTGGCTAATCATTTTGGTTATCATATGAGACACATCAACATAGAAACAACTTTTTTGAATAGTGATTTGAAAGAAGAAATATATTTAAGACCTCCAAGTAGAATTGACATTGGAAGTAATATATTCAAATTGCACAAAGCTCTGTATGGTTTGAAACAAGCACCTAAAAGTTAGTATAATGAGTTAAATAAATGTCTAATGAATATGGAATTTACAAAATGAAAGTATGAAGCATGTTTATATAAACATTGTTTATATTAGTTTACGTCGATGATTTATTGATTGTTGGAGAAAATAAAACAGATGTTGATGAATTAATAATTAAAATAAAGAACCATTTTATTATTAAAGATTTTAGGTCAGTAAATATGTTTTTAGGAGTTAACATTAAACAGATAAATGATGTACTTAAATACATCAGAATGAGTTTTGAATACATAAAAGATTTTAATTTAGAAAACGCAAAGGAACAATGGACACCAATAGAGAAAGACTTGAAATTTATAAATGAAAATCAAAATACTGACGAAATAAAGCAAAACCAGTATCAGAAATTATTAGGTGCACTAGCACATATAATGCAGAATATTAGACCTGATATCAGCTATGCTATAAATGTATTGAGCAGATTTCAACAGAACGTCACAGCAGAGAAGTATCAGTATTTATAGAGAGTCTTCAAATACCTAATAGGGACTAAACAAATGAGGCTCAGTTATAAGCGAAATATCAATAGTGAACCGATCGAAGTTTATGCAGATGCTTCTTGGGGAGAAAATGATCATCGAATATCAACATCAGGAATGTTGATAAATGTTTTCAGAAACCCTGTGTACTAGAAAACAAAAAAACAAAAAGTTTAGTGACGCTGTCAACTGCTGAATTCGAATACATTGCTGTAAGTGAAAATACAAGAGAAGCATCGTGGATATTTTGGGCATAAAAATAGATGATGGTATAATAATACATGAAGATAATCAAGCTTGTATAAAAATTACGAATAACACAACAAATTAAGGTAAAACTAAACATTTGGACATCAAATATACTAAACATTTGGACATCAAATATAAATATATCAATGAATTGGTTGAAGAAGAAAAAATCATACTGGAATATATTTCTACCGAAAAGCAGAAGGCGGATATATTAACCAAAGAATTAGAAACCACCAAATTTGTCAGAATGAAGGAAGAACTTGGTCTATGCGAAGAATAATAATTTTGGGGAGTGTTAGGAAATTATTATTTTTATTAATTAAATATTATTAAATTTTATTTATAGAAATATAAGACGTTAGTGTGTTAACAATTTAGGTGTAACTTTTAATGTTGCATGTATAAATTCTAAATTGTAAGTTGTATGATTAAAAAGTATGATATACAATGTAGTTCTTATTATTTTTCAGATATAAATGATAAAATAATAAATTGTTTAAAGAAATTAGTAAATTCGAATAAAATCTAACAAACAATGCCAACTTTAAGATTATGTAAATTTCGTAAATAACTTTTACAAAAGATAAAGTGGGGTAAAAGAATTAGTAAGTATTCAAAATTTATGTTTGAATTAGTGCTTGAACAAATTCACATGAAAGAAAGCTTTGTTCATTTTTTAATTGAAATTCGATAAATTATAGGTGAATAATTAACGAATTAACCAGGTGGTCAAAATTTCTGGATGGGGTGTTCGATTTTTAATATTTTAATTTAATTAGTACAATTCGGCAATTTTTCAATTCAATAAAATTCATTATATGAATAATTTATTTATAAATATAACATATAATTTATACTTAATATTCCTATGCTAACTTATTGAAACACAATATATAGAACCGAAATATTTAATGGAATTTTAACATAAACATTTCTTATAAAACTGAAAAAATTAACCAAATTACCTGTAATTCTGATGTTGTAAGCAATGGTGGATCACTTTGTTGATTTGATTTCGCATATAATTGTGGCTGACGCGGTATTTCTTGAGATGTTGGTGTCATCACTGCAGGACCAGAATTAGTAGAATAGGTTGTTGCAACACGACGATTACCAGGGTCGTTCAACTGAAAAGTATTCGTTTTACGTAAACCTTTTTACTTTGTTATTAACATATGATTTTTTTAAATTTTTAAATATATATTATTTAGTTGTTTATTAAAATAGCAATCATGTAACAGCTCGAATATAAAAGAACAACTAAACATTCAAAGTAAATCGGTTAACTATATAAAAATAAGTGTTTATTCAACCGGGCTCACATGAAGAATGAGTCACCGAACAAAACTACTAATTTAAAAAAGCACCGCTTATTGATTTAGTTAGGTTATGTTAGTTAGAATTATAATTAATGAAAAAAGGAGAAAGGCTTACCAACCGACCATGTTCAGAATGGGCAAAAATCACATTTAGATAGAAATATATTTTGGCCTCAGGGACTCATTCTTCATATCTCACATTAAACCGGATACCACCATCTTTGCTTCTAGTGTGTAAATATTCTTGGCTGACAACATATTATATAGTTTCAAACATTAAGATATACACATAGATTTTTGTTTCGTTCAAACTAGTTCATTATTGTTCGCCACCATTAATTACGAACATAGAAGTAACTGAAGAAATAAATTTTGTATCCTGTATTATTGGAACGAGACAATCCGTCAAGTGGAACTGTAACATCGATGTATAGAATCTTTAATAATTTCTAAATGTTCAAGCCACGATTCGCAATTGAAAAAGGAATTACGAGGTAAGTTATAAAAACAATTAATGATGATACAGAAATTATATTATCAATTAAGATTAATTAATTACAATTACCAAGTAAAATTTGTCTTTTAACTATCTGTCTTTTGTCTGGAGTGGTCAAATATCCAGTTTTGAGATTAAAAATTAACTCTGCATAACCTATTTACTCTTAGTTGTTTTATGAAATGTATATGTTGAATTTAATAACCAAAGAAAACGCGTAATATAACAATATAACTAATTTAACCTGATTGTTTTGACCAGCAGCGAAAGGATTGTAATCCTCCAGTCCTTGATTAATATTTGGCTGTTTTTTTGTCACTTGTTGCACTGATGGATCCTGTGCGAATAATTTTATTCAAATAAATTAAGTGTAAAACAAACATTTAATAACACTGTATTTGACATTTATGAAAACTGATCTGATCGAATTTTATTTTCTCGTTTAATGTTCAAAACAAAATAAGTTCTAAAAAAATAACGGATTTCATATATGCTAAGTTACTTCCTATAAAATTGGCGTGACTGAAGATTAATAATGGCATAATATTATTAATATGTCATTAAAATAAAAGTACTTGGGAAAAATTTAATTCATTTTTTAACTTGCATACAATAAACAAAAAATCAACGTGACGAATAATTTCATGAAATTTATATGAACATTTTACGATTTCAATTTTATTCGTGCAGTATTTAAATGTTGAATCATTATTTATAGAGGTTCGAACATTATTGAATTCTTTAATTTTCACATTATTGTTCTGACTTTTTCTTAGTTCCTAATTTCTAATTTAAAGATTTTTTTTTATTAATTTTGAACAATCGTGTAAAAAAAATTTACGTTTTCAAAATGTTCTACATATAACCTTTAGAAAACCGCGTATGTTGCTAATCTTTAATATTAGCGCCGTTTAATAATAATAATAAAGTTTTATTGCTTTTGATGTTTCAACGTGCTATTTAATACACATTATAACATTGTGATATGAAGACGGATGTAGATTTATACAAAAGATTAAATACAGAGAAGTGCCAGATTCTAAAGAATAATTTTCTTTAATAATAAAACAATCAGCATTTAAAAGATATTTTGGTATATGTATAACTGGGACGTATGGTTTCATCTAGTCAACCAAAAGAATGAATTACATTACAAAGAATATGTTTTGTTAAAAAACAAAAACAAAATAATTTATTTTAACAAAAAGTTGATAATTAAAAACTGAACACGTTAATAAATAATATTTAATGTTATCCAAAAAAAGAAAAACAAAACTGATGTTATGTAGAATGTCAATGTTGACACAGTTTTAAAGTTGAGTATTTCAGAAATCTATTTGCAGAAAGACGACTTTTCATATATATAATCTTGATGCATATAAAACCGCACGACTTGATCTAGCATTTTAAGTACTAATTTATATATGATGTACGTAAGCAAGAAGCCTTGCTCGCTGGAGCAAGTGTCTTCGTACCCGTTTTCATGTTTAATACACTAGTTTTTGTAATACTTACATACGCGTAGTCCTAAGATCGTATTAAATCTAAAAATTATATATATATAATATATATATATATTAAAAGCCTATATCCTCTTACAAATTATTTAATTTGCACACTATTTGCTAACACATGCATTTCATTTTTAAAAACAAACGTACCTTCTAACTATGCATTTAATTATTATTAATTTCAACACATATATACGTATTATACACATACATAAGTTAACATTGTTTTGTCAAGAACGTATAACACAGAATATTGCAACACGATAGATAGAAATGTATGCAATTTTAAATATTCATTATTATGGTTGACATATATTACATTAAATCAGACTTAAAATTTAAATCTGTACACTTCAAAAATTACCGCAAATGGGTTGTCCACAGTCGGTTCTCCAAAAGGATTTTCGTCTTCAAAGGATGCCATGTTTAATAAAGTACTTAATATTAAAAACAATAAAGTTAGTAGTAAGCTAATTTAATGTATCAATATTTCCAATGTACTCCTTAAACATATCAAAATTAACGTACGTCGATAAACACAAAAACATAAGTATTGTATTATACATCTCAACGAAACGTACGTAATTGTTTTTCTTTATCTATATTTTATTATACGCTATCTTAGATTTGTTCTCACTAATGCTTCTGATTTTTTATATTTATTTTAATTTTTTAATAACTTTCTGCTTAAGAAAATGTACAATTTATTTCTATTTAAAAATTTAAAATATTTATTATTTTAATTTGTAATTATCATGGCAACAAATGAGCAATATTGCTTAAACTAAATAATTTTCCTTGGGTGATTTATAAAATGATATAACTAAACATTTAAAACAGCTTAAGTTATTGTGAACATATGGAAATGCTTATTTGTGATAAACGCGTAAAAACTGATGAAGGCTGTTTTCAACTACCGTTGTATAAAACATGAAAGTAAAGTGTACAGTGTGAACTAATCTTCATTTGAAATTTTTGTCGCAAGTGCCCTATGTGACGAACACTCAAGAGATGGAATTTAATCTAAGTGTGTTTGTGACTCATGTTTCCGTTTGTAATTTCAATGTTTTGAATGTTTTGATGAATAAGTCGCTAGCTTGATTTATTTCCAGATATTTTTTTATAATGTTTAGTAATCAGTATGATAAAGTAGAGTAATGAATGTACATTTTAAACTATTGTGGATTATATTGATGTACATAGGTACGTTAGCTATAAACTGAAATGACTGAATATAAATTAGTTGTTGTTGGCGCTGGTGGTGTAGGTAAAAGTGCTTTAACAATACAGTTGATACAAAATCATTTTGTGGATGAATATGATCCAACTATTGAAGATTCGTATAGAAAACAAGTAGTTATCGACGGGGAAACATGTTTATTAGATATATTAGATACGGCTGGACAAGAAGAATACAGCGCAATGAGGGATCAATATATGCGTACAGGGGAAGGATTTTTACTTGTTTTTGCGGTAAATAATGTAAAATCGCTTCAAGATGTATCTACATACAGAGAACAAATAAAACGCGTTAAGGATGCTGAAGAAGTTCCGATGGTTTTAGTTGGAAATAAGTGCGATTTACAACAATGGACAGTAGACATGAATGAAGCAAAAGAATTAGCCCAACAATATGGTATACCTTGTGTAGAAACATCGGCGAAGACAAGAATGGGTGTGGATGATGCATTTTATACGCTCGTACGCGAAATACGAAGAGATAAAGGTCGTCGGATAAGACCAAAACGCAGACCAAGTAAGAAACTCCGTTGTATTTTATTATGAGCATCATCTGTTTTGAGGAACTTTATTTTTGTACTTTGTTATATTTGTACAGACGTTAATTTGTGTATGTCCTTTCCTACACGGAAATTAAATCAAAGTTTATCCTTGTTTCCAATATCATACGTCGGAATAGAATGTGCTGCAATATACCGTTAGATCGAATATATTTTTAAAATTAAAATGTATTTATTATTACTTAATTTGTACCATCATTACTACTTAATATGTAGTTATTTGTATTTTATGTCTATCGGATCTAGTAATCCGGTTATGTATTTATTGGCAAAGCATTAGACAGTGATAGTATTACCAGTATTAAGTTAACTTTGATTCGTAAGAAACATATGTATATATAATAAATTTGCACTGAAGTAAATTAATCAAAATTGAAGTAACTATTTCAAGTGTATAATTTGTGGTATTATTCGAATCTTGTTTAGATATATATATATATATATATATATATATATATATATATATATATATATATATATATATAATTTTCTTTGTGTATTGAATTTTAGACTGATCTGAATTATAAAAATTTTAAATATTTTAAATTTTTATATATTCATGATTTTTAACAGCGTTTTTTTTTATCATTACTGTTTACCTCTGAAAGGTATTTTCTTTTCTTTCTCTATAAAAAAATCTAAACAAGAGTAACCAATTTCGTGTAGAGATGTAATCGTGTATTATACGTTATCCGGTAATTGTGGATCTCATTCATTTTTAATATTTCATTTATGTTTTAGCTATATTACAGTTTATATTAAAAGATTAACATTATTCGTTTAATGCAGATGTTTTAGAAATTCTATCAATTATCATATACATCGATTTAATTTTAGCAGGAAGGAATAAAAGAAGTGTAAATTACAATCTTGATATTGTTTTCATTTCGGTTTTTACAATTCTTGAAATATGATAAGTAATAGATTTCAAGAACCATTTAAATTATATATGAATTTTACTGCGATCAATTTTTTCGATTATAATGACCTTTTTTATTTGTAACCGTACGGTCAAAATAAAATGCACGCACTAGAATAACTAACTTTTTTACGTTATTTTTAAATATGTGCGTTTTGAATTAAGTTCTTACGTAATATATTTGTGAATATTATGCGTTCAATATTTTTGTTATCGTAAATTAAAGAATAACATTATTTTAAATACATATTTTTTGTTTCTGCTGTTTTTTTTTACTGTGCGCGTAAAACACCATACTGAATTTTTTATGAGGGTAGTAAGTACAGATTTAGACAATAAATGTAATATTTTAGGTGTATTCCGTAATCATATTTTATATTTTGGTTATAATGTTAATTCGAATGGTTTCAAATCGACTTACACTAACATCGTTTAGAGAAATTAAATTATAGAAAATAAGTGACTGTAGTTAACTTGTATTCTCATCTCTTAAATGGAATGTAAAGTAAAACTTATATAGGGCACTTATATCAAACATATGATAAATAACTTGAAATGATCTGCTAAATAGAGAAACCATACAAAATAGCTATAATTACGAATTTTATTGCAATTTCATTCTAATACATTGGAAATATGTATTACGTTAGTGAATGTTCTTAAGAATAGCGTATTCTACATAAATTTCAGATTTATGTAACGAGTTCTTCTAGATAAAACAAAAATATTCATCGGAAGATTAAAGGAAGTTGAGTAAATATATAATGTAAAAGAATATAAATTGTTAATTTAATTAGTACACGATTTTTATATTTTAGTTTTTTGTAACATAACAAAATGATTAAATACACATATAAAAATTCTGGAAAATTTGTGTACGAAAATTGTTAATATCGTCAAATATACGCAATACAGGCATTTCAAGTATTATAATGTATTTTATTTTTATATTTTCAATTTAGATATTCCTTAAATCTTATCATCTGTACAATTAATGATCGTGTGTTAGTAAAATAAAACATTTGCGATTAAGGGATAAGTACGCAATTAAACGCAATAATAATGTATTTGCGAACATTCATCGAATGACAAAATACGTTAATTTTTTCTGTTACGTAAATTTGCGACATAGTTTATTTTCAAAAGTATTTATTTTATCTCATTGAACGCGGTTCAAAAATAATTGATAATTATATAATTTCTTGGTGGAACAACTTTCTCATATAATCTACAATTATCGAATTCATAGTAAAAATTTTATTTATATAAACTGTAACAAAGAAAATATACAAAATACGCGAAACACGAAATCCTTTAAAATATTTAAGTAATTCAATAATACACAATTTTAAGTATATAGTTCCTGTTACGGGACGGTACTATAAGACACAAATACCATATAAAACATTTTTCTAATAATTAACATGGAAAACAACAAAGACCGATTAAAACTTAATAAAAACGGATATGTGTGATATTTGTAACCTGCACAGAACAAGCTTAATAATAAACTTGCGTCATACTTCTAATTCTTTAAAATAATGACGAAAATACAATATTACGTTTAAATTAGGATTATCACATCGCCAAAATAATTTAGAATCTTTGTCCGTTGATAATAATTGTTCGTAAGCGTAAACATATTCTTTATCGAAAGCATCTAAAACGTAACAAACATTAAAATATTATATAGTTTAAAAATAATACACGACATAAATTGGTTAAGCACTCTCGTTATATATATATATATATATATATATATATATATATATATATATATATATTCGTAGATTAATCATCTTATTTATATTTTATAAAATAACGCCGCAGATTTAATTTTTGATAAAATATAGGGTGACCCATAAAAGAGGGACGGTTACGCTGTTTTTTGAAAACGAGAGATTAGCTTAAAATCATTTGTGGAACATAATATTATTCAGATGACCGCCATTTGCAACAATACATTCATTCAGTCCTTATAAAATTTTCGAAGACTTTCTGGAGCAGATGTAGCTGAATTTTTGAGGTTTCTTTAGAAATCTGAGTTTTCAGGTCTTCCAGATCTCGTGAACGTGTTTCGTAAACGAGGCTTGTAAGGCATTGCCACAGAAAAAAAAACTAGTTTTTTCGAAACGCCCCGAAAATAACGTTCCATGCAAAACGCGCACTTCTCGTTATAAGATGCCATAATAACTGAAACGGGACAAAAACTAATCTGTCGTGTGTAACTTAAACGTGGAGCACGTGGTTTGCGTTGTAGCAGTATTACCAACTGCACTATTCAAAAAACAACCGTCCATCTTTTCTGAATAACCCTATCTACATTACGCATTTGAAACAGTCTATGTTTTATAATGTTCAGTTAATTTAAAATATTTCAAACTAAATTAAAAAACGAGAACTTTCGATATATTAAAACTAATTCGTATAACAAACCGTAAAAATTATATTAATTTCAAATATGATCGTTAGGAGTAGATCAAAGTAAATTATAAAAATGTAAAATTATATCACTCACTCTGATCTATATTTTCTCTTCCGAGGGCTACAAATGACAAGAATAAAATATCTCTGTACAAAGAATAATTATGATTGATGCCGTAACTTTTTAACTTAGTACGTTCCGCTCCAACGCGTTTCAAAGGTTCGCAAAGATCATTACACTGAATACACGATATTACCCGTTCCATCAAACTAGCATATTGCAAAAAAAAATTAATATAATTAAAGTTAAATAAATAAATAAATTATATATACGTTTTTTATAATCATAAAATATAAATTTAATACCTGCGTGGAATGGTTCTATTATCCGTAAGTAGGGCACTTAATAAATCACTCTGTTTATCATTTTTACTCCACAGAACATACATTGGATATCCCACCTACGAGAAAACGAAAAACGTTTAATTTTGTATAATTTTTCGACACATAAATAAACGATTTAAAAACAAATTACCGAAAAAAATTTATTTATATTTGATAAATATTTAGTTTTTCAGCTTTATAATAACGTTCATGGTTTTAAAAGGTCTTTATATTTGTATTACACTTTGTTGACTTTGATATTATTGTTATTTAAAAAAAAAAATATTGTGTGTGTAAGTTGGGGAAATGTGTAATTGCAGCAACCGTCAGATTTTTGAAACTGGACAATCGAAAAAGTGTAACAATTTTACCTCGTCGTGTAATTCTGGATTATCCCACAATGTACGAGTAACTACATTATTGTAATCACAGTCAGACCACGAAGGATGAAATGATATTATATCTCTATTTCCTAAAACGCAATGCGAATTTAGGCACAAACTCAGTACGTGCGAAGTAACGGCTATTCTTTCAAATACCCAAACCTATTAAAAAAATATATATATATATAATATAACAAATAATTTAAAGTTTATAAATTTATACTTTGACGATCGTAGAAAATACACTAACCATATTCCAATAAACGATCGGATGGTTATCTACAAACGATGATTCCGTTAAACAAGCATCTCCTTCGGCGTTTAAAATTGATTCTAGTTCTTTACGTAGAACTAACGGATTTAAGTACGGTACAATAATCGGTCCTACACTAACCACGTTCTTTATTTTGGCATCGTCATCAATCGCCATTGACGAATCTACCGATAATCGACTTCCTCCTGTTTCATTTCGTATTTATTATTTTTTCAAAATAAAAATGAACATCGTATTTATATTACGAATATTATTTAAGCGATTATTTTCCGATTATACAATTTTTAATTTGTTTTCCAACAGTTACTAATTAATCCGAATAAATATAGTAATTTTAAAAATGCGCGTACCGACGGAATTCGAATGAACATGCAGTTTATTAGTGGAACTTTTACGTCGGATCCTATCCAACGATGACATACTTTCCTCACTGGTAAAATGCGTCATTTCGTTATTACTTCGATAATCTAACACAGTTATGTATAAAAACGGTACAACAGCTTTTTCACAGTAGGAACATCTACGATAAAATTTGAAAAATTAAATTTTATATATACGTAAATGATAGAAAAATAATTTCTCATTTTGTAATATATTCTCAAATTATTAATTTTAAAAATGTATTTTTTTCTTTTTTTTGTATACAAAAATGCACAAATTTCTTTTAAATCTTAGATAAAAAGAATACGTCTTTTTTCGGATAGTTTAAAATACTATCCAAATTCTTACAAAACATATTCTTAAGATGTCCGTTTGAACTTAATAGTCTTTCTTAATCTGTGTGGAATATAGTTATTCGTAAAAAATAAAAAAGATGTTTAAATTACTAAAATTCTCTTTATGAAATTCATAAAACTTTTCGGGAGTTAAAGGCATTATCAAATGAACATAAAAAATGAACAAAAAAAAAAAATTTATAAAAATATAAAATGTAAAAAATATTAATTGAGATTATTTACAAAAATTACCAAAGTGAAAAAAGCAGTATTAATAAAATAAATCTCGCTATCAGATTATTTTATTAATACTTTTTTTTTTTTTACTTTGCTAATTTTTACAAATTGCAATCTGAATTAATATTTTTAACATTTTATATTTTTATAAAATGTATATATTTTTACATGTTCACGTGATAATAGCTTAACAGTCGAAAAGTTTTATGATTTTCATAAAGAAAATTTTAGTAATTTTAACTCTTTTTTGTTAATTGTATTTCCGTTTCAAGGCTTTTAATTTTTATTTTTTTGTTATTTTCACAAATCACGAGGTACGTTGATTAAAAAAGAATTTCGTACGCTTCAAACATTAAATATTAAGAGGTAGTGTTTAATAACAAATAGAATTTATAATCCAAAATGACACACTAAATGAAAATTCTTAAAATCGTGAATTTAGTATAGTTAGCGTTTGCTGCACATGTTTAACCGCAGCTATAACACGGTTCTTAGTTGTTCAGTTGTGGGTTTTACTTACAAATATACCAAAATTTAATTATAATTATAAATTATTGTTTTTTCTATAATAAATAATTACTTCGTGTTAAGGTTAGAATCTTCTGGTAACCATCCCGACATTATTTCTTCGTCATAAAGTGGAAAACCACAATGACGACATTTCGAACAAGTGCTCATAATAAGCTCCAATGCGACCGGATTTCGAGGATTGCGAGTTGTTTTCGGATATAAACGTTCGCTCAATAGTGTTAAAGCTTGTTGAGACGAAGATGGTGAATTTTCTCCTGCAAAAGAAATAACACTCTTTAAAAGCAAAGAAAAAAAATAAATAACTGAAGTTCGCCTGATCGTTACGAATTCGATACGATATTTTCATTATAAAATAATTTTGTTTTGACGATAAGAAAACCATAAAAATAAATAAGATTTTATAAATAAAACAACTTTGCTATAAGTAAATAAAGTAAGACGACGTAATTTTACAAATATGTACCTTAAAGTTTTTTTTTTTTTTTAAAAAAAAGGCGGGTTTAATATTATTGCAAATTAGTATTATTCGTTTTAATTAAAATATGTAAACTCTAAATACAGTAGAGAACAGCAATAAATCTGATGTTAAATAACTTCTTCGTGACGAGTGTAAAATCTTTATTAAGATAGAAACCGGTCGTACGTTGGCAATGCTTTCGAATGTTTCTTTTTAATAGTGTGCGATCGAAAGATGACTAGCTTAGTACCAAAGTTCATTTAATTTTCAATAGCGCAATATACGATTCGATTGGGTAATAGTATCGCAACTTATTTTTTACAGATGCAACAATGAGCAGTGTCATTTGAACTTAACCCTCGTTCTATAATTCTATAGCTGCGAACTAAAAAGAGTCTAATTTATATAGAACATAATAAAAAGGGCATTCAAGGCATCAAAATCATATAAATCGTCGCGACTGTGAAGAACTAGCAGTAGATTTTTGTGATGCCAGTCTTCATTATTGCATCGTTTCAAAAAGTACGTTATCCGTATATACAATTTATTTGTTATAAATTTTTGTCTTAACATAAAAGTAGTCACCGCGGTCATTGCTGTACTATACGTTCTGTGTTAAACTGTCTTTTTTTTTTTTAGCTTAATATGTATATATATGTTTTTCTAAAAAAATTAGTAAATGACGCGTAATAGTCTCTATTCTGATAAGGGGTTTTTAAATTTAAAGACCTACTACCTATTATGCTCAATTTTACTCCTAAAATACATGATCCTGTAATGAAAATCGAGCCTCAATTCTACGATATCTGAAAATTAAACATACAGGCAGACAGATCTATTATTGATACGTAATAATGATGACATATGAATTTAGTTGTATTTATGCCCAATTATAGGGACAACCGAAAAGATATTGTCGATCATTACGTACTATTCGAAATATTAGACCAACAATTATTATAATTAATTCATTTTCCTCTAATCGAAAACTAAACAGGCGAGCTCAAAATATTGTTTTTTTTTTTGTTTTTTTTTTTTGGGGGGGGGCTTCCAAAATGTTTACCCATAAAAATTGTAATATACGAGGTTAAATAAATATAAAGAGGTTATATCGCTAAGTTAATGAATGAAATTGTATAAACAAACATAAACGTACACATTACGACATTTATAGGGAGAGGAACAGATTGTATAATGTGTTACGGAAGAAATATAGTGGGAGCATCCCCAAAAAATGTGTAATTAGAGTCAGAAATGTGGGTGGCATCTCCAGGATGAGAGCAGTAGGGCGAGCTAGAAAGTTTCATTTGAAATAATGAATAAGGGAGACGATTTTTTCCGAACCGTAATCTGCATATTGCGATTATGAATGGACGAATTAGGTTGACTGGCATCTGTATATTGTAGAACCAGAGTAAACTTATAATGTGTGACATTATAGGGATTACTCCAGACCACCTTCCAGTATTCCTTATGGGTAGTTTTAACAATGGAGAGAAGATCAGTGTGCGGCGAGTAAGCAATGAACAGCCCAAGAAGGGAAGGAGAGTGGGCATAAGTCAGCGAGAAGATCTCCGCTAATTCCAGAGTGGCCGGGAATCCATACAAATCTAATGGAGACACCAACATCCTGCAGAAGGGCGACATGATTGTGAATTTTCAATATTATCGGTGAGAAATGGGAGTTGTAGTGAGAAAATTTTAGCGCAGAGAGACAGCTTCTAGAATCTGAAAAGATTATAATTTCTTAGATATTCGACTAGAAAGGATGAAACGAAGAGAATGAAGAATAGCTATAGCCTCTGCAGCAAAGATAGAAGAAATTTTCGACAGAGACAACTTTTTAACAATTTGGAGGGAGGAAATAATAAAGGCTGCACCAACGTGTGCGATTGATTTAGAGCCGTCTGTGTAGATATGTGTGAATTCAGAGGAGTGGTTATTGATATGAGAAGTAAAAAAGACGTTAGCAATAGAAGGAGGAACAGAAGATTTGAAAGTTTTAAAATAATCTAAATCTATATGTAAGGATAAATCGTTATTAGTAAAAGGAAAAAGAAAATAACTAGAAGGAGAGGGGGGTATTATTGTATTACTATAATTGGATAGATGATGCGCGGAGCGGCAAAGGATAGGACGGCGACTAAATCTTCATTTTTGGAAAATATCCATGAATGAGAGAAATAATGAAGGAGTGGAAGATGAGAAAGAGTTTATCAAAAATCTGTCAGCTAAATATGTCCGACGCAAATATAGAGAAGGAACCTTAGTCTCCACTTCCAAAGCTGATATAGGAGTAGAGACAAGGGCTCTTAAGGATAAGCGTAGACACATGTTTTGAACTTTGTCCAATGTGGAAATGTAAGTGGTCGGAGAATTGCCGAACAAGAAACTACCGTAATCCATTATACTGCGTATGAAAGATTTGTACAGAAGCAATAGAATAAGAGGGTCACCTCCGAAGGTCGTGTGAGAAAGAGATTTTAAAAAGTTTGTACGTTTTAAAGCTTTAGTGTAGATAACTTCAATGTGCTTACGTCAATTGAGTATACGATCCAATACAAAGCCTAAATATTTTGAAACATAGAATATGGAACATAATAGTCATCAATAACCAATCTATTTATGGAATAATTAATACACTTGTAAGAAAAAATAACGGAAACACATTTGTGAGGAGAAAGAGAAATCCCCATATTGTTTAGTAGTATGTTAAGTGAAACTAACGTACTATTTACTGATTGAACACACTTTACTATTAGATGACCTAACAGTTTATGATAAAATAATTATAAACGATATGCGACCTTTTCTGTAAATGAAATTTGTAAAGATGTTCCGGACCACGAATAAGTCACAACTGACATTTTATTTATACATAATCTTTATACTTTCACTTATTCTGTATTTTTAATAACGTTGAAATTTTAGATTGGAGAAAATTGTAAAAGACAATGTTTAAATAGTGCGATTGTCAATTGACGTAAGAAGAAATTAAGCGACAAAAGCCTGATTAACTAAGTCATGCAGTGTTAAATCCACAACATAAAATTTAAAAAATTAACGTATGATATATTACATTATTAAAAAATTACTTTCTTTATTTGGATTTGAGAAATATATATATATATATGTTGTTCACTTACTGAGAATAAAGAAATGATTATATAGAAGTGTATCGAGATGCGTCATATTACAAGGGGAAAAATCACGTAAGATATGAATAACAAAAATGTTTAGGACTACCCAGTTAATTATGCTAAAATCTTCAACCTGTAAATATTATCTAGGATTAAATGAAATTAAAAGAAACATGTTACGAAATAAATTATAAATAATGTAAGATTAATAGATTGATAAGCTCATCTAATTTATTCGTGAACTATTGATAATAAGCTGATGAACCCTACAATAAATAAAATCATAACACACACACGACAAATATACAATAAAATCATATGTTTTAATTGAAATAAGTTGACGCAAAACAAGTTATAACAACAGCATAATTTCTACATTAAAATAACGAATATTGATAAAACATTATGCATACATACGTGTATATATATATATATATATATTGCGATGTTAACAAAATTCACGAAATTGAAGACATTGGCGTAGATGCTTCTTATTTTACAAATAATAGCAAAACGAAAAAAAAAATTAGATATTAAATAATTATATGCGCAGTAAAATTAACGAAATAAATATTTTGCCTATGTTCGGAGGACAAAAAGTAGTAATCATTGTTTTAACTATTCGGAAATATTTGAAATCATTTTCCAGTATTGATAATTTCAGTATAAGTGGCATAACATACCTAAAGGTTGAAGATTAGAAGAACTGCCCTTGCGACTACTACCGTCTCCGAACAATTCCATCAGATTAGCACCCCACGAGTCCAACTGTTGCGTAACAGATGAGGGTGAAAATTCATTAGATATTTTTCTTCTTACAGGTGTGTCTTCACCGTATGCAGTCGTGTTTGCTACAGACACGGTATGATCCATAATATCGTCGTCGTCGGTGGCCGATCTGAAAACCGGTAAATATTTTATATAGATAAAAAATAATCGATGAACAGGGATACATTTTTAGGACAAATAGCTCAATTTTATGACGATAGAAGTTACGAATATGATAAATTAATAAATATATAAGCGAATATCGTTATCATAAAACTCAGTCGTCCAAAATAAAAATTTGTCACGTACAGGCCCAGATGTAATAATTATTTTCACCTACCCATCTTTCAAAGGCGTTGTATTTGCTGACATTGCTTCTTTGATTTCATCAATTTTTTTCGCCATCGAAGATGCTGCATTTTTCAAACTGCTTAAACCACCCATTATGAACTCGTTCGACTTCTTACTCGTCAAACTGCTAGGACTGAAATTGAAAATACAATTTACCGGAGTAATTTTTTTAACATAATTTTTGTAACGCGTATATTATTTCTTGTGTCGCAATATAATTCAAAAACAAAGTCACAATTATATTACTGTATGTTATTTTAGTTATTTTATATATATATATATATATATATATATATATATATATATATATATATATATATATATAATTTCAGTTTATTTTTGCGCCGACTAATAATTTATTAGAAAGAAAATAAAAAATGATTGTAATAATAGTTTGAAACTTAATCATCTATTAGATAAAACTGTCAATAATTGAGAAATGGTAATTTTTATCTTTGAAAACAATCAGCGTATTGAAAAAGAATGCCCCGAGAATTTTACGCGTATTCCATTATAGGAGCAGAATTGCAAAAATTTGCTGGTAAAATTAATTTGGACATCCGACAATGAGACATGTGTAATTAACGGATAATCCTGAAGAAATCTGTTTAATGACGACGTTTAATATGAATAATTTGATAAATAGCGCAAAGGTTTGAAATATTTTATACTTTAAATTTAAATTAATTAATTATCTGTATAGGAGAACGGTTATCAAATAAAGATCGAATACCGTATCATTATTTTTCTTTAGTATAGTTTATCATCGAAATTTTCAGACCTACAACTCAAGATTTAAGAGATAATCGCAGTATGTAAGAATGAAACAGATTCGCCAGAAGACACCTTTTTAGTATGTCTAGCATTTCAAAATTCAATATCGACAATGATTTATAAATAGCGGTTTAAAGACGAAACAATACTGGTAATATTATAAACTTTGTTAATATTATAATGAAATAAAAAAACACAAATGGAAACAGGGACCGCAAAACAAGCAGGCTATGCGTAATAAAGCTAATAGCGTCGCTTTTCGAGATGATGGCAAGCGTATTGGATGGAATATGACGGTGCTGTCAATATTGTCACGATCGTGTAAATTACGAATGGTTAGTTGGCATGTTTCGGGACGCGTATTGGCCCATTTGCATACTACGAGGATCGTTTCTCTCTTCGGAAAACTTCACCAGTGTGTTTGTTGAGCTGAGGGAACGAGTAGATACGCGTGAATTTACTTGTCACCGAGCAAGCACAACCGATGAAATTGCCTTAGGTCGATATCCTCGAATAATTGTTGTACCGACGGAGAGCTAGACAGATTTTTTCCGTCAAAAATCTACCTGGTCAATCGGTAGACATCTCCTGTCTTCCCTCAGAGGATTGTACTAGAAAGTGGACATGACGTTTACACTGTACAACAGAGGCCCGCAAACTCATCACCCGAAATTATCTCACCTAGTACCTGACAGTTGATATTAGGCTTGTTGTTGGGGCAATATCCCCATGCCATTGATTTCCGTAATTTCTCAATTGCGCCACCAGTTTACTGATTGGAAAAGATGTCTAGGTCTTTGGAAGGAACAGGTGTCGACGGTATAGTAACAATCCGACTCGGTGAAGGCGGAGGGCCTTTCAAATAGCGAATACTATTTGCATAAATAAAATTTATTAAAGAAGAAATTAATAAGAGTCCCAGAAAAACCGATTGGTAAAATGTTTTTTTTTTAATTTTTCTTTTTTTAAATTTATATATATATATATATATATATATATATATATATATATATATATATATATATTTGAGAACTACTTATATAGAACGGGAGTCCGATACACAGTTATATCGCGCGATAATCTGAAAAGACTGCGACGAACTTATAAAAATTCTATCGATTAAATATATAAATTTCTTCATCGCATCAGAATATTTACCTGAATGGTAACTTAAAATTTGAACTTAAATTTCCTAGGCCCGTTTTAAACGGGCTACTTTGACCGGAAATTGTACCGACGGTTGGAGTACCGTTTTCCCGTAGTAAATCGGCCGGCATAGTAGACGATCGTTGTTTTTGACATTTCGACTTGTCATCTTTTCGTTCGTTTACCGAACTATGGTCCACGATGACGTCATTTTTATCGACTCCGCTTTCGGCCGAACGATAAAAACTGGCCCTTTTTTTTCTACGATCGAACAGTACCGGCGCACCGGCCTGATCTAATTCGATAACATTATCCGAGGTTATCGTCTTAATTAAATTCGGCAATGTCTTTTTTTTAGGCGTTTTATTATTACCGTCCTTATTATCATCTATAATATTATTACTACCGTCGGTCGATAAAGCTCCTAACGGATCGTTTTCGGTTACCGGCGTTCTAACCGGACTTTTTAACGAAGGCGAACTCGATACTCGACTCAATGATTCGGTACTTACTTTCTTACTATCGTCTAATAGTGAAGTAACGGACAATTTGCGCGAATGTAGTTCGTCGTATTTATTATTACTGCCGCTACTATTACTATTTAGTTTAGAACCGATAGCGGCTAAAACTTTATTCGTCATTAAACGTTTCGTCGCGTTACTGCACGTTGAAAGTATATCGTCCATACTGCCGGCTCCGGAACTCGGTAAAGTTTCTACGGACGAAGTACGACTGTCGTTTTTCGAACGAGATTCTTTCAATTTTTGCAAATTTCCGCTTCCGCGTCGACTGAATAAAGATTTACTCATAGCGAACGGATGATAATTTTTCTGCCGAACCGATTCGTTACCGATCGAACAATTACGTTGTTTTAAATCTTGCAAATTTTTCAAAATTTGAGCATCGTTCGCGAAACTTTCAGATCTGAAAAAAAAAACATACGCGACAATCGACGTTAATATTATAACAAGGAGAATTAATTATTACTAGAGTGCGGATTTTTCGACATTCATAAAAAAGGCTTATATTTCCTATCAAGTAAAGACAGTAAAACAATACAGTATACGAAATTACAAATTTATTAACTAACTTATTCTATATTTTGTTTATATACCATCAATCAAATTCCTACTTAAATGTTTGCAGTTTTATTGTTACTATTTTAACTGATATCATATTATTACTCTTGGTTTTTTATTTACTTATTTGTAATATTCCATATATTTTATTTGTATTCATAACTTGTTTTACTAAATTTTGTTCGTTTTTTTTTTTTTAAATGTTTCTAATATAATATTCTTGTATATTTTTATATTAAGTTTACTTCTTAAGTTACAAACTCCACACACACATCATTGATGTGTTAAGGGACTATGTTTCACATCACTTAATCATCATAATATGTCTTAAATTACACTTTGCAGGAAACTATTACACACCTAATTTTTAATTTTATTTACATGTTTTCTTTTGTTTCAGCAACACAGCACTTACACACACTTCATTATTAAGTATAGTTCCCTGCATCTTTATAACTACAAATAATATAAATTCACTTACCCCACCACATAAGTGCGAAATGGGGAAAACCGAATAAAAAAAAACAACAAAAAACTATACACATGCAAACATTACACCTTTAGTTAAATAATTCGGCGTTACAACAAATAAATGCTTTTCAAAATTTAATTCGCCAAATTAGTGACGTTTATCAATATTTTTTAAATGAGAAAAGTTTCTTTCACACCTGTCGACATAGTTGGCGCGTATTTATATGCGCTGTCAGTAGGACTAAGTATCCTTATTTCTCCTTCATCTTCAACTAAAAAATTACTTATTTTCTTTAACTCTTTCAGTTACAAGGTCCACTATATGGGACATAATATTTTAATGTTAAGAAACATTTTTCTACATGAAATGTTTCAACTTTAAAGATATTTATATAAATACGTTGAAAATGATCTAAGGTTCACTCAAGAAACAGTATTGTACCACCCCTATAAAATTTAATTTCATGTTAAGATTTTATAACGTATGAATGAAAGGGTTTCCGGTATTTTTAGCTACCACACCATTCTTCTTATCTTGAAGAATTTGCCCCTCTTTTTGCCAGGAATTTAACTAATGCTCTTAAATGCATCTTCTGTAATTTCTATTTATTCAAAGACAACCCTCGGTTTCCCAATTTCGTAATTGCGGCTTCTATGCCGGACATATATAACTCGATGAATGTGAAATCAACCACTAAGTTGTTAAGATTTTTTAGAAGCCGTTTCATCTAAAACAAATATTCAAAACATATATACAATGTTTTATAGGTACCTATTTCTTGTTTTACAAGAACTGTAGAGGGAGTAAATATATTAATTTGAGCATTACCTTCACTACAATCTGACAATTCATTAATAACTTCCTTAAAATTCTCAACGTTATCAGTAAAAAAAAGTAAACTGCTGCTCGGATTCAAATTCCTTATCTTCTTATTATCACCACTGGCGGAAGGGTGCAGTTCAATTTTCGTTGTAAATTTCTACCTTGGTCGAGTACAAATTATTATTTTCGGCATTTATTTTAATTTCGGCCTTTATCTTGTTGTCGGCACTTTTCGGCAAAATAAAATTTGGTTTGCAGAATCCGTGAACACCAATTCGAATTTGTCTGTAGTCAGATCTTTTGTAGCATGTAGTAAAATGGTTCTGTGAATGCCGAGAAATCCGCATTTTAATTATTACGAATTACTTTCGACAATGGAAATTTAGTGGCATAGGTTTTTGTTTCTTATCTAATTGTTCTCAGAATTTATTAATTAATTTTAGGGAGAAGGGTATCATTTCGATGAACTGAAGTAATGTGATTAGGCTAAGCTAAAACAGTTCTGCTGAATTGCAGTTTAGACGACCGTAGGACGCATATTTTATTCAATGAAAACTATTAAAAAGTTACCTTAAATAGGTAAATATACTTACCGGGATGCGCGGACAATTGTTGCAATTTCGTAAAAAACGATTTTAAAATTAATTATATTCTTTTGAAATTTTACTTATTTGTATGTTGACAAACATGAAATAGAGCGAAATTTCGCATTGTAGGGGTAGTGTGGCAGTCAACTTCTGACTTTATCGGTTGATTAGATTAGGTTTGTCTCAACTAGTTAGAAATAGAATTAAAGGAAAAAACGGAATGACATATTACCCGGATGACTGATATATCGAAATTTGCAGTAAAATCTAGTTTTTCAAAATTTGATTTTAACGAAAAATTGCAGTTACCGCAAAAAAAATTCAACACTGGTAAAAATGTGATTTTAAAAAAATAAATTGGCCATTTTTAACAGAGTCGTCTAAACTGCAATTCTCCCATTTATTCTTTTCCTCTTATCATTTTCATCGTTATTATATCGGCACAAAAAGAAATTTTAAATTAATTTTAAATTTTTAACAAATCTCGTGTTTTTATTTGTTTATAGATGTTGGAAATTTTTATCGAATTTATTTTTTTAACTTTAACACCATTTCATATTACAGGTTTTACAGAAAAATTAAAGATAAAAATTTCTAAATGAATAAATACCATTTGAAATTAATATATTTCAAAAATTAAATACTTCTAAAAGTCACATTAACGGGAAATTAAAAATAAATTACATTAAAAACGAGAAATACTTTTTCACGTTGTGAAGTAAATTTATCAGGATGAAAAAGAATGCCGTTCTAAAAAATGTGTTTTTAAAAAAAAAAAAATAAAAACATTAACATTAAATACCTAGTTAATAAGTGATAACAATCCGTTGTTCCAGCATCGTGAGAATTTGATTTAACAGCTGCCGGCGGTGTCGAGTAATAACTGTAATGTTTTCGATTGTTTTTTGGTGAACAAGTGAATGTAAATTCAGAACAGGAATCACTTCGGTTACGTTTGGAAAGTCTACAATGGTAAAAGAAACGAAGACAATTAAATTTACATATTATATATATTTTTTTCACTCTTTAATAATCACAATGAAAATTAATTAATATAATTTTTTTTACTAAAATATTGTATTGTAAGAAAATTACTGTCGTCAATAAATAAATATATCGGTACACGACCGTAAATTTTGTTTCGTAATTGCCCTAGAAAAATGTCGTATTTGCAAAAGGGGTATTTCCTAGGTGTATAATGCGATTTTTTTTAAGGACACGATTATAGCGTGTGTAAAAATCTACTTGATGACTCGTACCTATTTAATTGTACAAAATTTAAATGCCTCTTTTGTAAAATTATTGTTTTTGCACTTATGTCAATTTTCTATTATTGACGCGATTTGAGAAATGCAATTGGAATATTTTGGACCAATTTTTAGTAAGAATAAACATTGACTAAACATAGGAAAATAAAATAAAAGAACTATACAAAACGTAAAAATTAATAATCACAGGTAGAAACTCAGAAACAAAAGTAAAAATCAAAAAGGGTGTAGTTTATCATCGCTGCTTTTTAATATATATAAATAGAGCAGCCGGTTAAAACATGGGAAGAAATTAGTAACAACGGAATTTAGAGAGGTCGCTTTTATTAAAAAGAAATCGTTGTTAACGTCAAAAAATGTAAGTATAAAGCTAAGGAATGATTAACAAAAGTATACGCTTAGAGTGTAGTTGTGTATGGATCAGAAACTTGGACCATAAAGGAAGACAAAAACAACAAGAGGTGTTCGAAAATACAAAAAATATGCTTAATGGGCATCGTAAATGATACGAGATATGAATAAATTAACGGATATTTGACAACAATAATAGAAGGACCAACGTATGGGGCAAGAGAAAGACCTCGGCGAAAATTCATTACCCAGATAATAGTGTCTAAGTATTGAAAAAGAAGGCGCGTAGCATAGCATTAAGGTGTTGCGCTTTTTTGGTTGACCACCAATCGAAATCTATAAGATGATATTTAAACTATGTAACAAAACACACAATGTTATACACCAATAAAGTGCACGTATCGAGCAGTAATACGCTCTCATACGAGTGCTGGGTGATTATTAATATATAAGGAGAACGCTTTATTTTTCTTATTTACATTACACGTAAAAATACTTACAAAAAAATAAAATAATGTTTTTCATATCGAATACGATTCTTATCAGAAAAAAGAAAATAAAAGGGTGCATATTTGCAGCTGCCTCTTATGATCGTTTCTAACTATAATTACAATTTGAATCTTTCAATCTTCAACGTAAATTTATAATACAGAAAATAATATTTTATAAACCGTATTTAATATTTTTATATCAAAATTTAATACCATTTGGTTTAGTTATTAAACAATCTCTGAATACCATTAGCCCTGAAGATTGTTTCTCAAATGTTAAGATTTCTTTTTTCTTTTTTTGCTACTTAAAAGAAAAATAATTAAGTTTTCATTAAAAAATAGTGTTAAAATTTAGATTTTTTTATGATTTATTTACTTGTTGTTATTTTTTACAGTACCACATAAATATAATTTGTATAATTAAACTTAAAACTAAATTTTATTAACAAAAAATGTACTTAATATATAACATAGGAAAACATTTTTAATGAACTCAACAAAGTATCGAATAAAATTATTTACATTCTATTTTACCGAGGGTTAGTTAATTAAGTACATTACGAAAAATTAACATTTAAAGGAATAATCAGCAGACGACATATTGACGGCGTACAACTTTCTAAGTAATATTTTTGGGAAATATACCTTTTATTAACACGAATTCTGGGTGAAGAATTTGAAGAATTATTCGACTTCTCCGAATGAAAACTTTTCGATTCATTTTGCGCATAACTAATCGCGTTACTTGCTCCTGTCATCAATAAACCAGCACTGCTTTCAACTTTGAAAAACACAAACAATTACGAAGGTAAATATAAAATTATTGCACATTAAATATTTAAAATTTTATGAATATATATATATATATATAAATATATATATATATAAAAGTTTAGGGCATAACCGACTAATTAGTAACACCGTTTCTAAAGAAATCGATTAATTATTTGGAAATTTACTTTATTTCTTTATTAGCACAATGCAGACACGGTATAGCAAATGAAAATATCCCTAATGTATTTAAAATAAAATTAAAAATAAATTTCAGTTGGAGAGTAACTAACAGATAATCTAGAATTGTATGACCTTTGAGAAGTACATCCCGTAATCATAATGATTTTAAAACTCCATCAATAAATTAAATATATTTTAATACAACACGAATATATGTAATTGGTGTTTTGCGAAATCAATAAATTATTCCAGTAAAAACATAACCAAGAATCACCGTTTTCAAAATCAGACTAATTTTCAATTGGTTCTAGCAAAACCTACTAATATCGATATACATCCGATTACTTTTCAATCGGTTTTAACAAAACCTACTAATGTTGATATTTTCTGTGTTCCACATCTTTAAATTATTTAAATCAAATTATAATTACATATTGCTAAACTATTATTATTAAATCCGAAGTAAACTTTGATAAGTGGAGTAAAAAAAAAAGCAATATGTGATTACTTTATTCCAATAGAACCAAAATAATCAAATAATAGAACCTACTAATAGATATTAACAAAACAAAATAAAAACAATGTTAATCACTATAAAATTTATTTTATTTTCGCAAAGCTTTTCGATTTTTACATCATTTTCTGTTTTTATTTTGTTTTGTTAAT
Organism: Coronaproctus castanopsis; assembly: GCA_032883995.1. NCBI lineage: Eukaryota > Metazoa > Arthropoda > Insecta > Hemiptera > Monophlebidae > Coronaproctus > Coronaproctus castanopsis. The sequence continues at coordinate 26,151,265 of CM065052.1, read as the reverse complement.
TCATAAAATAACTACTGTCCAATCATCAACATTAATAGATATTACTAAATTCAATCAGATTTACGTCATCCTATTTAAAAGTAATCGGTTTTTTATCCTAAAGCACATCACACACTTCTTAGCATATGATGTACAAATTAAATAAAACATTACATTTACTTATACGTACAAAATAACATCTTTACACAGGATTTGTACATATATGTAAACATCATATATAAAGAAAGAAGGATATTTAATCGATAATACTTTCAAAAAACGATTGATTACTCGGTTAAAAAACCGAATTAGTCGATTATGAAAAAAAAAAAACAAAAAAAAAAACAAAAACACGGATTAGTCGTTAGTCATAAGTGGATTATGCCCATCACGGATAAAACCTCTTAAATTAAGCGCGCAACAGCAAGTTTATAATGATAAGTAAAAATTAAATTGTATAATAATTACGTTTCACATGAATAAATTACATGTTAGATATAATTAACGCGGTATAGTTTTTAAACTTAGAAAATCTAAAGTCTAATAACATACTTTTTTGCAAAAACAATTCGACTTAAACGGTTTGTACAAACTTTGACGATTCAAACATTAACATTTTCCGCTGTTGGCTGTATTAAAATAATTACGTTTATTTTTTTGGATTTTTTAGTTAAATATAAACTTACTTGTCTCACTGCATTTCATCAAGGACTCGTACGCGATCGGGTAAGCGATAATTTCACTAATATATGTTCGTGGAAGCAATATCAAAATATTAAATAACGATAATCAAAATTTAACATATAATACGAATAATAATCATACATGCGCACGATTGTTGATTAATCGGAATGCCTGTACTGCGTAATGGCATTGCCGACGATTTAACTATATTGCCCATCCTTGAACAGAATTTATCGAATGTAATTGTTTCGCGAGATTTAAACGTACTCGCTTTCCTTCCTTTACCGCCTGCAAATGGAATAACGTGAAATGATAAACGTTATCATGAAATTAAATAATCATAAAAAAACAAAAAAATCTAAGAATTCCCTGTATTAGTGTATACATAATTATAATAGACAATTAAATAATACTGTATTATTATTTTAAACGAGGTACAGATTTTTCTTCATTGAAATTGCAACGTACATACATCTTAAAAACGCGATGTTACAAATAAAATCTAGTTCGTTAATAAACACACACACACATACACTAATACACATTTTACGTATTAAAATATATAACAAATTAACTTCATTTTTAGCAATTGAAACAGACGCATAAGTATTAAACGAACAATAATTACGCGAACAAATTTAATTATATGTACGATATCTACAACGATATATTTGTTTCACACGTGTTAACATTGGCACATAATTGTTTTATATTAACAAAAAAAAAAAAAATTAAATAAATAATTTCGTAATGAAAAGCAAAATTATCGTGCGAAATATCTTGACTAAATACGCAATAAGATTGAATCAACTATACTCGAATTAACCCATTAAATTTGCACGTAAAATTTTGATGTTTCAAGGTTTTTAGTTACTTTTAAGTAAAATGCGATTAAACTTATTTCAATAGATTCTTTCGTTTTTCAAATGCAGTATGTTCTTTACACTGCGTACAGTACGTAAAGTAATCTTTTGTACAAACGATTTTATTAATATTAATGTATGAGGAGCACCACTATTAAAAAGGTTAACGATAAGTTATAAAAATACAACAGTGAAAGAGAAATTAACTTTTATCCGAAAACCAACACAATGGTAGATTATTATGTACAAGTCAAAAACTGAAATTATTTCATAATAAATGAAAAGAAAACGTATAACACATGGTTAATATCTGATATTGAAAATAGTTATCGATATATTCTTATTGGGTCTACATCTGCTTTAAAATTCCGAATTCGTCAATTATCTACGAATTATTAATCCGGACATGATTAGTCATAAGTTAAAAATATATTTTCCATATTATTTACATATATATAACGAGTGCATACATGCAATATTTGTCGCTGAACGGTCTTTACAGTACTAACACGTTTAAATAAGTACGAAATGGAATTTAATAATAATCAAGTATAGTCGTATAAAATTAGAAAATTGGCGATTAAACTCGAACATTATAAGGATTCTGCTGGAATTCTACATCGAATATTAAAACAGATGAATACTTTCAACGTCAAGAAAATTCTAAAATGAGATTAAAATTAAGAAATAAAATATTGCTATTGGACGGAAATGCGTGAACGTGTTATAAATTTTCTAGATAGATTTTATTGGCAAAACATTAAAATATCGGGAGAAAAAAAAATGTACAGTCGGTAAAACTTACTACGAGTAAACTATTGAAAATATAATACGCTAAAATATTATCAAATCTTTAATTATAGGCTTGAAACTGTCGGTAACAGGGGAAATACATTTAAATTAAGTGCTTTGGGGAAACAATATAACAAATAGACCTGATGCTTATAAGGGGAAAACAAATTACACGATAGGAGTACACAGGATATTACTTCCGACTGCTGTAAGATTTTAGTCGAACCTTCTCCAAAAAATTATATTAAATTTTCAATTTATACGCGAATTAATACGAAATAACAGCTAAATTAAGTCGATGGATTAGTTCTCAATTGGTTCGATGGGGTTTATGTAAATTTGTTTTTATTCCGAAATAATAACTATTTTCATGTAGTAGCAATTTTTACCAAACAGCATATTACGCGTATAATTTTTAAATTTTGAGTAAACTAAATAAAAAAAAAAATTATTTCGAAGTCGATGAAAAATATATAATTTTTTTCTAACGGATTTTTTTCCTCAATGATGCTAAAAGTACCATTAGATTAATTACGGTCATGTGTGATAATCTATTCGATGCGAACGAAAAACAATGAATAAATTCGCGTGCATATGGCGACGGATAATTCAAAATTCGATTTACAAATATATTAACGAAACCAGAAGATGATTAAGTCTAAATGAAAGTAGTCACAATTTTAGCCAACAAATTTTATATAACTATTTAATATTACATATAAAATTCGAAATTAAGAGAATATAATCTGGTTATTACTGTAATAACGATATCTTTAAAGTAACAACTTCATTACAAACAGCAAATACGAATTTATTTAGTCAACGATATCTAGTCTTACTTACTTTTTTTTTTTTTTTTTTTTTTTAATTTTTATTGGTCTTTCGCGTTGGTTCACCAACTGAACGTATCTATTAAATACGCTAACTTATGCTATTTACTCTACAGAGAAATTATATGTAGTTATTTTAAAATATACGTGTAAAAAAAATGATATTGGTAAGAATAGGTGAAAATATACATTAAAAAGCTATATTACTATGAACGATAAAATGGTAAAATAGAAGGAGAATTCGAGTATTATTTATAGAAAATAAGTAGAGGATATTAACAGGGACATAAATATGTAAGGAAATCAGCTGGTTGTTAAGCCTGACATGTTGAGGAGGGCAGTATGCATATTACACGATCAGCATCGGCTACCGTGTAGACATCGGACGGATGAGAGTAAAATAGAGAAGGAAGTATATGCAATTTAAATTATGAATGTGGAAGCCGATTACTTCGGAAGACGTGCGTATTGAGTTTATAAAACCAAGGTATAGAGGGTATTTCGGGCTGAATAGATTTAAACTTGTAGGCACCATAATAAACTGAGCACAATGCTTCCTAATATTCGTCATGATCAGTTTTCATAACAGTAAGTAGATCGATACAAGGGTAGTATATGAAATAAAAGGAACCTGAATAATAAACTGAATCTTTGCGTATCAATTAATTTGATTGTATTTGAATTGTCTTAAATTAATCGATAATATTTTCGATATTTAAAATATATTTTATTTTAATTTTAAATTCGATAAATTATGATTATTATTTTTTGTTAAATGTTATCTTGTCGGCTTTTGTATACATTCGTATAGACCACGTTTATTCGATGTGTTTTTGATTTTACGCCGGTATGTTCCTATTTAAAAGTTTGCGATTTTAAAGATAATTTATAATTAGGCCGTCTAATTTTTTACGCGTTAATTTTTCATCACTTTAAAAAGGTTTATTACGTTAGTACGCAATTTACAAAAAAATTCTCGTAAATGATTATGAAGTACATTACATAGAAGTTTATAGCGAGCAAGAAATCATTAAACAAAGATAGTTTAATTAAGGGTGGTGGTGGACGATTTTGACGTGAAATCTCAAAAGAATTCAACTGAGTCTATTTTCCTTTAGCAGCCGTTAAGAGAATACAAGACGAAGTCGTTATTTTATTATATATTGAGTGTAAATAAAAATACCGGGTATTATAAAGTCGACTAATAATGTTTATAATAATTCGTAAATTTACACGTAAATAATTAAAATAAAATGTATACATCACAAAAAAAAACAACAAAAAACCAATAACAGTTATAGACAAATCTTACTTTTTTCAAAAAAATTATTAAAAATTATACACTTTTAACGAATAATTCGCTCTATTAATAATAATATACAGCATTATTATAATTTCCCGTTTTACAACCCCACCAGGGTTTAAAACCTGTCCGTAACCGACATGCACAGCTAGATAAATGTAACTATCAGTACTATTGGCAACTATATTATTAATAATAAAGCTACGATGAAAAATGTGCAAATATTACAAATATTATCATACGCACCGTATTCGTTAATGTCGACAGTATCTTCGCGAATATCCGTTACGAGTTCTTTTACCAACTCATTAGTCGGCGTTTTGATTATCGTAATATCGGATTCGCCCTCCTTGATTATATCGTCATTTTGTTGGTTACTATTTAAATTCTCGGAAGAAATTTTATAACTGGTATCACTTAGACTTCCTGCATGGTGCGTATCGCGTTATATTATAAAATGAAGCTTAGGAAATTTATATATATATATATATATATATACATGTATATGTATAGGATAGATGATTTATATTACAACCCTGAAGTAGCGTTGGAAATACTCAGTTTAATAATATAACTAATTAATGCGGATACCGTGGTTAGTTGATTCTTTGTTAGTTTAGAAGAGTTTGAAAGAATTCGATAAATTCCTTATTTAGCGACTTATGTTCCTCGATTTTAATCACAATTATTAATTGCCATTTCTATATCGGAGGTAGGCGACTAGTTACCTAACACACATATTTTGTTGTACAGAGTAAGTAGTGTACAAGGCAATTGTAATATGAAGAGAGAGACACACACACCCTGGACAACTGACTGTAATCGCTTTGCTGTCACGACACACTGCAACACCGCGTGTTTTGATAGTGCACTATAGTATTAATACCGCGCATATGGTGTTGTGCGTGGTGGTTTGCCATTGTCTTCCACGCGATAATATTAGGATTATTGATATTTTTATTCTCTGATGATAATGTTTGCGTTGTCGATCGTATTCGAACTCGGTACTTTCCGTATAGAAGTTCGTGCTTTATCCGCTAGGCTAACCCGACGACCTCGATTTTAATATTGTGCAGTAAAAAAAAAATGTTAGGGCATTTAATATCGACTCAACTGTGGCCACTACGATCACCGAATTTTGATACCATCTGATTTTTCATATGATCCGTTCTATAATACTCAAAAACTTTAAGGATGCGATAACCAAAGAAATTACTTCAACAATATTACGAAATATGCTTTCTAATATTTATCGCAATGACCCATTAAAAAAAAAAGGAAAAAATTTAGCCATTTTAGATACATGCTACGAATTTTGGCAAGCTATTTTTGCGCGCCAATAAATTAAATTATAATAACTAGGTACGCCTTCTTAGTAATTAAGGCTGCCAGATAAATTATTCATCGTATACACATATACATAAATCGATTAAGCTTTTAATGCAAAATATACATAAAGCAAATGTGTATTAAGAATGTGCGTGGCGAAATTAAGGAAATTAATATATCTACATAAAGTCGATGCGTTGTGTTGAATATCGCTCTATAATATTTCTATACATCGGCTTATTTTTTCTATTACATCATATTTTTAAAAATGTAGCGTATTACCGGAAAAAATTATAGAAATGAAATTACGCGATTATCAACAAAATACTATAACTGCTATAATCGATTTACTATTATTATGAAAACCCGACAAAATTATATAAAAAAAAAAGTCTTACCACCACTAGCGGCGTATGTTATACTGATATGTTTTATCTGATCTAATTGTCCTATTTGATCGGTTATACCATCGACTAGACAATTTTCTTCGGTGATTGATAAACGACGTTTACCGGCTTGTTGGCCAACTTCGCGAAATAAAGCGGCTGCGTGTATTACATTTCTATACGCGAGAAAAATGAACAGATACTTTGTAAAGAATTGTACGTTATATTATATAAAAACACATTTAAATTGATACGACATAATCCATATTAAAAACCAAATATTCCGATACGATAGTCATTTAATCAGCTGCAAAACGTGTTAATACATTAAATTACGATTTATCGAAATATAAACATGCCGACAGTCTAATTATAATAGATGAGGAAACTTTTATATATATATATATATATATATATATATGTAGATATAAATATTAGTGAGTAAGTATGTGAGTACCTTACAATCATTTGTGGAACACGATATCATGACGGTCACTTGCAACAATACATTCATTCAGTCTTTACGAAATTTTCAGAGACTTTCTCGAGCATATGTCGCTGAATTTTGAAAATTTTTTCAGAAATCCTAGAAACGCGTAACTATGAATTCTTTTCGAAACTCTCTTTTTACTGTCATGATCGATTCACGCCGAAATAACGTTCCACGCAAAACGCGCGCTCTTTCTCGTTATAGAATCCAGTGATAACTGAAATTGGACAAAAACGAATCACGTGCGTACACTACACGTGGAGCACGCAGTTTGCGCTGTAGCAGTGTTACCAACTGATCTATTCAAAAAACAAAACCGTCCGTTTTCACTGGATCACCCTACATACTAATCATTAATTATTTACAAATACACTCACCGCAATTTATTCCAAAGTAATTGACTGGGATTAACCATATTAGAAGGCCACTTGGATTCTAACACCGCTCGATTGTAAAAACCGTATGTGACAGCGTTCGGCTGTATATTGCCTCTTTTCATTAATATTAATAATTTAACAGCTAGCATAGGTTGGCTATACACTCCGCATAATTGCATCATTACACGGTAACAAACCTGCGAGTCGAAAAGGATTATAAACGATTTTTAACATTCGAAATTTCAATTTCGTCCGCGTTAGCTGGCGAAATAATTATACATTAACTAAAAAATATACAGTTCACTAAGGAGAATTTTAAATAATTTCAAGTTTTTGTAATTTACGTGTATAACGTTTAAGTTACCTCATCGGTAGGCTGTAAACCGGTTTTTTGAATACGAACCAGTAATTCGTAAGCAATTCTCAACGTTTTGGCTATTTTATGTTCGTCTGCTAATATAAAACTAGGTAAATGAATAAACCAAAGGCTACAAAAAAAAAAAACAAAAAAAAAAAGAAACAATTATTCGTAACGGATTATACAGATATACAAATATAATATTTTTAACTTCTCATTTTACAAAATATGTCGCGGTGGCGTAGTTGCTACAGTGCTCGATTGTCAACTTGACGGTCGGGCGTTCGAAACCAACACGCGACATAGAAAGTTTTCATCATTATTCCGTATAACGTCATATGCATGCGCATCTGCGTTGCATATAAATAGTGCCTTGAATGCTAGCAAATTTTGTATGTAAAAATATACGTGAAATAGCTAGTCAAGACGTTTGACAACGAAAAATACGACGGTGATGATTTGCGAAATAACCATGAAAATATATTTTAAAAAAATCTTCAATATGAGTAATTTTGAAAATATATAAATGTCTAAACTTTAGTAATTGATAAAAGTATTCAAACAAAAAACGAATTTTGCAGTACTGCTAATATAATTTCAATGAATCATACCAAGTAGTGTAGAGGGATTATATGTAAAGTTAAATAAATTTTAAATTTCATTCTAAGAATAAATAAAATAAAATCACCTATAACAAGTTCCTAATAAACATTTAGCCCATAATTCTGGAGAACAAAAATATTTACGCGCCAATTTCTGGGCGCATTTAACTTCGTATTTACTACGTCTCGCCATCGGACTACCGGGTGTTGTAGTTACGTAGTTCGTATCCAAGAAATTTTTCACTACTCCTTTATGAGCGAACGAATTTAAATTTAACGTAAATCCATTCTGGAAAAATAAACGTTTATAATTACATCGTAATAATATTATACAGCTTCGAAATAATTGTTATTAATTTTCGAATTAATTCACATTACTATTTATTTCAATCAATTAACAATCGAATTGATTAAGTCGAATTGAATGCAGGTTGTAACGGAATTTTCATTTTTATGGTTCACTAAGAAAATAGTTTAAGTGAACATCTTCCCACTCAAAACACACACACACACACACATATATATATATATACATACATAAAATTACACCTGTTTTCCTGACTTAACATTAATAAAATTTGTGATAAATAAAATAACGGAACATCAGAAAAGCATCCCAGAATGATAAAAATAATATATGTACATTATGATCAACAAAAATTCAGAAAAAGTAAATATTAAAAAATCTTTACCTGTATCACAACAACGTAACAATAAATTAAAATTTAAATAACATTTGAAGGAAAATTTAATAAAAACGGAAGCTACCGTGTGTTAAATTAGTTCGAATTCATCCGGGACGAGTTTTTAAGAATAACAAACTTTTAGTCAACTCTACTATCTAATAAGTCGGTAAATGAATACCAGCTTGTTGGGAAGGTAAAGAAGCCGATGTTAGGTAATTGTAGATCAACTTGTATTGATTTGCATAGGATGCGTCGTTTGATTTGTATCATATCAATCTTCGGGTCGATGAGAATCGTTGAGGCGAAGTACTTAGTGTCTAAGTTGATGAGACTATTAACGTTAACTTTAATAATAGTAAATATACAATCATTAAACTTACTCAATATCGTTTAATATTCGTTTTGTCCGTGTATGTAATTAATAATGCGTTTTTACAAAACATATTTATTTTTAAAGCAATATATTCAAATTTGAAAATTTGGAATGTAGCGGTTTTTTAAAACATAAACAACAGAAAAGAGTTAAAATCGTGAAACTTTTTAAAGAATAATAAAAACGTTTTTCGGTTGTTAAGCTATTATCAAGTGAACATAAAAAATGAAATATAAAAATAGATACGATTTATAAAAAATATAAAATGTAAAAATTACTAATTCAGATATACAATTTACAAAAATTATGAAAATGAAAAAAAAACAGTATTTACAAAATAATCTGATTCGCCATCATCCGAAAAGTTTTATGATTTTTCACAAAAAAAAAAAAAAAGTTTAGTGATTTTAACTCATATTTTGTTGTTTATTTTGTAGATTTGTGTATATACATTGATATAGAGTATATAGGGGATAAATAAATAATTTAACGATTATTATTTCGTAGCTGGTTTTCAAATGATACTCTGAATTAATTTATAAGAAAATATTATATGTAAACCAAAGTAAATCAATAAAATTAACTATATATTATATATATGCTAAAAAAAGGCAATACTAAATCGTCAATATAACATTGATTTGTTGATTTTATTGTTTACCACGTACACTATCAGATTATTTTGTGAATACCGTTTTCTTATTCTGCTAATTTTTGTAAATACTATATCTAAATTAGCGTTTTTTAGATTTTATATTTTTTATAAATTGTGTATACTTTTATATTTTACTTTTTATGTCCACTTGAGAATAGAAGGTAAAAGGAAAGTTGGGCGGAAAAGACGTACCTGGCTTTGTGATACTAAACATGGATAGGGCAGAACACAGAACATTTGGTACACTCCGTATATGACAGAGGACATTGGTTGAAGCTTCGCTGGATGGTCACTATGAAGAAGAAGAATGTCCACTTGATAATGGCTTAACAACCAAAAAGCTTTGTGATTTTTCATTAAAAAGTTTAATGATTTCAACACCTTTTTTGTTTATTTAATATACTCAGAATTTTTGTCTGAATTTAACAGTATATTACACATAAAATACGCACTTGATACGAATAAGTAGAAACAGGCGAAGAAGCAGAATGTGGTAAACTATTCTGTTCTGGAGGTGAAATAAATACTGTTCGTTCGCTTTGATGTGATTCGTCCAGTTCTATCAAATGGGTATCGCAATCTTCTTGTTCTACCTATAATGAATTTCGTCCTGTTATTTTCAATAGCTAAGATAGACTTATGTATTTTAAAAATTGTACACGACAAATCTGAATTAATTTTTAAAGCGAAAGATAAATGAACGCGAAATATTTTATAAAACCATATAATATGAATGTTAATAATTTTATTTTGTTAAAGCGATCAAGTGAAAAACATCAATCATATGACGCGTGTAAACTAAAATTTATTTCGGATGTACGATAAAGTATAATTTACCCGGTCAATTATTTGAGATCGATTCTAAAATATTCGTTTATTGTTAATTTTGAATTATAAAATTGTATCGAAAAAGTAATTATTATTATTATCATAACATTAAATTTTAGCAAGTCACGCGCCGGACAGAATAGATAGTGCAAAACATTTTTTACCAAGCACGAGTTAATTGTTACTTGTAGATATAATAATAGACAGGCGTAAAATGTATCACACCTTACCTTTTCTATACATTCATCAAAGAATGCTAATCCGGCGTCTAAATCTGACACAAATGACCTTTCTTCGATAAATCTGATAAACATTTGCGTTTTTGTGAGCAAGGAATAAAATTTATGATGAGATTTATCTCTTGACCTTAAAAACACTGAAATATAAAAATCAACGATTACTTTAATAATTTGGAAAAATAATGTTATGTTTTATAAACATAGTAATTATATATATATATTAAAATGATAAATGTTAAAGATACATTACAAAGAAGATGACTATAATCTAAAAAAAAAAAAATAATAAAAATAGTAATTAAAAAACTGGTTTGGGAGCTAGCATAAAATTTTATAGAGCAACTACTTGTGCCATACTTTGTCCAACACCTATTTGATACAAAAGAAAACTGGGTCTCATATATTTTTGATTCGTATTTGTTATATGGCGTTCATTACAGAAATGGGTTTTTTGGTCATTTTTTATTCCTTTCGCTTAATAAATTACTTGAGGGACGTCAAGTAAATAAGGGTTTATCTATTGTTTAAAACGAAACATTATTTATACAAAAACTATTTATACAAAAACGAGCATAATCAATACTTTAATAAAGTCAATTTTTCTCTTTTGCTTTCGAATGCGGAATCTTGGGGAAAAGGACATACAAAATATAAACGCGTTCGAAGTGTATTGTTGGAGGCAGATGCTGAGGATACCATGGAGAGCCAGAAGATCAAATATCTCGATATACATCAGTTTGGCATCGCAGTGCAACTGCAAGATATAGTACAAACAGAGAACTTTTAAGAAATGATGGATTCGAAAAATTTATGTTGTAAGGTAAAAATAGAAGATTGAACACGTAGTAACTGGTCGGATGCCGATAAGTCAGTGGTAAGACTGGCTAGTAACAGGATTAAGTGGCGTAAATTTGTGTAGAGCAATTGATACATATATATTTTATATATATATATATATATATATATATATATATATATATATAAATTGTTGAACATATCGGAGAGTAGTGATTTTATAAATTATAAACCAAACAAAATCATAACACAGTTTAATCACTAAAAGCTTTGCAATAAAAACTTTTAGTGATTAAACTGTGTTATGATTTTGTTTGGTTTATAATATATATATATATATTGGAGATTATTCTGACCAGTTTCTCTTGCTTATTTAGGTTAGATAATATAGATATTGTGTAGGCTGGTCGTTAAAATCACTAGGGTTTCAGATTTCTTCAAAGTAGCAACGAAAAACTGTATTTCCAAACAAACGATTTATTCGTTTGCTTGACATAACATATTTATGAAAATTTTTTAGGATACATCTTGTTTAAAAATATTTTTTATGATGTTAGAACAAAAACCGATTGGTTAGATGTGACATCTGCCGAGCTTAACTTTGGGAAATATAGCTTTACAAATTACTTATTAATTTGGAAATGCAAATAGGGAGAAATGTTTTCCAATTGAACAGATTACCAAATTAGTTGGCGTCAAACTACGAAGGTTATTGTTCAATTACAGACAGGAACAACCGTAAGCTGTGTTGTATTTCACGATGCATAACGTTTAAACAATGGATGCATATCACCAATTATAGAAAACATTAAATTGTTTGTTTTAAATTTTATTCGAATGAAATATTAATTTTTACACATTGAATTTCATGTAGACTTGCATATTGTATTTTTGCTCATCTAAAGTAAGTACACTAGATGCAAAACGTTTATATTATACCACGAATGGCGTGAGTATTATAATTACCCCCCACATCTTAAAGTATTTGTATATATCTTAAATTCATCTACATTTAAAAATATATATTTTCATGCTTTTTCTAAATGTATATAAGAAAATGCCCATAATTCCTCAAATTAATCATGTTTTACTCGACAAATATCACGTTAAGCCCATATCAACCCATTGCTGGGTGTAGGCATGTTGCAGACATTTCTAATGATTCATATTCTACATTAATCAATGCAATTTCCATAATGTCGTCGCGGCATCATGTCGCTTTTTCTTTTAGAATTTCATGGGCCACATTACAGAATATGTTTCGTTCATATATCGGTGTTTAAATTATAATGTGAATTATTAAAAATATATTTTATTTAAGAGGAGCAACGAAATTTTTCCATCTCTACAATCAAAATTTTAGTATAAGTTATCTGGTTCTATCACAGTGCAATTATATTTTTACAATATATAAATAAAAAAACTTAAAATTGTCAATAAGAAACGAAACTTACTCTGTAAATTAAATAACGAGTTAGTGTCTGTAGCACCAATCGTTGGGGCTTTTACTATTGGTAGTAGATATGATCGGTAACCTTTTAATATTGAAATCATAAATTTCAAAAATGCTTCTTGTATTCGTAATTCCAAACCTTGCTATGAAATAAAGCAATACGTTGTGAAAAATTAATATTTTAAATCGCAATGTTTAATAATTATTCTGTTATGATATTTGAAACTGTTTTTATGCGAACACTAGTAGGTCAACTTATGAATAGATAAATAAAAAAAAAAACAAAAAAAAAAAAACACGATAATATTACAGGCGTAAACTAAGGCTCGAATTAAATTTAAACGACTTAATAAAAGAATTTACATGTTAAAATTATTTTCACTGAGTTAAGATGACACGCCGAAAAAAATCGTGAACGTATGGATATCAACCATGAACTTTTAAGAGTGTATTGAATTGATCATTGCTTTTTTTACTGCTAAGCGACAGAATAAAGAATATAAAATACAGTTAATTACTTCTCGACGTTTTTGCTGGAAATCTCGATCAATATTCATATCGTTCTGGGACCGGTTCATTTTTTCCATCGTTCGTATAAATTCGTGATATAACATTTCCAAATTGTATCTGAGTAAGCGAGCTGGTTTTTTTGGTAACAATTTGTAACTTAATTGTCGTTTCTCCTCACATCTATGCGCATTACATATATGAAATATATGTTAATCGTAATAAAGCGAAAAATAATAAATTAAAAAAAATAACACATATACACATACACACACACACATTATATAAACATATATATAATGTATGTATACAAACAACTCAAAATTTATTTGACTATTAAATAAAGGATAAGTGTCAATAAATATCGATGAGATGTAAGCCAGGCATTCGATCGAGTTTGGCACGATGACCTACTGGAAAAATTTAAATTGCATTTTACATATAAATTAACGGAGTTATTACGATCATATTTAAATGGAAAATATTCTTACGTTAAATACAGTGACGACCATTCAGGGATATATTCGATAAGAAATAGGAGTTCCACAGGGAAGTGTACTTGGCTCAATTCTCTATCTTATCTAGACAACGGATGATGTAGCAACGTTTGCTGAGCGATCCTGTGTTCAGACAAATGTACCAAAACTACTGCAATTAACGAAATATCATCGTGGTGCAAATCACGGAAGATAAAAATCAACGAGGATATTTTTACTAACGGCAGAATTATTTCCACCGAGAACATACTCATGAATGGTTTTCTCAGAATGAAAATATAAGGGGTATAGATCTTGGACAAAACGTTTAACTTGGAGGAAAACAAAGAGAAACCAATTAAATTTCAAGTTAAAGCAACTATATTGATTGCTAGGTAACAGGTTAAAAGTATCTCTTGAAAACAAGTAGGTACTATATAAACAAGTGTTAAAGCCGGTTTGGCAATGTGACTGTCAATTATGGGGCTGTGCCAGAAGAACCAATACTTTAATAATACAAACAATGGAAAATAAGATATTACGCATAATTACTAATGATCCGTGATATATAATCAACATCTCAATTCATGAAGATCTTAGAATAAAATTTGTAAAAGAAATAACTGTGGTTTCACAGAGATGTAGCGATCCTAATAATACGGCGAAGGAATTTCTAAGTAGCGAAAACGAAACCCGTATGTTTAAGAGAAAACGTTCTCAAGACCTCATATGAATATACATGTGTGTCAATTACGAGCGTGGGTGTGTGTTTACACGTTGATATGAATGTAATGTATACATGTATTTTGATTGCGTGAATATATATACGTTAATAATTAGCTCCTTTCACTGGATAGGTAGCTTCTTCATGATATTTTAACTTAAATTACATTGATTACCAAATAGGTTAGGGAACTAGGTGTAGCACAATATTTAAAAAAGGTAATTTTCACTGTAAGACGAATAAAAGAATTCCATCAGCAAGATTATTTTTGAAGACACTGAAGCCATATGGCTAATTGTCTTACATACTTGGCGATTTTTAAATACTAAAAAAAAATTAACAAACAGCAGATGTTGGTACTCTACTAAACTAATGTCGCCTTACGAAATAATATTTCACGATTAAGTTAACAAGTATAAGTTAACACTTACAATGTAATATTGTTTGTATCTAAATCAACGCAATTCACATCCGATGGCGGATCATACAAGTCGAAAAATCTAGAATCGACACCAATTAAAAATGGGACAGGTGCGTGTAATACTTCAGCCAGATTAAGCGGACAAAGAGGAATATACGGACACTGCCATTTGAACGGAAAAATAATCTACAAAAAAACATTAACAACAAATATTGGTATATTTTGTGTTAAATGGTATTAAAATATGTGTAACATTATTCACATATACGAGACTTTTTTCCATTTACACAAACGTACATATAAACACGCGCCCCACGAGAATAATAGTTACAGAAGAACAGGAAGTATATACATTGAATCTCGACGAGACAGTATCTAAATTATTTATTCTAACGTTACGCAACCAAATTAGTTAACATGATAAGAAGCGAGTGTGTATCTATATTATATTATATAAATTTTTCCATTTATATAAGAAAATAATAAATATAAAATAGCCTGCGAAACTAGCTTATGGTTATCGCCAGTGACTATTAATATCTATATTTAATGTTAAATAATTCCGAGGCAAATATAGGAAATTGTTGTAATAGAAATATAAATACCTATAAAAGTTATTAACAATAGTAGAAACATTAGCATAAGTAAAATCAAAAATACCTTATGATATCCGTCGATAATACAACGCAATAATAAATAAGTTCAGCGTAACGCATTTAAAAAGGAAACTTTGAACAATCTACAGGCAATTCACAATAAGACTTAAGACATTTAAATTCATATAAAAAATTTACGAAAAATCATTATTCGGAAAACATTATAACACAAAATCAACAATATTAAACAAAATTATAAAATTTTTCCTACAGAAAAACATTATAACAAAAAAAAAAAAAAACTACCTGAAAAAATGAAAATAAAAGAAAGAGATAAAAATAATTTATTACATTCAATGATAAATTTCGATGACCAATTAGTTCTAAAAAGTATATTATGAAAATCAATTTTCATATTAGACAGATGTTATTTATTTTTATTTCCTGTACTTTTGATGTGTTTATGTAGAAATTCTAAATTGTTGATTGTAGATTTTGTTGTGGATTATTTTATGAATACTGTCTTTCATAATTTGTATATTTAAACAAGTACTTTTACATGTTATATTTCTGATAAGTAGATTGTGTTATTTACCGCATTCACTACCAAACTATTTTTTAATTTTGTATAATTTTTATAAATTCTATATATCTAAATTAGTATTTTTACATGTTATATTTCTTATATATTGTATATATTTATATACTTTATATGTTCACTTAAAAATGGCTTAATAGCCGAAAAGCTTTGCGATTTTTATTAAATTTTAGCGATTTTAACTCATTTATTGTTTATTACCGATCTATATTTAATGAAAAAATTATGAAACCTCAACGTCAGTGTATACATGAAAGTGAATTATTTGCGCGAGGAAGTATTTCTTCATAAGATTCGAAATGTTGACTTTAGAATGATAAAAAATTTGGATGTTAAACTTCGTTATATATATATATATATATATATATATATATATATATATATATATATATATATATATATGTATATGCTAATTATAAACAAACAAAATATAACACAATCACTAAAAGTGTTTAATCATGAAATTTTTCGACAGTTACGTCATTTTCTATTTTGTTTGTTTATAATTAATTAATAAAATCACTACTCTCCAATATATTCAACTTTTTATATATATATATGTACGCGTATTTACCATTGACACAGCTTCTGCAACAGCTGTTAACACATCCGGCCGTAAAGAATGTATAAGTAGTTTCTGTTCGGTCAAAGCACATAACAGTAACAGTAAACAATTATCCGGTCCAAGATTCATAAGCAATTGGTGAAAACCAGCTCCGCTAAAAATCCAAATTACAGTATATTTATATTATATTTGGTAATCATTATTTAATAGATGTTAATTTGTTTCATACATAAATTTCTTAGATAACTATGTTGGTTTAAAATAGATTACTTTATGTATTGGTTAAATCATTGAATATCCATGTTTTTAGGAGCGGACATTTCTATTTGTATCAATAGTGTTTATGTGTTAGTGCGGTATGATCAATTCTAAGCAGAGTTAACACATCCTCATCACCCTGTTTTCGTACAGTTGTTTTCCGTGAATTTATGGTTGGCTTGATGTTTTGAGGTTTGTTAGCGGTGGAGATACGCTTCCAAGTCCCATGCATCATGAAAACTGTTTTTAATGTTGTGTGTTTATCGGTATTTGAATTTGTGGCACTGGAACATCTTTGTTGCTTCTTTAGCGGCGGTGTCAGCTTCACGATTTTCCTTTATATTGGAATGTGATAGTATCCAGCATATGATGATTTCTTGCGTGTGTTCGCTAGCTGGCAGAAAAATATCTTGGACTATCGGGTTCTTAACTTTTGTGCGATCAAGAGTGATGAGATGAATAGCGTGAAGTACATAAGTAAAAATAACTATCTAGACACTAGGAAGACATGGCCTAATAATTAAGTAAAAATAACTATCTAGTCACTAGGAAGACATGGCCTAATAATTAAGTAAAAATAACTATCTAGTCACTAGGAAGACATAGCCTAATAATTGTAATTGGTGTAGCTCGTAAATATTACAACAGTATGCCATGCACAGTACTTTGATGTGTTTATTCCACGTTAATGTACAATTAAATCGAATCTAATACTTCACTTCGATACTCTTTTCATCATCAGTTTTATTGATAACTGTAAATTAAGTATTTTATATTTTTTATGTTCACAATTCACCTGATTCAGCAATTACATTAAGATTCGACAACTGTTCAAGACTATTTGGATATCGGAGTAATCACTAATCCCGTTTCATCTGCGTAGTTAAATACCTTTCTATTAATCCCAATATCATACAAATCATTTATATATATATATCAAAAGGGATCTAATACGCTCCCTCGCGAGACATCAAAAGATTATGTTACACTATTACTTTGTACATTATTTATCATTGTAACATAACGCCTATATATGCTTCTCTACATACATGTGTGCCCATCTATATACATATGAAAATTGTATTGGATAAATTTAATTAATGTCTAATTTAATACGTACATTGATAGAAATATATAGTGTATATTTTCAATATGGTAGTATTCTTGCATTGAGAGTACATTCAAATCGTGATATAAGTTTTTTTAATATAAAGACACGCACACACACACACATATATGTATATATATATAAAATTTTTCAGTCGAGAGAGTGATAGCGCAATAAGACAATTTAAAATATTGAATTATTTTAAATAAATATATAACGATTTACCTCTTAGGTAGAGGGAGATCTTCAGGTTGCATTAATATTAATCGATCCAATACAGACAGTTGAACTAATATCCGCGGTCTTTGCGGAGATGGAAATGGTACATTTTCCATGAAGTGTATAATATATCTGCAATATTGAAATTATATTATTTATTTCATTATATATCATTTTGATGAGATTAAAACGGAGTTTTTATTTAACAATATTCGCATGAAATATGTTCGAAGAAATAAAAATAAAGCATCGTTAAAATCGATCGTTTTCTAAATAAAAAGGCAAAATACGACCTCTTGTAATACGCAGTCAGTATTTGTCAATAACTTTATATAGTTATTGTTAATCCTGCGATACTATATACATTTTCAATATTCTATTTTTAAAGCGTAACAACTATTTTTACCACATACGAAAAATGGTTAATTGAAACGTTTTCGTGGTTAAATTTATCATCCTAACTAAATTAAAAGTAATAAAAATTTACTTCTTTATTCCAACATTGAGACAAAAAAAAAAGGCAGGTGCTTCAACACGTCGTATCTTTTTATAATGAGCATATAACTTACATTAATATATTTTCGAACAATATTTTCACGCATACAAGGAAATATTTCCTATTGAAGCTGGCAAATGACCATTATTCCGTAATACTGAAATGATTCTTTCCGTTTAAATACTCGCGAACAACATTCAACTATTTATAGATCGATTACCTTTCTATTGGTATCGTATGAGGTCCACTCCTAGATAACGAATACAGGAACAATAGAAACTTCTCGAATGCATCGAAAAATGGCCAATGAGATAACAAGCAGATACTTTTAACCACGTAAAATGATACTGAATTGTCACCTTGTTGTCCTTTATTTTTCCACTTTTTCAAGAGCTTTGATTTCACTATATCGTTGAGTTCGTCTTTGGAATATTGCTCATAGAACGTTACTGCGGAACCGTATACCTGTTAAACATTTAGAGTATACATTTATATTCAATTACGTGTACATCTCATTACTAATATTAATACGGGAATAAGAATTGTACTCAACATCGGAACATATTTTACTTTTTTAAAACTTTGTATACAAATGGTCTTATTTTATTAAATTTTTAAACGGATATATTTAATTATAGTGGCATTCTGATAAACAGAAATATCTTTACAACAGTAGTCAAAGGAAATTAAAGTTTCGTAAGAAAAAATAAATAATTCTTATAAAAATGAACGTGCTTTTTTAATGTCACTAACTTTTTCAGCTGCATCAGCAACAGTTAAAACGAATGTTGAAAATACAGGTGACGGTTCTTTAACTGACACTGGCCACGCTTCTAACGTCGCACCCATTGGCAAACAAAATAATGGTACCGATTGCGGTAAATGAAAATGTTTTCTATCGTTTACGGGATAACGAGAAAGTATCACTATCGGATAAAACATAATTATTAAAATTAAAAATATACACATTTATATGATACTAATTTACAAACCTTTCATTCGGTAAATGTGATTTTTTTTATTAGAATTTATGAATGTCAAATATATATTATGTTTATTAATTTACCGATATTTTGATAGACTCTAAAATTATTTACATTAAAAGTAACATAATTTTATAACTCGAGATTACGCGTGATAATTTATGGAACTGTAAATAGGATATTCAAGCAACACAGTAGCTTAATTTTTTTATTTTTTCAACAGTTCCGATTAATTTTATAATTTCGATGCATGATACACAATCCAAAATAAGATAATTTATTACGTTATAAAAGTCGACCAAACTGGATATTGTAAAAGTCCCTGAATCATTTTAATGATAACACTAAGCTTAAGTCAAAATTACACTATTGTCAAAATTTTTAAAGAACGTCTTTAATTCTCACGATAGGAACCGGTTTATACCATAATGTAATATTTGAGTTTTAGATAAAAATTATATTTAAAACGAATTCAAAGTCTGCGTGTAGTTTATTCAGTTTTGGCTTACCGTGTTTATAATAAAATTTATTCCATAAGACATTGCAAATATTGTACAAGAATAAGCTAGAAACACTTTACAAAGCAGTAAATTTCTGATCAAGAGTTCTTATTACAATTTAGAATATGGAAAATGCTTTATTAAATGTTTTGTTTTTATCCAGAAATTAGAATTGAACCTTCTATACTTGTATAGACTTAATTTTAATAACAAAAAAATATAATCACTACAATTTCGGTAACGCATACGTTAAATAAAATTTATAAATTTATATGTCCTATTATTATTATTTTTTAACGACAATAATCTGCGTCATATTTCATTTAGTAAAGAACTTAATTACAATATCGATAACGATGAAATAATTATAACTTTCCCTATGTATATGTTAAACTACGCGTAATTTTAATACCAGATTTAATAAATATATTATAGATGAATAAAAGTACAGATTTTTAAATTATTTTGTTAAATTTATTTATTTATTTTTTTTAAAACTATTTCAAACGTACAATGACCGCTATCAGCTCTCCTTAATATTTACACATTTTAATTTTTATCGAAATAACCAGCTAAATAATCTCATTCTGCTTGTTTTTAGTTTATTTTGATCTTTATGATGCTTTAATAAAGAACGTAGTCAACCATCGTTATAATATCTAGTGATATCGTATATAAATTTATTTATTAGTTTTTTAAAACATTCATCGATAAAAAATAACGGAGAACCCATTTGAAGCAGTCCGGTTAAAATAAGAAACGGTGAATATAAATAAATCGTACGATTTCTCAAGAATTAATATTATTTACATAGGTGAGACGATATGCTTTCTAAAATATACCTTTTTTTTGAATAAGTATCCAGAATTAAAAAAAAACAAACAAAAAACTAACTAACAAATTGTGTATTATACATTAGATGTACATAAATGTTTTTAAACATTTTTAATACGTTTACCTGGTTTGTAAGTAATAGATGGAGCTTGATTTACTGATTTCTTGTAACACAAATATACATCAGAACCAACCTAACGTAAAAAACGAAATATGATAGCAGGACAAAAGTTTTAACCCAGATAATCTAACGACACGAACATAAATAACATTCGAAATTCAAGTAAACATATCAACTATTACTATATAAGACATACTAACGCATACAACTTATGCCATGAATACACGCAAAACCAAATAATACTTTTATTTCGTGTGATAATAACGGATGTCAAATAACATATTATAGGCGACACCGACAGGATTAGCATATTCTAAGCCATACTTACTAAATTCGTTGAATCTCGTAACCGTATTCCAACTGATTCGACTATTCAACATATATATATATATATATATATATATATATATATATATATATGTATGTGTGTGTGTGTCATGGATTGAACGAATGAACACTACCTTCACTCGCAGAATAAAATAGTTCTTTTATTCTAATGCACATTCATATTCTCGCACATATTTTTTTTTTTTTAATTCTAATTTTACTCATATATCATCTATTTAGATGGTTTAAAATATTAAATTACGTTACAAGGTGTTTTTTTAAATAATCTAATAGATTTCTAACATTCATCAATAATATAATAGTTTCAATAAAGCGGAAAAAATAATTACGTTCGATAAAAAACATTATCAACCTCCGATAGGAAATATGAAAACATTAAATAGACTGATAATAATTCAGGAATTTAAAAATTTAGATACTTATATAGCGAAAGTAATTATACTACTCGTTCGTTATAAATTACAATTTTACCAGTATAAATTTACGAAGCCGCAAAATCCGGCGGCCTTATTTACTAAAATCAAGTTCGTCGTAAATAGAAAGTTTTAAGTATATCATATAACTGCAATGAAAACGAACAAACGTATTATGAATAGAGCGGGCAAATTAAACAAAACTGAAAACAGAAATAAATTTCGTTATGCAACTAAGTATAAAAATGACTAGGATACCTACCATTCCTTTGTTCAAATTTTTATTTATTACACAGAATGTATGAGGCGGCGTTTCACCTTTACTGGAAATAATGACGCAGATATCAGTAACTACTAATGAATTACATGGCATAGACGGTTGGGCTCTTCGGTAAGTAACGTACGTTTTCGCCGTGGAATTATTCACATTCGCCGGTCTACCAGATGGGGTTGTTAATAATATTTCCGAATCTTCTAAAATGCGTTCTTTTCCTTCATACATAATGCTACCAAAAAAAAAAAACCACACGTAATAGATAAAAAAACATATCACATAATAAAGCAATTTTATCATTTTCCAATATCAACGTATGAACGTAAATAGATTAATTCGCTATTAAAATAGGGCAAACAAAAATTACATTAAAAATCATAAACGAAGTTACTGCAAAAAATATTTTTGCAAGGAACTGAGCGAATAAAACGACATTATTTCGAACTTTTTTTTTTTTGTTATTAACAATAAAGACAACGCAGAAAATAAAATTTAAAAAATTAACATTCAGGGATGTCATTCTTTAAATGATTGCAACGTTTTTTTATTTACAAGGTGCTATCAAAAGTTTCAGGTTTAAGTTCGATTTTGTTTACGTCCGAGCTACCTTTTTCCATTTTTCTCTGTCTCGACTATAATTTGTTTTGTTGACATTTTTGTTTATTGATTAAATGCTGTATTTATAAACGTCATTTGAAGTCTTTAGTCTAATTGAATCTCTATCTGTAAATGGTCTATCATTTGGTCCAATTTATATAATGCTTACAAATATTTCATGGGAGTTTTGCCATTATTTTAGTATTCTTGCTTAAACAATCGATTCCGAACTCTTCACAAAGAACTATATCTATTATGTTCGTACATAGGCTGAACAGCCTTCATTTATTTTAAAAACATCTAATGATACATAATAATATTTTAATATTTAAAATCTTTTATATTATCATAGATCGCTGGAAACTACGATCTGTTTTATATAATAATACTGTTTTTAATGTTCTCTGTCCGTTAATCTGGAGAGATTTTCCCGCCATAAATTTACCTGGTTATTATTAGCAAAGAGGTTTTGTGTTTCTTCTATAAAATTGCATTTGAAAGCAGAAATGAAGTTTTTCCGTTGTACGTAATACTAAGGTCGTAAATATATTGCTCGTCACGTTATCGTCCAACGTCTAATAGTCTCATCTTTGTTTCTTATTAGACAGCAGTAGCTCTAAAAATAAACTGAAGTGGCTACCAACTCGGGTCCGCGTCCTAAATTGTGTCTCGTATGGGAACGCTGAGCGTCACTGGGGTACATTTTTACCACAGATAAAAAAATCTGTATTATCACTTAGCGGTTGAATAAGTTTGTTCTATATCATTTTTTAATTTTTACATTTGAAATCATTTTCCCGTAAGTATCTTGGTTTATTATAATGTAGTATCGATATTTATTTATACAGCAACAGTATAGGAATGTAGTACGAATTATTCATTTTATTCCTATTTTCAATAAGTTGTCTAAATCTTTGATTTTAGTACATAATGTAATTTTTCATTGTGAAAAAGTTTTGCTTTGTATTTCCTAACTTTCTATTAATAATAGTTTATAGTAATAAGTAAGTAGGAGCAAATATGCTTCGGGATGCATGAGAAAGTGTGTTTCTTTTTTTATTAGTAAGCATGAAAATTTTCTATGTAAAAATAATAATTATAAGAAGGTGTGCTTCACATCATTGTAAATGGTACCGAAAATAATCTTTCACATTTTTTTATACATAAAATAATATGTATGTAAAAAGTTAAGACACCAAATATTGAAAATATATTTAAATTCGATTTTAAAAACATTGCGATTATGTTTCTATTTTGCCAGTTTTTAAGTCAATAATCGCGAGAAATACATGCAAAAGTATGGTAGTAGTAGTAGCGCCCAACGTTATCCTCTGGAAACACCTGATTGAAGGATATGTAGGTTGTATCAAAATTTTTAATTAATATTTTTTCTTCTCGCGACAGTTAGACTCCAAATCCTGAATTTCATTAAAAAAATCCAAAAAAAAGTTCGGGGCGCTGGAGGGTTAATATTTACAAATTACAAAGGAATTAATACATAATAAAGGTATTAAATTTAGGGGGGTTAAAAATTATTATAAAATATTTATTAATAAATAAACTACGATTACCCGATATCAACCAATGGTGGTTTTTCTATTCCTCTACGATAACATAAAAATACTTCTGGACTACGTAAACTTCCATGATTCAAATCGCCAGAAAAACCTTTACAAAACCAGAAACACATGTAAATACTTATCGTATCTAAAAATATTAATGGAATTTAATTTTTTCTGTTTAGTAATGAAATAGTTTGGTTGTTTCAATTATACGGAAGAAAAGTAAATGGAAATTGGTTATTTATCGGTATAATAATTAATTTGGTTGTTAATCATTAAACAAAAATAATTCAAAAATGATTAATATGTTTTAAATTTTATTTTATACTTCTGTTTGAATTATATTAACTATACATATAGAAAGTAATACTTGAATAAAATGTTGTTGGAAAATCCGTTTTACAAGTTTATTTTAATTACTTATTAACAAAAGTTATTATGCCGAATGAAAATGATCTACTTATACGATTTTTTAAAATTAGAAAGATAGAAATTATGAAAATACACGAATAAGAGAAATACATAGTAAAAAATTAATTGAAATTTTTGCCCATTGAAAATAATAATGATGAAAGCGATAAATTACTTCATTCTTTATGTTTAAGCAAAAAGCATTTAAATTTTAAATCATAATTATATCATTAACATAAACTTTTTCTAAAAAATAGTGTGACATGGATACCTTGTACGTTTTTCACGTGGGTGTAATGAAAACAAATTTTCTAACACAAAGGCATTAATTTTATTCTTGAGCTCTGTTTACATTGCAAATTCTCATTTTTTTCATGCTATCTTTTATTAAAAAACATACTTTTTTGTATATTATATTGTTAAACGATTGTCATGTTTTAGACAAATTTTTTATGTACATTTTGACATCATATTACATACTGTAATAATTGTATGTGGACGAACTACTTACCTGTTGGTGTGTGTTCTAAAATAATAAATCCAGGAGGACATGTTTCACCCAATGTGGGAAATATAACTGCAAGGTCAGTTATTGGTGTTAAATCACACGATTGTTTCAAATGGGTACCAACAGGATCTTCTTCTACACGATCACATTCTTGTGTAGGAAGACCAGCTACAACAAAATAGTCTGCAATACGCCTTTCTTCCATTTTCTAACATTTATTTATATTCTAAAACCAATGTTTTAAAAACACTTGTTACATATTGTCTTACAAATTTCTTCATTTTTTTTTTTTTAATGATTAGTTAGTTATACAATAAGCGTAATTTTGATTTTACTTATACTTTAGTCGTATATTTCTGACATAAATTGTTTTCTACTAAAACAGGATTTCATCATCTACCAACATACTTACAGGTGTGTTTGAGTATTAAAAAAATACCTTAGAAAATTATAGAAATTACAACATAATATTTAAAAAAGAAATCATCTTCCTAACTGTAGAACTAAGTTTCTAAGGTTCAAATTTAAAAATTAAGAAACAAGAACGCGATAGAACATAAATATTTACTACACATTATACTTTCATTGAAGAAAACTGTCACAGATGTAAAATGAAAACATAAAATAGTGAACAACACATTAAAGCAGAGCGCGCACTTTTGATAATTACATTCCTTGATTAAAAAACACATTTCATTGCGATGATGAGTTACATTTTCTTTAACTCTTTCAGTCATACATTATAAATGTTTATTATGCAATACTCACTTTTTAGGTGAAGTATAGATAATTTTAGATGTATTTATATAATCGGGATATTTCATGTCAAGAAGAAAAAAAAACATTTGGTTCGGATTAAAATTTCATGTACCATATAGTGGACATCAAGGCTGAAAGGGTTAAATTTGTACCGTATTTGTATCAATAAAATAAATTGCTTTATTTTAATTTTAATTTGTATGTAACCTAAATGTTAAATGTACTTTTTAGTTTGTGAACACATTATTTAAATGGTAAAACAGCCGTAAAAAACCACATTGATAGTATGGTATGCAGTTATGCAACCAAAAATCATTTTCTGCCAAATATATATAATGATTTGTTTCTTTTAAATTACGCGTTTCATATAATGTATTATATTACGTAAATTTGCGGACAAGTCCGTGCTTAATTTCTTCTAACTTTCAACACATTTCAATGAATGATTGATATTCACAAAAAAAACATACACGAAATTTATGCGTATACATTAAAAATTCATAAGTCGCTGTCCAAATATGCGGGAATCAAAAAAATTTTTTTTTTCCATTAGAACTTTAAAACATTTAATTTGCTACAGTCATCTTTTTTGAGTATGATCATATTTGTGTAATAAATAGCATCAAAACTTTTATGAGATATTTTAAAAAGTATTATATATTATATTGTTATACAGTCAGAATGCTATCGGTTCGGGAGTGACAAATTTGAACTGATGCGTTTTAGATTAAATGAATATTCATTTGCATTTTGAACATTCACTACTTATATTTCTTTAATTGGTTCATTTTTTATTAATATGCTACTTGTTTTGTAATGATACAGCGCGCGTTAAGTATAAATTCGTACTTCATTCTTGCAAAGTTGATCTACTACATACGCGGAATAAAATTGAATTTACCAAGATAGGTGTGTAATTTCTAAAATGAATGAAAATGAACATTTTATAGTGAATAATATACTCTAATGCTTTATGAACAACATATTTAGATTTGTTGTCCAAGACTATTGAAGATTACATCGCCATTTTTAACAAAATCGTGCTGTTCGCGTCTGAATAAATAAATTAAATTTCTTAATGTTCTACTAAATTTGTGAATGTTTGTATTTCCTTAAAAGTTAAAACTTGTAATAACCTATTCTTTACTCAAGTAGCAAAATTGAGTCTACAAAAATATTAAAATATTTTAAACTTAACTAACGTACTTGTTCGAGTGATAATCAAAAGACGGCTAAGAACAAAAAAAGATGAAGCCATAGTACTGCATTAAATAAAATTTAAAAAATTAAATTATAGATCACACGTATTCCGCCCCACTATCTTTCGCAGAAAATATTTTTTATTCATTTTGCATTAAAGAATATCTATTTATCATGCAAAGCTGTATTGAAAATAGAAACTGACTGTAATTCATATTTCTACAATGTACTTATGGAAAATTATTTACCGTAAAAGTAAGAAATTATCCACCAGTGACGTGTTAAGAAAATCAGCATTTAGTGCCCATTTAATTATTTAATATTCGTTTATGTTCATACTTTGGATACTAATGAAATGTGTTATTTGATTCTTTTTAGGATGGGGGAATCGAAAATTGATTCAGTAAAACATTTTTTGGTTGTGTCGTCTCGAAAGATAGGATAAAATTTAGGCGTCACACTGATTCAAGAATAGTTCTGAATTAGTTATTGTTGTCAATTAGATAGAAATTTTCTAGTGATAAATTTATGTTTAGTTGCAGGCGTCCATGAAGCATATACTATGTTATTCAACTATGATATGATGTAAATATGTGATATATTTTTATAAATATCTTTAACACCGCTCGAAATAGTGAATAAAATGTTATTTATATTATGGAAGTGGAAGAGGATAACGTATTCAATTTGACATTAAAAAAATATGTTATTAGCGTGTTATAAAAGTATAAAATAATCCTTATAAAATTATAACCAATTAAGCTGAATTAGCAAGAATAAGTGTAGAAAATTAAGAAAAATAAATAAGATTACAAATAATACAAAATGCCCCCTAACATTAACTTAATAGTAATGACAAAAATATTTAACTTACGTGAATATTACATTTTCACTGGGAACGTTAGTTGTAAAGTTACATGTCTTCACGTGGTGCAACTTAATTAGTCAACAAAAAAAAAATGGCCAGTTTTCTTAATAGATTTTTCACTTATTACTTCTCGGCTATAAAAATTTGTATGAAATGGTTGTCAGGTATTACTATTTAAAAGTAGATAGATATGTCATATTTACAATAAGTACATTCAAAATTATCAGATTGGTGTGATTTTTTAATGTTGATTTTTCCCACTCATGTAGTAAATAAATAAGGACAAAAATAGATGATGAACAAGCCCCAATGATAGGTTTAGTTAACGTTCTTGAATCATTGTACTGATAGGTCCTTTTTTAAAGATGATTAATAAATCAAAATTATCTAAAGTTTAAATATTGAGACTAATTTCTTTTATTTTTGTGCTTACACCTATCATCTTTATGAATTGGTATTTAAAATTAGTCGTCAATTTGGTTCAAAATACATTTGCTAATTACACATATTCTATCAGATAACTTCACATGTGACATATAGGGGCAGATACTTATTCAAAGGTTTATTTATGTAGGTACAGAGGTTATAAAATTTTGTATTAGAATTTTATTATGTTGTAGGTATGTTAATAGTTAATTGTACTACAATTCAAAATTAAGTATTATTATTGCATATATTTTGTTATCTTCTTATTATTCTTCTAAATTAATTTTTTGAACATATTTGTTTTAGTTTATTTTTTAAAATTAATTTTTTTAAACGCATGTATTTCGTTATTTTATAATTATTCCTCTAAATTAATCTCAACATTATTGCCTTATTGACTTTCTCAAATATATCATGTTTAATATGTAAAAACGGGGAAAAATGTAAATGAAGCGTATTATATATTATCGATCTTTTTCCGCCACCTAACTGTCAAATTATCAAAAAAAAATTTCTTGTGGCTTCTCACATCGAAGTCGCAACTTCATTTCTAACAAATTAATTTTACATATTATTTTGAAATAAACGTATTAATTGTGTGGTGTGTAAATTAAATATTTTTTATAAACTTCCTTCCACGTCAGTTACATTTTTATATCTAGTTGATCAATTTAAAGCAAAACCTCATCATTCCTCATTCATAACTGATTTACGTTTATTTATTGGCCTGTTGCTTTGTTGTTTGAAATTAATTTTCACCGAATTTATATTTTAAAACTGTCTACACAACACATTATTAGTACAACTCCTTCCTAAAACAAATCTCTTGGGGCCACTGATATAATTCAAAATTCGTGTGGAAGTCATAAATCTCAGGCAAGATAATGTTTCAATAATTCCTTACATATGTACACGTAAAATAATACTTAGTGAACTAGTGAGTGCAGTACTGCTGACGATAAACTAATACGTTGTTATAAATATATTATATAAAAAATTGATGGAACCGTTTGCAAACATAACAGTTTTGTTGGTGCAACATAAATTTTTTAAATTTATTAATGCATTTGAAAGTAAGGAACGCTGAATTATTAAACCGAGTAATTCATTAAGGACAACAAAAATTGTTTAAAATGCTTGATAGTAACTGTTTAAAAAAACATAAATGAAATTTTTTGGTATTACTAAAATTACAATACTAGAACCGTGTTCGCAGATGAGTTGAAACAATTTATTGTACACATATTTTTATTAATAAATTAGTTAATTCTTGACATCCAGGACAAATATATGTATATATACATATATATATATAAAATATATATGATGAATGTAAATTGAGAATAACTTAAAATTATATTAGTAAACACGACTCAGAAGCCGTTACACATTCAGGCCGTTTTTTTATTTTTACGAAAAACGAAGGCCATGCTGGACAGTAATACTTCACAGTAATTAGAATTAAAAATAAAAAAAATGTGGTATTTTAATAAGTTTATATTTAAATGAAATGTACTTGAAAAAATCACATGTATTGGCTTAATAAAAATAATATAAACTTTAATATCGCATTAGAGCGTTTTGATAGTTAAAATATATTTTACGCGTAAAATTACTAATTGCTAAAATAGGATTTTAATTTTTAACATGAATATTTAAAATTAAAGAGGCAAATAATTCAACTTGCAGTCTTGAAAAATTCTGAGCATGATCATTAAGTAAAATAAAGAAATATAATTTTGGAAAGCAATTAGCTTTCGAAAATAAATATTATAAGTAGTAAAATTAAAGATAAAAAAGCAATGTGTAAGTCAAAATAAGATATGTTTGGAAGCATTAAAAATAAGATCACAAGAACTGACATCATGGAGTAAAATTCATATACATTCCAATCATCGCATTCATAATTTATATATAAATTCTAATTATTTTACGTTGACATCAGCTATTTATATATAAGTATACAAGCAGTTAAAAACAAATAAATTAAGAAAATGGTAAAATGCGTACTTACTTAAAACATGAATAAATTTATGAATTATATTGGCGTACGTATCAAAATATATTTAATACAAATTTCTGAATGATTTATGTAATTTGATAAAAAAGACAAATTCATAATAAAATGCAGCGAAAAAAATTTCGATGTGATTTACGCTTCGGCTTAGTTCGGTGTACTTTGTACTTCCTGATTTCTCGCACTAAAGTATAAAATGCATCATCCACTCCCATTCTTGTTTTAGCCGATGTTTCGATGCACGGAATTCCATACTGTTTAGCAAGTTCGCGAGCTTCATTCATATTCACCATCCAAGGTTGCAAATCACATTTATTACCAACTAGCACCATTGGTATTTCTTCAGCATCTTTAACTCGTTTTATTTGCTCTCTGTATGTATGAATATCATCAAAAGATTTTTCATTATTTACTGCGAAAACTAACAAAAATCCTTCACCGGTACGCATATACTGATCTCTCATTGCGCTGTATTCTTCTTGTCCGGCTGTATCTAAAATATCTAATAAACATGTTTCACCATCTATAACTACTTGTTTTCTGTAGGAATCTTCTATAGTAGGATCATATTCGTCCACAAAATGATTCTGAATTAACTGTATTGTTAAAGCACTTTTACCAACACCGCCGGCACCAACAACCACCAACTTGTATTCAGTCATTATTACTTACAATTAACGTATAAAATAACTCTGATTAACATGTTCAAATTAAATTTTATCAATAAATTATATATTTCATTTGCTAAACAAGAAACAAAATTTCAGTTAAACAAAACAGATTTAGTTAAAAGTATTTGTTAAAGTTTTATTTGGCTTCGAACAGAAATTTAACACTACATTTATTATTATAATTTGGATTTTCAAAAAATAAGAAAACTTTTTATACCATAGTAGAAAATTTACGATTTTTTTTTCGAATTTAATAATATCCCACAACTTGTAAATAACATATTTTAAGCAATTTGTTAAAAATAATTCTTGGCGTACGCCTCGTTTTATCGATAAATAGTTGTGCGCGTAGACTGGTACTGCTGTAGTGATTTTGAGTGTGTAGTTTAGTTAGTTGGACTAGTTTAGTATGGGTACATGGATAATTGGTTACCCGATGTTTGTTTTAATTAGGTAATTTTTTTTTAAGTGCACGTAATAATTTTTTTTCCTTGAAAGTAAAATGGCTGTATCAAAGCATCAGGCAGGTGTCGATGAATTGTTTGATGTTAAGAATTCTTATTACATTGGAAATTATCAACAGTGTATAAATGAAGCTCAGAAAATAAAGGTATAATGTTGTTAAATGTTCTGTTTCTATTAATGATTTTTATATGTTTATAATGTAAGTTAGTAAACAAAGATATGTTAATATAACAAGCTTTTACGTGTTTACATATAGTTTGCTAAATTATGGAAATCAGATTTACGAGTTTATATAAAAATTAATCTCACTTTGTTTTAAAAAAATTATATTTTTTATGTTTACAATTATGTAACATATAGGTCGAGTTTATTTTTTAAATCAAAAATTTCCCAACAAAAAATCAGTCCGTTATATACCATGGAACATCACTTTTTTGGACATTAATATATCTACAACTTTTCACTCATTATTTCTTTTAGTTCACTTGTTTTTTATTTTCTTATTAACGATCAATCAATTGGAAAGAAAACTCGTAATTTGATTTATGCTGATGACTTTGTCATTTACTATTAATCCATAAAGTTATGAGTTCACCCTAATTGAGATGTGCTTTCTACTTAAGAATTTGGGAGCACGTGAAATAAAAATGACTATTTTTGGATGTCAGAAAAACACATATATGACGTGTAACATTACAAAAATTTAACGTATTGAAAGAAAACATTGGAGGAAATTTTTAAATTAGAAATAGAGTTATCGTATGAGATAATTATTAGTGGCGTACTTATGAACATGATTTTATGATTAATATGCTTGTATCTTATATTTGTTTTGAGAGCGGTTTCACGTTTTGAGCATTTGAAGTTTATATAATTCTACTATTGCTTTTAATGAATATATATAACTTAAATGTAGCAGCGTAACTAACTTGAGCACTAATTGTAACTAGAATCGATAACATATTTCACGTTGACAATACATTGGATATTTGTTTATATTTATTCTTGTATTTGCTACACAAAGTTCAATATTATTTTTTTGTATAGCATAAGTTACAATTTTCATTTATAATTATTCTTTAAGGTTGCCAATCACAAAACCTGACTATTTGAGTTAGTGTTTAATTGTAAGAGATGAAACTTGTTAGATGTTTGCAATTTTTTAATTACGGATCGCATCAAATTATTGAAAGTATTAATATGAAGAATTGATAATCAGAATAAATATTCTGTTTAGTAATGAATTTTAGTTGTTTTATATAAGAAATTATTTGATTTGTCTAAAAATGTGTACTTTTTTTATTTGTGTTACTACTAGTACATAAACCCTGGGATCATTATTTAAAGTATTCGATTTTTTCCTACGTTTAGTTTTATTCCTTTTCTATTAGGTTAATCAGAGTCCTTGTTTAAAGCATTTTGTTGGGTTTAAGTATTTGTAGAGAAATATGAGAATGTTGTCTTCTATTTTTCACTTTAATTTTTGCCAAGAATGGAAGATTTTTCCATTTGATCTGATTAAGCTTTTGTTTATCAAAGGTGTTAGTGTAGATTGAAGGATTTCTAAATTTCAGAAAGTGGCGATACTGTTTTGGGGGGTTTGGTATGAGTTCTGGAAAAGGTTCTTTGTCTGACAGTCCTTGAAACTTATTATAATTTCATTTTGAAAATACATGGGAATTAGACTTATTCTATCAACACGTTGAGTTCTTTGTGAATACAATTGTATTATTTATAGAAACGTTTTCCAGTCAGTAATCAGTTCATGGGAGTTCAATGGAGTTTTTAAGTATATACAAGACTTTTAAGATATGAGAAAGTTATTTGCATTCTCACATAACTCGTTTAATGGAAATAAAAACGATCGGCCAAAAAAAATAATCGAACCATTTTTGAGAGAACATAAGTTATTATAAACTCTGTAATGGTTCATACTTAAACGCTGAATTTTTTATTTGAAAAATACAGCAATTAATATCATCATATAATTCATTATTTGAATGTAGGTCGACATAAAGAAAACCTAATTTTTTTAGACGGTTATCATGAACTTAACAAATGATAATTTACAAGATTGTTGCGTCTTATTTCTAAATTTCCAAAATTTACTTACTAATTTAATGTTTTTAATAAATTCTTAATATAAAGTAGGAAATTTATTATAAATAAGATTATTGGTGTATTACTAACGCTGGCATCCTTTATGAGCTAATTCGTTTTTATCTTCATTTTCAGAGATAACTGATTTCATATTATACGTAACAATACGTTTGTATGCTTGCTATTTAAAGTATCATATGTTCTTGATATTTCCTTCATAATGTTATCATTGTTACCTACGTCACCATTTCCTTCCTTCTCCTTTGCATCGTTCATACGGATATCACTGCGCGTCTTATACGATGATAGTGATGTGGAAGAGACAAAATATATATTTAACGTATAAAAACGAAATCAGCGTTAGATATTGAGGTGTGGATGGACACCACTCAATATGTAGTTAAACCGTATCAACCTCATGATTAAAGTAAAGGATAAGTTTCTCATCACCACCTCGGTTGAGAGACTGATGCCAGTTGTGGATGTGGTGAGGTGCGTACTCGAAAAAAAATTACTAGCGCAGACTTCGGTCATGTAGTTAAATCAATCGGAACATTGTTCAAGAATACATACAGCGATTTTACTATACAACAGTAATGATGATTTTATCCTCTCGTGTCTTAGTCTAAACATAAAACTGGAATATAATGTTTATTTTAATTAAAAATCCCCGAAATAATCATTTATATTTTTATAATTCTATTAAATTTGTTTCGATTACTGTTGTGTAAAGACTTACGAGTTTTGGGGTTATCATTATAAGAATTATAACGATTCTTAGACGTAGTTACTGTCGTGTGTGATGATTACGGATTGCAGCTAAATGTTTCAAAAACAAAATATGTAGTAATTGAAAAGACAAATATGAAGTCACCTACAGAACTATTTACCTAGGTTGCAACATAAATAATCAATGGGACAAGCAAAGAAAGATAAAAATTCGAATTGAAAAAGCTAGAAGTGCATTCCTAAAATTAAAGCAAATGTTATGTAGTAGAAATATAAAGTTAGATTTGAAAATAACATTAATAAAATTCTAGAGAAATTCTCGGTATGTTCGGTTCTGAAAGCTGGGTAATCACAAAAGCGACGGAGCAAAAATTGGATACCGTTGAAATATAGTTTTACCGTTTCGCATAAAATGGGAATATAAAGTACGCAACACGGAAGTTGCAACGTATGAATAAATGCGACGAAGTTGTAAGTCAAGCATTGTAAACTGAAATATTTTGGTCATGTAAGCGACGCCCAGAACGATACAGTCTGTTTCTTCATGTGTTAATGTAGTGGAAAATTACCGGAAGAATACCACGAGTAAGAAAAAGGGCAACCGGGTTACGTCGGATTGGTACAAGTTACCAGTGATAATTTTATTTCGAGCAGCTTTAGACAGACGTATGACTGCCAGCATATTAGCCAACGTTCGATAACGGACACAGTACTATTATATATATATATATATATATATATATATATATATATATATATATATATATATATATATATATATAAAATTTAATATAGTTAGCGATTAATATTTTATGCATGTTTCTTAGATTATTGATATTTCTTCGTTTTTCCCGACTTGATTTATTGTAATAGTGCACATCTTTAGACATGGAATTGGAGAAAAATATATTTTTATACAGAGCGTACATAGCCCAGAAGAAGTACGGTATTGTTGTAGATGAGATTTCAAACAATTCCCCGAAAGAATTGCAAGCTTTAAAATTTTTAGCAGAATATTTTACGTCTCCTGCAAAGTAGGTTGCTATATTTACTAAATATTATTATTATTATTATTGTCTTAAACATGTTATTTATGAAAAAATGTAAATTATTGCAATGGAATTAACCTGTACAAAATATTTTACGGTATATTGGTTTTATTTAAAACTTGTTACATATTTCAAACGCAACGTAATTGAGTTGTATGTTGCAAATTTATTTATCGGACTGTACTGTACGTATTATATATATTAGTTTTATCCAGTTGAGATATGTATGTATATATAATAATGATATACATATAATAGTGAATAGTTGCTCATTAAATATTGATATTAACAATGTATTTTTGTCATGTACTTTATATTAATTTAGAAAAAACCCGTCAGTTTTTTTTCTTATTGTCATTATAGTAAAATTTGTTAGATCTATTGTTAATATAAAGTCATCTTCGTAGTTTTATCTTGGATTTTAAACCTATATTATTTGAATATGAAATTAAATGAAAACGATGAAATAATATATTGGTTTAGCATTTTTTTGTTTATTCACTGACACAAAATTTCAATATTTATATTCGCGTGAAAACGGTTTATCACATATGATTTCTATACCTAACCGGATGCAATAACTCATTTGTAATATCAATTGTTTTCGATAATTTATATTTTCGATTTAGAGAACAGATATTAGAAAAGTTTGTGCAAAAAATCGAACAGTATGGAGACGGTAATGGTTACGTGACATTAACAGCTGCCATATTATACTTATGTGAAAATGAATTAGAAAAAGTCTTTAGACTTCTTCATAATGTAGACGAATTGGAAGCGTAAGTTTTAAGTACCAAAAATAAGTTAGTTAATGTAACCCTTATGTAAAATTTCGTAAAATTCTTATTAAACTAAAAATATTATAATCGGGTTTTATTGTCTAATTATTGTATAATTTGAAAATGATTTATATGTAATGTGTGATTTTTTGTAAAAATATCCGCTAGGAGACTTATGTTAATTCAGCTGTATATAAAAATATTTCGGTTTGATCTGGCGCGTAAAGAACTTTTAAAAATGCAAGAAAAAGATGAAGATGCTACTTTAACTCAATTAGCTCAAGTTGCTATTTATTTGGGAGAAGTATGTATCGAATTTTTATTGCGTTATTGTTATTATTTTTTTACGTTTATAGCAAATATTTAATTTTTATGTGAAATTAATAATTTGAATAATCTGGAAATTAAGTTATTATAAGACTAAGACGTGCACACTATGTTGTAAATTTAATATTATTTACAGGGTTACGATAAATTGCAAGATGCCTACTACATCATACAAGAAATTATCGACAAATACGGAACAACTGCAAATTTATTAAATATGCAAGCGTCCTGTTTTATAAGTCAAAGGAAGTACGAAGAAGCTGATTCTGTTTTACAGGAATCGATGGAGAAGGATAGTAACAATTCGGACACACTAATAAATTTGATAGTATTATCAGGACGCTTGAATAAGCCCTCCGAAGTAAGAGAAAATTATTGTTTTGTCTTGTTAAATTCCTAATAAGCGACTTTTGTAAATGATGATCAAAAATTTCTAGCCTCTACACCGATAAAGTACATTTTTTTTTCTTGTAGAATTAATATAGTCGTACAAAAGATTGAACCCTCAATTTTATACATATTTTACTTATTAAAATTTTTACTTATAAAATGCAGATTTTTATATTCACTTTTTTCACTGTAACGGTTACTCAAATGGTTAAATGATTGATATAAATTATAAATAAATAAAAAAATAAAACTTTATTTAAAAATAGCGACCTTGTACATATCTATTTTTGAAGGTAGAATTTGAAAT
The DNA here is from genome assembly GCA_032883995.1 of Coronaproctus castanopsis. NCBI lineage: Eukaryota > Metazoa > Arthropoda > Insecta > Hemiptera > Monophlebidae > Coronaproctus > Coronaproctus castanopsis. The sequence continues at coordinate 26,113,637 of CM065052.1, read as the reverse complement.
AATCTTCAAAACATTTGAATATTGTAACGATTTTACAAAATATAATTGATGTGTTTATCGTCATAAATTGTGTCATGTCACATCTTTATTAAAAATTTGGTGTCATATTTTGAATTCTGAAATATAACTTAATGAGTAGCCCTGAATAACGCAACCGCATCAATATATTATTTTAAACCCGGATTATATATATATGTGTAGGGTGACCTAGAGAAGGTGGCAGTTTTGTTCGTTTTTTGAGGAACTCAAAAATTGCTCGACCAAAATTTTTGAATAAAATCTTGTTTAAAAATAGGAAAACGAAAGATTACCTTACAACCATTTGTGAAATACGATATCGTTCAGATGATCGCCATTTGCAACAATACAACCATTCAATCTTTACAAAAGTTTTTTCCGAGCATATGTCGCTGAATTTTTGAAATTTCTTCAGAAATCCGAGTTTTCAGGTCTTCCATATCTCGTGGACGCGGCTCTTAAGATATCCCTAAAAAAAAATTCGCGTAACTTTGAATTATTTTCGAAACTCTCTTAGCACTGTCGCGATCGATTCACACCGAAAATGTTCCACGCAAAGGATACCATAATAACTGAAATTGGACAAAATTTCGTTGTATCACTGTTACCAATTGCGCTATTCGAAAAATAAAACCGTCCGTCTTTTCTGAGTCACCGTATAATATATATATATATATATATATATATATATATATATATATATATATATATATATATAATATATATATATTGCAATAAGGTTTCCTATGTTAAGTGACGGTATTTATAACGATATTACCATCGTTTCGGCAGTCTTAAAACAAAACTTTTAAATCTATGATAGGCGGTTAGTGGGTGTTGATTAAGGCTGTGAACTGTTATCGGATGCGTTCACATAATTTTTTTGTCACTGCGTATCCATTGCTGATGGCCGTTCTTTTCTTCCGTTTACCTTAAAGTTAATTTTAGGCAGCTACTTACGTAATGTCATCCCTTTACTTGCCATAGTATGTCAAAACAATTCCTCATACAGAATAGTGATTAGCGTTCTCAGTTTAATTCTTGTCGGAGTGATTTATCCATTTTTTTGCTGTTCTATGCGACGCTCGGAATTTTTTTCATTCGAGTTTTTGGATCAAATAAAAATACCGACAAAGCAACAAAATAATCTTAAAATACTAGATGTCGAAAGTTTTTCGCAGCTATTTAAGTATTTGTACGTATTCACGTGCAAACATGTAAAAAAATGTAAAAACGCGTATATTTGATATTATATTAAAAAGTTATAATAATATTTAATAAATGTACCGGAACAAATGCACTCTCCATTTATGAATTAAAAATTCGAATAATACAAACTGGTAAATAATAAATATACAAGATAAAAATAGTATTGATGGAAAAATCAGACAAAAAACCATCACAAATGAAAAGCGGTAATTTAAAAAATAATAAATATAAGTTTAATTATATAACGAATATGTAATATTATTTGTAAGTAATGGAAACGAAAGCAAACAAATTATTATGACGTTATGAGAATAATACATTATGTTTAATGCGTCGATGCTTATACTTAATATAATACTTAGTTCCCTGGAATCGTAATTTCCTATTGCTGGAAGTAAATTATTACGGTGCACACTACATTTGAGAAAAAAATTTCGGGATAGTTTGAGGATATAGTCTTTTACATATGGTATCTGCAGAGCACTATGCGTATATGAATTTTGTGAGGTAACTTGCTTATGTTCAGCTAAATAAAATTGTGCAATTGTTGGTATAGTTCGAATATGTTTATTTTATTTAACAGTTGTTAAGTTGGATTCGGTTAATGCCTTTATAAGATATAAATAAATATCAACGTGATTTATCAGAAATAATTATGTATATCGTAATATTTTTAGATGACAATGGTATAGTACGTTATGTATAAAAGTTATCCAAGTTTGTTCATCAACCTGAAAGTAGTAGAATTTTACGTATATTAACTCATCTAAGAATAAATTATCTAACAAGAAACGTTCGTTTCTAATTGCTCATTTATATTTACCTATATTTTCTATATATATGCTTATGAAGTTTTTAATATTGCATAAACTATATATATATATATATTTTTATACAGGTGGTCAATAGGTACTTAAAACAATTGAAAGAAAATGATTCCAATACGCAATTCATTAAAGATTTCCTCGCTAAAGAAGTCGAATTTGATAGTTTATGTTGCCAATACGAACCTCCATCGTCATGAGCATAAGGATAGTTTGGATTTGCGACAGAAAAATATTGAATATTTCAAACGTGCGGCGCTACAGTTTCTATAATATGTAGTTATTCTTATTTTTAATATTATTTTCGAATCATTTTTCATAATATGTACTTAGGGGGAGTCATTATTGCGTCTGGATAGCATTTAAGAATTAAGACGAAGTCCTATAAGAGTCAGATTCACGAATAAGCTGATAATTTATCGAATTGTTTGTTCAGTCCGCAGCCTTTTTTTTTTCGTTTTAAAGCAACTGTATCTTAGTGTCGTGTATTTTGAAATAAATGTGAATCCATTTATCTGCGTCATAAATACGTTATTAAGAGCTTTTACATAAAAACTTACGTAAAGTATCCGAAGCAAGAAGTCAGTTTAAAAAAAAAAAATATTTTGTGGTTTTAAAATCTATAGGCTAAACTTCGAATGACTTTGTAGAGGAACATTTTAAATGTATTAAATTCCGTTGCGATTTATGTGAAAAAATAATTATACGCGTCCGAAATTTCTCTCTTCAAGATATTATTTTTTAAATGCCGTAGTCATAAAAAAGATAGTTCCAGTTAAATTTGCTGGATGTCATAAAAATCGTTAAGCTTCTAATTTAAGGAAATTGATAAATTAATTTGTAGTGTTAGTTAGATTTTGATATAAAATCGAAAAGTCCGTTCAACAGAACTTTTTTACAATGTATTCGGAAGGTTTATTCTTTTCTAAAATGGTGTTGATAATGATTTTTGTTTTTAATACGATTATTCAGTCTCGTACACTAAATTTGTAATGTTTATAATGTTTGTTGTAAATTGGTTCTGAAAAACCGTATTCAAATATTAAGCTGCTAGAGAAATTGCCAATAGAAATTCCGGTTTTTCTACGAAACGAATAATTAACTGTATTAATATAATCAAATCGATATGATATTACGAAAATAAATTTTATAAACTAAGCTTCGTATATAAATTTTCTAGGATGGGAGAAAATAATTCGGATAAAATTAAACAAAATTTTATTTACTTAATAAATAAGTTCCAACTGGCGGCAATAAATAATTTAATAACGCCATTTGGTTACTTTACTTCTTCCGATTCATTTATACGCGTACACACACATACATACATACACAGTGTTAAAGTAACTTCTGTTATCGTATGAGAAAATATATAAAAATTATCGAGTTTGTAATTAATAATGGATGGAAATTTACGCATTTGCATCCGCCTCCGTGTTGCATAGCTGCAGGTATTTCGCCTGAAACGTGAAAAAGTAGTGATTTTTTAGAAATATCATTTATTTCGTGTAAAGTTGCAATAATCGTATGAAAAATTATTAAATTTTTTTAGCGTTTTTTTTTTTTTTAAATAAATAATAATTATTGGAAAAGCTGAAGTGTTATAGAAAATTATACGCTATTCGAGCGTCTCTGAATTTTACCATAATTCAGTCCAGATAAGATTCATGTCGAAGATATAGTGAGTAGTGTGGAAAGTTGTCTTAGAAATCTTTCACCAGACAAGGCAGAAATTATAAAACAAGATTGCTCCATAATATTAAGACAACGTAAACGTCCCAGATCAAATATATCTCGGACTGAATATATGGCCTTGAAGTAATTCAGAAATAACTGTGTGTAAGGCTGACAAAAAGGTAATGCTATAGTTATTATGATTACAAAAGTAAAGAGTTATTAGAACAAGGTCTTTATGTGAAATTAGAAAAAGATCTACTTAATAGGATTACTGCTAGAGTATTGAGATTAGTAATAAATGCAAGCACTAAAAAGGAACTGGTTTGCCATATACCTACCATGCCAAGGATTTATGGAGTTCAAAAAATATACAAAGTTGGCTATCCATTAAGATCGATAGTAACAGTCCTATTTATAATCTAGAAGGTTTTATAGCTAAACAGCTGAAGTCACTAGTAGGTAGTTTGTTATTTTATACACAGAGTTCTATGAAATTCGTTGAAAAACTGAAGGAAATCAAATTGGAACAAGATTTGGTAATTAGTTTTGATGTAGTTTCCTTGTTCACAAATGTCCCACTATAACAAACTACAGAAATCATAAAAAAGAAATTTCAGGGGAAATTCCAGAATTTATAAAAACAGTAACTGCTGATAGTTAGATGGAATGTTTTACAAACAAATAGAAGGTATGGCAATGGTATCAAGACTGGCTCCAATTTTTGGTAACATTTATATGGAAGAAATGTACGTAAATAACTGGAATCCCAAGTGTTGGTTCAGGTATGTGGGTGACACGTTTGTAGTATGGCAACATGGACGAAAGAAAATAGAAGAATTTCAAACAAGTTTAAATAATTCAATCCTGCATAAAGATACCATATATCACGAGAACAACAGATAGGATTGCCAGGGTGTTGCGAAAAAATATAAGATCGGTATTTGATACATATAAGGAGGTAAAGAACTTGTAAAATAATAAGGATAAAATTCCCGATGGTCAGATGTGTATAAAATTCCTTGCTCTTATGGAAAATACTACATTGGACAAACTGGAAGGTCTATTAATACACGAATTAAAGAGCATGTTGCAGATTGTAAATATAAACGTATAATAGGTCAATCAGCAGTGGCAGAACATCTAATTATAGCTGGTCATTCTATAGACTTCAGTGTGAGGAAGGTACCGGTAAAGGAGCAAAAATATGGGAAGCGAATAGTCCGAGAGGCTATTGAAATAGAGAAGCATGATAATTTCAACAGGGAAGATATATTTCGGCTTCCTGGAAGCCGGTATTAGTAAGTAATAGAGAAAAATTAAAATATCCCCAAACGTTGATTACAGAAGAATTGACCCAGTGCAGAATTAGTAGGTGATGGATCACCTGATGGTAGGACCGAATTTACCAAAAACAATGCAGAAGTATTAGGTGATGGAACAGCTGACGGTAGGACCAATCACAGCCCTGGACATATAAAGTTCCGATTAAGAAGTACCTATAAAAGGAGCACGGGTATGCGGTTTAGTTCGTTTTTGATGATGAGTGGTGCCGGTCCACTCGAAATGTTAAATTCTATCAATAATTCGGACGTGATTGTCACCGAAAATAAATTTAGATGGATGGTAAACAACCACGAAAGTTTTAATAAATGCTAAAACAAATTTAAAATATACATCAAAATATCAATAATTACCAAACAATTTTTTCCGAGTATAAGCCAATTTAATAAGGTTATATTTATATCGAATTATTCCAATACCCAGTTCATTATTGAACACGGATATTAGTTATATAAATATAAACCAGCGTGTTCAAATAGATGTATCATTTGTAATCGAACTGATAATATTAAACATGTACTGTTAGGACGCGGCTATAGTTTTCACAGATACTGAAACTATTGAACTCGTAAATGACTTCATAAATAGGTTTGACGTTAGCCGACAATTATCATATTGAAAACGGTTCTCCGGTTTAAAAAATACAAATATAGGCGCTAAATAATCGTTTGTTATAAAGATAAGTTGTAAGATTTAATTTATATACGGTTCACATAAGTAATGCTAAATACGTTACTACCTTAAATAGCTGAAGAATGTTATATTCACGTACGAAAATAACAAGTTTACAAAGGGAAAGAGAATGACAAAATGCAATCGTTCTAAATTAACATTGCTTTTAAAATCACTCTAAAATTCGATTATTATTATGAAAATTGATATACCCACCGTTTAGCACTTGTACAGTGACGGATGTATCCGCGATGTCTGATAAGGAACACGTGTAGTTACCCGAATCGGTTGTTTTAACGTTCGCAACGTACAAGGTACTTTTAGCGCCATCGGGAAATATCTGAGTTTTGACGCTGTAATTAAATAACTAGGTGAAATTCTTCACAGAATGATTTATTTTTCAACTAAATTATGTTTATAATTATTATATGTATGGGTGTATGTATAAGTTTGATTCTGATGAATGAAGCTAGTATAACTTGAAATACAGTAAAACCCCTCTCGTCCGCTGACGGCTGGTATCCTATAGTGCTCGAGTCAAATTTTGATGATTTGAAGCTATGAAATCTCCTTCAACATAAAATATGTTATCTATACAATTGACGAGTACGTCCATCACGAAGTAGTAAGTCTAGAATTTCATCATCTGCTAAACAAAAATCTATAATTGACTTTTTTCTAGGCAAGTTTTTTTTACTACGTATATATAAATATATACGGTATTCATATTTTTCAATAACAGCTCTTACGGAATTTATTGCAATTTTTTTACTGTAGAAAACAGTAAGATAATTTTTGAGTTCGAAGATTATTTTATTTTACTGTAAATCAAACTTTTTTTTTTTGTTGAGTTCCGATTAAGTCTCACCAGTAACGGATTAGAGGGGGTTGTACCGTATTTATTTTTAGTTTTATCGGCGACGAGTTTAACAGTAACGATGGTAATAAAAATCAATTACGAAAATGTGTTCGTATGTTCATACCATGTACAAACGCAACACATGTACGTGGCGACATCGTCACGCATCATTCATGCTGGTGTAGACTAGGTATAATACTGAGAGACGTGAATTAAAAGAAGCATTTATTAGTATTTATATTTAGATAGACAATAAATAAATCTAAAATGATTATTAACAAATCAAAATAACAAAGTTAATCGCTATAAAAAATTTTAACGCAAAGTTTTTCGACAATCACGTCATTTTAAAATAATTTTTATAGTGATTAACTTTGTTTTTATTTTGTTTTGTTAATTTATAAAATCACTACTCTCCAATACATTAACATTATAATGATTACAATATAGATTAAATGACGGCCAATAGTGTAGTGTTTCTGATGAATGAAAAAGGTAGAAACGTGTATAACATGCTTTATTAATTATCACGTCTTACAACATAATAAGGTAAACAGTGCTACCACTATTAATACATAAAATTATATGCAGAGTTTGTTACACTTAGCACTCCCCCTCAAACTCAGCACATAATAATTTATATATTATAAACGATAACGAATTATAAAATATTTATATAAGCCCATTAAATCACTAATTTGAACAAATTCCAACTGCGGCAATGATTTCGTTAACCATCAGCCTTTTGCTGTTTAGTATTAATAGATTTAACTTCTGTAATACCTTTCTAGATATAAGCACGAATGAAATGATAGCGAATATCGATGTGTTGTTTCGTTCTCTTAGTGCCTTCAACCGCTTTACTATTATCTTCGAAAACGACACATCTAGTGTTTAAACTGAGATTCTGTAACACTCACTAATCGTTACAATCAAATATACTCTGCTTCCATAGAACTCAGACCAACAACATTCTGCTTTCTTGTTTCCCATCCTACTAAATTACCATATACTTCAATCATAAAACCACTAACTGATTTCCTATTTAAACGATCTGCAGCATAATCGGCATCTGCATATCCATTCAATATACTCCCTTTTCCATGAGTATACATTAATCCAACATTCACAGTATCCTTTAAATATCGAGAATTCTCTCTTTAAAGTTTTTCGACTTCGTCGGATTTTTTTGGAAACGACTTTCTAGTAAGGTTCTTCACATATTTCATTCTTCGTACATTCATTCGATAAAAATTCGCCTCCATTAGCGTAGCAATAGGTCTACATTCCAACATACGATAATCGATCAATAACCCAACAAAATCAATTTGATGTAATTTCATTGTCGATCCATCACGTAAAATATTAAGTATCAACAAATCATACATCTTAATAATGACATTCATTTCTCCCAAATTGTCAGATACTAGCCAAATGTCGTCAATATACGCTAGAAGATAAGTACACCTCCCATTTGTAATTCGTACATACAAAACATCTATCCGCTTCTGATTGAAGAAAACCTAATTTTGACAAAAGTTCATGTAATTTCTCATTCCACGACTTTGATAATCTCCGCAGACCATAAATTGCCTTATTCAACTTACATACACGACTCTTATTATTCTTAAAACCGGGTGATTGTTTTATCACAACTCTATCCTTTATCAAACCATTAAGAAATGCCGTTTTAAAATTCAATTGACGAATATGCATATCACGTTCATTTGCTACAGATAGCACACTTTGTATTGTAGTTTTTTTTGTACTACAGGAGCATTATTTGAAGTATTATACTCTTGAGCAACCAACCTTGTCTTATATCTACCTAACATTTGTTTTTAATCGAAAATACCCACTTCGTTCCAATTACCTTATCTTACTATTTTCTGAGTTCTATACATTATTTTCATATATTGACTCCAATTCCTCAAACAATGTATTATTTTACTTTTCCTATTCCTTAGAGTTCATGGCTTCTTCATAATTTTATGGTACTTCATCTAAACTCGCATAATTAATCTCCAACTCATAATCATCAAATTTCTTTGGTATAAACCTCTGCCGCTTTCCTCTTCATTCTGATCTCTCTTCCAACTCATTTTCTCCATTTTCACTAACCTTCTTCTCATTGTCTTCTTTATCATATTTTTTTTTCATCATTTATCAAATTATTTGCACAACTAACATTCATGTCCTTATACATCTTCGCTTCATGAAATTCTACATTACTCGTAAATTTAATTTTATTTTCCTCATGCAACAACACTTTATAAACTTCTCGAATCCCTACGAAATAACCTCTTTCACTTTTTGCATCAAACTTTCCACTTTATCAACAAAGCTGTCTTCTTAGGACTAGGACGTTTACCATAAAACAATTCAGCCAGAGTTCTATTACTACTCGTTCCTCATGTAATACTCCTATTCACTATATAATTAGCATATTTTATTGCTTCCTTCCAAAATTCTTTAGGTAATCTACTCTCAATTAACATAGCACGAGCCTTTTCACAAATAGTCCCATTAAAACGTTCCGCAACACCCTTTAGTTGAGCCTCATATGCTTAAGTATAATTAACACGAATACCTTTATTCCTACGATACTCCAAAAAAACTTTATCACGATACTCTTCTCCTCGAGCGCATCGAATGTTACAAATCTTCTCATTCAGCCAAGTAGAAATCCACTTTTCATATTCTTGAAATTTTTCGAACATTTCACTCTTATTTTTCAAAAAATAGATTGCTTTAAAACCTGTATAATCATCAATAAAAGATACAAAATATCTATACTCATCTCTAGAAATTGGATTAATCGGACCACAAATATCCGTATGTATTATTTCTAGAGGACGAGAGCTAGGAAAATTCACAGTTGTATTATACGGATGTTTACGTTTTGCTAAAACACAAACATCACATTCGTCATTACACGTGTTAAGCTTTCCTACAACTATTAAATCATCTAAAACATCCTTAGTAATAATTTCTTTCAATATATTATAATTTAAATGACCAAGTCTACGATGCTATTTATCTAAATCTTTGATATCAGTAGATGGATAATTTCCGTAATTCGATTCACGTTGATTTAACAACAAAAATTTAATAAAATATAAACTATTTTCCCTCTATATGTAGTTGCATAGATTTCATCGTTTTTGCAAATATCAATTTTTCCATCCCCCGACTTTCATGTTAAACCCTTTTATTTAAATTTGAGACATAGACAATAAATTACGATGTAAACTTTTTAGATATAAAACGTTACTAATTAAGATTTCTTTCCCTGATTCAATACATTTAATATCTATGTCACCATAAGAATCACTAACTAATTTTCTAATATTTTCGGCATAATTAACAGATACATTATTATCTAAAATTCGAATATTATGTAAAACACTATCTTTTACCATATGTTGATTACAACCACTATCAAGAATAAATGTTAAACAATTTTTTTTTCATAGTTTAACTCAGTATTACCTGCGTACACAAAAAGATTCTTCTTTATCGCCTTCACGAATAGCTAAATTTGCATTACAACTAGTATTACCACTATTATTTCGATCATATTATCCAATATGATCCGTAACCATAGCACTGAATATTCTTCCAATCGAACAGTTGTTGTTGATATTGATTACCATTGCGATGATAATTTCGCCGCCGAAGATAATTTTCTTGTTGACTATATCGATACGAATTACCACGATGTCCGCCTAGATATCTATTTGTATTTCTTCTACTACCACGACCACCACGCGTTACCATAAATGACGTATGCTCAGATTCATTCGGAGTTTTTACTTTACAATTTTAATTTGGTTTCAAAATCTACCAACTGGACCTTTATATCGACTAATGACAATTTTTGTCTATCAGATAATACTTCGATAGCAGTTACAATAGATTCGTATTTTTCAGGTAAGTTGTTTAGTAACTTTGTATATTTACTTTCTTCAATTGGTTCATTTTTTCAGCCAACTTCATTTGATGCATTAATTCATCAAAACGTGTTATTTCAGTTTTTAAATCCACATCGGGTTTTACTTTAAATTCACTGTATTTTCTTTCTAATAACAATTTATTACATAAATTGGTTTTTTCATACCTTGTGTATAATGTTAACCACATATCATACGCAGTTGTACAATCTTTGATGTTTTCGAGCATATTATCAGCCAAACAGGCGACTATTATCGTTTGAACCAAAATATCTTCTTTATTATCCCGTTTTGTCTGTTTCCTTCTCTATATGATTTCAACGCCAGCTGCACTCTAAATTTCCACGAACTAGAATTATTTCCATTAAAAGGTACAATATCTAACGTTTCAACACTAGTTGTCATGATTCTACCGTATCTCGTTATTAATACGCGAACGGTCCAAGACAAATTTCATATACAATACTAATTAAAATTAACATCATAATCTATAAAATAAAATTAAAAAACTTAAATAGCCACGGATTGCTACCATGATGAATGAAAAAGGTAGAAACGTGAATAACATACTTCATTAATTATAAACTCTTAATTAATATTAATATAATGTAAATGTAACATAATCGAACGACTTACAACGTAAAACAAGTAAACAGTGCTGCCGCTATTAATACATAAAATTATATGATTGTATACAGAGTTTGTTACACCTAACAGTTTCGTTCGTTTGTATGACAATGTGCATAAATGAAAATTATCAAAAATTATAAATCTTTATCGGTCAATTATTTTTCGGCGACTCTTCGTCAAGTGTATAGCGACGACGTGAAATCTAAAAAAGTTACCATCTTCGGCATGCGGGTATCTTAATAATACCATATTATGTGTAGAAAATCTGCATTTTTATGAAATATTTTTTAAACACATCAAATTTTATCTGTTTTGTATAAAATAAAATTCACCCGTAAACGACAAGTACAGCCAGAGTAAAATGATAACAGAATTACACTTACATAATGTAAAAGTGAATAAAAATAAATAATTTTATCTTGGGTCCGATTCATGTAATACTCATTTAATTATAGTACATTTGTATTATTTAGTATAACTTCTAAAATCCCGGAATGGCGATTGATGGGATTATTTTATTTTTTAATTTATTATTATTAATCATTTGGGCTAGTGGATTTTGAAAAATATTTAACAGTTTTTTCGGAAAATATTTTTTCTCATTTTAATAGGGCCCAATCACATTTTTGTCCTGAAGTTTGACCTGGCCGTGCTCCATAATTACATATTGGATGAAAAATTTATATACACACACATTTACAAAATTAACGCAAATATGATATTAAATCGAAAACAAATAATTTACATTCGTATTTGCCTATTATAATAGGTCAACACAGCTTGGGCTAACAAATAAAACTTTAAATTTATTCAAATCATACAACGGTCAGCGTGGGCTGCTACAAAAAAAATTAATGTGTCCGCACCTATTATCTATTACCCCGAAGAAATTAGAAGAGAAGTTACACTGAAACGGAAACTGAGGAATCCGTGGCAGATGTATAGAAATCTGACAATTAAGACGGCACTGAATAAGCAGACTAAGTTTGTAAAGTGCTTATTAGTAGACTTAAAAAACAAATCATTCAGAGAAAAGTTGTTAAACTTATCTCCATTAGCGAACGTGATTATTCCCTATGGAAGGCGACTAGAAATCTACAAAGACCTAGGCAAATTAATCTACCAATAAAAAAGCCAGATGGAAATTGAGCCCGAACTGATTTGGAGAAAGCAGAGGTATTTGGAAAATACTACGCTGATACATTTCTGTCATGGCCTGAAAACTCTTTTGCTTTTCCAGAAATACGGTGTTATGATGTGTCTAAACTCATTAAACTTACTTCCCCTGGCGAAATCAAAAATATAATAAAAACAAAAGCACTAGGATACGACCTGATTACAGCAAAAATTTTAAAAGAATTACCAAGGAAAGGTTTAATACTTTTAACGTGTATCTTCAATGCAATGCTGAGATTAACATATTTCCCAGTTCAATTAAAATTTTCACAAATCATCGTAATTAAAAAGCCACAAAAACTCGCAACAGAAACAAGCATCGCCCCATTTCATTATTGCCTGTGCTAAGTTGTACGAAAAATTACCCCTGAAAAGAATACTACCAATTATCTAAAACAAGTCACTAATACCTGACCATCAATTTGGTTTTAGGGAAAAACATAGTACAATAGAGCAGGTCAATCGAATAGTTAATGTGATTCGCTGATGACACAGCAATTCTTTGTTCATCTGCCGTAGAGGCACGTAAAAAACCTGCAAGAAGCAGTAATCAAAATCGAAACATGGTTTAAAACGTGGAAAATAAAGATTAATGAAGATAAATCAGCTAGAGTAATATTTACTAACAGAAGAAATCTGCCAACTGGACAGATAATTATGAATGGTGTTACAATCTCACAAAAAGAGCAAGTAAAATATCTTGGTTTAAATTTAGACAAGCACCTAACATGGAGAAAACATATAATAAAAAAGCGTAATGAACTAAACATTAAACGGAAACAAATGTTTTGGCTTTTAGGCAGACGATCGGAACTGTCTACTGATAATAAACTGCTTTTGTATAAGCAAGTTTTGAAACCAGTTTGGCGATACGGCTGCCAATTATGGGGTTGTGCCAAGAAAAGTAATATTGCCATTTTGCAGAGAGTTCAAAACAAAATCCTTCGGACTATTGTCGACGCACCGTGATATATAACAAATCACACTACAAGAAGCTCTCAAAGTGAAAACTGTAAAGGAAGAAATAGCAAATAGCAACAGTTGCTAAAAAATACGCCGTCCGGCTAGAGAACCACCCTAATCATATGACGATCTCCTTACTAGACAACTCACTCGTTATCCGCAGACTCAACAGAACGAATCCACTAGATTTATTATAAATATTATTAATATGTAAAATTATACTTAAGCACCCATCACTGGATTGGATGCTTCTCATGTCACATTATGCATTTAGCTAGGTGTAAATTAGCAATTTAATAAATCGATTAAATTAAAGAAATGATATACAAAAATTGTCTGTGAAATAACTTAAAATAATAATAACAAAATACATTTTTGACATTTATTTTTATCGTAGATCAATTTGACGATTTTTCTGTTAAGATTAATCTATGATAATCATAAAATGTAGATTTTTCTTCTAAACTATGTAGTAGACATCTTTTAAAATAGTTTCAAAATATCCTTTATTACTACACAGTTACGCTCATAATTTGACATTTGACATTATGAAATTTAAGCTTTTGTTATACGTTACGCGTATATATATATATATATATATATATATATATATATATATATATATAATATATTTGAAAAAAAGTTGTGTCAACGGACATATGCAATACCCAATTATTGAAAAAAGTAAATACGATTCCCAAACTGAAAGAACAATTAATAAAAGCAAAACCAATAATACTACAATGGAAAAAACCAGCTCATCTAGAATTACTAGACTGGTAGGCCTCTTTGTTCTCAAAATTAATCATATATCATCGAATAAAATCGTAAACAATTTTAAAGATGATCAGTTCAACTTTAGAAAAAAAAACAGAGGTACTAGGAAAGCTATACTTTCTCTACGTTTGATTATTGAAAAATCAATGGAAATAGTAAAAGCGGTTTATATCGCATTTGTAGACATAGAGAAAACCGTTGATCGTGTAGTTTGGAATATATTATTCAAATTACTAAAGAAACAGAGCATAGACTTAAGAGATCGGCGATTACTGTTCCAGCTGTATAGAAGTCAATCAATACTTATAGGGGAGAAAAAAGCAAAAATAGCTAAAAGCGCACGCCAAGGTTGTAATCTTTCGCCACTACTGTTCAATGCCTATATTGAAGAAGCAATGAAAGATTATTTGAAAAAAAAAACCAATAGTGGATTAAATATATATAGTAGGATATATAATACGATAAGATTTGCTGATAATATAGCAATAATAGTGGAAACCGACAAAGGCCTGATCCCTAAATGCGCTAAATGAAGCTCTCTACGAGAAAGATGTAGATTGAGCATAAATACTAAAAAGACCAAAGTAATGGTATGCACAAAAAACGGCAAAGTCCAAATATTCTATTGAATAACCAGAGCATAAACCGAGTGTCGGGATTTACATATTTGGAAAGTATATCATCCGGTGGTAGAAGCATGAATATATAAGGAGAAGAATAGCGCATTCAAAAAATGGTTTTATGAAAAAACTTTGTCAGAAAGCGGTTTATAAAGAGTTTTATCTGGAGTGTGGCGCTATACGGAGCAGAAACATGGACGATTTTAAAACTAGAAAATGATAAACTCCTGTCGAATGCTAAACATACTGTCGACGAGCAAAATTACCAATGAAATTACGAGAGATAAACGAGATATCCGAGACACGATAAATATGAGAAGAAATAGAATGTTCGGAGACACCTGATTAGACATTCGGAATGGATGACGACCTTAATCGAAGGAGTGATGAGCGGAAGACAAACTAAAGGCAGGCCCAAAATAAGATAACACGAATGAAATAAAAAACGAAGAAAGTTATGTCACTGTAAAAACACCTACTTGTTCCTGACAACAGATCTAAATGTAACGATTTATACTCAAACACATACAAGCATTATTTCCGAAATTGAAACCTGTACAAAACGAATCCAAGTGATTAATAAATTACCAACCTTTCACAATGAAGCGTAACAGCGAGCGCTATCTTCCGTATTCCGTAATAACTATAAAAAAGTGTCCCGTCAAAAGAGTGCGCCATTATTTGATACGGACAAATTATTATCCTTAATTTGCTTTTTGATTTTTTTTTTTAAACAACGCATAACTACTTTATACTCCACTTTTCCTGTGTCTCTGCCGGAAACACTGGTAACATGGAGGATCCGCTACTGTACACATATATATATATATATGTATAGTAAGTATTTACTGTCTAAATTGAAGAGTGATTTTCTTCCAATTGTGCAGTTGACTCATTTTCCTCACCAATCGCAAGTTCTTCTTTTCCATGGAAGACGGAAATCGAGTGCTGTTGTGGAATCCGGATACGGTTGATTGTGATTACACGAAACACGTGTTAACATTCTTCAATTTATACGTTAATCTTAATATTAAATTACGAATATAACGTTGATTATTATTACTTTTATGATTTCGTTTTTATGCGGAAATAAATGATCGTTTTACCTTATACCTCCGCGAATCGTATCGTAATTTAATATCCGATTACCGTGTTTCCAAAATAACGAATTATTTTCATCGTTCGGTACTTTAGTTATCAAACATTTGAGTTCGATGGTACTTCCGACATCGTAAAATTTATTCTTAATCGGTACTCCTCTTTCATCGGCTATTTCTAAACGAGGTACTGTAATTATTCGAGAATTACGAATTTACTAAATTTGTATTTACAGTTTATACGTTGAATAAACAGAAAATAAAAAAATTTCACCTATAAATGAAAGAGTAAAAATTGACGTCGGGTATAAAATCAACAATTAAAAAAAAAAAAAAAAAAATATAGGAAAGGAGAAGCATCATATGTTCCAATGATGATTAGTATTTTCTCTTAAATATTGTTTTATGGCTAGCATATTTAATTACGTCAACATTTTATGGTACAGAGAAGACGGATGGTTTTTTTGTTTTTTTAAATAAAACTACTCTAGCAAAATTTTTGAATGTAATTTTATTTAAAAATGGAAAAAAACGAGAGATAGAGCTTACAATCATTTATGGAACACAATGTAGTTCAGATGACCGCCATTTGCAACGTTACATTCGTTCAGTCTTTTTACAACGTTTTCCAATGTTTTTTCGAGCATAGGTCGTTAAATTTTTGAAATTTTTTTAGAAATCCGAGTTTTCACGCCTTCCAGATATCGTCGGACGTGTTAAACGCGATTCTTAAGGTATTATCCGCATAAAAAAAAATCCCAACGACTTTTTTCAGTACTGCGAGTGTTTCTGGCGAACACGTCGCATCATCTTGTTGAAACCGTGTACGGCCCCGACGACGAAGTGAGGGAAACAAAAAACCGAGTTTATCATCTCGATACAGCGCATTCCGTCGACAGTTGAAAAAATAGGGCCCCACTATTCCCCACTTCAGCCCAGACGGTTACTCGCTCGCTGTGTGACGGCCCTCTGTTCGATTGAATTCGGATTAGATTCGGATCAGTAGCGGCAGTTCTGTTTTACGAATATAACTGAAAATGAACTTGGCCGCTCATCGAAAGATTGTTTCGACCTCTTCGTCTTTTTCGGCATTATTTCAGCAAAAACTTTTCGTTGTGCACGATCGGTACTTTTTAATTCCTGAGTTATTACCAGTTTATAAGGATGAAATTTCAAGTCTTCAGCGATATACGGCGAACAGATTCTCTTGTTTTAAAGAAGCCGCGCGATGACGAGCAGAGCGTTTTCGGCACTCCGAATAATCGCCGCCCGAACTCGACCGATGTTTGTAGGAGAACTTTTTTTTTTTTTTTTTGTTCGCTACGTTTCTTATTCGTTGCAGAAGTATCTCTCGTGTGTACACTTAACGTGCAGCACGCTGTTTGTGCACTATTAAAAAAAATCGTCTATCTTTTCTGGGTATTTCTTCCGTTTATTTCGCATTTAATTTGTTATTTATTACTTTACTATTTAATCCTTACATCGAGTACTGATAGTTTCTATTGGAAAAAATGTAATATAATTCTTATTTGCTTTATCTAAAAGCAGTCATCCTGAAATCTGTGTAGTGTATTTATTTTAAGTTGAATTCGCAAAAGAACTTTTTAAATTACGATAACTATTTTTACGTCTAGCATTTAATTACTTTTATTCGAGAATTACACGCTCTTTTAACGGTCTAAACTATTATTACCAGTTTATTTTAAATATTATTTCCAGAGTAGCATTTAATTACTTTTACTTCCACCGTATATTTCGCATTTAACTCGTTATTTATAACATTATTTAATTTTTGAATCGCGTACTACCGATTTTTTGTTAGTTTATATGGGAAAATCTACTATAATTCTCATTTGTTTATTTAAAAACATCGTATTGAAAATTGTATAATTTTTTTTTTTTTAAATTAAATTCATAAACGAATTATTGACGTTAATTATTCTCATTATTATTATTATTATCATCACAAGATGGGATTTGCAAAGATAGAATTACATTATATTTAACAGTGTTTTCAATTTTGTGGTGAACAAGACAATCAGGGAGGGTATTTTAAAGTTTGAACACAGCGCGTAATAGTTTCGTAATGTCGCGTGCGAATTCTTGAAGAAATTGTGAATTAAAAATCGAATAACTCTCTATTAGAACGCGATGACTTTAAACTAGTAAATTATACGTTTTCCGTTTGTGTGTGAATATCTTGAAAAAATATTTAAGAATAGTTTTCAAATCCTACAGAAATTTTTTTTTACCACATTCAAAATTAATTATTTCGAATCAAAGGTGTCCTGATTGATTTTTTTATATCGGGACTAGAATGTAGATGACGAGTTAAGAATAATTCCACACTGATTTAAGAGTAGTCTGTAAATTCTTTTTAAAATAAAAAATTAACGATATTTATTTTAAAAAATTATTAAACTAGTAAATTATACGTTTTCCGTTTGTGTGTGAATATCTTATATATCTTGAAAAAATATTTAAGAATAGTTTTTAAATCCTACAGAAATTTTTTTTTACCACATTCAAAATTAATTATTTCGAATCAAAGGTGTCCTGATTGATTTTTTTATATCGGGACTAGAATGTAGATGACGAGTTAAGAATAATTCCACACTGATTTAACAGTAGTCTGTAATTTCTTTTTAAAATAAAAAATTAACGATATTTATTTTAAAAAATTACAAAATTTACGATTTTTATTTAAAAACATAATAATAATAGAAACGTAACATTATGTTTTTCGTTATCGTAAAAAATTAGGCATAGCTCTACGTAACGTTACTATAATTTAAACTACGTTCGTATTTTTTCCTTGCGGCGTTTCGAAAACACTTCCAGTTTTCATTATCAAACTGAGAGCGGTTATGAAAGTGTAGGTATATTCATAGGATTGTGTTTAGACGAGCGCAATTTTGACTTATGATTTTCTAGTTTTCTAGATTTTTCGATGAACCAGCGCCCTGCTGTGTGTACATCTGTTTATCAATGTTTATAGTATTATGCGTGAGAACGGAGTTGTTTACTCGATAATCAGTTGTTTTTATACTAACTTGTTTTTTACCCATTGGGGCAATGGCCGGCAACCGCGTTGAATTAAGCTGGTGTGCGTGTTCTTTATTGAAATTTGCGTGTTTAAAAATTTCAACGAACAATTCTGGGGACCTATATTTATACATTTTTGATAAAATTTCAAAATTGTCAAATTGTATTTCGTGATTCCCTGGACACTGATGGGAAGCCATCGAATCGGATAACCATGCAGGGGTTTCAGAACAAAGCCCTCGGATTGATATACCGCGTATACCTTGGTACGTCACCAATAAGTTGATCCATCGAGATCCTGGGTATGACCATAGACGAGGTCATCGACAGGTGAACTCAAAATCACACGATGCGTCTGTATGGACACTGCAATGAGCTAGCAGCAGCGATCCCAAACAGATCGGTTACAAGACGTCTCAAGAGAATCAAGATTCAACATAGTGTAACTAAATAGGGTAGAATACACCAATAGGTGTGCTCCTCATACATAAGTTTTCTTTCAAATATTTCTTGATAGCCTTATTAGGCTAGGTAGAAATTGGAAAATAAAAAAAATTTCACACGATGTTTATTCAACGTCACGAGGTTTTTTATTTGTTCAGATAATTTAATCCTTACAGATAAGTTACAAAATTAATTTTAGAATAAATTTAGGTAAATGATTCGGTGTACAATATCCATAAGTATACTATTTAGTAATCTATCCGATACTTACTAATTACGGCGAGAAATACGCTAATGGCGATTGGTGGATGACTGGAAACTTGACATTCGTAATGTCCTTCATCCCTTTCGTTGGCGTATTGAATCTTCAGTTGCCAATCGTTCGGTTCTTTAAATATCATTTGGTAACGTAGATCGCTGCTATATATTTGTTGGCCATACGAGAGTAAATGCATCTTGTCTCCGATTTTTTTTACCCACGATACCTACGTACGTTTTATTAATCGCAAACGAACAATTTTAATTATTGTTAATATTATTATTATTGTTGTTATTATTATTACATTTTATTTTGCAGGCACCGGCTGCTCCACAGGAGATTAAAAGGAGTGACGTATATGAAATGCACTGTAGATATGATAGGATCAGTCGGTATTTAAGGTAAGAAAGGTGAGAAGATGTGCTTTATCACAAGGGAATGACATAAGACTTTAATCGGTCGAGGAATCGAAAGTTATGCTCTTCGATAAAAATTATTGATTTATTGATGTATTGATTTATTTAAAGTTTTACAATGTTCCAGTACATTTCGCCAATTACTGCACAGCGCGGTATAAGAAAAAACAATAAATATACCGCACACATACGTGCGAAAGAAAACGATATTATAATAAATGATCACACATTCATATACACATACACATAAACCTAAATGTATATGCGCACGTATATGTAAATTCTATCAAGTGCACAACGCAAATAATTCTGTACTTTCACATTGGTACGAAAACACAATAAATATATATGCAAGAGCACACTCGGATACATTCTGACATACACACACACACACGCATAATGTTATCACTTAGATAAAACAGGCTAGTCCAAACTCACGTTATTAAACCCTTAACGATTTTTCTCTAGAATGATTGTGAAATACTATTTCGGGATATGTTTGCTCTCTAGAGTGTTCTATAGTATAAATAATGAGTATATAACATGCACACTGTTTAGTTTTTGCAAGCCCGCGTACTGGTGGGACGAATGCCGAAAACAGTTGATTTGAATTTTTTCTAATAGAGTGGAACAATTTAACGAAGCGCCATTTCATTTGTTCGCCCTTGTAAACTATACAAATATCTAACTGACGAAGAAGTTTTTCGTAGTGAAAATATAAAAATTATCCGATTTAATAAATTTATACTGCAAGAACTTTAAAAACTTCATTTGTACATTTTCAATGCTATTTATTAAATCGTCAGGGTTCCAAATTAGCGTACAGAATTCCAAATGCGAAGAAACTAAAGAAGTATATAGAATTAAATGTGTTTCAATATGTTTGCTTCGAATAATTAAACCCCGACATTTTTCTCACCTTACGAATTGTGTTCACGATGTGGAATTTAAAACTTAATTTTGCGTCGAATAGATCTCTTAATCTCTTTTTTAAAATAATGAACCTTGTTGTATATGATACAAAGCGGCAAGAAATTTTCGTGTAAATGAAATAAACTTGCATTTATGTGTATTAACCGGTAAAAATTATTAGCAACACTCCAAGATACAAAGTTATTGATGTCTTTTTGTAGGACTATCTTCTATATTCTTAATTTATTTATAAACAATTTTCCATCATGAGCGTATAATAATATTATCGAGTACTTTATAACATTTGTTAAATCATTAATATAGAACAAAAAGAGAAAAGGTCCGGAAATAGAACCCCGAGATATTCCCGAAGGGCACACAGATAACAAGAAGATATGAAATTTCCAAATTGAACATATCGTTATCTATTTTATAGATAGCTTCGGAATAGTGCTGGCAATCCGTAAGGAGAACCAGAAGTTATTCGTTAAGTATTAAAATTCTTTAAACATAAAATCGGATAAATCTGTTTATATAAAATTTGACATTTTTCGGTGACATTCCACGCTTCAGTTGTCATACATCGCATAGTATAACGGGTAAATATTTCTAAATCAAATCACTTTAACTTATATAATTTATATACATATCTTCTCGTCCTCAATCCGTAAATTGGCGGATAAACTTTTATAATTTACAATCCTGTTAATCAAACTAAGTATTTTCCCTTAGTTCGATCTTAAATTTATATGCAACAATAAAAAGGCAACTAAGAAAACAGCGGATGAGAAAAATTCCGCGCGATAAAACAGGGTTAGATCATCAAACGAGGCAACGGAATTCAAAATTTCAAAAACAATACATTTACAAAATATATAATCAATCTATCACCCTCGAATCTTGAAAATTATTAATCTGTTGAGAAAATCGTAAAGAAGAAGCGATCCATTAAAAGTGAACGATGATAATTGGACTACAGATTATTACACTAAAATCGAACTATTTTCTATGTATTTGTTTTCAACTAAATAATAATCAATCAAGAGTCTAAAACGTAATTCGCGAGTATCTAAACCAATCTTCCGGAACAACGGTAACGAAATTTTAAATCCGCAATCAAGAAATTGATCAAAGGCTCCTGGTTGGCGATGTAATAACCGATCGAATTCTAAAAAAAAACTTCCAAGAATATTAATTAACAATAAAACTAACATACATATATTCAACGCAATTACGTGATTACGTTCCTGTACCGTGGTAATTTGCAAATATAATTACGATTCAGAAACCTCGAGTGACTTCATATCAATTTCTTTACTTTCAATTCTCTCTAAAGCATTTGAAAAAATTTTACTAGAAAGGATACGATAATCGACAAAGATATAATAATTCCGAATCGGCGATTTAGTTCTCGAACTGGGTACTCCAACAGGCTTTACAGAGTGGTTAAAAAAATTATTTGAAAACAAAAAGAAATACGTTCTGCAGTATTTTCGGATGTTCAGCAGGCGTTCGATCGCGTGCGGCACCTAGTCTACAAATGTACGTTGCACAATATTGTAACATAATCAAATCGTATTTGGATTAACGATATTTTCGGGTTGCGATAAATGATAAACAATCATCCCTACGTAAAATAAAGTCAGGTTTGTCGCAGGGGAGCGTACTGAAGTTTCATATTCATCGTTCACCGATGGTATACCATAAGTAAAAACGTATTTGTAGAGCTACATTTGCGGATGATGCGTTAGTGATGGCATCACACCGACGTTTTGCACTCAGTATGTTCAATAGGCTACTGACAACGTAGTTGAATGGTCGCATAAATAGAAAATTGTAATCGATAAGAAAAAAATACAATATCATCTTTATCGAACGACGTATAGGGCGATAATCACGATGAATTATAAGCCATTAATACAAAGTGAGACTCCTAAATATTTTGGTGTTCGTTTGAATCAAATATTAATCTGGCTGAAATATATAAAAGCTAAGAATACCGAGCTAGAACTTTTAAGATGCAACAATTGTATACGCTCGTTCGCAGTTGAACATCAATAATAAATACAATATCGAAGCTTATACTGTTATACGTAGCGGAACATTGTGGGGCGGTGGTACATCAGTAACAAATGTAGAACGAAAACAAAATACTACAGTTGATAGCTCTTGCTCCGGTGGTTCGTATACAACATGGTATTAGACGCATATCTACATGTAAGATATGTCGCAGAGGATTATTAAATCGGCAGTTCGTAAACATCTATCAAGACTACAAAGCATCCAGAAATACCTAGAAGATTAAAACGGAAAAGAATAATTTATCTGATTTAAGTACGATCTAAGACTTACGCTAATGATGCGGTTGGATTTGCTAATGGGCATAAAATTCAGTAGATGATTGTATTTAAATCAGTTATGGATTAGAGGGAAAAAGAAAGAAACGTGTTTATTTTACTCGTTTGATTTATTAAACTTTACAAGACAACTTACTACGTTAATTATTGAAGGGAAACAATTTTTTTTACACGTGCGAGAAGATTGAAAATGATACTTATAAGTGTGTATAACGGAGTTATTTTATTTCTTTTTATAAACTTTTACGTCGTTAAGCCATTAACAATTTTTAAGTAGTATGCAGAACAACTGTGAAAAATATTTAATTCGAGATGTCAGAAGGGAAGCGCTGTTGTTTGATTCTAAAAAAAACTATACTACCAACGTAAGATTTGAACGGATACCGGAAATAGAAATTTCGATACGAATTTTCTCTAACTGTTATTTCGGATTAAATTGCGCAGAAAGCAGCGCTATTTCCTTTGTTCGTTCTTGTAAACTATTCATAACCGTAGATGAATTTTTTCATAGAGAGGAAATACGCATTACGAGATCTGATATATTTGTAATGTACGCGTTACAACATTTACACCCTTTCGACTTTATTTATGTTACATCATCAGATACAACGTTCTAAATCTGTGAACTAAAATTTCAAGTCTGAAGTATATAGAAAGACGTTTTAAATTCTGGCCTTTTCCAAGTATTAAACCTATTTTCGTTGCTTTACAGATCGTGTCCATTATGCATGAAATTAAAACGTAAATTAATATATACTTAACGTCGTTACACACCTCTCCTGAATCATCTGTAGCATACAAATTTTTTTTTTAAGGCAATGGCCATTGTGTCCTGTTGGTAGCCAGTGTTCGAAATTCTTGATGTTTACTTATATTCCAACGATCGTATATATATCATTATAGATATTCTTCGTCTTGGCATTTTGCCTGTAACTTTACCCTGTATTATATTTATGTCTTATTATACGTTCTAACAATTTTATTTTCCGCTTTTCTATATTTTTTTCATGTATTCCTTCTAGGATTTCTTTGTCCATTTTCATTTCTTTCCAAGAGATTTTCGTTATTCTGCGCCGGATCCACATCTCTATTGAATTCAGTTTATTTATTTTTTCATTTACCGTAATTGAACACGCTACAAACGTATGTTTCTGTGAATTTTTTCTGACATCTATACTAATGTTTTTATTTGTTAATGCTGATTGAGTTTTTTGTTAATAGGACTCAGCTTTAAGATAAATTACCTTATTTACAACTTGTTTATAAACGAATGGTATTTTCAGGTTGAAAATAAGAATATTCAAAGTATTCTCGAAGCATTCCGCAAGAAAGTTTATTATTTATTTATTTTTATAATTGTTTAGGTTTTTGTATTCTATATAAATAATTAAAAATTATAAAATAGACGTAACACATTAATTATTACCAAAAAAGAAAGATTAACCGCCCGATTAAAAATGTTCAATATATTGGAGAGTAGTGATTTTATTAATTATAAACCCAACAAAATATAACACCAATAATCACTAAACGTTTTTTATTGCGAAGCTTTTCGACAATTACGTCATTTTTAAGAAGCTCCTCTTATATTTTATTCGTTTAGTATACTACATTTATCCTTAAGTTAATTATAACACTCGATTGATTTTTTTTTTAATAGTAATATTTGATATCTACTTATTACATTACTAAATATAATTTTGTATATATGTATATATATATATCACATTTTCCTTCTCGCTGTTTTGTTCCTTTCAATTAAGGTATGTGTTTGGCGTGTCTTCCTATCTCGACGGCGGAGAAGCGGGAATCTTATTTTATTTTATTAATTAATGATCTTAATAATATACCACCCGTGCTAGTGGAGGTGCAACTGTTTTGTTCGTATTTCTTGAAGTACGGGGTGAACTTTATATATATATATATATATATATATATATATATATATATATATATATATATATATATATATATGTATATGTACTTTCTGAAAGGCGTCGCACATACTTTAGACCTCATTAAATCGAATTGTATACGATCATAGACGAGCAGTGTATATGACTAAATATACGTCCTTCTTAATCCTGAAACGTTATTTTCAACGATGGCGAGGATGATTACGTAAAAGAAAGGAATAAACGAATCGTGCAAGGTCTGCCAATTACTAGCGCTATATTCGTTCCTTTTCTAATTTGTGACGGGATCGTTCGTTAACGACTATAACGTTTTCTCTATCACTTTTCATTGCACGATGAAGTGAGAGAGAGGTCAAACTGGCGAATTCAAAAGCGTTTATTTCGTTTTATTCGGTATTATATATAATAATAATAATAATAATGATACTAATAATAATAGTAAAGGCTTAATTTACGATGGTGTTCTTTATGGAGTTTTGGTTCGGTTTACCTATTTCAACGTACCGTTTCGTCAACGCGTTAGTGTCTTACAGCCGTTTCTATTTAACATCGTTCCTACAGTTCCTCGTTCCGTACTTCGTAGTAAATTTGACAAACCCGCAACTTCCTATCGTTCTATTATGTCTGCGGTAGATCGTTTGTACAAACGATTTCAAGTAGATACGTTTTGTGTACAAGTTAATTACTTTAATGGTTTCTGCCTGACGCTCTATTAACGTAGTGACTATTCCGTACTCCCCCTCTATGTATATATATATATATAAAAGAAGTTATAATAACAGTGAAATTTTAAAAGTAGTTAACATTGATCAAAAGTCTATATCTAAAAATACCGACTAAATGACAATTAATCATTATTTACGGTAATGGTGGATGAAATGAAACATTAGTCGCAGTTTTAATGAAAAATACTCTGGAAATTTTACAGATTTTATTTTGCGAAAACTTTTGCTTCTGTGGCTCTTGTTTCAGTACAAGGTCCGGTGTACTAAAAAAAAAAAAGTAACGAATTTTACAAGCAACCGACCTCTTTCCATCTTCATAAACAATATTATCATCCCTACTGTGCAAACAGTCATGTACCTAGGGCTAACGTTTGATCGTACTCTTTCTTGGTTTCCCCCACGTAAATACACTCAGAGCTTCGTATTTTAGCACTCTTAATCTTCTAAAAAAAAAAAACTTTCCCATACCACTTCCGTTCCCTTATACGTTCAAAACTCGATTATGGTGTTCTAATCTTTGCTACAGCATCCAATTCGATTGTAAACAGACTAAAAAGCATCCAGCATATAAAGCTCGGATTAGTAACTGGGGCATTCCGCACGTCACCATCCATCAGTCTATTATGTGAGAGTAGTGGATAGTCACTTTACCTTCGGCCAGAATTACTTTATATCAATCTCTTAATACATATAAAGTCTTGTCTTTGGACATCAGCTTCACAAATCATCATACCTCCAACACTGGCATCTAAAGTTCATGTGTTACCCTACACCATCGAAATACTAAGTTCTGTATCAATAAACACCTTCCTAAAAATATCTCATACACATTCTTCCATCATGGTTAAGTTTGATTTATCTCTTCAGAAGGTTGGAAAGTTTACTAATTATAAGAAACGGTTGCTTATATTCACGGACGACTACAAATCAAATATGACTGGATGTGTAGTACTCTCAAACGAATTTGATATAGTACGGTACTTACTACCAAACAGCTTTCCAGTTCTATCTGCAGAACTATGTGCTATAAAACTTGCTGTCGATCTTACATTAAAGTTAACAAAGACTCCCTCATTTGCACTTTCTTCAATCTCCCGTATCTCACAAATCCACAAGAAATTATAAAGTCCCATAGCAAAAGATACAATTTCAGTCAGATTTTCCCGATTCCAAAGATAGCAATTCTCTCATCGGACTTCTCAAAATTAATAACATCCTTGCTAAAGAAGAAATGGTCGAGAATATGTAATGAAGTTCTTACTATCAATAGATTGCTTTCAATACAATCAAACACAGGAGTTTGGACTACTGCATCAAGATCTAGCCGAAAAGAAGTTATCTGCCCTGCCATATCGGTCGTTCGGTCGTTCAATTACCAGCTTCATTCTATCTACTTTTGATCTATTCCTGATTATCCCACAGTGCGTCTGTTGCACTAGTGGTTTGTCGCATTCTTTTCCTTTTCACATTTCCGATGGAATTGCTTCTTTATCCTTAGGTAATCCTTCTATATTAATAGAAGTTGTCATAGTAGTTGGTATTGAAAATAACTTTTCCCATATTGCTTTACAATCTGTGCGTTTCCGAGAGTGAAAAGATTAGTCGGACTTGTTTGTTCGTTTCTAGAGGGGCGCTCGATTGCGTATAGAGTATTGTCGTTTATAAATATACATCAGCAATTATTATATATATATATATATAAAATGCATTAATTTCGAAATTTATTTTATAATAGTACGAACATCATTGTACATATGTTGTCGTATGTGTGTTCGTCTTAAAAAAAAATGTAATGCGCGACTTGAATACTATTATTCTGAAGTACCAGAAAAATTGGTATTTTACCTTATTTTCATGTAAATGAATACGCATACTGATATTCAGTATTGAACGTACGTGTGCTACACACACACATACATATGCTATATATGTAGTAGAGATTGTGTCCGCTAGTCATGTGTACATCGGTGTGCGCACTGTTCTGAAGGTTTAAAATAGGAACGAATTTAATAACGGAACGGGATAATAAAATAATGACGAAATTAGAGATTTTTTCTTTCTTAAAATTTACGGAATTTTTTCTCGCGGTCTCAGATGAATTAATTCGTTTTATATTCAGCGACGAGTAGTTTAATCGTACTTTAATCACAAATTCCTGGAACCACTGTCGGTTATAGAATTTCAAAGAATTCCACGAATTACCAGTACCGAAATTTGAGCAAGAAAATTAAGGAAAATGCAATTTTTTCCGGTTTTAATCAAATAACGAGAGTATACGCGCACCATTAGTAATTTAAATAATTTAAATAATTTAAATAATTTAAACAGGTCACTTTCGTATGAATTCGTTATTGCCATAACCTAATAATATTTTCGAATATAATGACAAACTGAATCTATCTATACCAGAGTTTATTCAGATGATATATGTCCGTCGACTTTATCGTCGCATATCTGCTGTCGATGTGGATTAATATTGAAGTTTTCTTGTCAAGGATGCTTTAATTTAAAAATCCATCTTGAAAGTATGCTGCATTGCGAACAGACGTACACACTCAGACACATATACAACGTGGAAATGTTGAAATATACACAGTATGCACAATTATTTTGGTCACAGTTAATAAATAAATAAATAAATTAATTAATTAATACATACATATATGACGATATCACAATGTGCCTATATCAACCTACTGCCTGGTGTATGCATTTCACAGCTAATATATAAACGAATGAGTTAATTAATACATACATATATCACGATATGCGTTTATCAACCTACTGCCGGGTGTATGCATTCCCAAACATTTCCGATGTCTTCTATCTTATGCGGCTCGAATCCAATTAATTCCTACCCATTATATAATATCATCCCTCCAGTTAGTCATGGGACTTTTTCGTGTACGACGACTATCATTCAGCCACCAATGCATCATACATATGGTCCGCTTATCATCGTCTTCTCTTACGATATGCCCTGTTCAACTTCATTTTAGTCTCTCTACTCGTTCCATCGTATAATTTTCTTTGTTGTCTTATCTATAAAATCGTCTTGTGGTCCTTGAGATTTATATTGAGAAGAATTCTTTCGTATGCCACTTGAGTTTTCCTAATTTTTCTGTTTCTTTAATAAAACTCCATGTTTCAGCTCAGTACGTTAGGACCTGGAACACGCATTGATTGTACAGTTTACTTTTCAGACTATTAGTTATCTGTTTATTTCCGACTACTTTGTTTGGCTTTCCAAATGCCATCCATGAGAGGGATATTTTCCTTTTTTTATCTCTAATTACATCATGTTTTTCATTTCTACAGTAATTTCTTGTATATCTTCTTACTCGCTAGATTTTTTTCGACATTTACAGTTATCATCGTGTCTTCCATTATATACATCATTATCTTCGTTTATTGTCGATTTATAATTAATCCGATCTTCTCGGAATGTGTTTTAATTTCCGTCAGCATGACTTACATTTCTACCGCACTTTTTCTATTAGGACTGATTAATCAGCGAAATGTAAGTGATTTAGGTTTTCTCCATGTATTTGAATACTCATTGAACTCCAACAGAATAAATAGTTTCAGTGATATAGTATCACCCTGTTTTACATGGTTATATACATATATTAATATATATATATATATATATATATATATATATATATATATATATATATATATATATATATGCATATAATGATTATTATATGATCGTTGTAGAACATCGTGACCAGTCCATCGTCCGTTATTTTTGCGTGATATTTTCCAAATAAATTGTCTTTATCGTGATTAGTAGGAGCTGACTATCAATATTTTTTTACAGGAATATACTTTACAGACCTTTTGAACTTTTGTATTGCTCTCCGCAAAGTATACTCACGTTTATAAGATGACGAAGAAGCTATGTAAGTTTCAAACGTATCATTTCTTAATTTTATGAACAGTTTCCGTTTTGTATACTTAAATTTCGTTTATCGAGTTAGTGCAGCGTTGTTTGCAACCTTTTTTTCGTAGTTGTCCTTTCTTTGCTATCCCCCGAAGTACTTACATCGGTTACAGTGGCGTAGCCAGACTTGATTGAAGATGGTGGGTTCAAACAAAAATAAATTATAACAGTAAACACAAGTTAAATTGAACTTTAAGTAAATAACCAAAACTGAAGTAGGTTAAACCCCAAGCTATAGGCAATCCAACTCGCCAGAGTTATTTTTATACTTATTAGACGTCGAATATGTAATTCTATTAGAAGCAATAGACGGCAGAAATATTTAAACGTCACTGGAATTAATAGTATGTTATTGAGGACAGATGGAGATGGTTAGAAAGTACAATAAATTCCGCGAAAAAATAAACGATAAATAATGATTTCATATTTTCTAGAAGGAATAATACATACTTAACTAAATTTAAAATTTAAAATCTAAAATCTATTCTTCGCGTTTTTCTACAAAATTCTTCTAGTACCTCCTATATACTACAAAATTAGTTATTTACTTCGAAAAGAACGAAATTTAAATAAAATGAAAATAAAAAAAAAAACAAAATGGGTTTAACAAACAACGAGTATATATTTTCTTATTATCAGATTGATTCCAAGGGGAGGGGTTCAGACCCCCCAAAACCACTCCCTGGCTACGCCACTGATCGGTTAGCGTACGCAGCTAATGGTGTATCGGATTTGTTAGACACTGAAAATATATATAATCATCGATGGTAAAAGATATTCTTATAATAGGCTCTTTACACGAAGTAGGAAAAACGCTAGAAATATTAGAAAAGCATAGCGAAGTGGCCCCTTAAAAGCCGAAACTGATCGCGCTCTAACGGTAATCGATTTTAATTCGTCGACGAAACGGTGTTTCAAATCAAACGGACAAGATGTAAACCGAAGTAATTCCAGCTAACTTTTAGTAAAGAGATTCTAGATAGAACGTTATACGGAAGAGTACGATGAAGAGCGAAGAATAGGATGTGGAAGAAACGTTTGGAAAGAATAATAAACGATTTAACCGGCTATTTTAAGTATAATTAAAACGGTCCATGTAAAATGATCACTGTTGTTACTTTTTACAAGTATAAATAGGAGATAATCAGTGTTTCCTTTTTAGAAATACTTAAGAAAAATTATACGATAATTTATTTAAACTTAGTTTCGAGCTTTTTTCCGTTTTTTGTTTTTTTAAACTTTTTCTTTTTTAATATGTTTTATAAAGTGTTTTCTGCGAATTTTTTTTAAGGGTTAAAATTTTTTGGGCCTTAATGATTTATCATTATTACCATTATTATTATTATTATTATTATTATTATGTATATTATGCCTGTTAAATGATGGTAGTTTTCGAATTAAAGTGGTGATGTAGGTGTCGGTTATTTTTTCATTCAGCCACAATGGTAAGTTCGGTTATTTATGGCTTTAGAATCGGCGTTTAAGTAATGTCGTCTGTTCCTGCACTCTACTCGGGGGAAATATCATTTAAAATTTAAATTAGTTTCAAAAAAAGAAATTAAGTGTTTGTTACTATCTCCTTGGTTCGTGTTTTTATTTAATCCAACCCGCCTTTTTGATTTGCTTTTCTTAGTCGAATAAAAAGAAGGAAATACAACACGCACACACACGCGCATACACACGAGAAATTAGATTAAAACGAAACGAAAAATAATTTCAGTTCTTTTTTTTGTATTTTCGCAAATGTAAAATATAAAATTTGCAAATCTAATAAGCCAACACAATTTTCTATATAATCTGATACGCCGGTTTGGAGAATCGCCTATTTTAAGACCAATTCTTCGAGTAACTTCTCTTTTTTTTTTCTTTTGACGTCATTATGATTATTATTTATTACTATTATTATTATTATTATTATTTTTGTTGACATTTAAAAATATTCAATCTGGAATAGAATTAGCCTAATAACGTTTACATTCGTTCGGTAATAACGGGAAAATTTATTTCAAAATTTTTCTTTCCTTTTTTTTTCTTCCTCCTCTTTTTCTTTTTTTTGGACGTGCCACGAAAGGACTAAAATTTTTACAATACAAAATGTTATGTCTTACGAATATACATAATACATGTATGTATATATATATATATATGTATATATATGTATATATATATGTATATATATATGTATATATATATGTATATATACTGTATGCACATGTGTTTGTACATGTATATATGGTGTGCGTGCGTTTTTATCGGATTGAATGTTCGAGTGAGATTTATTAAATTTAAATTATTATAACGGCTGTAGTTGACATAAATTCCATTATTTCGTTTCCCTTTTCGTTAAAACAACTAATTAATCATAAACGCAAGAACTTTTAAAACTCAAAAAATATTATTTCTTAAAAATGACATCTATCTCTCTTTCTACACACATATATATATATATATATATATATATAGTAATATATATGTATGTATAATCAGTGGCGAATCTTATTAGTCGTACTGCTCTAGCGCTGTGTTTAGAGATCACTTCACAACGTTATAAAAAGTATACTTAAGCGTGTTATGTGCTTTGTGTGTATACATCGGAAGAACTGTATTTTGTTAAAAAAAAGTTATTTAAACGTAAAATCTGACTCTTCTACGGGCATTTAGGAAATTTTTCATTAATAAATCATAAAATTCTGATTTTGTTTTATGATTATTTAATAACTATTTTTCTATCTGTGAGTGACAGTTTACTCATTTTGGCTTACAACTAAATTGAGTGTGCAAAAATTTTAATCCGCTTTAATGCAGAGAATGAACGATCAACTGATATTGTTGCGGCTGATATTGTATAAATAAGACAACACTACTTGAAAGTACCGACATAATCTAATTTAAAAGTCTCCTTTATCCGTGTGTCTGACCTTTGTTGCAGTACCACAACATGGTATTGATATATATATATATATACTATTCCTGTTTCATCGACCACGTCGTGTAGGGTAAAATTTTAAAGGAAGCAGATATATAAAATTGTTCGATAATCGTACAATTCTTTGCGACATTTTTTTTATTTATGTAGATTTCGGACCGTAATAAATCAAATTTGTACGAAGCCGATTTCGACGAAAAAGGACAGAATTCCTGGGGTAGAATAAGATGAATTGCGCGAAACATGGAAGGAATGATAATGGCACACCATTAACTAAGATTTATTTATACGACGTCATCTTATCATTTCTGTCAAGAGACATCTGTTCTACAATCATATACATGCATAATATGTACATGTAGGTATATAGACGCAGGCTTATATGTATACTAATATATAAAACTGTAGTTTCTGTCTGTGATTTGCGAATATTTTCATTATAATCACTGCATTGGGCTATTTTTATTACATATAAACAGAAAATCTATTTTTTTAAACATTTTTTTGTCTGTCTGGCTGTTCCGATTTAACTTTAAAACTATTAAAGTAATCGTTCTAAGCTTTGTTTCGCATTGATATCACAAATAGGACAGAAATTATAATTATTTGAAGTTTTAAAAAGCAGGAGACAACGATATCTCTATCAAATCGTTTAAAATTTAACACGTTTTCCAGTTAGAATGTACCTCCACTACCAATACCCGCAATACAAACCACGTTTTGTTGCGCTAGGGGCGTGGCTGAAATAACGAATGTATATATATGTATATTGTTAAAAGAAGGAGACAGCGATATTGTATTAAAAAAAATAATTACACAGGCAAAGCCATGGGTAACTTCTACTATATATATATATTTATAATAGGTATAATCATATTATATTCTTTAGCCTTCTTCGTTCGAATTTGTGCAATTATCTTGATTAATGTAGATTCTGACGAGTATATCATTTGTCAATAAACGTTAATTGACCATTTTTTTTACGTATGAAGTGTGTATTATTTTTTAATAAAAATAAAAATAAATTGTTTTATCCTTTTGTATTCTTACTGAATTTTGACCCAATGTAATATTTTTGAACGACGAATTTGAATTCTCTATTTGCTCCAGGTACATATTGAGATTTGTTCCTTTTTGGATACTGCGTATCGGCGTTCTTTAGAATCGGGTTTTAGGTTAACGTGGCGAGGCAATAAATTTTGGTAATTTGCCCGGACGGCTATTTGCGTTTGTTAATATAAAGCATTTCTTTATTTATATCGTTTTATTATTGGGTATTTAAGAATTTATAATTAAAACTAGGTGCAAGCGTGAAACAATGGATTTTTTTCCGTTGCTTTCCTCATCGCAGTGTTGGATCCTTACTAACTTTTTATTCCGCGACATTTCAGACTACTGTTCACCCTACTCGCGGATGGTATTAGTAATGTTGATAGTAACATATAGCACAATCCAGAGAATTTTAAAATTTCAAATTAGCTGTGCCAATCTTAACAAGATTGTGGAATGATGACGATGGATAATTTAAACTTGGAATTCGCCCCTTCAAAAAAAAAAAAATTCCCTTTCAACGTGGACACAGTCTTTGGAAATTTATCGGCATTTCGTTCAAATATGTGTGTTTTATTTATTTGATTAAGCTATGCCTAATTATTCGGATTAGCATTTGGGATTATTATTCTCTTCTAAACGAAATAAAATAAACTTTTAAGGTATAATCATCAAGAATGACCGAGGCAGAAATACATAAAACATATACAAGGAGATGTAAAAGTAGAGAAGTACGGAAGTGTGAAGAAAATGGCTTTATCCAGAAACTTTTAATCGTGGTTGTACACCAATCTATTAATAGATTGCGGAATTAAGAAGAAGTAATAAAATGATTCTTAGACAAATGAGAATGATCTAATACTCTTAGACAAATGAGAATGATCTAATACTCTTAGACAAATGAGAATGATCTAATACTGTATTAATTAATTATATGATAAAAATAAGATGAAGTATTCAAAAAATAATGTTTCAGTCTGCGATGCATATATTTAGTATACATTTGCTGTAGTTTCCCGGAATCGCATCTACTAATGACATTAATCAGTTAGTTTGGATGTAGGGTACAATTAATAAAAGACTTTCTAGCAAGAAAAAGAATACCATTTTTGAGAAATGGCAATCGTAATTCGTTGTGAGTATTTGTAATTTTCGCGTAAGGAGAAGCGTTAATAATAATCCTACAGGTTCTGTATTAACCGTAAGTTATTGAAATTAGTTTTGGAGATATAACACCAAGCGGGACAGGAATGTCTAAAATAATTGATCGAATAAGTGTTTTATGAGAGATCAACTGTTTTCCATATTTAGAAATGATTGATCGTAATTACATATATTTTAACAACAAAGTAGTTATGTGTACGTATATATGTATATACACTTTTGTACGTTCATTATATCACGACTGGTTGCAGATAGACTTAGGGAAATATGAAAAGGCCAACAAACTTGATGCGCAACCTCCTTCGAAGGAGATGCAACTTTTTGCGATGATGATCAGAATGATGATAGGGTGTTTATGTGTGTACACGGACTGAGTACAATATCGCATTATTTACTTATATATATATATATATATCGAACTATTTATATTATTTATCGCTTAGAACGTTATTCCGGATGGCATAATTTCAGACGGTGTCGTTTCATTAGGTATATTTTGAAGAAGTTGCGATTAATTTTCTTTTGTTTCTATATGGACACTTGTGCAGGTACATACTCGAATATTACACTGACGGTTACGTTTATTATGTACATTTAGAAGCTAGGCGTACTTTTGAAGTGAAACTTCCATTGGCGCGTCTTATATGGGGAGTTAAACCGTAAAACGAGCCAATTCAGCCAAAGGCTTATGCACATAGGCATATAGACGGTCTAATTCTCACAGTGTAGTCGGGTTCCTCCACTCTTTCCCGCATGTTGTACTCATACACGTGTATATATTCCAACGTATACGTGTACAGTAACATAATTTGCGTGTTCATATTCTTTCACTCGTGCGCGTGCGCATTCGGGTTATTCGTTATTTTGTTTAAATCTTCACTCCACAAAGGATGTATGCGCGATATAGATCTTTTGTGAACGAAAACATTTGAGCCATCGCCACGTCACGTTAAGCAGAGCGGCTCATTTCCTTTGTGTAATTTGTACGAAATCGTGGGTTTATTAAATAAGCGTCTTTTTAGGAAAACGTCTTTAAGTTTCACTCCTTCCCTGCGACCGTTTTTTTTTTTTTTTTTTTTGTTATTCTCGAATATGATCGGTGCGATTTTCCGAATATTTATCTGTAATACCGAATCCATCATTACGTTATCTCTATCGTGTTTGCAAATAACGCTACGTCGTCGTGTAATACTGTTAATTGTCAATCCTTTTGATAACTATTTTAGAATCTTTTAGTCTAGTATAGAAGTATAAATTTGAAATTGAAACGGTACGTTTAAAATCTATACAACGAAATGAATCAATTTTTTTTATGAATTCATTTTAACTCTGATATTTCATAGCTTACGGGATGTAGTTACGTTGCAAATGTAAAATATCGAACTAATTTCCTCATTTCTCCGGCATAAATTAAAATTTTGTTCAAAAAGAGGTTTACCATTTTATCCAGAAGATCGTTCACTTTGCAGTGCAGAATTATCGTCTTGCCGAATTGAGTAGTAACATTGACAGCCTCGACAGCATCTTCGAATGACGGCAGTATCACTGGCAGTTTAGTAGTCGACGTAATGATATGAGTCTCGTTTCCGGTCGTTACTTCCAACAACATGAACTGCTTCAACAACGACGATAAATGCTCTTCCTCGTATTTGTTATTTCCACCTGTAAATAAAAGATGCCAAAAAAAAAAATAAATAAAATAAAAATTGATCAACGGAAAAACGTACTTGTATTTTTAAAAATATATTTTCGTTCGATGTTCAAAAATATTTTAGAGAACGATAAAACTCTGAACAAAAACTAACGGTAGACGGATTTTTAAAGTTACATGCAAATTCTTATTATTTGCACAAGTCCGATTATAAGCTTACACATCGAAAGTAACATACCAACGTTAAAAGACCGTCGAATTAGCACTCAAGTATTACTTCAAACTCAGCATAAACAGCATTCAAATTATTATGAAACGTTCTGTTCAAACTTGGAAAGTTTATATACGAAAAATACAATGAAGCATTTAGTCTACGGTGCAAGAATTATTATTCGCCAGCTCAACATAGTACCGTTAACACCGGAACTGCCTAATCGACTGAGCTCGCCATGGCAAAAAGCCAAACCTGCAGGTGATAAACATCTAAATGCTATCGATAAACAGATAAAATGCTCATTAGACCGTGCCAAATAAGCAGCAACTACGACAGATCAAACCACAAATTGACATCTGGACAACATCGGACCGCACAAATAGACGAGAGGAACTATCTCTTGCCAGGATACGAAACACTAGGCTAACGTACGGCCCACTGATTAATGGAGAAAATAGGCGTTGTGCCCTTACTGCCAGCTCTCTGCACTTACGGTGGGATATATAATCACTGAATGCCGAAAATTCGAAAATCAAAGAAAAGAATCCTCAATATTCGATATAAACGAAGTGTTACAAGATAAAGAAAACATATTACAGAAATTATTAACTTTTTTTTTAAACATATCGACCCTACTCACGCTAATATAATTAAGTACGTTACTGTGTAACAATATATACTTTTTCACTGTTTCTATAAATATAGGACATTAATACTGTATTAAGGACGCAGAGTAGTTGAGCGTCGTTTAAATGAAAAATATAATAAATAAATAAATAGTATTTTAAGATTTTTTAAATTTAATAATTGCGTGACACGTCAACGTAATTCTCAAATAAATGTCATTAATTTATCTAGTCGAATTCGACCCGTTATTTTTATTATAGTTCGCATGTATTTTTGATTTATAGAAGTACCAACTTGTTATTTGTAGTACTTTGAGGCGTTCTTTTACTTTAGTTTGCAAAGTTCCGCATCGATAAATCCCATTATTCTACTTAATGTTCTTTGCAAATTTTATGTAATATATTCGTAATAATCGAAAAAATAATGATTGCTAATCGTTGTACTAAATTGTTAAATTTGATAATCACCGTTATTTTTCGCTAATCCTATTTTTAGACTACTCAGGGTGGAGCGAACACATTTTATTACGATGAGTATAGCGAGTCCTATACTATGCGATAATTTTTAATTTTTGTCCCGGGTTGTATAAAAAAAAAAAAACAAACTTTGAAATTTAACATAGTAATTTAGAATCATAGATGTGTTTCTTATCATCGTTATATTATTTTTGAAATTAAAAATTTAAACAAAAAATTGTTTACATTATCTACTAACGCCATCTACATAATGCATCGATGTATGTACTATTATATCCACCCCCGGGTATTTGTTTGTTGGTAGTTTATATTGTTATTCATGTTGTTTGGTGTTGAGTATCTTACAATTTGAATGGGAATAAGATAATAGTGGATGACAAACCAATAAGATCTCCAATATATTACATAGACACAAAATAAAAATTACACCGGTTATTTACACTATCAAATTATTATCGGCGCATTAAAAATTTGGGTCTTATCTATTTCACTTTCATTTAAGTAAGGATGACAAGTGTAAATGTGGCGCAGTAGAAACTGCTGACCATTTACTCTTTGCTACCACAGCCACATAAGATTATATAAAAAAATAACTTTAACTTACAAGACAAATACACTGACCGATAATTTCAATTATTCGCTTTTTATGTATTGCAAAAGAAATTCTAGGATTACTAAAGTTTTTTACTAGCACTTTGCGAAGCTGATACAATTTTTCAGTATGAAATAAAATTATACGTATAGGTTGAATATATTTCTGCGCGCATATATATATATATATATATATATATATATATATATATATATATATATATATACGTATGTGTGTGAACTTTCTGTGCAATAATACTTAAGTTGTGTATTTGTGTATATATGTATTATATATAGGTATTTTTCACATTTATGTATTCAGTACACTTAAAAATTATAGTTTAAATATTTCTTCGTATAAGAAGTTATAAGTGCATAGATGTATATTTTTGATGACGAGTGAAACTAGCGTAAATGTGAGTGTAAAAGTGATTACTATATTATTATATACTATAGAGTACTGTAAAGGGGAATAGCACGCTGATTAAGCCTCAACTGGCGATGCAGTGTATTGCACCTGTGTAAATGTAATAAGCTGTGAAACATTAATTTGAATACTAAAGTATTAATAAAAGAATTATAATGTTACTACATTGTAATAGTAAAAATAAATGGATTTGAAAACAATATATGAAAACAAAACAAAAAACGTATCCTACCATGAGTGGAGTAATAATAATAAAGTTGTTTGATATTAACCTGGCAGAAAGGATTAAACAATCCCCTGAACTGTCTGGTTAGCACGGAAATTAGGCTACACCCCCAGATATGATGATTAAAAAAAAGAACAGCTGTAGCTGCTAAACTGTCAATATTACAATGGTAATATGAAATGACACAAACCTCCTAACCACCTAGATGTATAAGTCGATTAGGTAAGGTTAATGAACCTCCGTGAGCATAGCAAAAAAAAAACGAATTAAGAAGGTACAAAATTAGCAATTGTACATTCGTACTTATGATGCTTGAACTCAGGAGAAATTAAAGTGGTCGTGTATATAACCATATATCAATGTGAAATGTATCGCGATATTGGCTGCAACCTAAAATTATATATAATATATATAAATTAGACAGCCCTCAATAGGTTATTACTAATACACAATCTTAGCAGTTTGGATAAATAATTATCATCATCAACTAATACGATTAAGTAATCAACTTAACCGTTAAGTACAAAAACAGGCGTGGAGTATGCATCCCATTGGTTACATATCCATTATACATAAATTTATACTTATTTACAAGACTAAATCTGTGGGGTGGCGACGAATGAGTCATCTAATACGATATTAGATACGGGGCAGTTGTCTTGCTTCTGCATTGGCATGACTGTGCAGACGCTGCATGTGCAATTTATTAGCGAATTGCTTGATGACGTCATTAGTGAACATCATATTGAGATCAGAATGAATGTCATCATTACGTGAGTGACGATAAGCCTCAACTATTGCACGTAAGATGATATTTTAACGGTGTTGTATGATATGCCGATTTGACTTGGCAGTACAGCCCTATAGAGCCATGCCATAAGTCCAAATCGTTTTAATATACCCACTCTAAAACTACAAACAAATTGCAATTTAGACTAGATCAGATTAAGAAATAGACTCTAAATATGTATCAATTGTACTTAGGAAACCAACTCATTCCACAGGCTAACTCGGTAAAGTACCTATAGGCACACATTTGTATTTACGATTAACTTGGAAAGTTCATTTTAAAATGAACACCCAGCAGATCACGAATAAAACATGTCAATTATATTAGGTAGGCGATTGGAGTTGAATGTTTCCTGCAAACTTCTGCTATACAAGTGAAATAATATGAATCATATAAAAATTAAGATGGTGCATAAATATGTTGCGATCGATATTACATTTAAATTAACTATTTAAAATGTATACCTACATCGCTTTCTTACATGTCGACTGAAAATAAATAAAATCACAACGTTCTTTATAAAGTATTATGTAAATCATTTGTATTTTTATAAATACGGTCGACTAATAAAATCGACTCCACAGCATTATGAGAACTGAATGCTGTAAATAGGGAAACTGGTCTATTTTTAAATAGAACTAATTTTTGTGAAACTGTATAAGGAGTGCTTTAATTTTATTTATTTTTGCTGAATTACGCTTTATTTTTATATGTGTAGAAAATTTATTGCAATGAGTCTTTTTGGAAAATAAATTATTATTGTTAGAAAAAAATGTTTTCTAATTTTTTTCGTCAACACACAATTTTGTTTAGCTCAAATCTGTATATTTTTCTTCTTCTTTTTTGATTTCTGACCGTACCGTATCCTGCTACTTAGGCCAGAGGCACGGAAGGAAAGGTGTAAGAAACTAGATTAGAGGAAAGATGTTTGTGATTTTGAGGAAGAGGAGAAGTTTAGTCTCGGCGGATAAAGTGCGTTGTAATATGTTGGGAAGGTTGAGAGGAAGGCCAGCAAGCTGACGTTGAAAGGTATATGCTGGACAGGAAACTAGAATGTGAGTGATGGTAAGAGGAGTATTGCATGCAGGACAGGTAGGCCGATTTTCCCTGGTGAACAGGAACTGGTGCGTAAGACGTGTGTGTCCGGACCGAACACAAAATAGGACCACTATCTGCTCTAAGGAACAAAATTTCAGAATTTTGCCGCAAGTACATCTGTAAACCTCAAGGGGGATTAAAGTTTCAATCGGGTGGCAACCAACAACGTTGTAACATCTCAGGAAGTATTAATCCTCATAATAGGTTAGCTATATTTTATTTCGTCATCATCCTCCATCATCATACTAGAAAGTGTATTATCTTGATTAACATTTAACCTGCTTGTGATTTTGTAAATTTTTCGATGTTTTTTGTGATATTCTGATCAATGTACACATTTCGAAAATGACAACCCTATTGTATGCAGCGCAATACCAGTTTATCTTATAAGCATACATTTCAGTGGTTGTTTTTCATTAATTTGACTCATAACCATTGCACGTTCTATTACCTCCTGTTTTCTTACTATATATCTGAAGGGTTTCAGTACATGTTCTGTGGCAATCGTCGATAATCTTTGTGTGATACCGATTTCTTATAACATCGATTCGTCTGTACATTTAGCTATTCAGAAAATTTTAAGTTATCTCCAGCACCATATTTCAAAGCTATATACTCGGCTATTTCTGAAATTGCTCTAATGATTTGGATAAAATTTTGTATATTCCTCTAATTTATTAAGTAATTAAAAATGAACCTTAAGGAAATTATGAATTTTGAAATTTTAGGCCCCACCAAAGTGCAACCCCAATAACATTTTGAAAATTTTTATTTCGTCCATCATCTTTTCACAATAGTTATCTAAATGAATGTGAACACATTAACCTTTTGAATATTGTAAACTTACAAAATTGACTTTTTACTATGTATTTGATGGTTAATATAATTAAAACTTTATATCTCGGGTACTGTTTCGATTTAAGATATCAGATATGTAGGAAATATTTTTTAATTCATGAAATAAATATTTAAGGAGGAAAATTCCAATCTAAAGTTCTAAAAAATTCATTTCCAAAAAAAAAAAAAAATAAGAGTTGGCCCCTTCTGATATTTGTCAATACTAAAATTTTTGTTTGTAACTCTATAAACGAATGAAACAAAATTCTACACAATTAAAATAGTTATAGTTGTGTATGTAATGTTCTTTAATATATGTAATTCTTATATAAATATTTTTTCAGAAAAAACACTGCTTTATAAAAAATAATCAAAGCTCAGTTGCCAAGGTACCACATGAAAATATACATACTAGGTTAAACCTGAAAAAATATATGAAAGGTTTGTAACATCGATAACCTAGTATGCAGGTAAGTAGCATCTAAGCAAAGAATTAAGTTCTTAACTGGTCAGATATAAAGCCTTAATATGCAAACAAATATGTATTTACTATAAATTCTTATTCTTTCAGTTTTTATCATTTTTCATTACAATAATTTGAATATTTCTTGTTATAAGTTTCATGGACAGCGGTTGTTCATAGAATATAGCACATCAATGAATGCCTCTTGTGTTAAACCACAAGAAAAGTTAAACTACAAAGATGTTCCATAATATGTTAAGCTACAATGTGTTAAAACACAAGAAAAGTAGTGTTGAATCATAATATGTTGA
Organism: Coronaproctus castanopsis; assembly: GCA_032883995.1. Lineage (NCBI taxonomy): Eukaryota > Metazoa > Arthropoda > Insecta > Hemiptera > Monophlebidae > Coronaproctus > Coronaproctus castanopsis. The sequence goes on along the minus strand of CM065052.1, from coordinate 26,070,947 downwards.
ATCAAAAAGTATTGAAGCACAAACTGTAGAAGAACAAAGTGTTGAAGCGTTAAGTGTTTTGAAACATAAAGTGTTTGAGCATAATGTGATAAAGCACAAAACATTGAAGCATTTATTTGTAAACTAATATTGTTAACTGCTCTCTCCGGTTTTTTTGACATATTTTGTACAAACTAAAGATGAATTGGACATATATATATATATATATATATATATATTCGTATAGAAAGATTAGAAAGAATGAATGAACATAGGAGAGGGTACTAAAGAATGTAATCGTTGGAAATTGAGCAAATATACAAAAGTGCCATGTATAAGTTTAAGTTATCATAATATAAAAATACAAGGTACCTACGAGTACCGTCGCTCAAATTTGTCCAATTGACTAATTCTCGATACCATCATTTTAATCAGGAAATTACCGTTACATTTGAAATTTTGTAATAGAGAAATTAACAACATCCTCCCTAAAGAAGAAATGGTCGAGAATATGGAATAAAGTTCCTACTATCAATAAATTGCGTTCAATACCGTCAAACACTGGAGTTTGGACTACTTCATCAAGATCTAGCCGTCAAGAAGAAGTTATACTATGCCGTTTATGCATGTGCGAAAATTTCTCATTCTCATTTACTAAATAATCCATATTCCTCTATTTGTAACGTATATTCTGTTCTCTTATCCATTAACCACCTTCTGGTAGATTGCAAGTCTACCTATCACCATTCCGGTTCTCTTTCCGAAATCCTCAAGGATAATGAACAAAAGATCCAGCTGCTAGTTTCATTCCTAAAACTATACAACATCCTACATGATATCTAAACTCTATTTACTTGGCCAATGTTGCAGTACACGGCACGTTAATGGATACAATACAATACAATACAATTGTAATAGAGTTGAGTAATTTTACTTTACATTTTGTTTGTACTGACTATATATACTCGCGTTTGTAGCAATCGCAGTTATATATATCTTTATAACGGCTTCTCTGTAATTTATTTTATTCTAATGTAGACGTCCTTACTTAATAGAAAAAAACAATAATTATTTTAAGACTTACAACTGATTATATATTTGCATTTAATTTCTCATTCAGTGTTGTATAGCGACTCTGCATATGACACAAAATTTCCATCACAATCGCCAAGTCGGACTGTATTCATAACATTGAAAAAAAAACCTCACATAAAGTCATTTTTTTACACGAGTCAGAAAGACACAATCTCAACACATTTTACATAGCGTCGCAAGAAAATAATCAAGTAAATAGAAAAAGAAAAAAAAAGATGGGAAAAGGAATAACTCGTAATAAAATAAGCAACCATTAATATAAGACGTATTTATAAGTTTTGTTCAGCGTTATTAATATGTATACGTTTTGTTACCAATTTGAAAAGCGATATGAATTTAGTGATTTTTAAAAAAAAGAACAGCAAAAATTAGTTAAAATCGCTAAAATTTTTTAAAATGAAGAATTACAAAAGCTTTTGTTAAGCCATTATCGAGTGAATATTAAAAAAAAAAAAAATTAAAATATAAAAATATATACAATTTATAAAAATCTAAAAAATATTACTTTAGATATATGATTTGCAAAAATTATCGAAGGGATAAAAACGGTATTTATAAAACAATCTGATTTTACATTTTATAAAAATATCTGATAGCGAACGTGAAAAACAACGCAAATAGACCGACTGCTATTGTGTTATTGTTTATGTTAAACATTTTATATCGCTAATCTTTGATTGTGTTGTTTACAACATTCACTAACGGATTATTTTACTAAAGTAATGTTTTATTACTGTCATAATTTTTATAAATTACATATCTAAAGTAATATTTTATACATTTTATATTATTATAAATTATATACATTTTTATATTTAATTTTATTTTTATATTCATTTGATAACGGCTTAACAGCCGAAAAACTTTGTGATTTATTATAAAGAAAAATTTTTAGCGACTTTAACACCCTTTTTATTGTTTTTTTTTTTTTTAATAATACCATTTAATATATATATACGTATATATATATATATATATATATATATATATATGCACTTATTTATTAATTATCGTCCATAACACGACATATAACATTTATAGCTTAGGACCAATAAAACCTAATTAACTAAATTAAAAAATTAACATAATTATAAAATAAATATTAAATTATTCCTTCGCCACGAGAAAAATGATGGAAAAACGTGACATACATACATACATATATATATATACGTGTGTGTGTATTACGTATTGATTCATATTATTTATTGGGTTGTATTACATCTTTACACGTATATTACAAATCTCGATATATACACACATTTACTTCACTTTTACGGGTGCTTATGTATATATATATATATATATATATATATATATATATATATATATATAATGTATATATATATATACGTATTATACAGATACATATTATATAGATATACATGTATACGTCATATCTATGTGTTTCATCGATGAAAGGTTGTAGCATTATCTCATCAATCTTTAATTTTAGTATCCCCTAGATGCCCAGTAGTTTTCATACAGAGAGTTGTGTGTTGTTGACACGCAAAATAAAGGGGCCGTTGGCGATTTGCGTTCCAGTTTTGTGTTGAATTTATTGATGAATAAGGATCGGATTTTCTGAAATTGACGTGAGACTAATTTTCATTCGAATAATAATGCTGCGAACGCTTTTACATCTTCTTATATTGACATTAATCATCAAACTATTTCCTCCAAATTTGTAAATATTTTGCATTGCATTTATATATATATATATATATATATATATATATATATATATATATATATTATTAGGATTTCATATATTTTTTATACATACATCTTTTTCTCTATATGCGTATCTATCTACCCATCTACAAAAAAAAAAAACGAACAAATACTACCTCAAATTAATCCAATCCAGATAAATAAATTAGTAACTAGTTTAAAAAATAATAATGTTCCAAAAACATTTTTTAGATTTATTACTCACATTGCATCCAAACTTTCCAATTTAGTGGAACTATCGAATGTAATTTTGTTACAAAAACCAAGTAAAAATCTTAAAAACGTTAAATCTTATGGACCAATCTGTCTACTTAACGCTTATAAATATATATAAATTAATTAATAAATAAATATATATATGTATAATAATGAAATTAATAAACATGATAACCATATTATAGGAAGATTAGACTAGCTACTTAGATCTAAAAATTTCTTATTATTTTCACATGCATAACAAATTTTTAAATTCATAACATAAATTAAACTTTGACACATATATACATACATATATACATACATATATATATATATATATATATCATCGGCGTCGCATTGCTCGGTTTCGAGCGTCGTGATCCATCATGTAATTTTTCGTATAATTCGTTGCCAGTTATTCCGATTTACGGTCGTCCGCATCCGTTCTTCAAGTGACAACTTTGCCCAGGACTTGACTATCTATATATCGGTTGGGGGCACGTTTTCTTTCTCGCTTACATTCATCTTTTTTTGGATTATCCTTTTTCTATGGAGTCTCTTCTGATCATGTGCCTAAGGACACTTAGTATTTGTCTACTGATTAATAGTAAACGGTCTTTTTTTCGATTCCAAGCAACTTTAGTAGATATGTTCGCCCTTTTTGCTTTTCATTTGGAAAAAATCCTTCGATTCATCCTATTTATAATACAAATACTTACACTAGGCTACAAAATTATACTTTTTTTCGTTAATATGAACCACTTGCAGTTTTTCTGATTAATTTCAGAACGCTGAATTCAAATCTGGCCTCAGAAAAGTGCTAGTACATCTAGTTTTTTTTTTTTTTTTTTTTTTATTTCCCTTTCCTACTTGTCCCAGGAATCGTCAAGATATTTTATGACATAAAACAATAATTTTCAACGATAATATCGAATTAAATCACATATGTGGCCGAGACGAGTATAAGGCTCGATACTCACTTCTGGTGTATACGACGGATCTGAAGCTTCAGATTCTCGTGTTTCCCCTTCAGAAATTCTCATCATTATAACTTAATAGTTCCTCCGATGAAGAAGGTGACTTCGGTACAGGTAGGGTTTCACTATCAGTAACTGGGGGTACATTCGTGTACGCTATCTTAGCCCGACGTTTCTTTGACTTTACAAAAAACTTTGATCAGACAAATGGCTAGTATGGCATATGTTTCTTCTTTCCTTTAAGTTATTCAACGAGAACGACGTAACAGCTAACGCAGTAAATATTTGTGGCCAACTTTCTATCTTGATCGCATACGTGGCAACCAAAATAGTCGAAATATGCAGTTTTAAACATTTTTGTAATTGAACGACGCTGAAGTTTTATTACAGTATATCGTCCACATATGTAATAAAATACGTCAGATGAATTTAAACAAGAACGACGGGATTTATCCATCTTTAACATAAATAACTAGAACAAAAACAATGAACGCAACGTCGCAAGAAATAATTCGATACTAAAAGAACGATGTCGAAGAACACGTTAACCATGAAAATGCCTAGATGACACCCGATCATTATCAGGGTGCCAGTTAAAAAAAATTATGATAGTACAGCTAGGTCTGTATGCAATATGCATTATATAGTTATTTACATAATAGGAAAACTTCGTTTGGCGATAACTAAGAAATGAGACGTTCTAGAAAATTTATAATACTATTTTTGAAATCAGCGTGAAAAATACATTCTGAAGCACTTATATGTACGTTACCGAAGTACCGTTGACCTGTGTTATTACTATATACAAAGTAAAAAGGAATTTATCATACATTATCTATAAGTTAGTACGTGACAAATTCCCAGCAGTTAGTTAACAAATATAACACGTTCTTATTCTGGCACTAACTACTGTACAACTATACACATATATACACGTAGACTATTACTATTATTTTTGTTCTATCGGAAATTACGTAATTTCAGACCTTATCGATACCGTCTACCAAGTTCTGTATTGTACAACGAATGCCGTTGACATAACAGATGGACCTGACGTATTTTATTGTTGCCGATTGTTATTTTAAATTTTATATTTTAATTATCATATTTTATTTCCTGACGTATCGCCTTACTCTAAATTCGCCGTGTAATATATATAAATGTCTATCATGATCTTCAACTAATGTTTAAATTATCAATTGTATATGGTTAATTAGTAATTAAACAAGTATAAAATATCAGTTCATTAATTGATTTTATTTATATACCTTTTACATAACTAAATTGTTCTGAAAGAAAGAATGCATTTTACCAAAAATAAAAATTACGAGCATAAACGAGGCATTTCTTAAACATTGTATCGTTCCGAGAAAATACACGATACACGTAACAATAATTTTACATAGCACGAAATAGTAAAGAAATTATATCATTGAAAAAAAACCCGGCACCAATAATAACAGTGGTTTAATATATATATATATAAGCACACATATATCAATAGGAAACTCTCTCAATACTAATTTAATGCGTCAAACAGAAACATTTCGCATTAACAATAAGAAGAAAAAATTAAACAACAAAAAGTAGTTAAAATCATTAAACTATTTTTCATTATGAAAAATCGCAAAACTTTTCGGTTGTCAAGCCATTATCGAGTAAATATAAAAATAATGTTTTATATTCGCTCGATAATGGCTTAACGACCGAAAAGCTTTGTGTTTTTTCATAAAGAAAAACATTTTCACGATTTTTAACTACTTTCTATTGTGTATTATTCTTTTTTAAATCACTACATTCCAAACTTTTCAAATTTACAATAAGAAGGATAGTTATTTATTATTTTACTGCCTGTGAGTAAAATATGTTTTATGCGTTCTATGTTTATACGTTTTGTATCTGTGTCGAAGAGATTGATCGTTTGACTTTAATCGCTTAAGGCGTCTAACATCTGCTAATGTGTGTCGAGCAAACGGGTTGCCTCGATATTCGGATGTTTATTGAGTCGAAGTCACAAATGACCTCGTCAAACTACTTTCAGATCTGCATGCAGATACTCGTTTCTCCGATACGAACTTTAATTGGGTAATTACACGCGTAACTTTATTTCAACTACAAGGAATGGTTAGCAGACTTTCGGCATCCCTAAAGTTGAATCGCATAGGTCAAGGTAGGTTTGATGATCGGCTGCTAGAAGTAGTTGTTTACTGTAAAAATTGAGTTGTGAATTTCTTCCTGTAAGCCACCAACATATGACGGACCTTAAGTCGGATTTGTTAGAAATTATTAAAAACTAAAACCTTATACCGTGTGCAAATGAACAAAACTACCTCGACAAAAGACAGTTTGGTTTTCGGAAGGGCCCATTTATTGAATACTTAAAATTAAAGAGAGACTAATTAATAATAAGTGCGTCTTAGCTATTGGTATCGACATAAAATAAGCGCTTAATAATTCTTGTCATTTCCCGAATAGACATTGCTTTACACTTAAGAAGAAAAGTGAAACCCGGTATTAAAAATACTTCTGTTCGGGAATGACACTACGGAAAATATTATTTAATGGAGCTTTAAAATTACTGTATGATGACAGGCCAGTAAATTTATGCTAAATGACTTATTAAAAAAAAAAAAGAAAGAAATTGTCGGAATATACGGGGGGGCTTTAATTATAATTATAGAATACTTTTATATTAGGCACTGGTTGAAAACACAGCAACATATTGCGGTTCGGTATTTGTTAAACGGTTAAAAGTTAAATATGTCCGACAAAGAAATTTTCTCCGTTCCAAGAAAATTCTCGGTAAATATATGTAGAGTTTATAGAACAACATAGTGCCGTAGTTGTTAGACTTATTAATGTTAAGCGGCGGAATAATGTTTTTTGTTAAAAACTTTGAAAAGTGCAGGAAGAAACGTTTGATAATTTAGAAAATTCTCTTACAACATTTATATCGCCCGAAAAATTTGATAGGTAATATTGATCTCGTGACAATAAAGCGAATACAATCAGTTCTCCCGCATGTTAGTGTGTCCATCTAGGCTATTGACGCTATACTATAATTGCCTTGCTACTTACAGGGTACAACAAATTATATATAGGTAAGTAGTCGCCTACCTTTCAGTTACATACGGTTTCTACGGTTACCGGAATTTTTCCGACCGACTTCAGCATGTACCATACTGCTTTATTAGCGAAATACAAAATATTCCGAATATCGATCACCGCTCGCTACAGATTGCTACAGTTATTTAATGAGAAGTTTTACGTAAACTTACAATATAAAAAGTTTGCTGACATTAAACTTTTTAAACGAGAGTAATGGCCGATCAATGTGAATTATCCTTTTTTATACAAGTCAAGCGTCGACGAGAGACTTTTTGAAGCTTATTTGGAATGTTTTAAAATATATAATATATATATCATCATTACGTTGGATTTTTGATTTTTAAAGATTGTATACACCAACATCTATATGCTATTAAATCGAACATGTTCGCCTACAATCTTCTGTTCCTAGCGGCATCCACTATGTCCTTAATGTCCTTAACGGTTTTTGGCTACCTTACTGATGTTATCGTTTTCAGTTTTTTTTCTTCTCTTCCTTCGATAGTCAGCGTGATCAATTATTCATCCCCGATATGGCGTGCCACGTATATTATATTCCTCTTCATAATATCATCTATCAGGATCATCTTTTCCAATTCCTCTTTTTTTTTTAGAACTTCTTTATTTGTTCTCTTCTCTTTCTACGAGATTCGCCACATGCGCCTGAGCGTCCACATTTCAAACTAGGTTAATCGTTTTATATATTCCGCGTTTAAAGTTCATGCCTCTGAAACATATTTCGCTACCGACATTACACAGCATCGATTAATTATCACTTCCGTATCTATTTTTAATTTCCTATCATTTAGTATCGTCTGCATAAAATGCCTGTTTCGCCATTCCAATGTGCGATCTCATTTCTTTTTTATCTCACCCGTCATCGGTGTTCCCAAATATCTAAACTCTTTGACTGTATTCATCTTCAATGTTTATCTTCGAATGTGACTTGCTATTAGAGGTTCGCGCGTGAATGTAATTATTTTAGTTTTCCGAAGCTGATTTTACCTAATTTCACCTTTATCGATTTAAATTAACACATTTGGCTGCTCTCCCGGTCGAGGCGCGCGAATGATACTTTATCGTTGCGTAATTTTACGCATCCTATCGAGTATCCGTTATTCCTAACGCCATTTTTCACTATTTTTTTCGCGTATATATGTTGAATAATTTCGGCGAGAGCGGGCATCCCTGCCTCATCCCCTTGTTATTGGACATATTTTTTAGCCGAGAGTTCGTCTTGCACTCTGACACGCTCGCGGTCTGTTCCCAATATATTGCTTTAATTATCTGCAAGTCTTTATTATCGATATTTTGCAGTATCTGTATCAGTTCTGCGTGCTTTACTCGATCAAATGTTTTTTCATAATCGACAAAACACGTAATCACATCTCGGTCAACGTTAAGCGATCGTTGTATTATTATCTTTAAAAATGGCGTCTCTGGTGCCTCTTTTAGCGACAAATTCATATTACGTGTTACTGAGCCGTGTGTTCCTCAATTCCCGTGTTAATTATTGAGAGAAGTATCTTTAGCGTATGACTCATAAATGCAATTACTCGATACTGGCTGCATGCGTTAAATTATACGACGAGTAAGAGAGTGAAACGTAATAAGAGTATCCGCCTCACCTTATGCTGAGTTTTACGTTCCGAATTTGCTTCGGTTTGTGGTCATAATTTGTTCGTAAAAACGAAACCCTAACTACTCGCGGGGTTTGTAGTTAATCTTTTTGGACGCGCCTTGTTTATGACAGATTTCGAAAGTGATAATTTTCGGTCAAGTATCAAAAGGTATTTTACCACTCGCCGCTGTAGAGGACTAATTGTATACGAGTATATTAAAGCCGAGTAATACGAAAATAAAAAAAGATTGTCCAAAATTTAGACGAGAAGTGGTCTGTTGAGGTCAGTTTTTTCATTAATCTTGCGTTGAAATACGTCGTCAACGTACAACTACAACTTCGTTAAACGTCGCACGTCGATAAAGCATCTCTAGCGGATAGTGCGTGAGGCAGATTACACCTTGTCGACGTTAAAGCTCAGATTATTGTATTTTCTGAACCACGTCCCGACCGACCATTCGCTACTTTTTGTTCTCGTCCATTTATTTATTTACTTGTTTCTTTTCATAGCTTTTAGGGTTGTTGTAAGTACCCGATTTCGATTTCTTTCGAAATTATCGCGGCCCGTTGTCAGTTCTTACTTAGCAACCGACGAGTACTCGACTTATATATTTTTTTATTTCATTTTATTTTACCTTCAACTTATCTTTCTTACATTCGAACGATTTAGGCGCGAATTTTCTTTTATCCCCCGATAAAATTTGTCTCGATGTCCACGTTTTTGCCTGTTTATCGGCGAGTTTAATCTTCGCGAACAAATCTCGTTGTGTATATATATATATATATATATATACATCTTAACGGAACTACTTACTTAACGAGATCCATTCGTTGATGGCTTTATTTTTTCTGTTTTCCTATCGTTATCGTTATCGATTTTTTTCGACGGCAATTTATCGATGACGAATATTTCCAAACTCGTTAATGGCTGATCGATGTAAACGTAAGATTTTAGTTAACCCTTTCAGTTGTACATTATAAAATTTTGACACAAAACTTTATTACACGAGCGTTTATTATACAATACCGCTTCTTAGGTGAATTGTAGATAATTTTCAATATATTTGTACGAAATAATTTTAAAATCAAGGCAATTCGCGTCAACTGGAAAATAAATTTTTTTTTGCATGAAAATTTCGCGTACCATGTAGTAGTGGACATCGCGAGTGAAAGGATTCAATTAATTATACTGTTTTTTTTACATCGGTCAACGGTTCACGAGGCCTTTTTTGGACTTGTATGGAATGTTTTAACGTCTTGTTAATATTGGTTATTTTACTCGGTGCTTCTGACGCAGCATACAGAGGAAGAACGTTTGAAACACAACCTATTTTTTTTTTTTTTTATCGACAATCTAATATATTCAAAGATATAATTTTTTTTTTGCAATCTTCTATATTATTGTATAATACCTGAATTAGTGTTTGTATGTACGTATATAATATAGTCGATATATTCGTAGATTCGAACCGGAATTTCGTAAATAAAATAAATTCAATAAGTACGTTTAAGTTATTTTATATAATAATTCTTTTAACTGCGGAAAATTTTTCGTAGACGTGTAACAAACTAGAGCCAAGCAACGAACAATGATAACAATGAACGACGAGAATTTAGGTAGAGCCACTGCAATTTTATATATACCCACCGTATAGGCTTGATACCGCAAAGTAGGCATAAGTACAAAGTGGAATCCGAGACAGCGGCGGAATATTCGTTAAGAGTTCACACGGAAGAAGATATATATATATTCAAATTCAAATTTATTTCAAGTTTTTGTTTGATTCAAAATAATTTAGACACATCAAATAAAACTCATGTGCCAAATAATAATACGCGAACGGTAAAATACAATTTTCTGTTTACTTGCGTCACAAACACATCACGCACACTTTTATACATATACACACCTGAAAAACCGCATCTACGCGTAACACAATATTTTTATACAATGAATATATACAGTAAAACTAGTGTATTATTGAAGAGTGTAAAAACTATGAATAAGTATTATTACATACAGACATTTCAAGTTAAATGAATTTTATAAATTGAAATAAAAACTAATGTAAATAATAATGATAATAATAATAACCGGGGGGTACTATGTACCTCCTGGGATCCGGATCTCTAACCAGAACGGGGCGCGTCCACTGGTGGTGGATAGTGGAACGATCAGTAGATATACTGGCCAGCTGCGAATAATCAATAAGCAGTCGCGAACCGAGAGCGGCTACTGGCGGAATGTCTCTGGCAGACGATTCCAGTAGCGACAGGGTAATGGGACACGAGGATGTAGATGGTCAGGTTGAGGAACTGACCAATAAATCTTATGACTATCTCTCCCTCGGCCGGTTTAGGTCACCGGAAAATCCTAACAGTGTTATCTCCGCAGTAACAAACTACTGCCTTGCGGTTAGAGTTTTTACCCGAAGTCTAAGGGAGACAACCCTGAAAATAAATAAATCCGCTGCCTTCCGGTTAGAATGTTTATCCAAAGGCTAAGGGAGTAAACCCCGACAGAAAATCCGGTGGAAGAAAATGGAAAAACCGCCACCGTATATCCATCTAAAGCAGTAACTACATAATAAGCAAATTACTTGTAAACATAAATTAAACAGGCAGGATTAATATCGAAACCCACATAAAATATAAATCAAAAACTAACCTGGCAGTAGGGATAAAATGCATCCCGCATTAAGAAATCTCTACTAGAAATAAATGTAAACTGCAGCTGCCTGAAGATCGCCAGGGCACATCTGGAGTTGGTGCTGGGTGGAAATGTCTACTAGAAATAAATGTAAATTGCAGCTGCCTGAAGATCGCCAGGGCACGTCTGGAGTTGGTGCTGAGTGTGATAGCATACGATCCACCAACAGTAGGGATCTGTTTAGGCGGGAACTTACTGGGAGCCAGATACAACGACAGGAGGAAATGCCCGAAGAAGTTTCTGAGCATCCTGAAAGAGCGACAACCAAACAGAAACAGAAACTAAGAGCAAGAAATAAGGCTGAACGTGTTTCTCAAACGCTTGAGCATGAAACCACCAAAGCCGGACTAATAAAGCAACGTCAAAAATGGACAACAAATATTAATGAATTGTTAATACGTTGCTATATGAGTGTTACTAAAGTTGAAATAGATAAAATAGGTTACCTAAAGAAACTATTTGATGAATTCAAATTAAAAGCGACAAAATAACTCAAAATTAATGAGCAACGACTAGCAGACAAATAAGAGTAATAAAAATAAATAATTTAATAGCAAGTGAAATAACTGACCAAATGAAAGCTATCATAATTACCCTAATTGTACATTGAAATCAGAAATTAAAGAAACTAAAATAACAATCAAGGCGAACAAACATAATGAATTAAATGGATATGTAAAGGGGTACAAAGTATTAAAAATAAAGCCAGAAAACGGTAACAAAACTGAGATAGAAAATATTGAATATAAGTAGAAAAAAACAAACGTACAAAAAGCATTTAACATTCTGTTGAGAAAATACGGTGAATTAGAACCATCCAAGAGACCTTTCATACCAAAGCAACAGGTAACAAGAAAGTTAAAAGAAACTGTAAATATCATAAATGAATACGTATTGCCGCAGTATGATCTACAAAATATGAGCTTTTTTGAAATTCACGACCTTCTCTATACAGCAGCAATAACTACAGCATATATAAATGGACCTGGAATCTACGATAAAGTTGATGGTAAACACACAACGACGCATGTTACAAATAATATTCCAAACTGGCAAAAAAGAATCGAAAGAAAAATAGATTTGAGAGTAAGTATTGCGCACTTAATAGAATATAAGAAAGGTAATTGGAATAGAAAAATTAAAAAAAAATTGAAGCTGCGAAAATAAAATTTAAATATGATTCAAGATTTGGGAACCAAAACTCAGATATCGAGGACTATGTCGATACTGTAAAACAAAAATTAAAGGTTTACAGTAAAAGACTAAGACGATATAAAAAAAAAGTGCGGAAAGAGTAAATCAAAACAGGTTGTTTAAAAGGAATCAAAAACAGTTTTATAAACAATTAAACGAGAATCCAAACAATGAAGAAATTCTTCCGTCTAAGAGCGATATTATATTGGAAAGAAATATAGGAAAAGGAAGAAACATATAAAACAAATGCCTCATGGATTAAGAAAGAGGAAATAAAACTGGAAAAAATAATGAAGATGAACTGATTACATATTAGACAAGTTGACATTAAAATGCCATGAGTAGAACAAATAACTGGAAGGCTCCTGGGCCAAATGGGATACATACTGGTTATTCACCAGTCTACATAACAGCTACATAAGAATATTTAATGAATTTATCGAAAACCTGATAGAAATACCTGAATTCTTACTAAAAGGGATAATGTATACGATACCTAAAAGCGAACGATTGAAAGAGCCTGACATATCACGTGCTTGTGTACATTATACAAAATATTAACGGCGTGTATAGCAAAAAAGAGATATAAGCATTGCGTGCCAAATAAAATATTAGCAGAGGAACAAAAAGGTTGCAGAACAAAAACACACGGATGTAAAGAGCAGCTCATAATAGATGAAGCAGTCACGATGCAAGCTCTAAAGAACAACCGTAATATCTATACAGCTTACATTGACTATAAAAAAGCGTATGATTCAGTTCCTCATAGTTGGTTAATTCAAGTGCTGAAGTTATACAAGGTTGACAGCAGAATAATTAAAATGCTACAGAGTATCATGGAAAAATGGAAAACTACTTTAATTTCTAAAACTAAAGAGAATAATTATACCGAGATAAATGTTAAAATTACAAGATATCAGAACGATAAATCCATTGTGGTTTTGTTTGTCATTAAATCCTTTAACTAGCATACTTAACTCTACGAAGTATGGTTATAATATAAGAAGCGATAAAACAGTAAATTACAATTTAACACATTTGTGTTATACGTAAGATATTAAGTTATACTCTGGTACAAAAAACGGTATCGATAATTTATTGAAATTAACAGAGAATTTTTAAATTAAAATGAAATTTGGTATAGAAAAGTGTAGAATACAAAATGTATACAAAGGAAAGATAGTAAAACAAGAATGTTTCACAACAACAGAACAAGAATATATAAGATCAATGAATGAGACAGATTTATACAAATATCTTGGAATAGTACAAAGTAAACGAATTGATCATAAAACTATGAAATTAGGTACCAGATATATAAATAGAATAAAGAAGCTGACGAAAACACAATTAAAAAGTAGAGCGTTATTTCAAGCTGACAATACATATGCTGTCCCAATTATAACGTATTCGTTCGGTACGATACAGTGAAGTAAAAGTGATATTGAAAAAATTAATATCACAACGCGCAAATGTTTAACGAATGCAAAGATGAATCATCCGAAAGCGTCAATTGAAAGACTGTACATCAAAAGGAACGAAGGAGGAAGAGGACTAATACACTTGGGGAATTTACTAAATAATCAAATACAAAAAATGAGAATATACTTTATCGATAGAAGTAACGACTCAGCTTTACATGTAGCAAAAAAACAATTCGATAAAAATTACACTCCGTTAAATTTAAGTAGTGAAACTTTCATTGATAATAGACTACACTTAATAGAAACATGGAAAGCTGAAGCACTACATGGAAAGTTTCCACAAGAACTACAAAATAAAAATGTGGATCTTATCTATCAAATAAATGGGTGATACGTGGCGAATTATTCCCGGAAAAAGAAGGATTTTTGGTGGCGATACAAGACCAGGCGATAAAAACCAAAAATTATAGGATAAAATATCTCCGATAAATGTCGAAAATGTGTCGAAGCGAGTGAAACAATTAAACACATTTTAAGTGGTTGTGAACGATTAACATCGAGATTTTATGTTAAAAGATACGATGATGTGGCAGTTAACATCGAGAAATAGGAATAAAATATGGATTAATTAGAGGGATGAACAGCCATATTATAAATATACACAAAAAAAAATCTTTGAACACGAATAGTGTAAATTATACTGGGACAGAACTATATTGACTGAGAAAACAATAGAACATAACAGACCTGATATCGTTTTAATACATAAGATAAATAAATTATGTTAATAGATATAGCTGTACCAAATAGTCTAAATATGGATAAAGTGTACGCATAAAAAAAAAATGAATATGAAAAACTTACAGAATGATGAAACTCGATGTTGTAAATAATGAAATAATATCGAGCAGTTTAGGTAATAGTATAAAGAACTTAGAACTCTATCACCATATACGACGGAACGAGTTCAAAAAACGGTATTATTGAATTCCAATATGAGAACCTTCTTTAACTATCAAGATGAAGGAAGTTTGTAATGCTTGCTAATTAAAAGCCATATTACAAACTCAACCCAGCATGGCTGTGAAGATTGCGGACAATAATAATAATAATAATAATGTAACTTTTATTTCCTTCATTGCTTCTAGGTGTACTGTCTAAACTAGTTAAATAATCGCGAATTAATTCCAACATTGAATAAAGCCTTCTCCAAAATAGTTATTTTTGAAGAATTAAATACCATACGATTTAATTTCGTACAACAAATCTTTTTCAAAGCTCCATACTTTTTTTTTCTTTCTAATCTTTTGTTTCTTTCCCGCGGTAGACTTCCGAAGGACTCTTGCCTTCGAAGTTAAACAATATCGGCGATAATCTACCTACCTAACTATTATTCGAAACGTATCTGTACGTAAATTATCTAACGTAGCGTGCGATATTTTCATAAATACATATTGTAACTGGCGCTTAAATTAATTCTAGCAGAAACCACATACGGAATTCGTGTGTTCTTCGTAGTAATCGCAATTTGGAATTGTTGGCGATGCTAATATTCAAGCTGGCCACATAAATTCCGGAAGGGCTAGGGAGGAAAATATGATTTGAGGCCCTGTTTAAGGCGGGGAAAAATATTTTACTAAAGAAAAATTAAATATTTTTCGAAATCCACTATCCCCGTTACCTCTACGAATAATTAACTAATAACCGAATCAATTATATTTCAGATATTTCAACCATTTTTACAATTTAAATCCTATAATGAACAAATTAAACCAAATAATATAATAATAATAATAACAATAATAGTAATAGTAAAACAATAATAATAAATTAATCAATATATTTCAGGAAAATAAAGTTACAAAAGTAAACGTTAGATATCAAAACATTTGAAATTTGTAAAATACAGTTTTTTCTTATTAAAACTCATATAGGAACATAAAAAAACGATACGTCTATCTATAATATACGCAGGTGTATAAATTAACACATAAAACCAGTACCAGCTTATAATAGAAATGTGAATGTATTAAATATGTCACGTGAAATGTAAACAATTAAAATGAAAAACTCATATAAGAACACGAACGAGGATAGATCTATATATAATACACACAGGTGTACAAAATTAATACATAAAACCAGTGTATCAGCTTATAATAGAAGTGCGAATGTACTGATTTTATATCAAATATGTCGTGTGGAATTAAACAGTTAAAATAAAAAAAAATCATATAAAAAAACATAAACAATGATAGATCAATATATAATATACACAGGTTTTACAAATTAGTAACACAAAGCCAATGTGGCAGCTTATAATAGAAGTCTCGGTGTATTAATTTTTATATTAAATATATCGCGTGAAATCAAAGTAATTGTAATTTACAATGAAAAGTACAATCAAAGATAAGCTAAAAATAGTTAAAACTTACGTGACGATAAACATATAAAATTAGATAACTTATAATTTATGATAATAAGCGGGTAAGGAAGAAACGGTTAGTGCAAGGAAATAAAATGGGAGTTTAATAAATGAGCAAAATTTCGTACGATAATGAGACCCTCGAGTAGATATATTAATAAGCAATATGAGTTGAGTTATAATTTTGATCGGGATGAGACATATGGCATTATTACCTTACGAGGTTTTTTATAGTTTTTTATAGTTTTTCAAGTCAATCTTGATAGGTTAGGTAATGAATTAATAATAATAATAATAATAATAATAAATTAAAAAATAAAATATTTCCATCAAACCGAGTATATTTTAGGGTAATTTATCTCAGTGCCACTCCTCCTTGTGGCGGGTCTACTGATACTAAAGAGGAACAGACGAATAATAATCAGTAATAGTAACATATCTGGTAGGATGGTACTTCACGGAAATTAGTACTCGTAATTAGTTAAATTTAATTCTTTCCGCATAAAGGTTGGGTCGCTCTTTCTTTAATGGGATTAAAAATTTGCGTTAATGTAATTATCATTATTATCATTGTTAGTTTTATCTTCGCAACTAATACAATTAATAACCCCCCCCGTTATTAACATCATTATCGTGATTATGGAATGCACGGTAGTTTCGAAATTAGTTGAAACAATCGAATTCATTTTCTAAATTAGACAACTAAATTTCTCTCCTCATATCCGTAATTATGAAATAATTAAGGAAATTTCTTGTGATGTAATATTATTATTTTTTTTAAAAAAAAAACCACTTCATTAGTCAGTAGCTCGTTGATAAGATGGAAGAAATAGAAAAACCTCGTTTCCGAAGTAAATAATTTAGGATAAAAGCAGTTATGACCCCACAAACTATACGTGCTTTTATATATAGGGTTACCCAGTGAAGACAGGAGTTTTTTTTTTTTTGAATAGCGCAGTAACAGTGATACAACACACACGAGGGATCCGTTTTTGTCTAGTTTCAGTTTTCATGGTATCCTATAATGAGAAGGAGCGCGCGTTTTGCGTGGAACGTTATTTTCGGCGTGAATCGATCACGACAGTACAAACAGATTTTCGAAAAGAATTAAAAGTTACGCGATTTTTTTTGTGGGGATACTTAAAGAGACGCGTTTGCGAACACGTCCACGCGATATGGAAGTCCGAAAACTAGGATTTCTGAAGAAATTTCAAAAATTCAGGGATCCTATGCTCGAAAAAGTGTTCGAAAACTTTATAAAAAGACTAAATGAATGTATCGTTGCAAATCATCTGAACGATACTGTGTTCCATAAATGATTGTAAGCTAATCTCTCTTTTTCTATTTTTAAATAAAATTTCATTCAACAATTTTGGTCGAGTAGTTTTTGAGTTATTAAAGAAAAACAACAAAACCGTCCATTTTCCCTGGGTCACCCTATATTATATATATATATATATATATAAAAGATCTTTACGTCTACTTCAAAGCTGCATGTACATATACACATAATATACATGTAGATGTCAAATTCGTATTTATTTATTCTTTTTTATTTTTTTTTATATGTTTAAACTGTTATTATGGACGCTGGTATAATTTTTGGTTTTGTGTCACTATTTGTTTTTTACTTTTTGGTTATTTATGTATTTTTTTTTAGTGTTTTGCGGATTTTATAAATTTTTCCCTTACTTGTCGTATCGGCGTTTAACTGTAGTTGTTATTTTAAAGTTATTACTGCGATCGAGGTGAAGCTCACGCCAGAACTCTACTTTGTAAATAATAGCATGCACATTTTCTAATTTGATCAAATATATTTTTCTTTTCTTTCAGTGCACTAATTATATGCGACACAAGTAATGCCACTGTCTTCTTCAAGATAATTATGAGTTACACGACGATGAAAAATTTTATATTCTTCATACTGCGAGTTGAGATCAAACCTTGACTATCGGTTTGACAGTCGAACGCTTTAGCAACTATGTAATCGCGATGTGTATACATATATATATATATATATATATATATACATATACATATATATATATATATATATATATGTATATATGTCGTCGGAATAACCGAGTGGCTAAGAGCACGAAATTCTATAAGGAAGGTACCGGGTTCGAATACAATCGACGACGGAAAAATATCATCATTAGAAAATAAAAATATTAATAAAACTAATATTCGCTCGTGGAAGGCACGCGGGACTACATTGTGTCCTGGCAATAAAGCGACTACAGTAAATTCTCTGTAGTGTGTTTGTGTTTAACTGCGATAGCGCCATATTATAATTGTTTTGTACGCTACTTACACTACACAACAAAATGTGTAAAGGTAAGTGCATAAGTTTACCACTAACGTAGCAGTCGAGAATAAATGATGATGATATATAAGTTAGCAACTATGTCATCTTTTTTCAGTCTATTGATTGGTTGATTAATGGAACAAATCAAATCAAAACCGCAGTTTTTTCTTCCATTCTTCTTCCGCTTAGTTGTTTTAATTGTTGATAGTTTTTTGTTCCCATATCCTCCATAACTTGTTCCATGAATCTTCTTCCCGGTCTTCCTCTTGTACGTTTTCCGTCCAATTTTCCTTCTATTAATTCTGTTAGTAACGCATTATGCCGTAACACATGTCCAATCCATCTGTTTCTTCGTTGAGAGATAGTTTTCATAATATGTTTTTCTTCCTTAATCCGGTTATAAATTTCTTCGTTTGTAATCTTATCGGTCCACTTTATTTTAAGCACTCTTCGCCAACACCAGGTTTCAAAAGCTTCCAGTTTTGCGATGTCTACTTTTCGCAATGTCCAAGTTTCAGCACCGTAGAGACAGACCGACCACACAAATGTTTTTACAAAATTTTTTGTTACGGCTAAATCTAGTTTTTTTTATGTTAACAATTTTCAATGCTGCTTTTGCTTGTGTTATTCGACACCTCACCTCTGTTGAACATTTATCATTCCATTGACTTCTGCTACCTAAATACATGAAACTTTCCGTCTGATCTATTTTTTCTGAATTTAATGGTAATTGCTGCGTTAATTTTTGTTCTATAGCGCACCGTGACTTTTGTTTTCTTTTTGTTAATCTTCATGTTATACTTATTCAGAAGGTTATCTACTATATTTAAAATATGTATTAGTCCTTTTTCACTTTCTGCTACTATGGCAATATCGTCAGCATATCTTATGATATTTATTTCTTTTCCATTTATCTTAATTCCTTTACAGTCCATGTTATGTAATTCTTTAATAGCGTGTTCCATGTTTAAGTTAAACAGATACGGTGACAGGTTGCATCCTTGACGTACTCCTTTCCTTGTTATTGCTTCGGTTTGTATATTATTCGTTTTTATAATTGCAGTTTGATTTTTGTACAAATTGTAGATTACTCGTCTGTCTCTGTAGTCAATTCTTTTTAGTATATCGAACATTTTTTCCCAGTTTACATTATCGAAAGCCTTTTCCAGATCCACGAATTACGTTGGTTTATTTATTTCCATCCTTTTTTCAATTATCATCTTTAGGCATAATATGGCTTCCCTACATCCTATTTCTTTCGAAATCCGAATTGTGTTTCTTCTAGTTCTGATTCTATTTTATCTGATATTCTTCTACATATAATTTTGGTTAATATTTTCGAGGCGTGTGATAATAAACTCAGTGTTCGATGTTCACTGCAACTAGTATCCTGGTTTCTTCGGTATGGTTACGATTAAGGTTTTTTAGTATCCTTGGGTAGCTGACCATTTTCATAGCATTCTTTTATTATAAGGAATAGTCTGTTAGTTGCATTTTTACCTAATAACTTTATTATATCTCCACTAATTATTTTAAGAGGAAGGTGAAAGAAAGTATAGCGCATTAAGAAATGATATTAATCAGGCGTGTACGAAATCTAATGAAACATGATGATAACTTTAACGCACTAAAATTAGACGATGACTTTAATAAAGACAGATCATCTTGAAAAATAAAGCAACTTTCCAAAGAGCACATTGTGCTTCGAAGATGAATATTATATAAAATTAATGAAAAGGCATGTATGGAATTTGAAAACTGTGTTAATCATGAGCATTCAATAAAATCGGTCGCGAACGAAACATTTATGCCATGACAAAGAAAGGTCCATCGCTTATAGTTTCGAAACGGCATTATAACAATTAGCAAAAAACAACGGTGTACGAATAGAAAATATTTCAGCAGAACTACATACACTTTTTTATTTTTCTTTTATTTCAAAATAGTATTCAAAAAAATTACAGAAATATATATTATGGAAACCCTTTACGGTGACAGTCTAATTACGTTTATTTTGCCACCATAAGCTCCATTTACAATCTTTTAACTACATTTTTTGATAATAATAATAATTTTCTAAAAATTAAAATGATATACGTAACATTGAAAAATAATCTTATTAATATGCTAAGTTATACTTATTTCTATTTTTTATTTCTTGAATAGCTAATTTATTAAAATCATTATATCTATTATTTACTAATTCTATCGTGTTACAATCTAAAACTACTTGTTTGCAATGACAACCTTAATATGGAAAACCGTATCCTCAAAGTTACATGTTCTACAATTTTCAGTTTGTGCTATTCCGAAACGTTTTAATTTTTTTTTTTAAACAGCCATGACCGGTAATAAACTGAACATTATAAGAGTTAGGAATAAAATGATTATTATTGAATCTATCATTTAAATTTGGGCAATATTGATAAGTTGATCCATTATTTGTCACATGCTTTGATATTTCTCGATATCGCTTTAGTATAACTTTAAACTGTTTTGCGTTAACTAGGTTTTTTTTCTTTTCGTATATGAATTTTCTATTTAAATATTATTCATATCATTAATAAGATCTTTTCAAAGAATAATTGTAATTAAAATGATTAAATCATATAAAACTACTAGCTACTGGGCATCAATTGTAGTAGCAAGTATTTATCCCATAGATTTAGAAATTCGTAAATATATCAATATATTTTTCATCGAGAATAATATTAATATAAATCATGATTTTTTTCAAGTAAAATACACTTTATTTGGTATAGTACAAAACGTAATAAAGGAAGAGGAACATGTTTTGAAGGATACGTTTTGAAGGATACTATTATTTAATTATGTTTTCGAAACTAAAAACGATACTAACAAAATATTGCAAAGAATATAAGTTATCTCGATAATATGTGCTTAATAATAATTCTATTAATCCATATATAGTTAATGTTATTATAGATTACTTTAACAATCGCTCTCTAGCACTTAAGCTTGGATCATCATCTCGTACAAGGACACCAACGTGTGGTGTTTCACAAGGGATCCCTATTCTGTGGAACATTTTGTATTCCACTGTACATTGCAGTGTTGAAAAATTCTGTTTCGATATTAAAGCCAAATGTGAGCTAATCTCTTGTGCTGATGATCTGTGCTTAGTGTTTAAGGCAGAAAGATTATCGTCGTATGTATTTCTAAATACCTGGAGAGTGTGGTGATGGATATAGATCTTAGCTTTTCCCCTACCAAATGCAGGTTTTCTGTGTTTGGTAATTCCTCGACTGTTGTCCGGGTCAAGGAACTTGAATTATTATCAGATTCGAGTATCATGCGTACCACGTCTTTAAAATACCTAGGGATAATTATCGATCCAAAATTATCATTTATCCCTCATTTTCAATTTCTAGAAGATGTATGGATATTTACAATAAATTATTACGTTTGCAAAAAAATACTCGGGGATTATCATTTAGAAAACGATCGATATTATATAAAGGCCTCATTCAGGACCATTTTGGGTACGGTGCAGCTACATATGTTAATAAAAGAATTCTTCATCTGGCCAACAAACAGCAAAGGAAGTTTTTGCTTCGAATGGCTTCTTTATACCGGACTACTCCTACCTCTGATGCTTGTGTCATTTGTGGGGTCCTACCTCTTGATTTATTTCTTGTGGATCCTATTTACATAGATTACGACTTGTAAGAGATCCGGTCTGTGCCTGTTGTACTACAGGTGAGATTGATGATTTACAACATACTCTGTTTATCTGCCCTGCGTCGCAAGTTTGGCATTAAGTGCGCTGATGTATGTCCTCTTGGTAGGGAAGCGAAAGACTTTCTCTTGCTTGCAGAACAGGTAATGCGATTTAAATTTAAAATTTCCTAGTTTTCAATTGACCTTTCAGTCGACCGTGACCCCAGTAACCGGTGCAGCTCTTACAGCGTGGTCAACTATTATTATTTTTTATTTTAATTAATTTTAATCTTTAACTTTGCTCTAATTAGTGTATTTTATTTAATTTTTAAGTTTTCTTTTGTTCTGTTCAATTGTACTGATGTTTTACGTATTTTTCTTTTCTCTTCAGATTATTTTGTTTTGCAATGGTAGTAGTAATACCGATTTATAATGTACATAACTTCATTTTCCGATTGGTATAAGATGATACTCTACTTTTCTATTAATTTATTATTTTAGAATTTTATCTTTTTTCATTTTTCTATTTCATTATTTTAGTTGCGGTGTAGTTACATTTATACAAATTGTCTTGGTGTTTAAGTTTTTCGTTCTTTATTATTTTTTATCATCATTTTAAGTTATTAAGTTTGGCATAAACTCTTTAATTATTGTAATTGATGGATGAAGGGACTATGTAATCTCATCCCTTCATTCATCGTAATAAGTTAATGTTAAGTGTGTGGAGGACATTTGTGCCGGGAACTCCATTAATATATTAAAACTCCCTTTTGTCCTATAGAGGGAGGTGGTTTTTAATGGATAAAAATCCCACACGCTGATTTTGGCTTCTTTGCAGTGTTTGTTGTTTATACTGCATTAATAAAAATTAAATTTTTTATTGTATCAGTGTCTTTTGAAGATTTTCCACTTCCCGCTTAAAAAAAAAAAAAGATATAAGGGTTTAAAATATTGATTGGAATACTTTAAAAACGACTGAAACATAAATTTTAGAATAATTTCGATAAAATGCAGTATGGTTTTAAGAAAGTACGAGATGCAATATGAGGGGAACGAACAATCATCTATTATATATATTTTTGCGACTTTCATAGATCATGGGAAAGATTTCGTTAATGCGTCTTGGCGTGATCTTTTTTCGTTGCCAGCTAAATCGAGTAATCGAGTAGTATGCTTGAAGAATTCAATCACCGCGATGTGCAGATACAATTTGTTGATGATGTCAATTCGCAAAAAAAAAACACGAGAAGCCGCTATTACGTTATGTCAATGCAGAAGCAACTAAACTTCTAGATACCGAAACAATCCGACTCCTTCAATAAATCTGAAGATATAAAATTTGTAAATATTATTTCTTAAAGAAGGTTTTAGACTAAATTCCTAACATTCGTTATTTTCTTTTTTTATAAGACTAGTTCCGTGTTAGACGATAAACTTATTATTAGTATAGTTACATATTTAACGTTAAGATTTTAACAATAATAAATAATAATAAAAAATAAATAAATAGGGTAACCTATATAGACAGAAAGTGATTGTCAAATTTAATTGGTTTACTTGTGGCCAAAGATGTATAAAAAAATGTTTGCTTTCGCCCGACTTATTAAATGTATTTGCTAAAACGATTATGAAAGTTAAAATTGATGGCGGCAGAGTGTGCACAATTAAATTGATCGATGACTCACCAGCTGGTAATGTTGAATTACCAGTAATGATTGACAGAATAAATGCAATTATGAGATCGAGTATATTAAAAGATAAATTCAGGATGGATAGTTGAGTTGGCTAGAGAGGAGAGTCTAAGATGGGATTTGAACCCAGACCGTTTGAACAGTACACGTGATATAATTACCGCTAAGCCGGAAGACCCGTTATATTTAAAGACGTTATTTAGAGTACCGGTAATTTTAGATCGCGTACAAATATCATAGATACGAAAGTTTTACGGGAAATTCAGATTTCGGTGTTTTATATACATCTGTCTTTTTCCTTTTTATTAATGGCGCCGTTCTTAACGTTTGATTAACGAGAATAACGTTTCGTTAAACTTGGCACGAACTTGCCAGAAATTACATTAAACTTTCGTAAAGTTTTAGTTTGTAGCGTCGTAAGTATTCGTTACGATTGTAATTACACCTATTTGTAAATACGTTAGTTCTACACATTAACACACACACATACACACGTGTACACGTGTGTGGGTAGACAGGTAGATAACGAAATTCGTACATTTCGGCACATAATATGTTATATACGTATATTGTATACATATTGTGTTGCGAGTGTCTACGTGTTAAATTGAAGAAGAAAATTTTTAAAATAAATTATAGTTCTTATAAGTTAGCAATAGTTTTACGAGACCGATACGGTTTTGTACAAGTTCTTGTAAGTAATCTTTTATCGTTATACTTCCATTCGTCTCGATTGGTTATTTATTTTTATCTTTTGCTAGGAGTATGTGTAATATATTTAAACTAAACGAACGTTTAGCCGAAAGGAATTATTTTTTAGAATAAAAATTATAATTTTTTCAATAAAAACTAAAAAAATTAAACACTATAATTTACAAGTGGAACAATTTTTTAGTCGTCTTTCGTGAAGATTGACGATGTGTAGTATAATCTACGCGAAATAAAAGTAAAAAAAAATTGAAGGAAACGTAAAGGAGATTTGTATTATCGAGGAAGAGCAGGTATTTAGTGGCGCTTTGAGTGCTAGGAAAATTTTTGTTAAGGTCTTCGCGCAGATGTTGAAAAGTATAACTTGAGCAGGAAGTTAGGACACCGGCAAGATAGTAAGGGGAATTGTTTCTTTGTGAATTGCAATATTTAACTTCTTGTGTCGCGTACATAAAGTAGTAGGTATGTGTTTTGTTATCGCGTTAAAATAAGAAATAATAGAAATTATTGCGTAAATAATAAATCGGTTTATACGGATAATACGTTTGCGTCGGGTTTTTACATAGTATAGTTGTAGTACGATCGATTTCGGTTAATCAGAGTGTTAATCGGACGGTATCGTACCGTCGCGGCTGTCTGAAAGATGGCTGACGACGGTATAGGCGAAGCAACGAGGAGGAGGAGGAGGAGAACAACGTAAAAACATAACATATACAGAAGATCGTTCAATGGATACGCAGTACACGGACGATACAGATAAGGAAATAAACTATACTAATTCTAAGGATAATGAAATAAATTATACTAACACTAACGATAATGTTAATACTAACAAAATAACCGGTGATATGATAGATAAAATAGATGCTAGTTTACCTATAATCAATAATGATAATAATTAAGTCAAAATTAACAATTATAAATCGGAAAAAATACTAATAATAAAGAAAATCGACTTAATTATTATACTCCACAATTTGATCATGGTAAACAATTTAAAGTATTCATAAAAAAAGCTTATAATCATGATAACTTAAACTATAGCGGAAGTAGATATTTAGGTATAAGAGCACTAAAAATAGGAAAAATATTAATGACGCATTATACAAACATAAACATAGACGAAGTAAAAAAAGTATCAATGAATTTAGTTATAGTAATATGTAATAAATTAGAAGACGCAAATGAACTCGTTAGTAGGCCAACACACTTTAAACCAGACTACGTATTTATTCTCTTTTTCCTAACGACAAGAGCAGGCGTGATAAAAAATGAAGATAATGAATATATAGAAGATGAGATTTACCACAATATGTAAAGTGCACAATTTAAAGTACGGGATATAATGAGATTTAACAAAAGAGTAACAACAGATGGAGGTGTAGAACATCAACCTACTTCATCAGTTAAAATATTATTTCACGGTCAATCATTACCAGAATATGTATATATATATATATATATATATATATATATATATATATATATAAAAGGTTAAATTCATAGTAGAACCTTTTGTGAGAAGGGTAAATCAATGTCAAAAATGTTTTTTATATGGACATAACACTTTCAGCCGTAAAGCAAAAGCCGAAAGATGTAAAATCTGTGCCTCCAAAGAACACGATACTGGTAAATGCGGAGAAAGAGAAGCTAAATGTCTATTCTGTGGTGACAAACATGAAACTGTCAACAAAGAATGCCCAGAGAGGAAAAGACAAATAGCAATAACTGAACTAATGGCAACACAAAATTTTAGCTTCCAAGAAGCTAACATAGAACTCCCGAAAACATATAAGCAGGAAACACTTTACTCAAATGTTTTCAGCAACTACAATAGATTTGCGCCTTTAAAAAATTATGACGTAGAATTCCCGAACTTAGAGGAAAAATGTGGCGACGCCACTAATACTACTGCGAGTATCCCACAATACCGACCACCACCTATTAAAAAACCATCCTATATTAAAATAAAAGAAAAAAATTATATAGATGTAAAACAATTAAGAGATTATAAAGACTACAGAACACAGACAACCATAAAGAGGAAACGCGGCGAACAAATACCTAGTTCACCAGAAGAGGAAACAAAAAGAATAAACTACGAGGGAAGTAAATCTAGTACAGCTAGTGAAATAGGAACTGATCAAAGATCTTCGATTACATTTGATAATACCGACACAGAAAATAAAAATAAGAGTTCAAAATATCCTATAAGCCAAAATAAAGAAAATAAACTTAAACTGAATGAAAATAAAAATGAAGCAAATAAACAAAAAAAATAAAGATAATAGAACGATAATTGGTACTAGTTCGTCTTCCACTACGAGAGGGACTAACCAAAGCTATATTAAATAAAAAATAGAAATGAAATGGACTCGTACATGGAACAGACAAAATTAGCAATTATGATATGGAATGCTCGGAGTATATACACAAATCTAATTGAACTAAAAAAAATGTTAGTAGATAAAAATATAGGTATAGCAATAATAACTGAAACATGGTTAAAACCAGGAAATAAATTAACAATAAAACATTATAACATCGACAGAGATGATAAAAAAAATACTAAAGGAGGCGGAGTCGCCTCACTAATACACAAAAACATAAATCATACATTTAAATCAAATAATATACATTTACAAAATATAGATCAGAGCAAGATACAGATATCATTAACCGAAATTAGACATAGTAACAAAAATATAACAATACTGGGAATATATGCAGCGCCAGGTCACAAAATGACAAAGGAACACTGGAATAAAATAAAATCTTACCTAGGAAAATCATATATTATTATTGGTGACTTAAATGCAAGAAATACAGTATGGAACTATCAAAATACAAATTATGAAGGGAAAGAACTACTTGACTTTATTGAAGAGAATAGTATGTATGTTGTAAATACTACTTCGTATACTCGTATTCCCTCGACGAGTCAACAGAGGAGTAATATCGACTTAATATTATGCACACCAGATTTATCAACTAATATTAATTATGAAGTTCTGAAAGATCCAGGAAACTGAAACAAGCGAAACAGGAACAGGCATTCCCCAGGGATCAACCCTTAGTCCATTACTATAAAACATATATACAGGTGAACTAGATAATATACAAACAAAAAAAGTTAAAATATTGCAATATGCTGATGATATAATGATGTACAGCTCGGCTGCAACTATTTCAACTGCTGTTAAACAAATACAACCAGCTATAACTAAGATGACAGAAATAATAAATAGATTGCAACTAAAAATAAACAGTGATAAGACAAAGGGAATTTTGTTCACACGACACAGAATTAATCACTATCCCCGTATTACAGTAAATAATACCTCAATTCAATTTGTTAAAGAAATAAAATACTTGGGCATAATGTTAGATGAGAAATTAAATTGGAATTCCGAAACACAAAATATATTAAGGAAATGCAGTAATGGTACCAATCTAATACGTGCAATATCAGGATTACGGTGGGGAAGCCATCCCAAAACAAATCTTATACTGTATAAAACATTAATACTATCTCATTTTAACTACTCGTGTATATTCCAAAATTTAAACTCCAGCAATACCAAAAATATCCAGACAGCATATAATAAAGTACTACGTCTTTGCATAGGAGCGATGAATTCAAGCCCAGTTAATAATATTAGAGCAGAATGTGCTGAACCAAGTATTTTAATACAACAACAATATATTACAAATAAATATATGTTAAAAATAAAAGGAAATAGACAACATATAATAAATAAACAAATAAAACAATTAGAACCTTTGATCAGAAAACCCTACTGGCAATGTAAAACTTTACCACCTCTAGTAGTGAGTGCTAGAAAGCTATACAATATACAACCAATCCAAAACTATAAATTACCAATATATACAATTAAATATGAAGACTATATACAACCACTCCAATATTACAATACAATAAATCTATTCTCTAAACAAACTGATATTAATATGCAAAATAAAATATTACAATGTATATTAATCACTAACTTCCCTAATCATGAACGGATATATACTGACGGATCTATAGACATTAATAGAAACCGATATCAAGCAGCAATCTATCATGAAGATACAGATCTGATACGAACATACAGAATAAAATACGCTGGCTCATCTACAAGCACTGAAATATGTGCTATATACAAAGCACTTGAGTATGTTAAAAATAAAAAACAAAGAAAATTTTTAGTAATGACAGACTCCATAGCTGCAATACAGTCACTGATTACTATTAAAACAAAACAAGACAATATTATCGCTAAAATAAAAACCTTACATGGAAAGATACAGAAAAACGATTCAACAATTATATTGATGTGAATACACTGCGGTATATATGGGAATGAAATAGTAGATAACGCAGCAAAATCGGAAACGAATGTTAAAAACGATAATACTAATAGACACTATACAGAATATATCCCACAAATAAAAATAATGAAATATCAACAAATACAAGAAGAATATAATAAACAAAAAGAAATAGGGAAACAATATCATAAAATTCAGATACCCAAAACCCCATGGTTTTGGAATAACTCATTACAATATAGTAAACACTTTTTAACAACAATTATCCGATTAAGAATAGGACATAATAAAACACCGGCACATCTAACTCGAATACACATAATCCAAAATAGTTTATGCGATAAATGTCAAGAGGAAGAGGATATCAACCATATCATATGGAAATGCGAGAAATACAAACAAAATCGAAATAATATGATACGGGAATTATTAAAATATAAATACACACTTCCTTTAAATGTAGAATCAATAGTAAGTGACCTAAACAATGCAGAACCAGTCAAAATCATATATAAGTTCATAGCCCAGAATAGTACAGAAATATAAATATAATAGCCCAACTTTAATAGTTTAAAACAAGAAAATCATCCTATAAATGGCCAAAGCGACCTATGGTACAGGCAAAAAAAAAAAAAAAACTTC
The DNA here is from genome assembly GCA_032883995.1 of Coronaproctus castanopsis. Taxonomy (NCBI): domain Eukaryota; kingdom Metazoa; phylum Arthropoda; class Insecta; order Hemiptera; family Monophlebidae; genus Coronaproctus; species Coronaproctus castanopsis. The sequence goes on along the minus strand of CM065052.1, from coordinate 26,041,114 downwards.
TTGTGTTCTCAGTTTTTATGCATTCCAGTTTTTTTTATTAAAAAAAACCTTCTTTCGGTTTCCCGTTTATTATGTACGTATATATGCTTTGTGTCCATGCACTTACTAGTTTTTGTAGAAATTTGGTAGTGGAAAACGCAATAAAACCTTTTTATAAAAGATATTTCAATATACTTTTTTTTTTTCATTTGTACACTCACATACACAATATACATAAGTTGCACAATTAACGATAAAATTTTTTTCAAAATAATTAGTTTCTTGAATATGTTATTTTTTTTCTAAAAATCGGAGTTGACAATTTCTTTTCTTATAATAAAATATAGTATAATTTTTCGCATTAAATTAAAATCATTTCTTTTTTTTTTTTCTAAGCATCAATAAGTATTTCTCTATTAAATTATAACAATAGCTCGTTCGTATCGTATCCAGGCCAAATATCATACTGTCTCGGGACAATTGTTCGTCAGCTGTTATAATCCGTGTCCATAAAATGTATTAAATTACACCGGACGGACAATCTAATAAGTGATGCGTTGTATGAAATTGCTCGCAATCGCTGGCTACATTCTCCGTTCTTGACTACTGCGTTCATATTTTCTTTTGTTCCTGCTTGCGCATTCTATCGACCTGTTGGCCATGATTAAATTCTTTCGGTTCCTTTATTTTGAAATGACTGCGTTCTTTCTCCGTACGTAGGGAAATACTGTAGCTGTTTAGTTCTTTCTGCATCAGCTTCTATATGACGAGATGTTATTTCATTTAAGGGGTATAGGTTTTCTAATGTCGTTCGCTTGACACTCCCGTAATTAGGCGTATAGTATCAATTGCAGCGGAAACTGAACAAGCGTACTTCTTAGCTGATGTGTTAAGAACGTTTTATAGAATTTAATTCGATTTTAGTCGTAAATTTCGTATAAATTTTTTTTCAATCTTTTCATTGGATATGTCGCTATAGACTACTTTAATGGCTGATATTTAAGTATATTATATTAATTTTACCACGAACATTCTTTGTCGTGTCTTATTTGTATATATCTTGTATTTTTTATTAATTTTAATTTTATTGTTCGTTAAATTAAATTTGATTTGCTATTTATGTTATTTTAGCTCAGTAAACTGGTAAAAGAGTTGCCATGTTTTTGATCCACGAAATGTCGCTCCCCAGCGATGATATATTTTCACTGGTCCTGTTTTTTTTTTGTTTTTTTTTTTTTTTTGTTTTTTTTTTGTAAACAGGAGGTTTATATCAGGTCACATTTCAAAACATTAGGATGAAAACTGAGAAAGTTCCAATGAAAGGATTAAAATTATTTTTCAAAATATTTGCATTAATATTTTCATATGTACCTGGATTTTGTTCGGTACTTATTTTCGGGAAATGCGTTTTTTTTTTTTTCAGAAACATATTTTGATGCGAACTGGAAACCATGATATACACAACTGATTAAAATCGTGTATAATTTCGTTTCATAACGTACCGTGCGTTTATAACTAAAAATGTCACTTTTGACGAATGTAAAAGGGAGACACTTTTAACGTTTTCGTGTAAATGAGTTTAGGAATTTTGTCGACAGTTTTCCCCCTTAAAATAACTCTTTTATCGATGAAAAAATCGATATCTTCGAAAGATGTCAAAATTTTAAATTATATTCACCTAAAAACATATGCGGTAAAAAGCGAATTTCTGCTGAAATTTTCAACGTACATTTAGATAAGTATTGAGAAAAAATGATGAAAAAATATCGAAATGTTAAAAATTTGACGAGAGTACTCGCTGGTTCGAGCACAAAAATTCGAAATTCGTCATTTCTCATACAGGCCATTTTCAATTACTTCGTAAATTACACCTATGTACAACATTTCGTCCAAATCGTTAGAGTCGTTTCCGAGATGGCGGTGTTACGATGTAAACAGTAGATAGAAAAGTGAAAAAAACTGATTTTAACGTGGTGAATATTCTCGCTTACGATGTTATATATATATATATATGTTATATATATGTGTATTTACGTACATGTATATATTTATATATGGTATGTGTTATCACCGACGCTATTCAATATTAATTCAGAATTTATAGTAGACGAAACGTTGTTAGAAGAAATTCGAGAATGTGTAAAAGTAAAAGGACGATTGAGTGAAACACAATATGGTTTCATTGCAAAACGAGAAACGAAATAAGCGATCGCGTTATGAAGAATTCTCAGCCAAAGAGCAACAGGTGATGTATATCTCTGCTTTGTAGATGATGAAAAAACATTTGACAGGGTACAACATAAATAACTAATTAAAATTTTGATGAAATGCGGATTAGATGGACGAAACATAAATTTTATTACATTTACTGGAACCGGAAGATGGTAAGAATCCGACAAGAACAGTACAAAGAATATTGTCTTATACCACGCGTATTAAGGCGAGGATGTCCCAGGCTGTTCGACGCATTTAAATGGGAAATATTAATTGACTCGGAGTTAATATAAATGAAATAAGGATAGCGAATATAAGCTACGCGAATGATCAGGTATGTTTGGCTGAGTCAAAGAAAAATCTGAAAAAAATAATGAATAAAATAAAGCTTAACGATAGAAAACGGGAAAGTCGATGAAGAAATAAAGAGAAGAATAGAATGCGGGAGAAATGCATTTAATAACATGAAACGAGTAATTAGTGATAGAACATTAAACCTTCGACTAAAGTTGAAAATTCTTCGCTACTTTGTGCAGTCAACAATGAGATATGCTTCGGAAACCGGGACATTATCGGAAGTCAACAAAAAGAAAATCACTGCCTTTGAAATGTGGTGCTACAGAAAGATGCACCGAATATCGTGGAAGGAAAATGCAAATTAAGCCTACCGATCCTGCTAAATATAATTGAAGAATCCAAAAACAAATATTTTGGCCATCTTATTCGAGAGGAGGACCTTATTACACTTGCGATACGGGGAAAATTTGTGGGAAAAGACCACGAGGAAAGGAGACGCATAGAATATACATATGGAATAGCAGGAAGAAAACCAGTTGCGAAATGATAAAAGAAGCTAGACAAAGATGCAGAAATCCTAGGTGCCTACCCAACCTCCTGAATAGGAGATGGAAAATGATGATGATTAGGTTTTAAAAAAATTGTGCTACCGTATCTATCATGGGATCGTTCGATTACAAGTTTCGTTCCATCTATTTGGGGTATATTTTTAGTATAATACATTTACACGTCTCCGATAGTATTAGTTCTTTATCAGTTGATAGTCCTTCAATATTAGTAGATGTTGTCACCATTACTGGTCCTAAGAAAGACCTTTTCTTGAACCGATTAGCTTGCATGTTATTATCCGGTGATGAGAAGAACGAAACGGATATATGTATCCGTTTCTAGAAGGCGCCTAATTGCTTAAAAATTTTCGCTTCGATTCTTTACGCAATCTTCGTGGATGCTTCTCTCGTGCCCTGATTAAACGAAGGTAATGTAAACGCCGGAAGAAATTAATGTACCGATCGATGGAAAAAATTTGTAACAAGTCGATTCCTTCAAGTATTATCACTTTCTGTTTTATTACATCAATAATAGACGAAACATGTAGGTCACGATGTAAAGTTTTGTTCGATGCAAACCATGGCGCATTTGCGCAGATTCGTAGAGTTTGATTCTGGAATCGCTGTGCAACCCCATATTTGACATCCGTATCTCCAAACAGGAGTAATTATCTGTTTGTATATGGTGATTTTATGATCCAAATGTAGCTTTAGTGAACTTTTAAATTTAATTCATTTATTTTAGTTTGAATATGCTTTTTCTAAATTAATTTGCTATCTAAATGCGTAGGTATCTTGCGGATTTGTTTTCGTTGATCTTTATTCGCCATTGTTAGCTGCATGTTGTCACGACATTTAATGAACCGCGAAAGTGTTTATTAGTTTCATCCGGGCAATGCTAATCGCAAAGTATAACAGTATTATCTGCGAAGGTGGCTACCAAGCTTTTATCAGATGCTGGAAGATCCCGCTGTTTACATTAAGTTTACGGAACTCCAGCACGTATGGATTGTATGTTACATATCTCATGTTCTACTTTAATCTGAAAATGTTTTTCTTTTAAAAATGAGCTAAGTAATTTGTAGTAATGATACGGCAGTATAATTCACAGTTTATGCAGTAGGGCTTTGTGCCATACCTTGTCAAAAGCTTGGCTGATGTCCAAGAATACCGAATCGCACACACTTTCGTTTCTTTTAAATTGCTTTCTATTTTACTCTTCGATGGACTTGTTGAGTGGTGGAATGTTTGGTTCTAAAACCGTATTGGTGATCTGGGAGGTATTGTTTATTTCCTAGAATTCCATTTAATCTTTGAGTTTGGTGAGGTAATTTCCGTAGGAGGTTTGCCTGGTTTTTTTAACAACATTACTTGCGAAAATTTGAGTTGTCATTTGTATCAGAGTATTAAATATGTACGTCAGCATAACTAGTTTTTTGCGTGTTAGTTCTTTTAATATCTTAGCTGTTATCAGGTCGTAGGCCGGGGTGTTTTTAACGGTTGTTTTAATAATGTTAGTCGAGGGTTAAATTATAACGAGAAAGGAAAACCTCAAAACAATACGGATAGACAACCTCACGATATTTATGATTAGAACTCCGGTTGGCTGCTGATATGTTCGAAATGTTGACGACGGATAAAGCAGAAGAAGAAAAAGAAAAGTTAAAAATAAATTCAGGTAGCGGCGGAAATTGAAATGTTTCGAATAGACGGGTATTTAAACGATTGTCACCCCCACCCTTCTAAAATTGAATTCTAATCGAATTTGATTTATTTCCGGAAATTCGTTTTTTCCCCTTTCAAAAATTGTAAAACCGAATTTTATATTCGCCTTCCTTTTTAATATGCCAGATTCCGCGTGCGAGGTATCGAAAAGAAGATAAAAGAATTTTAATGGGAAATACGGAAGGTTTTCGTTTAGGGACTTCAAAAGTCAAAATGCTTTGAGAATTGTTTGAAGAACTATATTACACATACGCATACATATATATATATATATATATATATATATATATATATATATTCGCGTTAAGATTAAGTGGCTATTACGTACGAGTGTATGCGTTATCTAATTTAATCTTAATCTGGATGAAGGCCAAAACCTGAACTATTTTCCTTTTGCCTATTCGGAAGTCTCTAAAGGGCCCGTTAATTTTTAAACCGCCGAAAATGGCCCTTTTTGCTCCGTAATAATAACGCAGCATCAGAGAAAATAGAAGTTTATCTGTCTATTAACACCTTAAGTCTTGTACATTTCGATCTATGCCTTTCGTTTTTCAACCGATCAGATAAGATAGTACTACTACAGGCCGAGGTAATAATGATAACAACATTAGTAGTAGCGGTAATAGAAGCAGTAGTATAATGATAATTACTATTATTATTATTATTATTGTTAGTAGTAGTAAAGTAGTATCGAACGTAGGCTGCTTTTATTTTGGAATTTTTTTTGTGAATTTTATACGAGTACATTCCGGAAGAAAGAAAGCTTAGTTCCGAGAAACGATAATTAATTGGGCACTACCCTTGCGACTTTCTTTTCGTTCAAACATTTATATCGCGAGAGTTTCGTGTTATACGTAACGGTTAAAAAATGAGAAAGAAAAGGATAATTCTTCGAACTTATAAAACTTTTAAAAGTTCTCCGCAATCGTCGTTATCAAAATTTCCAAGTAAACTTTGACGTATATTTTATTTATCGCATCGATGAAAAACTTGATGAAATAATAATAATAATAATATATTTTATTATTACGGTCGTTATATACTGTATATGGATGTATGGATGTTAATTATGGTGTTGCGGTTCAAAAGGAAATTTGACATATCACTCTCTCATGATCGTCTACTCCAACGTTCAAGCCCCCTGCTTTTTGTGTCTACTCCCAAACTTTTCAGGTATTTGCATTATTTTACTACACTATGTTACATTTAATTAAAGTGGATTTCTGTTTAGGTATCTTATCGTTCGAAGATATTATCGTGCTATATCTATCGAAGGGCTAGTTATAAATTTAAAACAACGAAATTTATTTATTATTTCAATATTACAATTTCTATACAGTTACAATGGCGATTATTTCTGCTTTAGCATCTTCGACATTATTGTTATTATCATTATTATTTATAAAATTCTGTTCTAATTCTCAACGAGAATTTTATAGTTGGACCTAAAAAAAAAAGAATAAATTTTACTCTTAGCTCTATAGTAACGGAATATGTAGGACGATGCTTCCACACATTTGTTACGATTTTTGTGAAATTAAGCTTTTTACAGTGTAGCCTATAGATAAATAGACGAAAAGTATATTTATAAGACAAACGCTAAAAAAAGAACAACGAAATGAATATAACGAATTACGAACGCAGTTTTTAATATTCATTATCGTTAGTCGCATCAGTTCTTTGACTAATAATACGAATCGAACTAAATTGCGTTTATATAACCGAATACGGTCTAATATTGAGTGTGTATAAAAAAATGTAAATATTACAAAGATTTCACGCTTTTTTAGTACGCGTTATATACGCCATCTGCTCCTAAAACACAAGCGCTGACATATACGTAAAACCGTTTGAATGTGTGACAGTACGACTTTGTCGAATGCGAAATGAAAATTTTAAATTTCCATTTTGAATTTTCAAATCCGTTGACTTACATTATAATGGCAATATCGGTGCCGGTTAAAATAAATAACGCGGTTTAATTTTTATTTTATTTATTCATTTTTCAATTTATCCGTTTTATAAATTTTGAACTAAAATTTTTGATTTGAAAAAATAAATTATAAATTATTATTATTAGATATAGTTAAATTTTTCATTTGATCATCGAAAGTTTTCACTTTAGTTAAAAGTACACGCATGTTCTCGATTTTAGGCGTATACTTTCTTTTTAAGTTATAGAAAAAAATTAGTTTTCTTTGATTATTAATAAAACATTTCTCGATAATTAAACGTTTTTTTTTACAGCTATATTGCATACAGGAATATGATCAATGATGAAAGAGATGGATATGTAAATAGAAAACTTTACGGACCATTCGCGAACTAAAGATTTTATGGCGGCACGTACACACACACAAACGTATATATATATATATATATATATATATATATATATATATATATATATCACTCAGATCTAGTTGGAAAAAGAAAGTAAATTCTATTGCAGGTGCCCCGTATCTAGGCAAAACACGAATTACGAATTTACGCGTGTGCGTCGGTATTCCGTTTATAGGTCAATATTTCGCCTTAGTGAAATTCCTCAGTTAGTACGACCTAAAGAATTAACAATAGGGGAAGTACAAAGGATATCCAGAAGGAACTTGACGTTATTTGTACATATAAATCATGGTTACCGATACGCAATTTCATCCATCCGTACCCGTTATCTTTATATACGACCAGTCGTTGAAGTTATGCTTTTACGGACATTTTGTTAGATTTTTATATAAAAAAAATTTGTAATTCCATTATTGACGTAAAATTTTTGGTCGCGTCTTTTAATGTGTATTTTATTCGTAATATCATCGAAAAACCCAAAATGAAATGAAAGAGAACGATTGAGTTGATCGTTGAAGTTAATTTGGAAGTTGTCAGTGAGTTACTTTAAATTATCGCAGAAAGGCATTCACCGGAACATTTTTATTTCAAATACAAATTTTAACAAATTACAAATATTTCAAAACAGTTGTCTAATCAGATGTGTACTAAATGTCCCCCCTAAATACTACAAAATCGTTGACACGCATACTACCCCTTAAACATGCCGTATATTAAGGATCATATACTTAGTTTAACGCGTAAGTTCTGCGATGACTAGTCCACGATAATAGTTTAATTTCTACCATAGCTAATTACGATTCTAGGCAACTGTTGTATGATAAACATAAACATAATAACCTTTTCTAACGTTATGACGCTTATTTTAGGAATTTTTATATTTACTTAATGTCTAAAGTGGTTTTCTTTTGTTTTATTATTATTATCGTAACTTTTTTTTGTTTTTTGCTGTACAGTTTTTTAAATTATTTTTTGCTGTCATTATAAGTATAAATTCTTTTTTTATTTGTTACGGGTCTTTGTATTATTTCTGTTGTACGGCGAGCCATGCTGGGCGTTACGTAATTATTATTTAAAATTTTTGTTTTTTGACTATTCTCTGTGTAAATTATGTTGAAATATATGTTGTTGTTTATTCGCGAATATGATCAAAGGGTGTAATTATAATGAAACGAAATTAACGATAATTGATCGCAAAACATACAAGCGGCAGAATTTAAACTAGGGGCGAACTGTGAACTAGTTAAAAAATTTCACTCATCTTCTGTATGTTTGTTTTTGTATATGACCATTACAGCATATACAAGGACTGGGACAACTTCCTTTTCAGATTAATTGGCATTTGCTTGTTCCGAAGTATTCCGTTTAACTTCTCGAACGCAACCCAAGACGAAGATATTCTTCTGGCTATTTCCGTTTTCGTCATCATTTTCTTTATTTGTTGTTATTTTTTTTTACCTAAATATATATAGTTATCGACCTGTTCTATTTCTTCCGAATTTATTGTTATTTCTATTGTTTTTCTGTGTTAGTTATTATTTTGTGTTTTTTGGAGGTTTATTTTTAACTCAATCTGTTGGAATATAGATTTAGGTCTGTTATCGTAGTCTGTAATTTTTTTGCGCTTAAACTTATCAATACTATGTCATCTGTAAACCTGAGGTGGTTTAGATATTCATCATCAATTCTGATACCTTTTGCATTCGAAATAAAATTTTTAACACATTTTCCAATGCAGAAATAAACAATTTCGGTGAAATTGTATCACCTTGCTTACTCCTCTTTTTAACGGAAGCGCAAGTAGTCTTCATACATAAAAAAAAAGGGGATATGCAGAACTTGAACAATTATAGGCCGATTAGCTTATGAAATAACACAACAAATGAGCTTAAAAGGCATCCCTAATTTAAAAAAAACAAAACCTAAAGATATGTTTTAATTTCGTTTGTAAGTAACAGATTTTTTAAAAATAACCCTATAAGGTATTACACTTTAATATAATGTTATTTGTACGCTTAAATAAGTATTACTAAGGCATTGAAAGATATTAGGGAAAGAATTAAATTAAAGAAATTATTAAAGGTAAATTTTTATACAAGTCAAGTCTTAATTATGATGTATAGCTTCGGTATATATCTGGTGCGTTTTAAAATTACATCCTCAAATATTTATGAATTCTTGACATTCTCGATACAGTTTGTTATTTCTTGTTTGAATGTATACTATCGATGCGCGTTTAAAATACAAGTTAAACGGTTATAGATAACGAATTAATTTATGAAAACGGTTTAAACTTATTGAACTCTGTAGGTCGTTCATTAGCTACATTAATCGTTAAACCAATTGGAAATAATTTAATCTGAATTTAAGATTCTAAGCCAAATTAGCATCGCGGTCGTAAATTTGTTATTTTGCCAAATACGACAACATGTATTAACCCTTTTAGTCGCGATGGCCACTATATGGTAAGTGAAATGGATTTTTTGTTAACGTGAAATATCTCAATTTCGAGATTGAAAATTATCCACAGTTCACCTAAGAAGCAATATTGTATAATAAACACACGTATGTATAAAATTTATACTTTTGTGCTAAAATTTTATAACGTAAGGCTTAATTGATATCGGTAAATAATACTTCGATTGTAATATACGAAAATTAAACTTTATTATTCGTTAATACGATATAAAAAGAAACCCAACTCATATCACCGGTAACGGAATTTAATAGAGCTAGAAATGAATAATGATAACCCTTAAGATTTTGGAGGACAGCTGGAGAATTTTGACATTATTCGAAATTGAAATAAAAACAACTCTGCGAGAAGAAAGTGAATAAAATATACGTGTATACACGATAATAGACGTACTATACAAAATTAGAGCCGGCTAGAAGGGCCGCTATTGGAGCAACCAACAATTTTCAATGAGGAAAAGCCATTAAGTCGGCGGATAGAATACTTCGAGAGCTGTTTAACTATCATCCGCGTGTAATGCCGGCGGTGGTTTAGTAAATATATTATCTGCACAGTACTTAAGTGCTGTAAACGGTCTACTGTTTGTAATATAGATACCTATGCGCAATATATATATAAAATATGGACATGTATGTTTCAGCGCGTATACCGAAGTAACGGCGACCAAATGCCGCTATTTTAATTAAAAGCGAGACCACACACACCGCCGCCGAAATGACATTTTCCAAAAATTTCCTCAGAAACGGCGCGTATAACCGGTAGTCTAGGTTTTTCTATATTACAGAAGAGCATTTCTTCGAATTTTGAACGAATTTTATCGTCATCATTATTATTACGTTATTCGGAGAAGTCGACTATTTTTGAGTCCGTAGGTTTTTTTTTTTATTTTTTTTATCTTTTTCCTAAGATTTTATCCTTCGTCAGTTTTATTATACAACCTCTTATTTTTCATTTCCGTATCATTTATTCCATTTCGCGCTATAACCCAAATCCACCTTGGACGATTTTTACTTTTATTTCGTAGACCGGTAGCTATCGAAAAAAGTTCGATGTTTCTTTCTTATTACACACATATGCACAAATACATGTGTTCGTAGGTATGTGTGCGATTGTGTATATATATATTTTCATCACATTCGTTAGATGGACGGACAGGGGTAGGTCTGGGTTAAATATAATAACATATTTTTAACATCCCCAAGATTTTCATAGTAACCTGCTGTAAGTCGTTCAATAAATATGTTCGCTGTATGATGAGCATGAATTTCGCATTTTCAGTCTTTATAAGTGTATATAAATACAAGTCCACTCGCACTCTCTCTCTCACACATACACACACACACACATATATATATATATATATATATATGTATGTGTATGTATAGTTCGGTTCATGATATTTCAAAAATTGTGATTTATGTCGTTAAAAAGAAAAAATGAAGTTTGCGCGAGCTGAATTCATATTCACTTATTTATCTAGAGAGTTTTATCTTTGGTAGATGATGCATATATATTATTCATGTAGCCGAGTTAACATGTATGTGCATATGACGTGTCTATATGAACAGTATAGTATATATATATATATATATATATATATATATATATATATATATATATATATATATATATATATATCAATATAACATCGGTGTAAGTATATGCATATGTTGTATGTGTATAAAAAAGATATATTGATATATATATATATATATACACTTATATACTCGTATGTATGTATTTATTGTCTATTTTTTTATAACGTTTCATACTAGGTTGGCGCAAATATATATATATATATATATATATATATATATATATATATATATATATATATATATCATAAAGTAATACAAGAATCAGTTACACCAATGCTAGAATATAATAAACTATAGTAGCCGGCGAAATTAGCTTAGGACTAGTAATAGCGATTATTTATGTATATATATATATATATATATATCTTCTTCTTCTTCTTCTTCTTTGCCTGTATTACATCATTGTGTTGATGTAGGCCTCTCTTAATAATTTCCATCCACTTCGATCTTGTGTTTTCCGAAGCCACTGCGTTCCCGCTGTGTTGACAATATCGTCCGTCTATCTTCTGTTTGGTCTTCCTTGGCTTCGTTTTCCTCCATATGGTCTCCATACCACCAGCTCTTTTGTCCATCTCCCATCACATTGTCTACCGATATGTCCAGCCCATGCCCATTTATTCTTCGCTATTCTTTCACCGATATCTTCGAACATTGTTTCCCTTCTGATTTTTTCTGATTTTATTTTATCTTGGAGTCTAATTCCTAGCAGTGTACGTTCCATTTTTCTTTCAGTCTTTCTCATTCTATCAATTACTTGTTTTGTTAATGGCCATGTTTCTGTGCCATATATCATTACAGGCATTACACACTGGTTAAATATTTTTGCCCTGTTTTCTTTACTAATTTTACTTTTGAGCATCTTCTTTATTTTGTGATATGCGACCCATCCATGTGTTATTTTTCTGAGTAGATCTGGGAATTATATTATTACAGCAGTTTCTTGTTTTCATTTCTGAATTATTCAAAATTAAACATATATATATATATATATATATATATATATATATATATATATGTTTAATTTTGAATAATTCAGAAATGAAAACAAGAAACTGCTGTAATAATATAATTTCATTTAATTCAAGTGCACAATCAATCTTATACGACTATCACAGGTGATCATAATTTTTAATTTATTTAGGTAGTAACTAATAGAACCATGATCAGTAAGTATCTGAGTCATGCGGTAGTTTACGGTAATGTTTTTATTTTTAAAACGTTCTATTACATTAGGAACGAACTCACTTATTAATTTATCCTTTGTTAAAATATCATATCGTATTTTAAACTCATTCGACTATAATAGATACCAGCGCAGTAGGAGTATAATGATTGCACTAAGCCTTTTTTAGAGTACTACCTTGGACTTATAATCTCAATAGTTTACCGTCAAGAAACCTAAAGATATAATAATACTATTTACGTATTATATGTGTTTATTACACTTTAACGTCTTGTCTATAATGAAACCTAAGTATTTAACATGGTTGGTATAACTGACCGTACGATTATTAATCTTAATATTATCATATAAAATTTGGTCGAAGTTTTTATCACGACCAGATATCCTCCGTCATTTGTGATTTCTTAATCTCAAATTGGAGGTTTAAATCATTTACTATTATTTTCTGCTTATTAATAATCTCATTACAATTAGTGGTATGACAAAGTCAAAGTACTACATAAATATGCATTATAAACTAACGGTAAATCATCGGCATAGCTGTATTAGGCCTGCATAAATATTATTTAAGTATGAGTGAAAAAAAAATATTTCACGAGACCGGTCCAAGAACAAAGGAGACAACGAGTGACAAATTATTACGTTGCTTATTTTGTACTAAGTTATCCATCATATCTGCAATAGCAAATTCTGTTGAAAATTATTTTCTAAAACCGTATTGGTATGGATTAAGCGCAGATGTTTGAACAAATTTCACTGTTTTTAAGAAAGCGGCGATTACAATCAGTTCTCCCGGGTGGGTGTGTGTGTCTATCTGCGCTAACGCCATATTATGATTGCCTTGTACGTTACTTACATTGTACAACAAAAGATGTATAAGTAAGTAGTCGTTTGACTTCGAATGACAATGACGACGATGATGATAATTAATGGCGATAAAATTGAACTATCAACTAAAAGGATGTGGTCAGACGTGAATATTAATTCGAGAAAATTAAAACGGTTTCAAATAATAATAGAACTCGAACCATTAATTTTGTACGAATACAGGATAGCTAAGAAAATAAGCAGAAGGAAAGCACTACTGGAAAGGAGAACGTATCGGGCTTCGAAAGCGAATAGGTGTAACGAAATTTGATAAAAGAAACAATAGAAGATTAATAGCGCAGTCGGAAACAGACGATTTAATAGAAGTAACGAGAAAACTGAGACGGACGTGATGTGGACATGTCACGTGGAAACACTCAGCTGAGCTGGAAAATGTACATAATTGATTCCGTTGGACAGGAAAAGAGAAATCAGGGACCAAAAAGACGTTGGAAGCATGATATCAGGACGGACTTGATTTTGAAAATAAAAAATAGAACGATTTGGAAATAAACGGGTGTCGGATATTTACTTGAAAAATAAATAAAAAAAAAAAAGGAGGGCTTAATTTATTATCAGGAATATTTAAATGAAATAAAGATATTATTACATATAGATTATGATTACCATCCTGCCTAATAAAAATGATACAAATACTAACAACAATTTTTAAAATATATAATTAAAATTTGTTTACTTTTTTTTTTTAATACATAAGTCAAAAATTATGTTAAACCGACTTATTACTTACTTTCCGTGTTTGAATACTTTATGATTCAGCCTAATATGTAGCGACGTAGACAACTTTATTGCTTGCTGTAGCTAGATCTGATCCATCGGTGAACATTGTAGCAGGTGATCAAAAGTTTGTGTTTCCCCGCAGTTGCACTTATTATTCTATGTCCATTTTCTGAGGTTAACTTTGCATCGTGCGGTTCGAGCTCTCAGTCTGTTGAGTAATCGCCAGATTTTCTATGGTAAGTTATGAAGTTTGAATTGTTTCGTGCAGTTTCATTCCACATGTTAGCTGTTTCTGATTTGGGGTTAGTAAACAGCATTTATGTTGACTTGAAACTTTTTTTTTTTTTGAATTTAGTCGACTAGGGGAGCATTATGTTCAAATAGTGGGTGTTTATTATCCATCATTTGTGATGTGCCTTCTAATGCTCCTGTAACCTTACGTCTTATTTCAGGCGACGCTATTTTAGATTTGCTGTACTCGTGTTGGTTTCAAGTATCCTGTTACTATTATCACTGTTTCATTCAGTGCGGGATCTACTTGTTTTTTTTTTTCTTTATAGATGTACAATGCTGTTTAAACGTTAGCTATCGGTTTTCAGTGTATCGCAATGTTCCAACTTTGTTCCGTTCCAGGTGATATATATTTTCTTTCTGGTGTTTCTATTACATAGCTGGAAAGCGTAGATTTGTGTATTATTTAGGTTTGGCCTCCACTGGTTTTCCTCATGGTATTTCTTTTTAGCCTCCAAGGCGGATATCAATCCTGTTTCAACTTTTTCAAAATTATTTATTTAAACTGCAAATGCAGCATCGTAAATTATGATAAATTCTCTTAATGCCGTGGCTCATCGGTTGATTGTTTGTGTAAATATTGTATAATATTGTACTTATTAATGTTAGTTGAATAGTTTTATGATTTAAAAAAAAAAAGTAAATATGTCCATTCTATTTTAACTGTTGTAGTTCGATGTTTCACTGTGCTCATTTAGTTTAAATTTACATATTTTTTTTTTTATTTTCAAAATTAATGACGTCTAATATAATAAGAAACAAGTTTACTATTTTAATTATATTTAAATTTTAATCACCGCGATATATATTTCTACGAAATAGAGATATTCGCGAATTCTAAACCGTTTTGTTTTTTCACCTAAATAGGACATCTATATTTAATAATAATAATAAAAAAAGAAATAAAACTTGGCACTTGTGGGTTAAAACTTCAAGAAGATTGGCTCTGTTATACGTAAGAAAAGTCGCCGGGTCTTCTTAAGCTTATTAGAAATTCGCCGAATATTAAATATATATATATATCCAAAGCCGTCCGGACAAGTCGAATTTTGCTCCGCTCGTACGCACGTAAAAAACTTAAATTTATCGGATAGAACTTCGAATGCTACGTCAAGATCTTTGAGCTATCGTATACGCAGAATGATGTACACCCGATATAGCTCTTAATTGTCGATTATGTCGTGGGGAGAATTATCATAAAATTTGTACTTTTACGCTCGTCACATATATAATGCGTAAAATTATCCGTTCAAATCGTAGGTGCTTTAAATTAGGTAATATTTTATATACGAATGCGTTCGGATTAAGTTTAAATTTAATTTCGGCAACGATAAAGTTCTATTATTATTTCGATGTAGAGAGCAAATGAAAGTCGAACTTGTTTATGGTATGTGTAATATTTTCCGTTGTCTGCAAATAAATGTCAAGAACAATACGATATATATATATATATATATATATATATATATATATATATATATATATATATATGTATATATATACATGCGTATGTATGTTCGTAAAAACTGGGAAAAAGTGAGTGTGTGAAAGCAAGCTTACAAACTATTGGTGTTCTCGTATATTGTTTATGTAGATAAACTGAAAGTTTTATCTTTGTTAGCTTTCCACAAACTTAACCGCTGACTTACAGTTACCGAATACAGAAGCGTTCTTCTTAATGACTGGCAGGATGGTAATAGTAATACTGGTTAGCATTACATCGAGTCCCGACTTTAATCAACCGAACTAGTAATGATAGTTCCGGTTTTATATATATATATATATATATATATATATATATATATATGAGTCTAACAACTTTTTCGTAGATATGGCACAGTTTAGGTTAATCTTTCGCAAGTTGGTTGTGTTGTTACATCTCACGGCACATTGAGCTATATTAAAGTTTTTTTTTTTCTCGTAAACTAGCGTAGTAGTCAACCTTAACTAGTTCTTTTATATAGACTTCTTTTTTTATTTTATTCGCTAAAGGCAATGACTTGTCGCTGAAGCCATTGTGTGCCCTCTTAGTAGCCAGTGTCCGAAGTTTTCGATATTTACACTTATATTCAAGACTATATGCTGCTATTCATTATAGATGTTTCTCTGCTCGCCTCTTGACATTCTGCCTGTAACTTTACCTCTCTATTATTTATAAAGTTGTTACGTGTTCTATTTTCCGTTTGTCTCTAAGATTTATTAAACTACTTATTTTCCTTTATTACTTCTAAGATTTCTTTGTTTATTTTCATTATCAGTTTATTTATTTCCCTCGCTGTTAAGCACCAATTTTCACAACCGTAATTGAGCGCACTACGAACGTATGTTTTTGCATTTTTTTTCTTTCGAATATAATTTATTAAACAAAAATCGTCGTGACACGTTCTCGGAACTCCACTTTTTCAGCGTTATTCTTAACGCTTCTATTCGAATTCGGAGTTAATAATTTCTTATTTATTTGCTTAGAACTAACAAACATCGTACGATAGATAAATCAAAAAATGGCGAGCGTTTACATCGGTTATTAGAGCGTGAATGCAAGTCGACTTTAAAGAAACAAACTATAAATCTATAAAAATCGATAGTATTTTTAAGTCAAAATAAAAAACAGCTTGCCAAACTTTACCTTATGTCGAAAAAGACGAAAGCGAACCCTAATTTACTTACCTACGCTCAAGATGGACATCCACGCGATGCACAGACGAAGTATGGAAAAGAATAATCTCATCGCATCTTTTTGTCTTTCATACATTTGCCAAAACCTGGAACAGGTATAAAGAAAAATGTTCCATTTTTAACGCGTTGGAAGACACACGTAAAATAAAAATTACGAAAACGATTTGAAATAAACGTGTTCCAGTTTTTACAGCGGGTTTGCGAATATTTGTACGAAGCTCTCTTATTTAGCTACACACAAAAACACATACGTATATCGTACATACATATGTATGCGGTTATATACATACAAAAACACGTATTACACATAATAGTCGTATATATATATATATATATATATATATAGTGTGTACATGCATCTTATATTTATATATTTCGTTTTCTGAATCGTATCAACTCTAGTAGGAATTACTCCTCTCCATAAACTGAGTTAATCCATCTTAGAGTTACACGCTCGCGATCTCTCGTTTCATCCAATTTCCATTGGGTGAAGATCGTTACCATCCATTTGATCCATTTGGGTGACTAAAAAAATACTGTCTAAACCGCCTAAGTTCGCCGACTTCTTTAAATACAGATTCTTTGATCCTCTTGCAATATTCGTCTCCAACATCGTAATTTGTAAAATTTAATACGCCTGCTTTCAGCTCGGTGTCTTGTTCGTTTTCCAGAAAATATTGAATATGTTAACGAATTGAAAAGTGAATTAATTTGAAAGACCCTCATTTTCACCGAGTCGTCCTACTTCAACTTGAGACTATGTGTCCGTTCATGTTTATCCCGCCGATACCCGTTCGTTTCAAAGAACTAGACGGTATACCAACCAGTAAACTGGTGGCGCTATTGAAGAGTTGCGGAGCCGACAACTATGCGAACTAATTACCTATCATTGTCTCGAGTCCGTCATCAATGCTTGGCTGGGTTTGCTGGGCGGCAAGTGCCTTCAGGCTTATTTCCTTGTTCGTTCAACAAGTGACTAATCGTACACGCCCTCATTCCGCAGACAAACTGACAAAGTGTTTCCTAAGAGAAAAACGAACGCAAATGGACAGTGACGAGTTCCGAAACATGTTGATTAGTCTAATTTTAATTTTTCTATTTATAGATTCATATCGAGTATTCGATCGCCAATATATGTTCCATAACCTTCACTGCCAGGAAATTTTTTTTCGGAGATAGCGTAACAAGAAGAAAAAGTCTACTCTAGTTTCATTAGCCACACAGCATAATCAAGACGAATGATAATGATGCAGCCAGTGAAACTAGTAAACCGTTTTTATTAAATAAATATATTGCGCTTTTTTTTATGAAATCTGTTTCCTTGTTTCGTTGTACGTAAATTGTGATTAACATGTAATTGTATTACGTGAAATAAATATTTATTTATTTTTTTGGTAATTAATACGAAAATTCTCTTGAGATATAAAAATAATTTACTTTTTGAATATATACGTTGATAGTGATTATTGTAGTATAGTTTGGAAAGTCGGTGAAAAATGTAGACAATGTGAAAATGAGCGAATGGTGTAATTCGTATAAAGAAATTTTTTCACTACCCATGAAGATACGAATTTTATTTAGTAATTTATAAACATGTATATATATATATCTATATATTAAATATATCATATATATATATATGTACGACTGGAATATCTCCAAATATATGTTCGTGCACATATATTATCAAAGCTAGAACTACTAAACTGAAATTCATCTCTGACTCCCGTCTCCTATGTTGCTTATCCTAGCTGTATTTTAGCGAATATAGCAAATTTTCGAGTCTTTTAACAACAGGATGAAATATAGTCATTTTATACGGAATATTATCGCTGCAGGATAAAATTATAGGCTTAACCTATTATACAACTAGCGTGGCGAGTGCGTCCATGTTATTTTCATCAATTTTTATTCTGGTGGATGGAACCCACTAGTACACACGGGCATCCACTGGGTATGTTCATCACCCGGGCATACGTATATAAATGAGCAAATATATATATACAAAACTATATATATATATATATATATATATATATATATACATGCGTATATACGTATGTAAATATGTGATCCATCTTAAGCAGCTTTAGAATCTGTTATTGTTTTTTATTTTTTATTCAATGGTTCTATTTCAAACAATTTTTTGTTTTTAATATTTTACTCATTTTTTGATCACAGGAATTATTGTCCTAATTTTATCATTTAGTTGTAAATTGTAATTTTCGATAACATACTTTTTTAAATATTTTTTTTTGTAATTACATGCGATTTATTTTACTCCCCCCGATGTATACAATATTTGATCACGTCTATCATTAAAATAAATTTAAGGCAAAAGTTAAGTTTTTCATTTCTTGTTTTATATATATGTGTGTATATATATATATATATATATATATATATATATATATATATATATATATATATATATATATAATTGGAAAAAATATGTTTAAAGCATAATTAGCGTGTTCGACTGATTTTTAAATGTGGCTCACAAATACCAGGTAGTGAACCGATATAGGATAAATATATACATACATATATGTAAATATAAATATATAATAAATTTACATTTTAAAAAGCACTTGGAGACAATATGAAAATTCGATACACAACGATGGAAAATAAAATTAGTTCAAAAAGGCATTTTTGCAGTACTTCCCGGGTAATACACATAAATTTAAATTAAACCAAATTAAATAAATCTAATTTCACGGGCTACACCATTATCCGTTCAAAGAGCACCCAAAAACAGCAGACCAATACGTGTAGATGCGTAACACATACACACAAATACACATATTAATATATATAATTTGCCAATTTTTTTATCAATCAAAAAGTTTGAAATGTGATAAACGTTATAAATTGCCAATCGGAAATATCTGGCATAATGATGATTCGGATTTGTATTAAAGATACGCAGTATTGCTGAAAAACTTTCCAGTTATCAAATAGTTTCATTCTAAATTGGTTTGATCACTATACATTTACATATAACTACGTCGTCAGATTTTGAGGCAACTACTTAATCGGGTAGGTGAATCTTTATCGGTTATGTAAAATAGCGTTTCACCGGCTAATAGGAAATTATATCTCTCAGTTTTTCTTTCACACGTGTAAACAAAAACAAACAGTTAGGAGAACATTTTTTCTTTTCGTTCATATTGTAAAATTTTCTAGATTTAAACTTTGGCATAACTGTGTGTTTGTGTGTGTGTGTGTTGTGTGAGCTTCGTGTAAAGTTATACGATATGTATAAAACAGAGTCGAGAAATTTCTAGGCGACAATTTTCATTTTATTATAACGTTTTTGCTCGTTTCTAACGTCCTTTCCTTTTCGAGTTTTTTGCAAGAAAAAACTCGCCTTCCGTAAAAGTTCGAACTTTGCAACCGACAAGTACGATTAAATTCTTACCATCTACGGTGTGCGTAAAATTTGTTCAAAAGGATATTAACCTTTTTAGTTACGATGTCCACTATATGGTGCAAGAAATTTTAATGCTTACCAAATTTTTGATTTTCTGGTTGACGTGAAATGTCTTAATTTCCAAAAATATTTACATAAATACATCGAAAATGATCTACAGTTCACACAGAGAAGCGGTATTGTATAATAAATTCGACAAACGCTAATCAGCTTTCGATCGTAATGTTTATTATTATCACGATTCCTTATCAAGACGTCTACAGCCGTAACATTAAAACTTTATCAACATTGATTATTATTATTAGTTCATCGTAATTATGTCTTATTTAACGAGACCGCAATTCCTTCCACCTGTACTAGATTATTAATTTGTACCCTGACCTACGCTTAAACATTCCTTTCTCTTACATAGTAACCGTTATTGTATTTCACGAGCATTAATTGCGATTGTAAATTATTCATTATACGATAATATACGTGTGTATATATTTTTGTTTTTAATCATACTTCTTGTATCGTATATTTATCTACTAGTTTTTATATGAATTTATATAAGACTAATCGAACTTTAAGAGGGGGACTAATTATTAGTTAATTTCTTAACTTTGCTAATTTTTTAAAATTTTATATATAAATTATTATATTTTACATTTCATATTTCTATCAATTGTATATATTTTTATATTTTATTTTTATGTTCACTTGATAATGGTTCAATAGCCGAAAAGTTTTGTGATTTTTCATTAAATCTTAGTAATGTTGACTACTTTTTATTGTTTTTTTTTTTTTTAAATCACTACATTCCGCACTTTTCAAATTATATTAATATTATTATTATTATTATTATTATTAATATCATTATTTTGTTTCAACTTGGCCAATTCGGAGAATAATTAAAATATTATTAATATTATCATTCCGTACTAAATAATTTAAAATTATTGTTATCGTTATTTCTACCAGGTCGTTTTTTCGTTTTGCGTTATTGGTGAATTTCGTTCGAATTTTGATTGATTTTCTTTCAATTTCGACCTCCATCCTAGATTTTATACAATTTGTTATTAAAGTATAAACGAATTTCAACGTGTGTCTGAGTGTATGCACTATTTACTCTTGTTCTTATATAATAATGAGAAGTAACGCATAAATAACAATTAATGGGGCAAATTATCGTAGAGACTGAGTAGGGGCGAAGTTAAGAGTGATGTCGTTGGAAGGAGTCATCATTTAGTGGAAAACTTGAAAGCATTCTCACGATCATTTTGCTTGCGCAAAAGTGCGTTAGAATATTTTTTTCACTTGAAAAAAAATGAATATCGCACCAGGTTTCATATATATATAATCTTATCTTAAAGCCTGTGTTACATCACTAATTTGATGTATGCCTCCTCTAATCTTCTCCATCGATGCCTATCCTACGTTTCACGAAGTCATTGCTTTCCTGCGACTGCCACAATATCATCCGGCCACCTTCTAAATGGTCTCTCTTGTGCGCGCTTTCCAGTATATGGTCTCCATTGGATCAGTTCTTTTGTCCATCTTCCATCTTCTTGTCTACCGACGTGACCAGCCTAAGCCAATTTGTTCAATGCTATCCTTATCCCTACATCTTCGAATTTTGTTTTATTTCGGATATATTCTGATTTAATTCTGTCTCTCGTAATTTTATGCGAAGCAAAGCTCGTTCCATCCGTCTTTCTGTTTTTCTTAATGTTCCTATGACTTCTTTCGTTAAGGGCCAAGTTTCTGCACCGTACGTTAGTACTGGAATCACGCATTGTTTAAATATTTTGGTTTTGTTTTCTGGACTAATTTTAGTGTTAAGTATACGTTTTATCTTATGGTATACAATCCAGCCATTTGTCACTCTTTTCTCAATTTGTAACTTGTTTACTTGTCTTCCGGTCGTAAAAACTTTACCCAAATATGTAAATTGATCTGTTTCTTCTATACTTCCTACTTATATTTCATCGCGCGTGTGATCATTTTCATGATTTTGGATAAATTTCATATATTTGGTTTTATTCGGGGGGTTTATTTGTAAACCAATATTGTTAACTGCACTCTCCAGTTCTTTCATCATATTTTCCAATTCATCTTTATCTTGTGCTATGATCACAATATCATCAGCGAAACACAGATGATGTAGGTATCTGCCATTTATATTTATTCCTCTTTTATTCCACGCTCACGATTTTATTGCACATTCCAATGCTGTTGTAAACAATCGAGGTGAGATTGTATCTCCTTGCCTAACTCCTTTGAGAATTTGGAATGTGGGTGTTGTATTGTGTAATTGCACACTGGCTGTTGCTAAGTTGTATATCTTTGCGAGTACGTCGATATATGTATTTTCTATACCACTAACTTTTAGAGCTTCCATAATCGAATGGAATCGAATGCCTTTTTTAGGTCAACAAATCCAAGATATAACGGCAAGTTATATTCTTTACATTTCTGTATTAGTAAAGTTAAAGTCTGGATATAATCTGCTGTACGATATTTTTCCCGAAAACCAGCCTGTTCTATTGACTGCTGTTCATCCAATATACGTTCTAATCTGATATTATTCTTGTAAATAGTTTGCATTATTGTTGATAGAAGGCTTCGATAGTTTTCTAGTTTCCGCTTGTCTCCTTTCTTGTGTAATAAAATAATGGCTGCATTATTCCACGAAGTTGGTATTTGTTTTTCTAAAATGCAACGATTAAATAAAGCTGTAAGTTCTCTAACAAACGTTTCACCGCTGTATTTTAAGATTTCCGATGTTATTCCATCTTCGCCTGGTGCTTTACCGCTTTTTTCATTTGTTTAATGGCAGATTGTGTTTCGCTCTCTAAGAAAACAGGTACTATTGTTTCATCAGACGTAGTGTTATTGTTATTGTACCTCACATGATTATTTACATCATCGTACAATGATTTATAAAATATATATATATCGTGTTTATTATACCATTTTTATCTCTTATCTCTTCTTGATGTTCATTGTATATTGCTATTACTTGTTTTTTCTCTTTGCATAACGTGTGTCAAAGTATTATAAGTCCTCTATTGGCATCTGCAAACTCTTTTATTGTTTCATCTTCATATATTTTCAAATATTGTTTAATATAATTTCTAATTCGTCGGTTTATTTCAGTGTGTTGTACGGAATGTTTTCCAAATGTCTGAATTATATCTTTCCTTTGTTTCCAATAATTTTATCGTTCTATCAGGTAATTCCGTTTGACGTTACTTTCAGAATAATCAAATACACATGTTTACACACATTAACACGCACATATATTTATACGCATGATGTGTAATATTGTACAGGTGCGAAACATGGACAACAGATGAAATTGATTGATACAGAAATAACTCGAAGGCGTGGAAATGTGGTTGTGGCGGAAAATGTTAAAATTAAAACGAATTGAATAGATCAAAATCGTACTTTATCGAATACCATCAAAAAAAGGAGAGCAATGTGATGATGGAGAGGATAATAGGGAATGACGAAATACTAACCAGCATCATAAAAGGGAAAACAGAAAAATCGAGGACCAGAGCTACACATCGCAAATAATAAAACATACGAGATGTGCAACATACGACTTTCGGACCTGAGACAATGGCAGGTGATTAGTTTATACAGTTGACGACTCCGCAACTCCTCAATTGAACCACCGGTTTACTAGGTTTTTGGAAGGAACGAGTCCGCGGTATAAATGTAAAGGGTTAATTAGTCTTAACTTGAGGAACGACGGCTCGGAGAAGGTAGAGGGTTTTCAAATTTCACTGTGCGTGTATGAACGTGTACGTAGGTACATACATGAACTCATAATGTTTTTAATTCGACACGCGTACAATAGCATCTCTCGAAAAAGAAAATTTAATGAAAATCGCGATTTGTGTTTCAGAATTTTATTTTTTGATGGTATCGGTTGTGGTTGCCGTTAACGTAAGAGTTAAATTTTTAAATTCCGTTCGAACCACCTTGTAGCCGGACGAAGTAATTGAAAAATGTGGACAGTATAAGTTTCGCAAATTGACCGCATATTAAAGAATCGCCTGGAAGTTTTAAGTGTTCTTTCAAAAGTTTAATAATAAAGCTTCAAATTTCCAACTACTCACTTACAACATTCTCTTCGAAAAAGATGTTACGCGAACTATTCGTTTTCCGATATAAACGAAATTGTACAACAATAAAACAAAATGCCCTTAACTTCGAAATTTCTTTCATAATTCTACATTGTACTTGTATTTCTTTATGTGTGTTTGAGTAATAGTTGAAATAGATCATTTTCTCTTATCGCTGGTTCTTATTTGAGAAATAATATACATACATACATACATACATACATATATATATATATATGTTTCACATACACCGACAAACTTACTTACGGACATACGCACGTTTAAATAGCAGCATAATCGTAAATCAAATTGAGCACAAAAAAAAAATTACGTTTACAATATTCGACATGACGGAGACGAATGTATTTCAATTAGCTCTCTCCGTCATTATCTCAGATGCTTTAACGCGATAGTAATATAAACTGACAAATACGATGCGTAATTTTTTGGTAATTAGAAGGCGAAATTTGGCAATTGTCTAACCAACTACTACTATTACTATTATTTCAGCTTCTCTTCTGACGAAAACTGTTTCTAAAGTTCTATTGGCGCGTTGTATATATGGGGAATTAACCCGTAAAACGAGCGATCCAAAGAATTATACACATAGGCACATAGGCACATAGGCAGGCCTATTCTTACAGTAGAGATGGGTTTATCGTTCATTTTAGATGTGCCAGCAACACATTTTGAGCGGCATACATAGTCGTTCAGTGCCGTTCGTTCAAATGAACGATATCGTTTTTCTTTAGTACAGCATACTCTCAACAACCTGTTTTTATTTTTTGCCTAACGTATAGGAATGTGCTAGTGGTTAGCACGGACTGAGTTATTACAGTTTTATTGTAGTTTATCGTTGCGATAGTGTTGAGGTTGACTTTCTAGTATTTACTCTGTTCTTTTTTTTCTATTCGGTATCCTAGTATTTAGTAACGCCTTGAAATTAATTTTACTATCTGACATGGAATATTTTTTTTCTTAAATTTGTATTTTTTTCCATCTTATAGAAAATAGTTTTTACAATTTTTTTTTATTAAATATTTTTAAAAATTCCAATAGTTCAAAAATCTAAAGGAAGTGTTATTTGGGCATTTCTTTAAGAGCTGAATGATAATTGTGCGAAATGTAATTTTTGCTCCTAAAAATTTTCGTTTAAAGGTAGATCGATTTTTAATTTAAATCGTCATACTCGTTTAGAATATCTTAATATTAATAAGCGTTCGCAAATTGAAGAAATTCAGGAAGGAATTGAAAATGCGGAACCAAGTACCAGTGAAGTTGAAGATCCTACAAAATAAGAGACTAGATTTCAACAAACTTTTTCTAGAAAGATTACTAATTTTTTCAGAAAACCGATGAGTGAGAAAAAAACATCAGAAATACATAATATAATTGTCGAACTAATTGTGAAAGAATTTTTTGCCAATTAGTATTGTAGATGGTCTAAATTAAAAAAAAACAATATGCAAAGTTTTTAAATCAAGATTATCAGTTACCTACGCAAAAAACTGTCGCGAGATTCTGATTCCACAAAAATATATAATATGACGAAAGAAAAAGTAAAAAACAGACTTTAGTCAGTTGAAGTAATATGTTTTACCATCGATTGTGGGACGTCAATAAATGCTGAAAATTTTATATCTCTAACAGCCCACTTTATTGAAGAGAATGAAATGAAAAGAGTTTTATTAGATTATCGTAAATATCAGGATAGTCATACAGCTATAATTTGCCTGATGAAATAATAAATATGTGTAACATATGGGCAGTTTCGGAAAAAATTTCCGCAATTGTAACCGATCACGCAACGAATACAGTAGTAGCTGTTAGAATAACTGAGTTGAATCATGTGCCTTGTTTTACACATACTACAAATTTAATTGAACAGTGCACTTTGGAGAACACTTTCAGGAAAAAAAATAAATTAATTGTAACATTTTTTGAAAGGAATCTACAAACTTCAGAAAAATTTAAAAAATGTAATTACAAATTGAAGAAAAACAACTTAAATTAAAGCAATATGTTTCAAACAGGTGATATTCCACATGTGACATGTTCAAAAGAATAATTTAAGTACAAGATTCTATGATGTCTAACATTGCATTAATTATACGGACTTGGATAATATTACTAATGATGACATTAATATTTTAGAAAAATGTTGTGAAATTCTGGAAGTTTTCAAAGATATCACTGAAGAAATTCGTAGTGAAAAACAGATCGCTATTTCAAAAGTTATTATATTTAGAAATGTTATGAGTCGGACAGAAATATAAAATAAAATCCACTTGAGCGTTCTTTAACCAGGTACGTAATTAGATAACATCGATTTAACCCAAGCAGGAGGTGCGTCAGTCTGGTGCACTTGGTGTTATTGTTTTTTTTTTTTGGTTAAAAATATCGTGCTGCGCTCACCGACAAGAACACGCAGATGTGATGTAATTCACAGTGTTTATAACAGTGGTGATCATCCACTAGTACACAAGTAGACCAGCTATCTGATAACGACGATTAACTGAACAAAAGACGAATGTATGGGCCGAACCAGGCAAATGTAAATGTAAAAGTGGGGTAGTAAAGGGGTAATATTGATATTTTTAGTAATAATACTACTAATCGATTTGCTTCTCTGAAAGTGGATGAGTATACATTCCATTTTATTCGATAATAACAATAATAAGGACAAGATAAAGACTCCGCCGATTATCGTTAGCCGTGCAAAAGTTATAAAGAAGTTACCGTTTATTTAAAATCGATAATTAAGGCTGAATTTAAAGTTCGTGCGAGGGGAATAAATTCTTCCTTTAAGTCACCACTAATGAAGATTACGAATCGTTAATTAATTCGTTAAAAGTTAAAAACGTTTCATTTTATACACATCTTCCATCCAACCGTAAACCTGTCAAAATTATTTTAAAAGACTTACCGATCGATTTTTTTTTTTTGGTTAAGTGAAAAATATATGTATTAAATAAAATGTGGCTATAAAGGTGCAGGGAACTAGTGTTCTTAATAGATAACTGTGTGTAAGTGTTGAGTAGCTGAAACAAAAGAAAACATCCAATATAGTACAAAATATAAAAAGGTGTGTGTGATAATTCCCGGCAATGTAACTTAAAAATAGGATGGAATAAGGGATGAGAAACATAGTACCCTAAACCATCGTGAATGTCTGTAAAATGAGTTTGTGTAAATATAGATATAAATATAAAAATTAATGTTATACAAACAAAATAGTATATTGGGACAGTTGTCCGACTGGAAGGAAAACCGAAGCGTTGTAAACTTAAAAATATTCATATTAATTTTTATAATGCTCAGGTGTTCTCCGGCCATGGTAAGTTTGGTTCATATCTTCATAGATTCCATCTTGCTTCTAGTTCAGGCTGTACCTTTTGCAGTTCCAGCGAGGACTTGATATTGAGCATTTAATGTTTGATTGTCCTTTGTTTGATGATCTTAGAATTAAATTTAAAATATATAGAGGACAGTCTCTTGTACTTTCTGAACAGAATCATGCCAGTCTCCTGTCATACATGGAGTTGTCAATGCTAAGAAAGTTTAAAAGTGGTGAGTAAATTTTTAATAACTTTTTGTCCTTTTTTTTATGTTTTATGGTATTAATTCAACCGTGAATCCGCATCTTTTGTTCATGGTCATAGCCTCCATCCACTATGTTCCTACTTTTATAATATTGTCTAAAATTGTTATTATTTTAATATAATGTTTATTACTGAACACAGATCTCATTTGGATAAATACCGATGTTGCCCGTTCGATTCTTATTCTGATTTCTTTATCGGAGTTAACTTCTTCATTCAACCAGCAACCGAGATATTTAAACGATTTGGCAACTTCTATTGATTCCCCGTCCACTGTCATTATTAGGCATGACTTCTTGATATTGCTGAATATCATCGCTTTCGTTTTCTGTGCACTTATGCGTAGTCCTGAATTTTTCATTGCGAATACAATTTTATTCAATAATATTTGTATATCTTGTGCCGTGTTTGCTACTATCGCCACATCGTCTGCATATCGGATATTATTTACTAGTTTTCCATTTACTTTGACACCCTTCTTGGATTCTTGTAATATTTTCCCGATGTAGTTTTCTGCGTATAAATTAAACAGTAATGGTGACATACCACATCCTTGTTTTACACCTTTATTAATTGGAATGTAATCTGTAAGACCGTATTCTGTTTTTAAAGCCGCTGTCTGTTCCCAGTATGTCTGTTTGATTATATTTATGTCTTGTTGGTCTATTCCAGTTTTTTTTGTAAACATTTTATTAATTTATCATGCAATCATAAATGCATCACTTGGCACAAACAGGTTAACTATTTCGCAATTACTCTAGACTCTCGTCTTTCATTTAACGGGCACATTAATAAATCTATCGGTGATGTGAAAAAATCCATTCGAATACTTGTACTAATTTTCAGTTACCGTTCTCATTTTTCTTCGAAATTAATTTACACTACCATTATAAGACCTAGGTCTGTTTACGCTTGTTCGGTCTGGTGTTCAGTGTCAGTTAGTACTTACAAAAAACTCCAGGTAATGCAAAACTGGTGTTGCAGAATATCATTAAATGCTCCTCGACGGACTAAAATACAGTACATGCATTCCACGCTAAATATGCCACATATTTATAAATTGTCAAAGAAATTTTATGATAAATGTATCATGACAATAACTTAATTCAGGTAATCTTGGGATTACAATATGTTTGATCTCAGCATGCGTTACACTACATATAAGCATCGTCGTATTAAGCACCGATTTCTAATGTAACATTACGTTTTTTTTTATTATTATTTTTCCTATTGTTATTTTACTATTATTTTCTTTATTATTTCTTCAGTTTTGTAAAGCCATTTGGTTATATTTAGCTGCTAAGGTAACTTTAAGAATACTTGGCATATGTTTATGTACATATAAATTCTTCATGATTTGTAGAATTTTGTATTAAAAATTGATATTGATTGTTGACCAGAACTGTCGCGTTATAGCTTTGTTAATAATTTATCGACTTCTGCGACGATGTCAGTTGGATAAATTGATGGTTAGACGATTGCATTACAAGGTGAGTTACTTTTAAAAAGTGAAAAAAAATTCACGACGAAAACAAGAAGTGAGAGACGTTCGAAGTATAATGTGCGCGGTCTAAAATATCCGAAATGATTATTATCAAAATAAATTATGCAACATATCTCAACCTCGAGGAGAACATCTATACAAGCATTCCCAATTACGAGATAAAGTTCTTCCGTTTCTTCGAGGTTAACCCTTTCGGGGGTACCGATATATTAATTTTTAATATTTTGAAAAAAGTGATTACTTTATTTTAGTTATTACTACACCTAATTTTTAAATAACAAAAAATTTTTGTTAAAATTAAAAATTTAACCATTTTTTATGAGGTGGTTTCACTGTGAAACCACTGGTACTTATGGAGATATAAATGAATTTATTCCTGAAATATTGTATTATATTACAATGTTTTTTTTTAATTATATAGCACAAGAATCTCTTAAAAATAATAGTTTTACATATATTTACAACAAAATTACTTCATTGTCTAATGTTAGTAATTTATTTTTTGTGATATTCCTGAAAACAATTTTTTCCTGATGTCATGCAGAGACCAACTTTACATTCGACGCAACTCCATCTTGTTCGGTGAGGATTTTTTGCAGTACTGCACAAAGCACATCTTCGGGATCCACATTTTACAGGCATATGTGTTACTCGATCATATCTTTGTTCCGAGGGAACATGTATTTTGAATTTATTCTGCAGTTTATGATCACTGCGTCTACCTCTCTTGATGTGCTGTTTTTTGACGATCCGACCAACCCTGATATAACTGCCAACCGAAAATTTTTATGATCTAATGTTACGCCTCCTATATCTTTTGAACGTTCCTTGAATATTATATAAGCATTGACAACGGACACATCAAGAAAATACCAGAGAATTCTGAACCACCATTTCTAACATTTTCCTATGTCTACCTCATAACATTTTTTGAACATGTCCGCCAAATCAACAAACCCCATATGTGAATTATATATTTTATTAGTTGTGGACATGAAATTTCTGTGGTGGTCTCATTTTTATTCTTCCTATTACTGTTGTATGCTGTACAGGATTACGAAAATTTGATAAAAACCTTACGGGCTTTTTATCAAACCATATGACTGCTAATAGACCATCTTCAGTGCAGCGGTAATCTGAATCTCTTCTTATTTTTCTCAATAAAATCATCCGGAAAACCAATTCTACCCTTTTTATATGGTTCCACAAGCATATATTTTTTGCTCTTTTAAGGTCGACATCAATTTTATAGAAGTAAAATAATTATCAAAATAAACTTGATGACACTTTCCTGCTAAATCTTTAGTAAGCGTTGTTACAACACGTTCACCTAAACACTTCTCGATATTTTTTCCTATTTTCCCGGTGTAAATTTCAAATTCTGAAATATAACCATTTTCATCGGCCCTAATCCAGACTTTGTATCCCTATTTTATCGGGTTTTGGGGCGTATCTTCATCTGATTCAAATCCAGAAATTATAGACTCATCATCGCTTGGGATTTCATCCAACAGGCACATAAAATCATCATGTGTTATTTTATCCAGGCGAATTCTTTTACTTAGTTTGACACATAATACGTTTACAACAGAAACAATCTGGAAAATCAATAAAATATAAAATTGTTCATGTCGCCAGTATATAAAATGAAAACGTTATTTATAAAACAATAAACGTGTAAATTTTTTTTTTTTTTTTTTCCTTCACATCTAGAACTGACTAATAATAGTCATTTACTAGATAGTAGTGATGACAGGATCATGATTATCAAGATCAGCCCATCAGCACGATCTCGATTTTATTAATTGAATCATTTACACCAGATCAACAACGTTTCTCCTTTTCAATCTCTTGCGTCCTACTGGTTGATGTAAAAGGTTTAGTGCAAGAACGTTTTCATGTCCTTCCAGTCTCGACAAATGATTGGCGGCAGCTAATTTTATTTCTTCTGTAACGTACTTGATTTGTAAATCTTGATGTAACGTATAATTGGATACATACCAAGGTGCTCCCACCAGCGACCTCAGCATCTTGTTTTGGTAGCGTTGAATTCTACTAATATTACTTTTGGACGCACATCCCCATAGTTCGGCTGCGTACAACCATATTGGTTTTAGTACCATGCGATATACCAACACTTTGTTTGTAAGCTGTAATTGAGAGCGCGGTCCAAGCAGCCAATGGAGTTGCTTTGTTTTTAGATTGAGTTCTGTTAATTTGGTTTTAATATGCTGCAGCCATGTAAGTGTTTCATCTAGGTGTACTCCAAGATATTTAACAGATGAACATGTGTTTATTTGTTTTCTATTTATAGTTATATGGTAATTATTACGTTCAATTTTCTTCTTTGTGAAAATGATGTGACTGCTTTTATTTTCATTTATTGAAATTTTCCACTTATTCAACCATGTCAGGATATTATTTAAATTATTTTGTAGATTTTCTGTGGATTTTTGTGGGTTCGCATGTGTTGACATAATTGCCATATCATCAGCAAACGTTGCTGTTAGTGCATCATCAGCATCTGGCATATCATAGGTAAACAGTAAATACAATAGTGGACCGAGTACACTTCCCTTTTTGTATTTGTGATTCAGTTCCGTTTACTACCACTCGGAAATACCTGTCTGTTAAATAAGATTTCAAGATATTGAAATACTGAGTCGGCAATAGTTTTTTACACTTGTAGAGAATTCCTGGATGCCAAACTTTGTCAAAAGCCTGATGCACATCAAGGAAGGCAGCCCAGGTTACTGTTTTATTTTGAAACGTTTCTTCAATCTTGTTAACCAGTCGGTGCACTTGTTGCACGGTTGAGTAGCCAGCTCGAAAACCAAATTGATGATTCGGAATTATATCTTTCCTGCTTAAGCACGTATGTATTCTTTTTTCCAGAAGTTTTTCAAGTACTTTAGCTAAAATTGAAAGGAGTGAAATCGGCCGATAAGAGGAGACATTTTGTGAAGGTTTACCCGGTTTTAGGACCATTGTTACATTAGCAAATTTCCACAATATTGGGACATATTGAATTCGTAAAATAGCATTAAAAATATAGGTTAGCATAACTAACGCTTTTCTTGGTAATTCTTTTAAAATACGTCCAGTTATGAGATCATAACCGGCTGACTTCTTATTGCTTAACTTCTTTATTATCCCATTAATTTCTCGTGGAGAAGTTAGGTTGATTTTATTTGTTGAACTATTAGGAGATTGTTTTAAGTAGTCATGAACTTCATTTTCGGCGAGCGATTTTATATTATGGGACTTAAAGATTCCAGATAGGTGAAGGGCAAACAAATCTGCTTTAGCAGTGTCATCTATAATCCAGGTCCCATTGTCTGGTTTTAACGGTTCATTTCTAAGTATTGGTTTACGTCCGTACTTTATTGCTCGCCATAGTGAGTAATTATTTTCCTTCGAGGGTGACAGTCTTGTAATATAATCTGTAAATGAATTATTTTTATAATTTTGAAGCAGCAACTTAAGTTTTTTAATTTCTCTATTTAAAGCTGATTTATCAACTGGACTTCTTGTTAACATCCAACGTCTTCTCAGGTGTCTTTTAATTGCTACTTGTTCACGCACGTAGTTCGGGTAGGACAAAGAGGGTGACGATCCATTATTTAACAACGGTGTACTTTTATAAGCCGCGTTTACTATTTGTGTTGTGATCTTATTGACAGCGTCATCTATATTTTCTGTGGTTTTTAGTGAAGTTGAAAGATTTATAGATTCATCCAGTAGGTTTCTAAATACATTCCAATTTGTGTATTTATTACATAGTACTAATCTATGTTCCTTTAGACATATTCGTACATTTAACATTATTAGGACAATTGAGTGATCAGATGACAAAGATGACTGATCATTTTTAAGTGTAATATAATTACTCGAGATACCTTTTGTAATAAAAAAATCAAGTAAGTCTGGAACTTTATTTATGTCTGTCGGCCAGTATGTTGGTTGGCCCCCAGATATTACATTGCATTTTTCCGAGTCAATAGCTGATTTTAAGCTTCTCCCTCTAGGCGTAGTCAACCGTGAAGCCCAGTAGGTATTTTTTGCATTAAAGTCTCCTCCGACAATGAAATGGTTTCCCATTGATCTAATGAATTCTGTAAAAGACTGTATTTGGATGGTGTGCTTTGGTGGACAATAAACAGCTCCTATTTTAATAGGTTTGTTATTATAATTTATTGTGAAACATGTTGCCTGCAAATAATCTTTATCATATTTATCTTCTACCTTATGAGGAATGTTTTCTCTAATGATGATGGCAGAACCTGCATGGGCTGTCTTGTCTGGATGAAGAGTCCAATAAGCTGCATATTTCGATATTTTTATATAGCTTTTGTCAGTAAACCGTGCTTCTGAGACAAGTAGTATGTCGATATTATTGGCATTCAAGTAGTGCTCTAATTCATGTTTGTGCTGTAGTAGCCCATTTGCATTCCATAAGGCTATTTTGTATGACACTTCCTGTGTATTGTCCATCATTTTTTATTGACGAGAGCAGACATGATAGTACTAATTATATTACTAAACATTTCACTTTGTTGTTGAATCATTTCTTTAAATAGAGATTTTATTTCAACAAGAAAAGAGTTTAAAATTTGCTCAATGCCACTGCTAGTGCTAGCAGAGATAGTGTTTTCATTGTTCGAGATTACCTGAGCGTACGTCGGCATCCTTGGAATGACTTCCATTTGTTGCCCTATTGTATTTACAGTTTGCATATTGGATTGATTTACTGCTTGTTGTTTATAAAGGTCATTAGGTTGAGTAGTCCGTTGCTTACTCAATGATCTACTAAGTGAGTTGATCGGATTTACACGAAGCTGTTGCAATTGTTTGTATAATGCACAACCTTTGTAATTGGCAGGGTGATTGTCTCCACAATTTGCACATTTTGCGGGCGTCTTGTTGTCTTTCGTACATTCAGTGGTAAAATGAGGTTCTGCACATTTGACACAGGTGGCTTGTCTATTACAATACTTTTTAGTATGTCCATACAATTGACAGCGTGAACATTGGACAATTTCATTTTTCACATAGGGAGCTTCAACATTGATTTTCATATTCAGCAAGTATTGCAATTTGTAGATTTCTTTATTATTAGGATTTGGTTCAATGTCTTAGAGCAATAATTATGTTCTCATATAATAATAATACGTTTGTCTTTACAGAAAGATAAATCAGATATAACTTATTTTATGACGCTAATGTAACAAGAATAAATGAAAGTTCGAAACTAATTACAGAAATATCTATGTTATTACATAAATAAATAATGAATCTTTTTATTACTTACCAAAAAATATAATACAATGTGAAATAAACAAAAACCATCAAAGAATTACGCTAGATTCGCGTTAGAAAAAGTAGTTACTTCCTATCATTATAGATGGATCTGAAGTAGCTATAATTAAGCTGGTTTCCACTTGAAACCACTGAGACCTTTGTCAACAAAATTTGAAAAGGTGGTTTCGCAGTGAAAACGATGATTGAAATGATAGCTGTTTCTTTAATCCAATTTCATTCATTCATCGTCGTATTGTTCGTGGTCGAACGTGACTAGCTAACGTACAAAATGGCTAACATTCAAGGCACTATTATATGATGTTATATGGAGTGGTGTGCCACTGCCTTCTCTGTGATAATTAAGAATTAAATAATGACGAACATTTTCTATGTCGTGTGTTTCGAACCCCTGACCGTCGGATTAACAGTCGACATTCTAGCAACTAGAGCACCGCGACATAATCTTTAATTCAAACAAAATAGAAATTCTCCAATCGCTATATAGACTTTCATCGTGCCCTTATGCTCTCCCGCTTTATTTCCAGCAATACTTTGTACGTTCTTCCGGAATAGTACACAATCCGATAACAGATAGGATAGCGGTAAATTCGTCTAATCGGAAAACGGATGTTGTTATCGTCTTTTATGTGATTTCTTAGAAAATAATTCAGATACCGTCGTTTACATCTTGCGGTATTTCCATACATTCCGTAGTAATATCGCGAATAATATTTTAATACTAGTACTAGTTTTAGTATGAAGTATGTATTAAGAATTATATGGAATAGTCTCACTACGAACACAAGATGGAATGTACATGACAACGCGATTTCAATAATACGATATGTTCGACACTCACGTACATTAATGTAAATGTAATTTTATTCTTATGTATATATATATATATATATATATAAATATATGTGCAAGGAAGCCCTGGATTTCTGAAGAAATAATACAAAAAATTGATGAAAGACGGAAATACAAAAATAGTAAATCGCAAGAGGATAATGCGATAAGAAATGAAATAAACCGATTGTGTAAGCTAGCGAAAGAAGATTGGTTAAATAGAAAATGTTATGAAATAGAAAAAGAATTCAATGAAGGAAGAATTGATATGGGTTATAAATTATTAAAACAAAATATGTATAAATCCAGATATAAATCAACAACTATTAGAGATATAAACGGTCAGTTGTTAATAGAGGATCATGAAAAAGCTCGAAGGTGGAAAGAATATTTGGAAGAGTTATATAATTCAA
This sequence comes from Coronaproctus castanopsis, assembly GCA_032883995.1. Taxonomy (NCBI): domain Eukaryota; kingdom Metazoa; phylum Arthropoda; class Insecta; order Hemiptera; family Monophlebidae; genus Coronaproctus; species Coronaproctus castanopsis. The sequence continues at coordinate 26,004,950 of CM065052.1, read as the reverse complement.
ATGAAGAACTTGTGCAGCTAAAATATAACAATGTGAGTCAATATGAAGAAAATGAAATACTAAGAAGCGAATACGATAAAGCTCTAAAAGAAATACGGAATAATAAGTCAACGGGTATTGATAATTTTCCGATTGAGCTAATAAAAGCAGGAGGAATACAGGCAAATAATTTTCTATACGAGCTGATAAGAAAGATATATAAGAATGAGACAATACCGATGGATTTTATAACAGGAAAAATAATTGCAATACCAAAAAGAACGAACTCAGATAAATGTGAAGGTTTTAGAACATTAAACTTAATAAGTCATGCATCAAAGATATTGGTAAGAATATTGTATACAAGAATAGTAAATAAAGTAGAAATTGTATTAGGAGATGCTCAGTTCGGATTTAGGAGACGGGTACTCGCGAAGCAATTCTGGCACTAAGACTGTTAATCGAACAAAGATTTAGAATCGGAAATTCACTTTATATTGCATTCATAGATATACAAAAAGCCTTTGATAATGTCAATTATTGGAATACATTGTTTACAATATTACAGAACACGGAAACAAACAAGACGGATATTAAATTAATATATAAATTATACGAAAATCAGAAAGCAATGATACAGATTGGCAATGTGAACAAAGAAGTTAAAATATCGAAAGGAGTTAGACAGGGCTGTGCTTTATCACCGATATTATTCAACCTGTATATAGAAGAAATAATGAAAGAAATTAAAGAAAAAACAAAGAAAAATTGTGTAAAAATACGAAATAATATGCACATTACAATTTGCCGATGATATAGCTGTTCTAGCAGAAAATCGAAATCAATTGAAGGAAACATTAAAAGTAATGGAAGATGTATTTAAGAAATATGGAATGCAAATAAATAAAAATAAAACAAAAATTATGATATGCGAAAAAAATAGCAGTCGAAAGAAAATAAGTGCAGATATTGACGGTGTTAAAATACAAGAAGTGAATGAATTTCATTATTCGGGTAGTAAAATCACCAGAGATGGAAGGTGTAGCGAGGACATTAAAAAACGGATCAATCAAGCAAAGCAAGTTTTTTACGATCGGAAAAATATTTTAACCAACAAGGCTATAAGTACAAATTTGAGAAAAAATTTTTAACCTTATTTATTTGGAATGCAGCGTTGTACGGATGTGAAACATGGATGATTGGAAAGGCGGAGAAAAAAAACATAGACGCCTTCGAAATATGGTGCTATAGGAGAATGCTGAAAATAAGATGGACCGATAAATTAACAAATGAAGAGGTGTTAGAAAAAATTGGCGAAGGAAGAACATTATGGAAAAAAATAATAAAACGAAGAACTAATATGATCGGTCACATTTTAAGACATGAAAGCTTATTCAAAATAATTATAGAAGAACGGATGAATGGGAAACGCGGAAAGGGATGACCAAGAAATCAATATACACAGCAAGTAATAGAAGACACTGGTAGCACAGGATATACGGATATGAAAAGGAAAACAGAAAACCGTCAGTTGTGGAAGAAATTAGCAAACCAGTCTTAGGACTGATGACTACATGATGATGATGATATATATATATATATATATATGTAATAATAATAATAATAATAATCTAAATTAACGTGCTATGTGCAGCAACTATGGCTAGAGGCACGTGGGAGAAGAAGTTAAATCAAGAGATTAGACGTCCGTTAGAACATTATTAGGTTACTTGAAGAGTTGCATTCTTGTTTGAAAAGAAGAGAAAGTGAGGAGGGAAGATTTAGTGAGAATGAGGATATTGGGGTCTTGTATGATGTATATTTCTTCTTATTTAATAGGAAAACGCCCTTAAACTGACATGCCCGTGTACAATTATACAGTTACATAATTTATCTGATTATATATCATTGACCGCAAACAGTGAAGAACTATTTTTAATGTTGATACTGAGGCAGTTTTCATTTAATTTTTTTTAATTGAATGATACCTCCGTTTCGTGTTTATAGTTTACCATTAATATAATGCATTTCAAAGTTATACTAGTTGTTACTACTAAATTGGTTTAAAAAAGAGAACAAACAAAAAAGTATATATTATTAGATGTACCTTATAAGCAAACTTCTATACTTATATGTTTAATAAAATTATTACTCGATTTTTCATACAGTTAAATATATATTTTTAAACATTTTTTTTAAACAAAATTTTACTAAAAGTGCGGTTCTTCCGAGATTAAAGTATCATATTTATTCTGTAAAAAAAAAAAATAGAAATGAAGCTTGAAAAGAACCGATGAATCGATTAGATGAACCGATTCGCTATAGTGAGTGAGTCGGTTCGGAACCACTCAACTGTTTTGCCCGTCTTTGGTTATGGAATTACGCTGAATTAAAAGGAGCTGCGGAAGACCGGGTAAGATCGAAGCTTACACTGACCGGTCTTAGGATTCTACTAATGATGATGATGATGATGATGGTGAGGATGAGATCACTTCGTTATTATTTAAATAGAAAATTGTATTATTCCGTTATTTTGGAATATGGATTTTAACTAATAAAAATTACGAATTGTACGATACGGTCCGAATTTGAAAATTCGTTAATATTTTAACTTTAACGTCATCCGAATAACGACTTGGACAAGCAGAGCAACTTAAAGTCGAGCTTTTTAAACGGAAGACTACCGAAGTACATCAGCGGCAAAAGGTAACTTAACGATAACGTCGGATATAAGTTTTTCAAATTACGAAAGTTTTTACTACGTTTATCTTCGCTATGATGACGCTGCTGTTACTTTTAAATTATTTCACCGGGCGTTGCTTTAAATGACACACTCTCACTGCCTCCTGGCAAACTTTAAACTCTGTTACGTATACGTCTATTTATATATATATATATATATATATATATATATGAATGTATTTACACAATGAATATTGGGACCATAATACAGAGTTACGTTTTGTAGAGGGTAGGTAACATAAATTTCAAACAGCTAATTAGGCATTACAAAGTGTGATGTACAACGTTGTAACTAAGGAGAAACGTGGGTAGTGGTGTTGGAGATGTGATAGTTATAACTGTTTAAAATTTGTTTGGTTCTATTATATATATATATATATATATATATATATTATAACATCTTACCGAGATTGAAAATTTCATAATTTGATATTGCACCCTCTACAGCTTCTTCTCTAAGAACACTTGTTTCGTCTATAATAAAAAAACTCACTTTTTCCCCCAAAATTCCGTTTTTATTTACGAAAGTTTCCGAACGGTGCCTAATATTATCAAGTGGTTCTTTTTTCTCGCAATTTTTATTTATTGCTCATTTATTTTTTAGCGTTGTAAATTTTGATTTTTATTCTTTATTATTAATATTACGGCGGACATCTCTCACCGTAACGTACAGACCTTCGTCGGTGAAACGAAAATGATTACGGCCTAATTCCCGTAAAATAATAATATAGGTAAATCTTATCTTATTAAACGAGTAATTATTGTTATATATATATATATATATATATATATATATATATATATATATATCAGTGTACCTTGGACTGTTTGCTATCGTCCGAGTCCTCCCCATAAAATTTTTGAAATTTCGATTTTTTTTTGTCATTGTCTTTTTCTAGATTGCCACTTAAATGTCAGATCGATCGCATTAACCGTTCGAATGTTATTATACGCTTAGTAATTTTCTGTTTACCGCGTATGTGTTCGTAATTATAATTAAATTTTTTTACCCGTTTCGATTTAATTTATCGGATTTTCCGAAAATATTTTTTAATCTACGAAAGAATTATTTTATGGAACAAAAAAAAAATCCGATCGAAAAATTTCAAAATACATTTAAAAGAAAATGAAATATTCAGTTCGTTTTCTTTAATTTACACAACGTCTTCACATTTACGAGAGTAGTTTCATCACCAGTCTCTTCTTTTTGTCCTTTAGAGGGCGTGTATGAGTCCTAACTATAGTTCTGCAGGTTGTTCTATCCTGGGCAGCCAATAACTCATGAAGACTCAATCCAGTTATTGCACTTAATTTATCAGTATAACGTATTTGTGGTCTTCCTCTTGGTATTTTTCGATTGATTGTGTCCAACATTATACGGCGTTCGAGTGAATCCGTATCTCGTATAAGAATCGTTTTTAACTCGGTTTTACAATGAAATCCTCAGCATTTTTCTATAATTTTAAATGGATTTATTCCGTTCTGTCGGATACTGTAAGTGCTCAAGTTTCATCTGCGTAGGTCGCAGTAGTTTACGCTTATGATTACAGTATTGTCGTTCGATAAAAGCTGACATAGACTAGAAAGGAAAAATTACATAAAACTATTTCGCTATTACCAAATTTAGCGCAGCAGATTTGATCTTCGTATAATTTTCGGAGGAAAAGTTGGTCCAGCGGGAGCTTGATTATCAGATTTTTTAATATTTATTTTCATTTTAATTGTAAAATTGCGTTTTTTCAAAAATTTTGTGTTCGTATATTTTTATACTTTATATTTTACTTTTGGACATTATACATCGCAACGTTAAATGAAAAATTTAAAATTCCACCAGTATACAACTTTTACAGAATCCGTGAAAACAATATTGAAGAAAAAATTAATATAAAAAAACGAAATTAATAAACAAATATATCGATGTTAAATTTCAACAATTCAAAAAATATACAGAACAGAAGCAGAACAGCATTTTTGGAGTATATTTTCATAATCACCATCAAATATTTTTAAATAATTATATTTAATTTATATTTTTAAAATTATGATTTGTTAAAAATGTTTCACTTGATAATGGCGTAAATGCCGAAAAAGCTTTGTGTTTTCTATAAGAAAATAAATATTAGTGATTTAACTAATTTTCAATTGATTTTTTTTTTAATCATAGAGTCGAATGGTAGCTCCCCCTATCCGTGAGTGTACTTCTAGCTTTATTTAGCGTTAAAATATTTCCAACATCTATCGCTCGCATTTTCTTAAATCTGAAAAAAGAAGTAACTATTGCTATTTGTCATTCCCGCAGACTGAAATTTAACGTAACACGAGTTTTTATTTATTAGAAACTAACGGTTCAATGACGTCACTAATTCGACTAGTATGGTAGGTTTTTCTCGAAGTTGCGTAAGCAATAGGCGGAATTAATGCCCGAATCCTAATTTGCTGGTATGTACAATCCGATTTTATTATTATTATTATTATTTTCATTATTTGCCGATTATTTCTGTAACTGAATCTTGAAATTCCTAAAATACAAATTTTTTCAACATTTTATTTTTCGTTATTATTATTATTGCTATTATTACCATTACTATCGTTGTCGTTATTATTGCAATTATTATTATCATTACTGTTAGTGTTGTATTATTATTATTATTATAATTAATATTATTATTATTAGTTAAACTTCATAATTATAGGGTATGTATTAAGATTACGTTTGCGTATGCCCGTATAGACTTTAATGTCAAATTATTTTCATGGGGTACATAAATGTTCGTATGCGTGCATACGTATAAGGTATGTATATGTTTATGTGTGTGTACATATGCGTATAATTATTTGCGGTTATTTGTATATATATGTATCAGAAGAAGATGATCATGTGTATATAATAATATTAATGTCTCATCAAATATCGTTAGTTTGTGGATTTAAATTTATTTCGTATTTTTGGTTACGTTTTTTCTTTTCTTTTTCGCGCGCATTGTGATTATTCTAATTTGATTTGTATATAATTGAATAATTTATTAAGGAGAGTTTTGTAATTTGTTTATAATTTTCCAACTTATTACTAACATGTTTGTAAATGCTACAATTTTAATTTGTTAGCCGGCGCTCGCGCAGTTTATGTATGCGCATAGTCGGTCTATGTTTTATTTTCATGCATGTAAACTTTTTAATGAAATGTCATAATAAATTGAACCGAATCGAATTGAATATTTTATTACTGTTATCTATTCGTCTAAGAGTAACCAGCTGTGCAGGAAGCGCGGTTGGTGAAATATACATCAAGTGTGTACGTTAATTGAGCGGTGGAATAAATTTTAGAGAAGACGAGAGTTATACTATTAATTACTCGGACTTTTAGAGAGTGCGAGCGGAGGTGGGAAATACGCGATTCGGGTTTTTGTTATAAATATCTCGGATAGAACTAGCCGAGTGCAGACTCGTTGGCGTCGGGCGTACAGGCCGGTCTAAGCCTAAGTATACAAAAAATAAATTTTCGGAAATTAATTATCTACTCGAACATTCGCGATATCCAAATTACTTAGAAACTGGGAAAAAATATATTCGAATATCATCATCCTTATCGACAATTGGCCGTTTTTTTTTTTTTTTTGCTTTAAACTATCCAAAACATTTAGACATTTAAAAAAAATGTCTTTTCAATTTAGTTTTTTTTTTATCGTGTACTTTTTTCGAAACATACACACGGTTTTAAAAAATTACGACAGGAAAAAATTACCGATTCCGTTCGATTTATAAAAACGGTGAAATACTACACCGAAGCATTTGTGTAAAGGACGCGATAATACCAAACGAGAGAAATAGAATGAAACTAAACATTAAATTAAACTACGGTTCATTAAGCGGAAATTCTGTTCCGAACTACTACGAGAGAATTGGTCGGTAATTAAAGTTGCTCCTAATACGCTAGAAGTCGGTCGAGAGAACTTTTGCTCAAACCGAAAAAAAACTAAAAATTGAACAGGAAATTTTAAATGGTCCTCTTTACTCGGAAACCGACGAAGAAATGTATGTTCAATTTCGTTTATTCCGCGATACGTATACATTAAGTATGCATGATATATATATATATATATATATATATATATATATATATATATATATATATGTATATCTAATATATATACATATACGTACACATACGTAGACACACACTATTAATACAAACGTAAATAAACAAAACAAATAAATATATATAAAAATAAACAAATATATATAATATATATACGTATATATGTATGTATTATATATAAAACATACATACAACATACATATATATATATAAAAAATTATGTGTGTTATTTATATATATATATATATATATATATATGTGTGTGTGTGTGTGTGTGTGTGTGTGTAAATATATATGTATACGTCGTTAATTTTCTGGATTCGCTTTGTTTTTTCTTTCACCCTTCTTGTTTAGTTGAAGTTCAACCTCACATACTTCCCTCTTCGAGAAAAGGGTATACGACAATCGGTTCGCCATAAATTACGTTTCCACTCTCTAGTAGTACAATTTTCTTTCGACTCCAAACGGTTTTCCTTTATCATCATTATTATTAGCGTCATTCTAACTTACTATTTCACCGCCTCGTACTACCCTACCTCTTTTCATAGGGAAAACTAAACAAAAGAAACGTGAAAATACATACATATATATATATATACGTATATATATATATATATATATATATATATATATATATATATATATATATATAAAGAGGAAATAGTCCAATGAAAACAAAAAATGTTCGAAATGTTGCTACCGGTAGATAACGATCAGAAAATGTGTTTTTAATACTTACTTCCTATTTAAACATGTTTTGAGAGAATTTTTTTTGCTTTCGTTTCGTTTTAATTTTTTTTTTTTAAATCTTATTACAGTTCGCTATTTACTATTGTAAATGAGACGGACAGAGAAGGAGAATGAGCAAGTTGTTATATTAGCTTGGAGCTGGGGATTACGTATTAATATATTTACACACACACACACACATATGTATATATATATAATATATAAACGCATTACATATGTTCAAAGCGCCTTACAAACGAGCTAAAAATAACGGTTTTCACTTTGCCGGAACCAATTAGAAAGGATAATAAGCGTAAGAATAATATGTACATAAAAAAAAAAGAAGGTAATAAAAGTTCTTATAGATGGACGGAAAACACGGACGAGGGAACAACTCCGGTTTTAAAGCGTAGACTTAAAGATTCGGGATGGTGTCGTGAAAAATTATCGCGCGACCGACTGAGGCGTGAAAACCACTTAACAGTGGAAAGTTGTTGAAAAGTCGACTTTTCCGAAAATAACAATGAGACGTTAGGCTTATACGATATAACCGGCTTTCGCTTATATATATATATATATATATATATATATATATATATATATATATATATATATATATATATATATATATATATATATATATATATATATATATATTAGAAGAAAGCTGATGATTAATGCGAATACGGGGTATTTATCATCGTAGAAAGAACTGCGCGATATAAGTGGAATGCCCCCTAAAAAAATATATATATAACGTCGATGGTGATGATGATGATAATGAAAGAAATAGAAACAATAAATGGAACGGAATGAAAAGAAATACGAGCTTTTTGTTCGTCTATCTCGCTTTCTTAACGTTCTCTTTTACAACGTTTTCAAAGCCCTGGGTAAGTACTATAATTTCTCGTCAGCGAGTTAAAGTACGAAATTTCTTTAGATGTCTACTTTTACGGCTCGATTTTAAAATAGCGTCCGTTTTAAAAAGAGAAAAAAATGAAACAAGTAAAGACGTCGTTTGCGCGATTCATTGTCGAATTAATTACGATTATTACTAACCGTTAAATAAAGCAAAAAATGAAACAATTTCGTTTTTTTTTTTTTCGGACGTTTAAGTAATAAATTAACCCTTCCAGTCATACATTATAAAATTTGAATGCGAAGGTATAAATTTTATACAGCTGTTTACATTGGCGTACCCGGGATTTTTATTGGGGGGGTGAGTCTCAAACATCCACCAAAGAAAAAATTAAAAAATTCGTAATAAAAATGAATAAAATATACACAGTTGAATGCGTAACAAAATTTGACAGGCAAAACAAACTATAAACGATCACGAATAACAACGAAACAAGTAATAATAACGAAAAAAAATGCACACGACCTGGGTCGGATTCGAATGCCGAACGGCCCAATTAACGGCCATTTTTTTCCTTGTGTTACACAGTCAGCTGGATTTTCAATGTCATTAGCAGACAGAATATTTTCTAACAGTACTTTTTGGCAATCTAGGCTGTTTTAAACGCTCTTCAAGATGAGGTTTTATTAGCGGTAGCTCTTTCAAATATTCTCTTCTGTTTCAACTATCATTTTAGCTGCGAAATTGTTTGGAGCTTACAAGTTACGTGTCTTCTTTAGATGTATTTTATACTTTTCTCAGCCCTCTGAAGGACTTAAGACCGGTAGCCACCCACCCCGTGTGTGCGCCGCTGACTGTTTATTATATAATACTACTTCTTAGGTGAAGTGTAAGTAATTTTCAACGTATTTATATAAATATCTGTAAAATTGCGAAATTACACGTCATCCAGAAAATAAGAAAATTGGTTAGCATTAAAATTTCACGTACCGTATAGTGGACATAGTGACTGAAAGGATTAAGGGGCGATATACTTATAGCGTATAGATCGGAAGAAGATGTGTTTGAAAACAATTATTTATTTTAAATACTCATTCATCGATTTAGGAAAGGTCTCTTTAATGGCGTCTTAGGCGTGACGATGCGCTAAATCACGGCTTTATTGATTTGTAATTTTGCGCGATTTATAGGATTAAATAATTTTAAATATTTAAAATCCCCCCCCCCCGGTTAACGGTATAACGACGATGAAGCGATGAGAGTAACAAATATTAATCGGATGGTTTTAGATTAATATGGGTCCAGTTTGATGTCATCGTGAAAAGTGTCCGAATTGTTTTGATACTAGACCGGCAGTAGTAATCTGAACGATGTAAAATCTTCATTACATTTTTTTTTTCTATTCGCTATCTCTATCTTGAAGGTCGGCATCTACAATGGAACCGTCGCTTTCTATTAACGGCTAACCGGAATAGTTGTTCCGAGGAACGGTTGAACCGTTCTTGGAGATTGTCTAATCACGAAATTTGACGTTTTTCCTTCGATCTATTTCAGACAGTTCCACTCTCGAGCAATATTTTTAGACTAGCATATTTCAGACCTCTCACGATACGTCCGAAATATTGTAGTTTCCATTTTTAAATCGGTTTTATTATTTTAAAATTCTTTCTAAGAGTATATATATATATAATATTATCCTATATCGGACCACTGCTGAAGCCAAACTTTTCGTTCCCGGTTCTGAAATTTTTGAATTCAGTTCTTACCCGCTATACTGAGTTATATCATCATACTAACGAGTCAGCGGTCTTCCAATGTTTCTTCTCTTATGAATCATTCCAACACTCGTTTTGTCCGTCTATTATCCTTCCTTGTGGCTATGTGCCCTGGTCAATTTCAGTTTGGCCATTTGCTCCACTACATTACAAAGTCCGTTCTTCTTCCGCATTCGAGTATTTCGCTTCCAATCGGATCGTCTCGTATTTAATATATTAATATTTCCAGCACGGTTTGTGTCCTTATTATTTTTCTAATATTTGTTTAATTTTTTTTCATATAATTTTTTCTCGTTTTTAAATACGTGGTTTTTTCTTGTTAGTCGTAATTTTTTGTTCGAGACACAAGTTGACTGCTTCTACTACTGTTTATTTCAATTCGTAAACTTATTTGAATATTTGATATATATACACGCAAGGCAGGAGTAAAGATCGGCGGTCGAAAATTTAAAATCATCAAATTTGCGGATGACTAGACAGTGATGGCTGCAAGGATTGGAGGTTTTGGAAAAAATCTTAACTAGGCTATAACATACTTTAATGAGATATGGAATGAACATTAATGCGGAAAAAGACCAAAATCATGTGCATCAGTAAACAACCAATGAAGGTGAACGCAAGGTTGGAGGAGAAACTTTAGCACAAGTGAAAACGTACAAATATTTTAGACAGTGAATTACAGAGGATGTATCATCGGAATTGAAACATTCACAGAACGAAGATCTTTGATCACTCAGCGAAGCACGTCCTAAAACGCACGGAAACGAATATTAACTTACGTATGGCCAGTACCCTTATATGGGGCACAAATCCATAATGTATATTCTACACGAACGATTTACGGGGCGTACGGTTATCTCTCGCACAGGTGACGCGAATTGGATAACGCGATCATGCGATTCTCGATGGGCTTTAGTTTTCCCGAAGATTTAGGTCTACGTTAATAAGCTGTGATCGACCGTGTCCTTAAATTCGAAAATAGCTCAAATTTAACTCGATCTAAAAGTCAGAGTCAGTAAAAAGTAGCGCACATCTCGAATCAGTATCACGATGAATTGCCGCCGTGAACATTTGAATAATGTTATATTCCATATATAATGAAATACATGGGCTTTTCGAATAATAAAAAGAAAGTTTTTCATTAATACTACATACTCAGCTTGTTTTATTCCATTTAAATGTCGACCCGACCCGTCCTTATCGGAAAACCCTATATAATACATACACATCTATATTTATATCTACATATATATATTGTGGTAGCTTGTATTAATAAGGTCACAGTATTGGGACACGGATAACGGAAGAAGAAGAATATTATATATAAGTATAATATGCCGTATTTAATACTTTAGCATAGAGGCAGTACTTATGGTCTACGAAGTCTTTTCGTCATTCGCGAAAAAAACCGTATATGTATTTCAATAAATTAATAAATCCGATTATTTATAAAAAAAATAAATAAAATTTTCAATTATACTCTAGATTATTTCGTTAGGTATAAATTAAATTCTTACTGGGATAAAATTTCAGGGCATAGAAAAAATTGTCTTTTTCAAAAATTTAATAAAATAATCGTAAAAGCCTAAATTTGATGGTATATTGGATCTGGGGACGAATTTTTAACCCCGATTTAAGATGTAGAAGATTTTAGAGAAAGGTTGAAAAATTTTGGTATACTCCTTAGGAAATAAACGGTAATTGATATTTATTTTCCGGTTGTTATACGAACGGAGCAGATACTTCCGGTGAAGTATTTGCCTATTAAAATGTTTTCTCATCAAACGTGCACTACATCCGGAAATGGATGATATTTTAAATGCAGTCGAGCGTTTATTCCGATCCGATATCTAAATTTAATAAATCTTAAAAAAATCAATTGAAAATTAGTTAAATCACTAATATTTATTTTCTTAAAGAAAACACAAAGCTTTTCGGCATTTACGCCATTATCAAGTGAAACATTTTAAAACATCATAATTTTAAAAATATAAATTAAATATAATTACTTAAAAATATGTAATGGTGATTGTGAAAATATACTTCAAAAATGCTGTACTGCTTCTGTCTGTCTATTTTTTGATTTGTTGAAATTTAATACCAATATATTTGTTTATTAATTTTGTTTTTTTATATTAATTTTTTTTTTCAATACTATTTTCCAGATTCTGTAAAAGTTGTATACTGGTGGAATTTTAAATTTTTCATTTACTGTTGCGATGTATGATGTCCAAAAGTAAAATATAAAATATAAAAATATACGAACACAAAATTTTTTTAAAAACACAATTTTACAAGTAAAATGAAAATAAATATTAAAAATCTGATAAGAAGTATATTTTCACAATCACCATCACATATTTTTAAGTAATTATATTTAATTTATATTTTTAAAATTATGATGTTTTAAAATGTTTCACTTGATAATGGCGTAAATGCCGAAAAGCTTTGTGTTTTCTTTAAGAAAATAAATATTAGTGATTTAACTAATTTTCAATTGATTTTTTATAAAAAAATCACTACATTCCACATTATAAAAAATTATAATAAATCTTACGTTTACTTTTGTTGATGATGTTACCGCACTCTTGAGTTCAGATATAAGCGAAACAAAAGCTGCAAAGATCGATGGAAAAAATTATATCAGGGAGCAAGAAATAGCGAATTGAGATCGTCATTAAATATGAAAATAGTTAACAAGATTTTACCATTTAAAAAATATATTAAAAACCTAGGCTTATAGATCAAAAGTTAACACGGTGTAAATTGATGTAAAAAGGGCTGAACTTAGAATCAAAACTAAAAAGCTGTACCGGTTAATAGGAATGCAATCCAAACTTACCTTAAAGTACAAATTACTATTATACAACCAAATAATCGCTCCAGTATGGAGCTAAAAAAACAACATAATGAACATACAAGGAATCGAAATATTACTCTTGAGGTTAATCGTCAGTGCTCCGTGGTATGTAAGGAAGAAAATTATACACGATTACCTCGGCACGGAGTATATAGCTATCGTAATTAAAAATATGCCAATCAAACATCAGGAGCGGTTACATAACTGGTTTGCGTTTATCGGATAACTCGCCGCAGATGCAAATTTTTGCATGCTGAGGAGATCTAAGTAGACCTGGCATAGGAATGAAAATTATGCATATTGTTAAAACATAAGATATACAGGGACTAGTCATCGGACTATGTACCTTCACGTCATGATCTTTTGCTATACTGTCTACTTATAGCCCATTGGCTGGGAGTAGATATTTTTTTTTTTTAAACGCGAATAAGTTACCGTTATTTAAGGAACGAAAAAAATAAAACATCTCTTAAAGTAACCGAGTTTAAACTACTTAAAAGAATAATCGAAACGCATCGTGCGTTAAATTTCGAATAGATCGTTACGTCTTCGTTCCATGAAGGAATACGGGAGTAGATTTTCGGTAAAGACGTTTTCAACCCGTTGAACGAACGTTGTTAAACAGCGTTCGGCAATTTATCTATTATAACGGTTAACGGGTGGTGAGTTGTATTTATTATTCACTATTTCTACACTATATAACAATTACACAGGTAAGACTGGTGGTATAAAATAAATCCTTTGGCGGGTTTTCCAACGCGCGGTACATAGATTAAAGTTTAAAGGGATCGGTGTCGGGGGTTGAAAACAAAATTTCTAGCAATAGGAGTAAATAAATCGACGACGAAAACAAAGGCAATTATTTTATTTCAGGTCGAAGAACAAATAACAAAAAAATAAAACAGAACGATAAGGACTGAGTGCGGATAGAGCGTACGAACCGACACCGACAATGCGACTTTAAAAGGGAGTTAGAAGAAACTTAAGAAGAGACACTAGCACGTAGCTAGTTCGTCGCTGCTGTTATAATATTTTATTCGGAGGGCAAGTTCAACTTTAGAAGGAGGCTACGAGATGAATCAAGAATCAACGTACCGTATAAGAAGATAAACGACTCCCTAGTCTCTAATATTCCGAGAGCATCTATAGAAACGAATCTACACTACCAGCCAGACGACGCTATATAGAATAATTCCTAGAACACATCTTAGATCGTTTCAATCTACGTCTTTCGCTGCTCGTCCGTTTTAGTTCGTTACTTATTTCTTCGACGATGTAGCTGGTGTATTTTTCCATTTCATATTTTTATTCTTAATTTTATTTTATCCATTTAGGCGAGCTTTTCTTCTATTACTGGTAAAATGTTTTTATTTCCACTAGCCCTTCACAGAATGTAAATAAAGATGGAAGAACAATTGCCGCTACTTGTAGAGAACGAAAATAAGAATCCGTCATTAGATGGAAGAACAATTGCCGCTACTTGTAGAGAACGAAAATAAGAATCCGTCGTTATCACTCTCTAATGCAAGACGGTCCTTGTAAAATAAATAGAATGGTCGCTGTTGACCGTTGTCGGGTATTTCATAAATAAGTCGAATACCTATCGAACGGGAGAAAAAGACACTGTACTGGCTTTCACTGGTGAATAGAAATTTGTTTTACAATTTTTAATTCTCGTTTATGTATATATATATATATATATATATATATATATATATATATATATATATATATATATGAATTAGTTAATTGAGATTTAAAAATTAGGTTCTATTTAAGCGATAGAACGTTTTACATTCATCATCCACATTTACATTCAACACTTAAAACTCTTTTTGTAGGTGTTCCGCAAGGAAGTATTTTAGGTCCTTAACTGTTTTTGATATTATCAAACCATTTTCTTCGTCTATGCGGGTTTTAATGCTTATGATCTGACGTTATTTTGCACATCGTTCAGAACTGATACCATCTACAATAGGCTACAAAAAGCGGCAAGTACTATAAACGCTGGAGGCTAAAACTAAATATCGGGAAATAGCACGCTATCTATACTGTTTACCAAAAGATTTCCTCTTTAACTGCCTGATGTTACTATTAATGATAAATGCATCAGTTGGCACAAAGAAGTTAATTATCTCGGAGTTACTCTAAACTCTCGTCTTTCATTTAACGGGCACATTAATAAATCTATCGGTGATGCAAAAAAGCCATTCGAATACTTGCACCAATTTTCAGTTACCGTTCTCATCTTTCTTCGAAATTAATTTACACTAACATTATAAGACCTAGTTTATGCTTGTCCAGTCTGGTGTTCACGTGTTCAGTGTCCGTTAGTACTTACAAAAAAATCCACATAATTCAAAACCGATGTTGCAGAATATCATTAAATGCTCCTCGATAGACTAAAATACAGTACATGCATTCCGTGATAAATATTCTTCATATTTATGATCATATTTATAAATTGTCAAAGAAATTTTATGATAAATGTATCATGACAATAACTTAATTCAGGTAATCTGGGATTACAATATGTTTGATTGTAGCATGCGTTACACTAGATATAAGCATCGCCGTATTAAGAACCGATTTCTAATGTATACGATCCGATCTTTGTTATGATTTTTTTATTTTTATTTTTTTATACAAGTTAAATTTAATTTAATATACGAACTAATAGTTTTTTTTTTTTTTTTTTTTTAATTTTTATTATTGTTATTTTACTATTATTTTCTTTATTATTGTTATTTTACTATTATTTTCTTTATTATTTCTCCAGTTTTGTAAAGCCATTTGGTTATATTTAGCTGCTAAGGTAACTTTAACGATACTTGAAATATGTTTATGTACATATATATATATATATATATATATATATATATATATTCTTCATGATTTATAAAATTTTTTATTTAAATAAATATATCGCTTGATCGATCGATTAATTGAGATTTATACGGATTGATTATAATTTAGTTTTAATTTTATATGGTCGTCGTGATCGCCAAGTTTATTAATAATTTCGAAAACGTCGATTTATTAAGTTTTAATTAACAGACCGAATTAATTTTGAATTAAATTATTAATCATATTATTTATTGCCGATTTTATGCGTATTTATTTAAGAATTATTTATCTCGTTGTGTGAAGTCCGATTTATGATGGTACCAGTACGATATTTAATTTAATTTGGGAATATAGATTCAGTTTGGATTAAGGTCAGGAATGTTAGTCTGCATGTACAAACACTTATCGGTTGTATTTATGTTCCTCCTGGTACATCTTGCTCTTGTTATAGCAGATTTTTTTATGAATGTCATAATTTATTATTGAATATGAAAAATAGAATTAATATTATGATTATGGGCGATTTCAACTTATCCATCTCTGGTTCGGGTACTCCGCTTGATTATCTTAATAAAAATATTAATTCGCTTTCAAATTTCATTGAAATTAATAATCTCAGTTTAGTAAATAATGTCCTTAATTCGCAGAGAAAAACTTTAGATTTGATCATTACTACTTCCGTTTTGAGTGTTGATGTACAGAGGTCACTTGATCCGCTTCTTCCTGAGGATAAGTATCATCCTGCTCTGGATATCACTGTTCGCTGTAGTTCTTTATATAAAGTGGATTTTAGTACAAGCGTGGCACCTTACAACTTTAGGAAAGCAAACCCTTTAACATTAAAACAAAAAATTTCCCTGATTGATTGGGAACAACTTTATAATATCAGAAATGTGGATGATGCAACTTCTTATTTTTATAGTCTAATATACAATGAACTTCAGAAGCATCTTACCAAGAAATCATCTAGAAAGTCAACATACCCGCCTTGGTTTACCCCAAAAATTGTTCGTAAACTAAAACTGAAAACTAAGTTTAGAAAATCCTATCGTAGAACCCGCAAGGAAACTGATTATTTTAAGTTTAGTAAACTACGGGCTGAAGTTAAAAAGCTAATAAGGAATTCTTATGATGATTATATTCTTAAGACCGAGGCTGGTATTCAAAAAAACACTAGCAATTTTTGGGCTTTTGTTAAATATAGACGTAATGATCGGCTACACCCTAGCGTAGTAAAATACAAAAATATAGATCATTGTTCTAGTAAGAATATTTCAAATGCTTTTGCAGAGTATTTTTCATCTGTTCATGTGACTGACAGCTTCATGACACTTAAAACCTCTTTAATTAAAGATGGAAGACACTTAAAACTTGCTCCAATCACCATAAATGATTATAAAAAATCTATTAAGATTCTGAAACCTAAGTGGAGTGTCGGGCCTGATGGATTACCGGCAATATTGTTTAAACTATGTTCGGTAGAGTTTGAAAAGCCACTTATATACTTGTTCAATCTTATTATTGGAACAGGTAAATGGCCTGTATTGTTAAAAACAGCTAAGGTTGTTCCAATTTTCAAGTCTGGTGATCGTTGTGCAGCTGAAAACTATCGTCCTATCTCCCTACTATGTGTACCCAGCAAAATATTAGAGTCAATTCTATATGAAAGATTGTATAAATTTTTTTTGCCCAGAGTTGTTCCTAGCATGGTTTCCTAAGGTCTAGATCTACTACAACTAATCTTGTTACATATACAAAATTAATTACTGACTGTTTGGAGCAGCGTCTTCAAGTTGATTGTATTTATACGGATTTTAGTAAGGCTTTTGACAAAGTCAGCCATAGTTTACTTCTGGTTAAGTTACATAATTACGGATTTTCTGACGATTACATACAGTTATTTAGATCATATTTAACTTCGCGTGTGTGTTACGTATTATTTAACGGATACCAGTCCCAACAATACACTCCTACTTCCGGAGTACCACAGGGGTCTAATTTGGGTCCACTATTATTTAATATTTTCATAAATGATATAGGAATTAACTTACATTCAAAATTTCTATTATTTGCGGACGACTTAAAAATTTTTAGATCAATTAAAACTGTTAGTGATTGTGAATTGTTGCAAGATGATTTGTGTAGAATGGTGACATGGAGCGACAATAATTATTTACCTTTTAATTATAAGAAGTGTGTTTATATTCGATTTTGCCGTACAAAAAATAAATGTCTCTTTGATTACTCTATGGGTAATGTTCCAGTTTGTAATGTAACCTGTGTTCGGGATTTGGGGGTTTATATTGACAACGAGCTTAAATTTGCAACTCATATTGGTAATGTTACCAAAAATGCTTACAGAACTATGGGTTTCATCATTAGAAATTCATGCGTATTTCGTGATCCTAGGACTCCGCTGTTACTATTCAACACTCTTGTAAGATCGCAATTAGAATACGCATCTGTGGTTTGGGATCCTTTCTACACTAAATATATTCATATGGTGGAAAAAGTTCAATCTCAGTTTTTGAGGTATATTTATTACCGCCAAACTGGTGTCTATCCAACATTTTTAAGTTATAATATTTTATGCGATTTCCTAAATATTAAATCCTTGAGTGCTAGAAGAAAGATAAGTAAGTTGAGGTTCCTGCATGATCTTTGTAACGCTCGCATAGATGACAATTATTTATTATCTACAATTTCATTTATGGTTCCCAGTGTTAATAGTAGGTCACATCGTATTTTCTATGAATCGCATGCTCGTACAAATCTAGGTTACAACTCACCACTTTTATCCACCTTACGTCTATATAATAACATACTAAATATTTATCCACAGTTAGATATTCATTTCGATAGTAAATTTGTATATAATAAATTTTTTTAGACTCTATATTTCAGTTGTTACTTTTCAGTAAGTTTATTTTATTTTGGTCATATGTGCGTGCCTTGATGGAGAGTTTGTTTACATGAGAGTATGGGTGTATGACTGGTGTATTTCTGTTTGTATGACTGGTATATTTCTGTGTTTTTTTTTTGTGCTTTTTGGATGTGTGCTTGTATGTGGGTATTGTATTACATTAGAATCATTTTTCGGTTTGTATTAGTAATTTTTTGTTTTCAATCTAAATATTATTTATATTAATTAGCGTGTTGTGTGAGTGTGGTTCAGTTTTATTTTTGTTCATACTTTTACTTTATAATTATTCTGTAAGAGCGTACACTGTAATTGGCGTTATGCTGTTGTGTACGCCGTATTGTTTTGTAAATAAATAAATAAATAAATAAATTAAGTAGCCAGAAATTAATTCCGTCATGCAGTTGACAAATTTATTAAGGATCATTTATAAAATATGGCGTGGATGTTAGTCGAATTGATTAAGAATTTATTTAAGATCAACTAATGGTTTAATTATTTATTGAATATTTACTTAATTAGGATTATAAATTGGTTTATCGTGTATAAATTAAAATTAACTATCTGAAAATTTAAAGCTCTCACTTGACGGAAAGACGTCTTCTGTACAAAATTCCGTGCGTGATATGACAAATTTATTACAATTTTAATTATACAATTTTTTTGTTTTAACCAACGTATATAGATGTAAACGTGGAAGGCTTCAGGAGACAACAGACGATTATATCGGGGTTATACAAACATATAGAAACCAAGCCAAGAAATGCATGAGGTACTCAGGGGTAGATGCGGATACCGATCACAATATGGTGAAACTTCAAACATACTTAAAGTTTAGACGACAGCGGAAGCCAATCTTGAACAGAAAATGGAATCTAGGAAAACTAATGGAAGGTGGAAGAAAGTAAAAATTTCAGGAGGTGGTTACAAATAGTGTAAAAATACTTTTGGAAAATACGTAGAACGCAGTAGGTGACGCAGTGACTCAAATGCTGAGACATGAATATAGGAAAGTTAAAAAACCATGGATGACGCATAATATATTAAAATTAAGGATTAAGTTTTAGATCTGTAGCGAAAATTCGGATGATCCGACGAATATTATTAAAGTTATTCTAGGTCGTAGAGAACATGCCAAATTTCATCAGAGTTGTAAAAAAAATTTATGGTAATACCAAAATCTTTATACATAGCTTTCAAGCATTTCGAGGCATATTGTCATTTCCATTTTTGGCTTCCTGATACGCTATCATCTGTGTATTGTAGGCTTGTAACAGTAAATGAATGAGTTTTTTCACTGTATATTTCATCAGATTATTTGAGCCTCCACAACACCGAAACTTTATTCGTACACTGAGCCATGTCACACGTTCCTTTAAAATCCGATGAATCGTGCTTATATAGAAATTAAACAGTGTGAGCGCAAGAATTGTATCAATTAACTGCGCTAATTCTGCATCATATATATACAAACAAAGGATAAGGGAAAAGATTAGAGTGACGGATGTAGTGGAATATGTAACCCACCTGAAATGGAACTGGAAAAATCAAGTGGCAAGAAGAACGGATAATAGATAGACTAAAACAATAACGCAATATATACGAAGAAAATGAAGCAGGATTCGTGAACGATCGTATATTAGATGGCAGGTTGATATATGAAAGTTTGGCGAAGTATAATGGGTAAAAAAAGTCGACGATTGGTACAAGTTGAAAAAAAAGAGGGGCCGCTTACATTCAGCAGTGGATAAATATCATAATTGTGTGAGACACACATATGTATATATATACATTTTAATCAGAACGAAGATCACCCCACCTAGTGTAACATTATATGCGCGCGCGCCTGCGTTGCAATAATGCATTGAATGCTAGTCCATTTTGTACGCAAAAATAATACACAATAGAGACTAGTCACGATGTTTGCCAACGAACAATACGACGACATATTTTATCATCTTATTCTTCTATTTCCACATTCGATCCATATGTCGTGATCTTGTTCAGTACAATTTACAAGTTATAGCCTTTTACATCTGTAATAAGTTCGAAGAAAGATTTCCCTAATATCTAATCTTGTTCTTTTTTTTTTATGTCATCCACATTTATCGGTTTATATTTCTTTCATTTTCATTCACCATTCACTGTACAAATGCGTTTTCTCACATTAATTTACTCTCATCATATGACCGAATTAAGCTACTTTTAATCGTCATTCATGATCGTCGATAAGTTTCAATTTTCAGCTGGATTCATTTATTTTGAGGACAGTCCATGGAATTCATTGAATATTTCTATAGCTCTTCATTTTGTAAACTCCGATTCACTTTTTCACCTATATATTTAAGGTCCATCAGGAAAACAAAGTAAGCCGGCGATTTTTTATATACAATTCAGTTTTGTACCTAAATATCATATATATATATATACATGTATACTTCTCCTCTTGTCATATCTTGAGTAGATGCTGGGAATTATCTGAATATATATATATATATATATATATATATATATATATATATATATATATATATATATATATGCGTGGCTTAATATATATATGTTGATGTATTGGAAGGTAGTGATTTTATGAATTAACAAAACAAAATAAAAACAAAGTTACTTTATTAATGCAAATATTTTCAATATTAACGTCATTTTCAAGCATATACAAAAACTTTACAAGTAAATTATCAGATATGTTAATAAAAACATATATATCGATTCACATTGATTAGCAGATGTAATTTAATTTACTGAAAAAAATCTTAATAGACGATATTAAAAGTTATTATACAGATGAAGTAATAAATTTAGTAATGCCAAATTTAACAAACAAATACATTAAACAGAAAATAAAAGAACATAGTGATATAGTTAACAAGAAACTCAAGATTTTAATTGATAAACAATGTCCTCAGAACGAATATCACTTTCATAAGGTCCATATTAATTAATTTATCTGATATAAGTTTTGATAAAAGATGATTTAAATATTCTTAATAAGGGCATAAAATATATAGGTTTCAACATTTTCAAACAAGAAGAAATGGAAAAAATGGCAGTAGATTGTGAAAATATTACACAAAATGTTAATCCGAATGTACAAAATAATTTAAGAATAGGAGTTAGCAATATTTTAATACAAATGAAACAAAATAGTAATAAGAAAAATCAATAAAAAATACAAATCAAGTCTTAAATAAATTGAAAGAAAAACTGTAGCACAATAATTTAATGCTTAGTATAGCGGATAGGGATAATACTATAGTAGTAATAAAGAAAAATGATTATTTAGTAAAAATGGAAACATTTATCGATAATAATAAAATTAAGAATCCAACCAACAGATTTAATGAATATATCAGAAAATAAATAAAAGCAATAAATGAAAGTACTACAGAAAAAAGTAATATAACAAATGATCCGTTAATCAGTTATTTCAAGAATTTCAATTTCATAAAAATGAATCCAAAAGCGCTCAGGTTTAATTAAACTACGCAAGATTAACAATCCGATAAGATCATTAGTTAATTGTATGAATGTTCCATTTTATAAAGTTTCTAAAATAATTAAGAAATATTTACAGACTAATTATGAATTTGAAAAACAATTTAATGTTAAAAATAATAAAGAACTAATTAATAAATTGAAAGCAATAAAACTTAAAAATGATGATATACTTATAGCACTAGACAAATAATAACATATATAAAAGATAATAAAATGTAAAACAGTACATTCAAAAACCAATTTATAAAATTATTAAAAATCGTATTAAATCAAAACTATTTTAAATTTGACGACAAATGCTATAAACAAGAAAAAGGGTTAATGATGGGTTCGCCTTTATCACCTATTTTTACCAGAAACATATATGAATAAACTAGAAAACGTAATATCTAAAGAAAATAATACATTTAAAAACAATATTAAATTTTGGGGAAGATATGTAGATGTATATTAATTACTCGGAATAACAAATTGGAAATTTATGAATTAAATAAATTTGTAATAAACAACTTTAAAATCATTCAATTTACAGTAGAAGTAGGTAATAAAAATATAAATTTCTTAGATTTAAATATTAATATAAACAATAATATATTATATATTGATGTACACTTCCAAACAATTCTTTTCACGCAAAATCACACGAAGTAGCTAGTTTAAGAAATTATTGTAAAGAGCCAAAATTATTTTAAGTTGTAACAAAAACAAACTTAATAAAGAAAAAAATATCATTAAGCAAATTGTCATGGTAAATAAATACATTCCGAATATAGTATATCAATTATGGAACAAAACCAAAAAATAACAGTCCTGAACAAAATGAAAAAGAAAAATAAAATTATTTAGGATCAACTAAATATATAGGAAAATACACGTATAAATTTTTAAAAATCTTTAAAAAGTACAATATCATAATAACAATAAATAATAATAAAACATTATTTAAATCAATTTGCAACAATAAAATAGAAGAGAATAGGGTATTACAAAAATCTGAAGTATACAGAATGAACTGCACAAAATGTAATAAGTTTTTTTTGTGTAGGCCGTTAATAAAAATCCCGAGGAACATAAATTAATTCTTCTCGATTCATGTCAAATGAAAGAAACAGTAGAATCTTGTTCAGTGCAGTACTAGAGAAACCTCTAACCTAGGAAAACTTACACTTTATAATAATAAAATGGAAAATAAGAAATAAAACATTTATATCTTTATTACAAATTATGAACAGACATTTCGTACAGCAATTTTATACGATACAACGATTGATTTATAAATATATAAACGCGTAGTTAACGAAAGTTCAGATTTCTGCTAGAGTCGTTAATAATTTAAATCGTACACTATCAATCGTGGAAACATTTTAAATAAGGCCCGTAATGAAAATTCTTTGCCGCGTATAAACTACTATTAACAAAAACTAAACGAAATGTGCCTATAAATAAAAAGCGATACTCGCGAAGTAAAAATTTCTTCTGGAAAATTGCCATTTCGTGTACGGCTCTATTTCACTGTCTATTCTCTGATAATGGCCATCCCTGCAGGGTAATGAAAAAAAAAAAGGGTCTCGTCGAACGCGGCGCGCGTTCTAAAGGCATAAAGAACAAGGAAATAATGATAAAGAAAAGAAAAAGAGATAGAATTTTATTCGATTTTCCCGGGTAGAAAAGTGAAAATGTTGACACAGGTCATTTGTTCGTTAATAATCTGTTCGCGTTAATACGGGCGTCGATTAAATATATAAATATCATTCAGCGTCTACTATCCGGACGGACGGAGCCTGTCCAGCGGTGGTTAATTTTTACATTTGTAGGAGTTCTAGCGGTTAACTTTCAGCAATTTACGATAAATGAGTTTGACAACGTTCAAAAGTAGTCAACGTGGCTGAAGACGTTTATATCAATATTAATATTAGAAAACAACGTAACGTTGCGAAAATAGCTGAAAAGGAGTTGGTGCGTCGTAATATTTAGTTTTTTAGAAAGGAATGCGTTCAACGTTATTAACGTAAAATAACACCTTAAAACACGCGTCTTAGGTATCGCGAAAAAAATTGATAGTACATGTCTTGTATAGAAATGACGAATTTTAAAATTTCAGTCCTCTAGCCCGAATACTCTTTCCCTCGTAAAATTTCGAAAATTCCGATTTTTCACGACATTTATCCGGATGTACGTTGAAAATTTCAACTCGATTTCAGTAATCGTTCGAATGTTATAAGTTTAGAAATTTACTTTTCACTACAATATGCGTCGATAACGATTAAAATTTTATACCTCGGGTACCGTTTCGATTAAAGGTATCTGATGTTATATTTTTTAAACTAACAAAGAATTATTTGATGCAAAAAAAAATCCGAAGAATTTTCAAATTCAGGTATCTCTCCTTCTGATATCGAAACTGAAATTTTTGATTACAAATCCGGACATTAATGAAACGAAATCCATTAACGGTGATCATTGATTACTAGCGACAGTTCTATCTATTCGAACTGTTTTTATTTATATAGATTAATTATGTAATATAAAATAAGTCTGGATCTCAGATCGAACAGCTATCGTGACAAAAATTTGGAATAAAACCTCTGCGTTAAAATAATTGAAGAATATATATATATAATTCGGTATTAATAAACAAACCCGCACAAATTAGCAACGTATATCTGGCTTATAACACATCACATTCAACATATCATCATTGAGTGCCGTCTCCGTATGCTAGGCGACTACTTACCTATGCGTATTTTGTTGTACAGTGTAAAGTAACGTAATATATACAAATTAAACGATTAATTGTATTAAAAAATGCTCTGAGGAGAACTATCACATTAAAACTGATTAAATCATATAGAACTATCAGCTACGCAACGATCGTTGTCATTGCGGGTGGTTGACCATTATGTTTATTATGTTATATGGGTGAAGATATTAACGTACGTTTAAAATGAAAAGTAATATAAATATAATAATAACCACCAATTAGAGAACGTATACAGGACACTCGGTTCCATTTATTTATTGTTATGTTGGTTATAACATCTTCGAACCCTGTATTTCTTCGTATGTCGGAGTTTCTAATTCTGTCACCCAACCTTCTTCCCTGCAATACTCGTTTCATTCTTCTTTCTGCTTTTCCGATCTTATCCATCGATTCTATTGTTACAGCTGGCAATTATTAATGTGAAAGTAATAATTGTGTAATAATAGTAGCAGTCACACGAAGTCTTTTTTTTTTTTTTTGAAGAAATTATAAAATACTTTCGCTCCAACCGCTAGCGAGAACCGAAATAGCCCCGTAACCGCGTAATAAATTTCGATTTTACACTGTACACGCCACACCATCTGTTAAAGTTCTTACCTGTTCCCGCCCAATCGCGTTATATCGAGGTCGTTTCCACTAAGCCGGATGGATTTTCGTTCAGACCTGAAATACAAAAAACCAAAAATACGTCTGACGTTATTATTTAAGAAGAAGCTTTCGGGCCGTAGGATTTTTTCTCGTAGTAGTAGTAGTTTTCATTTTAGGACTTTATTTACGAGGAAAAATCTTTTCACGGATTTCGTCGAAAACGAAATATATCGCCCAGCACGACCGTGGGAATAGACGATTTTAAACAAAAAAAAATAAAAAAAAAAAAAATAAATAAATAAAAAACGCAAGATAGAAAAATGGAAAGGAACTAAATACGGGCAAAAAAAAAAAACGAAAAACGAAATGGTATTTCGATTTTCGTTATTTATTCTCGTTATTTCGTGGTATTTATTTTAATTTAAAATCGGTTGAATTATTTATTCGTTCGAAACATTATATATATATATATATATATATATATATATATATATATATACATACATACATATATATATATATATATATATATATATATATAAAGAGTATGTACGAATTGTTTCCTGACGAATTAACTTTTTTATTCGAATACGGCTTATTTATATTAGTGAATCGAAATTTTCCGTTCGTAGAAAAGAAAAGTTATTGTTAAACGCGGTTTTTCAAATTATATTTAATTTAAATTTAATTTCAATTCCGAGCACAGGTGATTTTAATACATACATACACACATACGCGCACACACACATAAATATATATACATTACTTACAGAAGCGTTGTTTTCCTAAATCGTTCGTATAACCTGGTATTATTTAATTTTCACCGCCGAAAGTTTAAACATCTTAAAGTCCCTCCGGTTCTTATTACGACTTAATATTTCCGTCGCTTCAATCGATATTTAATTTAATTCCTCATGTTCTCTCCCGCCACTCAAACACTTTTTAAAATATAACACCGGATAATCATATCCTTAGCGGTGTGACAACTGAATTCTTACACTTGCTACACTGTCGTGGTATCGTTACCTCGTATATGTGGATTCGAGGACATCCACGGAATTCACGGTAACGATATTATTGACGCTCTCTACGGATAAGTTTGTTTTTTTGACTTTTCGGTAGTCTATAATTAATCTTCACGAATAGCCAATTTTTCCTGTTTCTGCGCACGCCGATACTATCGCACACATTTATTGTACTTTATCACTCGTTCACGTTCTGGACATAAACGACTTTTAGCTCATTTGTTCGAGATTGACGTTTTTTCAATTCTTCTCTTACTGCTCCTATCACTTCGATAAACACATTACCTCTGATAAAAAACGCGTGTTTTTTTTTAAACTGCTTCTTATACCAACACGAGTATATCGTTCTCTTAAATTCTTTTATATCAATTGGCTATACTCCTCATTTTTCCATTACTTCATCTGTTTACTACAATCGCATTCGAGTCTTCTTTTTTCTTTTTAAATTTCTAACCGAGTGCCATGCCGACGTTTAAAATTGAATCACCTGTTAGTTGGTTATGATTGCTACTTTGTAGCGCCTAAATCAAAAATAAATACATATATATAAATAAAATGTAAGCTGTGTGGTTTCGTGATTAATTTCTACTAAATTTTATATCTCACCTTATTGTTCATAATGCGTAAAAGTGTCCCATTTCCCATACCCGATGCCTATGTCGACGCTTAATAGAGATTATTAAAATAAAGTTGATTTTTTGGATGATTTAAATTTATCAAATCACCCTTCGTTTATACTCGACATCCGTCACTTCGCGAGTTTTACATTAACAATTAAAATCGTACAATTTTTTAAAATTATTATTAAATTACATTAATAAAAATACGCGAAATTGTTTGAAACGAATCTCGTACACATACATCAAGTACAATATATTTAAATATAAGATGAACAAAACATAAATAAAAATTGCGAGTAAAAATAAAACCGAATTCAAGAACCGACGGCGATGACCGAACGACAGAAGTCATATGTGCTCCATTTGACTAAAGTTTTGCGAGTTTAAAATATCGCTATCGAGATCCAGATTTTTATTATTTTACATCTTCTTATTGTTGTACCATATCTTCAATAGATGTTGGTGATTATCCCCGTAGAGCTTCTGATCTGTCAGATAATGTTCGCAGTAAGACTTCTGTATTGAGACGTGTTCATTTCATGTTGTTTTCCTTCTTCTACCGCTTTCCCGGTTTCCTATTACGTTTCCTTCAATAATCATTTGCAGTAGGTCATATCTTCAATTTTTCAGGACATTACCGAGATAGGCTACTTTCCGTCTCTTTATAATAGTCATCATCTTGCGGTTTTTTATTTAATTCTGTAAAATCTTTGTATTCGAATATACGTCCACGAAAACTGCAACATCTTTCGATCAAGCCACATCTCGAAGTCATTCAGTTCATTTGTCGTCGATTTTTTAATTGCACAGCCTTCTACTTCGTATACCATTTTGCTGTCCATTTACGCTTTTTATTTGTAAATACTTTTCCCATTTTCAAGAATATGGTGCTTGCTTTCTTAATTCTGATCCTTATTTCATAATCGCTTTCACCGTTAGAGTCGAAGTATTTAAATGTATTAGTTTGATTAGTAATTTTATCGTTCATTTTTATCGATACTTTCCAGGATTTCAGTCTCTTTTGCTAACTACCGTGACTTTAGTTTTCTTACAATTTATCAATACACCTATTTTGGCTGATTCCGCATTTATTCACCAACCGTTGAAGTTTCGTTTATTTTACTTTAGTCTAATTGCGATTATTATTGTTATTATGATTTATGTTATTCATGGTATTTATGGACTTCGCGTAAAATAATTTTCTTAAAATAAATTCTCATTTCGACTTATAGTTCGTGTGAAATTTCGAACTAGATTAAGACTAAGAATTAATTCGCCAACTAGATAATTTTTTGTATCTTCAAAAATAAAATCTCTAAATGGGCAACCGAATATACAAGCACGATCAAGACTCCCTGTGGTCCATATATATAGACTATTGTAATCAAAATTCCCTGTAGTCAATATATAGACTATCGTATTATAGATTCGAATTCGTTACTTAGTTATCAACTGACGACGGTAAGCATTCTATCGTATCTCTTATTAATATATTTACCTCTATTTCACAAAATTTCCGATCATTTATTCTAAACAGGGATTCGTACGATTGCAAACCGAGTTTATTTTAATATTTTCTGTCTTTCTTCGTTAAATATAGGTCTTAAACTTCACAATATTTTTATTACGTCCTTTAGTAATCCTTTCAAGTGCCCTTTATTTGGTACATAGACTTTTATATTATGTAATTTCGTGATAGAAGCATACATGTTGACGTAAATGTTTAAATTATAAGAAAAATGTATTATAAATTATACATAAATTATCTAAAAAACTCTATTATCCTAAAAACGAATATATTTTCATCTCGTCGAATCATTTCATTTAATTATTTCATTGTAATGTGCGACTAAAATTGTTATTTGTATATATATGTATATATATCTATAATATAAAAATGAATCGCTAAACGTTGTAAGCGCATAACTCAACAACGCCTGACCAATTTGTCCAATTTTTTTTTTAAATGTTCGTTGAAGTTCAAGGATGGTTTTTACGGCGAGAAAAATTCTGAAAAAAATTTCAGGGCGGTTAGGGGGTTGAAAGCGGGGTAAATTATTTAAATTTCGATTTTGGAAAAATTTCGATACAGTCGATTTGGTAGATATTAAAATGACCGATACGAAACAGAAAACCGTTTTTCGTTACGATCGATAGGCGTCGAGCTACGAATTTTTGAAAATCGATGACCTGCCACCTTTGACAAGGCATAGCGATCGACGTAAACATTTTTAAACGATTCCGACTTTACAAATAGTCGTTACTATATAACATCTATCGCATGAAACGAAAAAACCGCGAAAAAAAATTTCAAACCCGATCCGAAAATTTCAAAAGGGGTACAACACCTTGCGATTTTTTCTAAATAATTCGCAAACGATTCGAAATTTTGGAAATAGTGTTTTAATGAAAGTTATTCGTCATTAAAAGATGCGTCTAACGATGGTAAGGCCGTATTTTTATATCGAATAATCGCCGAGAAAATCGGGCTTAAAGGGTTTTGGGGTTTGGGCCCTTTTTGAAGCCTCTATGGTAGCTAAAGGGTTTGGGTTGGTCTTAAAAGAAAGTAGACGTGGAGATCTATAATCTATAGATAAATGTCTTAAAAATTAACCGGTATCGAGAAATCGCGAGTTGAAAATTTCATTTTCGATTTTTAAAAATTCTACCGGCGATTTTTGGCCGGCCTACTACAATGCATTTAGCACGGGCCAATGTTAATTATATATAAAAAAAGATTCAGGGTAGCTCGACACCTATCGATCGTAACGAAAAACACGCCTGGACCAATTTGGCCAATTTTTTTTTTTTTTTTAAATGTTCGTTGAAATTCAAGGATGGTTTTCACGGCGAGGAAAATTCGTAAAAAATTTCAGGTTGGTTGGGGGGTTGAAGGGGTAAATATATATATTTATAGCCAGTTATTTTACATTTACTTTTATATATGATATTCTTTTTAATTTTAGAAGAAATAATTGGCTATTACTGAATGGTGTTCATGTTTATGAGGGTTTTAAAACTTTTAATTGTCTAACATTCAAACTCATTGACATTGGTAATGGCAAATTTCCTAGAGACAGGTTGACTGGCTGCATTAACTTTCTTGAAAGTTTTTGTCAATTAACTCGATCAAAAGATGAACTTATTCAGAAGGTGTTTCCAGATGTTGCTGAAAATTACAGAAACCATGATTGGTTGAGCGAACGAGCTATATTGGCTGCAAAAAACATAAATGTAAATGAATTAAATTTCAAAATTCAAGAACAAATTACAGGCGAATCGTGGATATATAAATCAGTTGATTCAGCTACTAACCAAGATGATGTAATCAACTACCCACCGAAATTTTTAAACTCGCTGGATTTACCAGGATTGCCACCTCACAATCTTCAATTAAAGGTTGGGTCGGTAGTTATAATGTTGCGAAATATCAACCAACCGCGTCTTTGCAACGGCACACGTTTAGCGATAAAAAAATTACTAAACAACGTGATAGAAGCAACTATACTAAAGGGAAAGTATAAAGGAGAAGATGTTCTCATACCGCGCATCCCAATGATTCCGACTGATGTGCCATTTGAGTTTAAACGACTACAGTTTCCAGTGCGGCTTGCTTTTGCTATGACCATAAACAAGTCCCAGGGGCAATCATTAAGTGATTGTGGTATTAATTTGGAAAACCCATGTTTCTCACATGGTCAATTGTATGTTGCCTGTTACCGTGTTGGAAAACCATCAGATTTGTTTGTCTATGCGCCAGGTAATCAAACGAAAAACATCGTATATCACAAAGCATTACAATGAAAATAAAACTGATTTTTGTTAATAATTATGATTCACATGATTAACAATAAAGCGATCTTTCGGATGAAATGAAAAAACCGCGTTGCAGCTAATAAATTTATACATTTATTGATTGTGGGGCGATACGAAGTTCGCCGGGTCAGCTAGTGTATATATATATATATATATATATATATATATATATATATATATATATATATATATATATATATAACAAAACAAAATAAAATCAAAGTTAATCACTAAAAAATTTTTTATTACACAAATACTTACACGAAGCTTTTCGACTATTAAGTCATTATCAACTGAACAATAGCTTGATAATGACTTAATAGTCGAAAAGCTTCGTGTAAGTATTTGTGTAATAAAAAATTTTTTAGTGATTAACTTTGATTTTATTTTGTTTTGTTAATTCATAAAATCACTACTCTCCAATAAATCAACATTATATATATATATATATATATATATATATATATATATATATATATATATATATATATATATATATATATATATATATATATATATATGATCTAATTGAATTATTTACTCACACCTACGCTCATAAAATATATATATATATTATTCACTAAAGGCAATGACTTGTCACTGCAGCCATTGTGTCCTGTTGGCAGCCAGTGTCCGAAGTTCTTGATACTTACTTATATTCAAGCGATATACCAACGGTAGATATCCCGGTTAGGTGCGAATAACCAATAACAATTGGTGAACCAAGTGTGGTTACTAGTGGAAAGTTTTTAGCAGATAATTCCAATAGCGACAGGGTAATAGGATACCCGAAGCTTGAGAAACTGTTTATTAAAAAAGTGTACAAATGACCGTGTTCAGTTTCGAAGGCATTGCTCCGGCGTATATAAGTATTCGAACATTAAGTACTTGAAAGTTGGTGATGCGCATAATCATCAATCATCATAATGGTGGCATCTTTTTGACAAACGATAACGTATAACAACTTTGAATCAAATCAAATCATATTTCTCTTTTTCTGGCTGCGTCTATTATTTCGTTTAGTTTCCGTTTCCCTAAATCCTGTTGTTATCATTTCCATTCTACTCCTTCTTAATGGCGGTTTTCCTTCAATATTGTCTTCCATTGCAAGCAAAAATATTCCTGCTTCCCTGATCTTGTGTCCTACGTACTTCTTTTTGCTTCCCAGTATATCTTCTATCAGTGTCATGTTCGTCCATAGTACTCTCCACATTTTCTGTAATGATGCCCATTATATATATATATATATATATATATATATATATATATATATATATATATATATATATATATATATATACATATAAAGGTCGGGTATAAAAGCAGGCGAAAATTATTGTACGTATATACATATAAATTATCACGGAGAAAATACATTAGAAAGATAAAATTTGCAGATGTTTTAATTGAATCCGATTATCATTCCACGTTATCCCTGTACGAATTTTGCCTGTTCGTCGAAATATAATGGTACGAGCGTTGAAGAAAAATCGAATTGCTGAGTAGACATAAAAGTTTTCAAAAGAAACTTTTCCATCTACCCTTTCCGTTTTAATTCCGTCGTGTTGGCACTTGCAACAAAATGAGAAAAAGCCATTGTTCTTTCTTAAATTGAAAATAAATAACTGAATAAAAGTTTTTCTCGAGGTTACAACAGAATTTATATATATTTCTGGAAATGAACAAAATTTAGATATTGATAGATAAACGAATAGTCGTGCACATAAAATTTCTCCGATGATTCGTGGGGAAAAAAATTATAAATTACGTAAAAATTTGACAACAATGTATGGGTGTGGTATGTGCATTATAATATATACGTATGTTAAGGCATTGTCAAACGATTTTGTATTTGCTTGGCCAGGATTCGTTGTTTGGTCGGTCTGACATTAATTTCCGTGTTGCGGGAATCGTCCGACGATAACCAACCATTTTTCGAATTGGTGTAACCGTCCTTACTTAGGTTTACTTATATTTATATGTGTATATATAATGTATATGTCAGGTCGTGAGAAAATGAGTCGTAACGGAGTTAGTCATACCTAGTTCCATAGAAAAACTAAAGTCACATAAGAAGAATTGTTGGGAAATATGGTATTGGAATACGAAATCAAAAGGGTGATGTACTACTAATGACTTTATTATAAGGAATACACGTTTTAAACAACCAATTAGACGACTGTATACGTGGAGATCACCCGGTGACCGATTTAGGAATCAAATTGACTTTGTGGAAGACTCGACTTAAATCATTCACTAATCGTATATCAGTATAGTTAGTGAAATGTGATCTTAAGCGAGCTAATCCTGAACATTCCTGAGAAGTTATAAATGGCGTAATTGCAAAAAATAAAAATAAACTGAGCTGTAAACGTTGGTTATCAGATACTAATTGGAATTTGATAACAGAAAGGAAAAACCAAAAAGCAAAAGGATTAAACACTACGGAGCTCAACAATATTATAAGGTGATGAATCGGCAAATTTGAAAAAACTGCAGATGAGATAAGAACGAATACACACATAATATTATTTAACGAAACTGAACGCCATTCAGAGGAAAATGAAAGTAGAGTAAAAGTACTGTCTAAAGATTTTAAACTTCAAAATTCGATAACGATAATCAAGGATAAGGAAGGAATGACGTCACAAACCAATTTGAAATGGCTCAACGTTGAAAATCATATTACGAATAATTATACGAAGACGAAACCACATAAAAATGAGAATCCGATATATGCAGCTGGAAACTGTTGAATATACAATTAAAAATATCATCTTTCTTATTTTTTTTATAAACCTTAGAAAATGATACAATTAAATTTTTTATTTGTTTTTATCCATGTCGGACTTTTAATAATATTTTTAATAATTAATATAGTTTTAAACATATCCTTTCAAACTTTTTTATACCTTTATTCTCCCTGTCACTGTTTGAATTATATTTAATTCAGGGACAAATTGCTGTCAGTTTATTTATTTCTTCTCTTAATACGATAGCCTGCAGAAACGAATTCCTAAATTACTTACGACACTATTCATTATTTACGAAAATTTTAATAATAGTTTAATAAATTAAAATGTCACAAAAAAGAATTCGCAACACCTTCTTTCTATTTCATTGAAAACACTAAACATTATTAAAAGAATTAATTACTATTCGGATGCCATACATAATTCTATGCGTAGACTATTAATGACAGAACAATTCACGTTCACTGCTTGCACTATTTTCGCGATTATTTCCAAACTTATCCACTGCCGTAAGTTTTGCGTAGATAATGTTCTTCCTCAATATAGTTTTACGTTTTCCTTCAATATCTTCCTATGAAAAATATATAATTTCCACTTCGCATTAGATGACTAAAACAGCAGTTTATTTTTCGTTGCTTAACTGTCTTCAAGATTATTCTTTTCGCTTGAGCTTTGTCGAGTACTTTTTCATTTTTAATTTTTTAGATTCATTATTTTTTTCACATTCTACGAATCAGTCACATTTCACACGCCTCTAGGCATTTTATTGATTTTGCTGTGTATGTAGTTGCTTCTGTCCCATATAGGAGAATAGAATGAATAGCATTGTATATGTCTCTTTCTAATGTTTATATTCAATGCGTTATCAATGGATTCTTAACTATCTAGAAAGCTTTTTTTTGTAAAAGTACATTTTCACTTGACATCAATTTCTGGATTACCATTCTCTGACAAGTGAGATGTTCAAAATTCTTTCTTTCTTATCCGTTCAAATTCAGGTATTAATATAATCATTATTAGTTTGCGCGCATAAAAATAACCGAACAAAATTGCTTTCAATATTTATTCATTTATTTATTTAACAGCCGTACTTTTTGCCTTTCGGCTACGGCCACTTAATTTACATTAATTAAATATAACGCATTAAATTTGTACAAATAAATACGCGTACAGTTTACGTATTGTAGGTATATCGCCCTGGAGAGCATCCTTCAAATCTTCTGTTGGTATATCATTCAACGTTCTGCAATTTTCGTATTTTTTGCATGTCAGTAACAGGTGATGTACAGTCACGGGTTCATCACAGAGTTCGCACTTTGGAGGTTCGTCATCTCCGAAGATATACGCATGCGTTAGCGGGGTATGTCCTATTCTAAATCGGGCCAGTACTTTTTCATACATTTTCTTGTGTCGTTGTCTTTAGAGGATATATGTAGCTTTTAATCGTCCTCAGTTTATTTACTGCATCGGTACTAATCCATCTTTCATTACATTTCCGCAGTGCATAGTCTATGTTGATTGAACGGATCTTTTCCCGTGGCAGGTGGAGCAATCTGGTCATTCCGAGGTTCAGATCAACAAGATCTGCTCGAATCTTCGCTCCCCTAGAACTTGTGCCTAAGGGGTGCATTAATGCTAGATTGGGATGATTTATCTTCATCAGCATGGTTGCTCCGTAGTTTATAGTAAGTAGTATGCTGGATGAGGGACTAGTAGGATATGCACCTAACGCCATTCGTACTGCAGTATGGTGTATTGTATCAAGTTTTTCGACGCCACGAATCCATAGTCCACGGATAACTACGCGACAGATCATCAAAAGTGTGTTCGTGTGTGTCTGCACTTTTCCCATTTAAAATCTTTTAAGGACTACTCTTGTGCAGTCCCATAATATGGTCCACCCAGCGCAACCTGGAGTCAAAAATGACACCCAGAAAGTTTACGCGAGGCTGAAATTTTATTAGACGTAAAGTTGGTTGCTGCCCGCTCCGACGATGGGAGTCGATGCAGTATGTTTTGGAACTAGAAAATTTGAATCCAGTTTGTTGACTCCAATTTTCGAGATTTTTTAGTGTGGTCTTAAGCATTGAGCAGTTTCCGGATACCAGGTGTTGTATGAGATGTTAAGATCATATGCATATAATCTGTACGTCAGCGGGGGTGGAATGCATGCCGTTATATCATTAATTGCTATTAGGAAGCAGTACACACTAAGTATACTCACTTCCGGGATACCGTTCTCAGCTTTTCGGGATTTGATAGCCAGTTTTATACCTGGACCTGGATTGTTCTATTCGACAGGAAGTTTTTAATGAAAAATAGCATGTTTTCATTTATTCCGCAATCTTTAAATATTTTTATTCTTATTAGGAAAATTAAAATAAGATACAAACGGACAGGTTTCGTATTTGCAGACACGCTGAATATTTAACGTAAATAACTTGGATTAGAAGAGAAAACATCGAGAGGAAGGCCAACAATGATATATATCGCATATGATACGATGTACAAGTAACAGGATATATATATATAGGGTAACGTTAAAAAGGCGCTCTAGGGAGGATTCCGACTTTTCAAATTAGCTGTCCAAAAATTTTAACAAGATTGATCAATTTTGATGATGATTGTACGTTATTCATAAATAAATATGTCCACTTATCTACATCTATCTATCCTTTTTGATACACAGATCAGATTGAAACGGAGAAGTATGGACTGGATGGTTGGAAGAAATTCAGTTCTTTCACTAGAAAATAAAGTTCTGCTTTATAAATCAATAATAAAGCTAATTTGGACATACTGTATTGAGCTTTTGGGTACGGCATCGAACTCGAATATAGCTTTTATAGAATGGATATAAAAAAAAATCACGCACCCTGGTTTATAAAAAATGACGACATCTCGAAGGACTTGAAGATAATTTCTGTTAAAGAAGAGATCCGCAGCTCAAGTGCAAGATGTAAGGAAAGAGTCAACCAACGCTTAAATATATTAGCAAAGATACCGCTGACAGACTGTGTAAAATTCAATCCAATACACAAATTCAATCCTCTCCAGCTTCAACATCGATCCTGATTACTCATAATCGTATAATTTAATGTGTAAAAGTAATCGTCAATAAGTAAGGATCGGCATCCATTCGGAGGTTGTCCTATTTTCGAGTTTTGAAAACTTCACTGCTGCTTATTGTTATAAATAACAGATTGCATGCAAAAAAGAATCTTTTGCTTCGTTTATCGAGTTTGATTACTACATTTATTACGCGTACTTTTGTAGTCCGAATTTTGAAGTAGATTTTTTTTCAGCTTTCAATTTCATTTAATGGCGAGATAGTGTCCCATAATATCTAAAATATATATATTTTTTCTTTAAAATCATTCGTTCGGTGTTCATTTTTATTACACTTAAGCATTTGTTACGTCTTCGATCTGTGCGTTTCTAAATAAATCCTGCTCGATTCAGAGCGTTCGCGCATTTAAACTGCATCATCGTAAAACAAGAAGTAGGAACACTGTCGTATGTCTAACTGAAGTGATTAGTGAAATGGGCGGCAGATCGTGAACAGGTGAAGACGGACATAGTGATGGCGAACCGGTCCATACACGGATTCCACGGTTATATTTTAGACGTTTTCTAGCTCTATTTACGTATTAGTATCGTCTTGAGTCTTGAAAGTGTTCAGTTTTTATCGTCGACGAAACATCGTTAAAGAACGATACGTCGTTTGTTGAGTTTACAATCTTACAACGAGTTTGATTTTTGATGATTAGTCACGAATTACTCTGCCGGTATTGTTTAGATTTACTCTCGTCGTTTCAATTTTTCTTTCTCATTTGTTCGCACGTATAGAACTTGTCCGTCGATAAGAAATACCAAAGCTTTCTAGTAAGTGTTCGAAACAGAATCCATCTTTCTCTGTCATTCGTTCGATGTGAACGCACTTTATCTTTCCATTCTTCGATTTCCTCTTGAAAGGAGGAAACCTATAAAGTATTATTCGTAAAGAACTAAATAGCAAAAACGGCTCTGTTGCTGCGACCGTATTGATCGTCGAGTTGACATCATTTTTCTCGTTTACCGGGTGTCAAAAGTTGGAACTCAGTACGAATCTCCCCTCAAACAATCAAAAAAGAAAAATGAACTACCAAAATTATTTCCACGTCAGCTACGAAAAGCTTTACGCTTCGCTTGATCCGTCTACATCGGCTTGTCTACTTATTACTTATTTCTGACATAACACCATAATGTGTATATATATATATATACATATATATATAATATAATGAATATATGTATAATACCTGTAATATATAATAGTATCGCCTTAGAAAATATGTTCTTTCCTTTTCTTATTTACTACATAAACGTTATACTTTGATAATAGTAATCCGTGGTGCATTTACTTCGAGCCTTATGGTGTTGTTCCTTCGCAACGTAGTCTCGAATGTTCTTTAAAGCTTAATTGGTTTTCCTCCTACGCTTCGCGAATTACCATAATTGCGAAATTTTAGAATGGCAAATACATTTGTATAAAGTAAGCAGATGCGAATGACGTGAAAAGTAGAACTGTTACAAATCGTTGACTGATATGTAATAAATGGAAAATTGTCCCGTGTTAGTATATATATATATATATATATATATATATATATATATATAATATATAATTGTAGACTTAGAGCAGATGGCTATGTCAGAAATTGAAATGAATTAAATAAAATACAAAATTAATACAAAATATAATAATAGGATAGAAATTAAATAAAAATTGTAAAATATATAAATAATCTTCGTGTGTGTTAGTGAGAATTCGTCGTGTTTTACGACAACGGTCGATAAACGAAATAGATATAAAACCAAAATTTAGTAGTAAGAACAAAAATAGAGATATTTGTATCGTTATGTAGTAGTCGATGGTAAAGTTATTATTTTATTGGCTTCTTATACATTACAGGTTGCCACTGATATGTTATTACGCGTGTAATACTAAATAATTATCTAATAAAGTAATTAAATGCCCATCATCGTTAGTCTAGTTTTCTAAGAATTTCACTACGTCGGTCTAGTCATAACAATAAATTTTGGAAATGTTTCGTAAAACAATATCTAGTCGAAAACTTTATTCTGGTTTACATAACAATTTTTTTTTTTGTCCTGAAGAATTGGAGAAAAAGTATTTTTGTACGAGATGTAATTCGTAACAATGAAAAGAATAAAGAATTCGGAAATAATAACGACAATAATAATAATAATAATAATAATAATAATAATATTAATGAGTAAAAACGTAATTAAAACTCTAAACAAATTGTTTTTCTTTGTTTTTCGACTATTAAAGCCATTATCAGGATAAATAATGATTTATAAAAATATACACAAATTTATAAAAATATAAAATGAAAAAAATATTACTTAGATAACATAAAACAGTATCGATTGTGTTATTATTTCGTGTAAATTTTATACTGTTTTCATTTCTCCTTTATTTTACTCGCTTTTTGTTATTGTTTATGTATAAATTTTATATTGCTGATTGTTGATTGTGTTGCTTACATACATCATTCGCTGTCACATATTTAAAAATGTTGTTTTTTTTACATTTTATATTTTTTATAAATTTGTATATATTTTTATACATTATTTTTTATATTCACTTGATAATGGCTTAATAGTCGAAAAGATTTGTAATTGTTCGTAAAGAAAAACAAGTTTTTAGTGATTTTAACTACTTATTTCAAATTTATTTCGAAAGAAAACCATTACATGCCAAACTTTTCGAAAGAATCAATAATAATAATGAAGCTATAAATTTAGAACGATCAATTTTCTAAAATCACGAAATATTGCCGAATTATAAAGAAAATTAGCATAATAGAGAATTGAAAATTGTTCCAACATTCCATCTATCTGCCGGAATTGTCAGCGGTATCTCCTGCGTCGCTGCACCGACAGGTTTAGGTATATTTCTTAATTTATATGCCATCGTGTGTTTATGTGCGTCATTATCCCTATATATATATATATATCACGATCACGATGCGCTTATATCAATCCACTGCTGGATGTAATCGTTCCTCTTTTCTTTCCATCTGTAGCGATCACGGGCCTCGTTTATCCATTTCACACCGGCTTATTTCTGTATATCGTCCTGCCACCTTATATCCGGCCGACCGCGACTTCTGCGTCCTTCTCTTGGAAGCCATTCTGTTATTCGCTTCGTCCAGCTGTCATCATTTCTTTTTGCTACGTGACCTGCTCAATTCCATTTTAATTGCGCTACACGTCCGACTACATCCGACAATTTAGTCTGCTGTCTTATCCACGTATTGGTTTTCTGGTCTGATATCTTGATGCTCAATATTAATTTTTCGTGGACTCTTATATATGTTCGAAAATAATTATGTTTTATGACATGCATTTATTAAAATGTATTCAAATTGCAAATTTTAACGTTTTTTTTTTAAACCCTCCGATCTTTGTTTATAGTAACGAATATTCTTCGTAAATTAATTCTCGCTACTCGAAATATATACATCGCGGTAAATTAGCAGTTATATATTTCCTCTTTCTATATCGCGACATGCCACGTATTTATGCTTTTAATAAAAGTTTACAAATAAGTTACTAAAGGATTATAAATCGCGTTTTAAAATTTTTAGCCATTTTAAAGCGTCTATACGTAAATTACGTAGGTGTGTACTGTCTCGAGTAAAGCGGACATTCTTCAATGATGTGTTGCGACGTCTAGCTGATGTTCCCACATTCGCAGCTAGCAGTCGGTGATTTTTCTAACCGGTATACGCATCGTCCAATCCTAAACTGTTCGAGCTTTTCATTATTTTTTCAGCATTGCATTCCCGATTGTTTCTTCGATGGGTCAGCTTTAATTTATCTATCTTCAATTTGGTTAGAATCCAGAAACTTTGGTGTCCATTTTTTTTCTAAATTGGGATTATTTTTTTTCACGTTGTTCTTGTCCTACGATAGTTGTACCGGGAATATTTTTCCGAATATATCGGTAAATCAGTGCTAGCGTTGAATTTGACATGGTCACCCAACAATGCCCGTTCCCGTCTAATTTCCGCTAGTGCTATATTTGTCGATGTAGCTAACACGGATAATTGAATGCTTTTTAACGTACCGGCTATTATTCTCAGCGTAGCGTTTAGTTGAACATCTCTACCTTTCTTGCGTAAGAAGTATTTATGCAAACCGACGAGCCATATGCAGTTACCGGTTGGTTGGCGGTGTAGAGTAAAATAACCTGGGAAATCTAGCAGAGGATGAAAAAAAAGTGAGAAATGAAATTATCCTAATTCGGAGTAACTTAAAGACGTACAATCTCTTTAGCTGTGAATGAAACTTTCAAAAGAAGAAATTTGTCCACCCGTATCGGTTCATTTTAAATCTTTCTATATTTTATAGCTTTAACTAATTGTCGCTGCAGCGCTAGCTAATCGGTGTTCGAAGTTGTTAATATTTATTTATATTCAAGCGATGGCACTTCTTATTATCGACGTTTTCGCTATTCCTCTCGGTCTTTCGTCTGTAATTTTACCCTTATATTATATTTTCTAGAAGGTTCATTATTATAATAATTTCCCGAATTTGTTAAGATTGGTGTACAGCTAATTTAAAGTGAGATCGTGTTGTAATGGTTTGAATCGTTACTAATTTTCTCTGTTTCTAACGCTATTCCTTCCATTCTTCTACAACAACAGGTTTAGTTATTATGTCTTATTACGCGTCCTAAAACGGTTTTATTTTCCGTTTTTCGATGTGATTCATTCAGTTTCTTTTTTCACGTATAACTTCTAGGAACTTCCTTGTTTTCATTTCTTTCGAAGACATTTTCGACGGCTCACCTCCGATTGTCTTCTGCAAAGTTAAGCACCGATTATTACTATCGTAATAAATGCAAGCATTCGAAATTTTTTCGGTCGTCTATACTAGTATTTTTATTTGTTAATATTGATTTTTATTATTAATTGTACACTAGGCTCATCCTATCGCCTCTTATCATTTGTACTAATCTATTTAGCCGTTCGAGTTTTTGAAGTGAAACTTCTATTGGCTCGTTGTATATGTGGAGTTTTCCCGTAAAACGGGTGAGACAAGGGTGTATACACATTCTCACAGTGCAGCCGGGCTCCCCACTCTTTCCCCCATGCTGTACTCATATACGAGTATATTCAGTTTACATGCATACGTACAAACACGTACAGAAATTATGAATTAATATTTTTTACATTTGTATTTTTTCTCTTGCGCATGCGCGCACGGCTATACGTTATTTCGTTCAAATCTTCGCTGCACAACGGATGTATGTGCCACGTAAATTTGAGAACGAAAACATTTGAATCATCGCCACGTTCAGCTGAGAACAGCTGATAGTGTTCCTTTTTTTTTTTTTTTTTTTGTGAAATTTGTACGTGATCGTGAGTTTATTAAAAAGTGTCTCTTTGGGAAAACGTCCCCTACGCCCCGAGGGACAGAAATTTTTTCTCTTGTTGCTCATTATTCTTGTTGTTCAAATATGGACTGGTCGTTACGTATTCCGGTTAACGGAACCTTTAGCATATGGCGTCGGTAATTTTTTGCCTCTGCATTTATCGTACCAATTTTGCACGCGTATGTGGCTATAGTGAACATTAGTGTCTTGATTATCTTCATCTTGGCGAGCTTAGACATATGTCTATCCTTTCCACATTTTGCTGTAGATGTCTATGTCGCCATTCACCTGTATTCGAAATAAACGCACCGAAATAAAAAGCTGGGTTGCTTTATTCCGATTTCGTAAAGTTTACAGGTTTACTGCTCGTATCAATAATTAAAATTTGATTCTTCTATTCGATGGTAGATCATTCTTGGTACTTTACCGATTTTTCTTCTCACTAGGTCGTTTATTTCTTCGCACGAGAATGCTGTTAATACTGCCGCGTCATCTGCGTACCTCGTAGATTGCATGTTTTTCTTTACAACCATCGGTATTCTCCATACAGATTGTATAAAAAAGATTGCGCATCCTTACCTAAATATTTGTTTTTAATACGTACGGCGACAGAGTTCTCACGAAATATCGATTAAAAACGTCGTCAAGTGCTTCAGAGTTCCCGCTCCATTAGTATCATCTAAATTTTTTTATCGTATGA
The DNA here is from genome assembly GCA_032883995.1 of Coronaproctus castanopsis. Taxonomy (NCBI): domain Eukaryota; kingdom Metazoa; phylum Arthropoda; class Insecta; order Hemiptera; family Monophlebidae; genus Coronaproctus; species Coronaproctus castanopsis. The sequence goes on along the minus strand of CM065052.1, from coordinate 25,961,915 downwards.
TACACACGTTAAATTCAGTCCGGATTATTGTACAAAATTAAAACCAAAATACCTTATCAATACTGCATACTGTTCAAACCGTGTTTAAAAGATCGATATTTTTAAGTGGAAGTAAATGGTACCCACTCTCGTGTGTACGCCATTCATTATGGAGTGTCGCAGGGTAGTCTACTTGGACCAACATTATACCAGATTTATACATTAGAATTTCTAGTAAACGACAAAATCCCCACAGCTATATATGCCGATGATGCAGTAATATTATCTGTTAATCGCGATTTAAAGATAGCAATAATTGTAGGATCACTTAACACATTTATAATGATGTTTTAAGAGGTGGAAAATTAAAGTTAATGAATCCAAATCGAATTACGTATTGCTTACTTTGAACAAAGCTGACAATTCATCCGTCTTAATGAATGGCCAAATAATATCAATTTCGCGGAAAGTAGGATTACACTTCGACCAACGACTCCCACGGAAAGACTAAGTTCTCTGAAAACGAAAGCAGCTTTAGTCAAAACTTCGTTCCATGAACCGGATAATAGGCAAACACTGCAATCCCCTTTGCAAAACAAAGTCTTAAAGTCTTACTCTACAAGATGTTATTGAAAGGAGCTGAAATCTGGGGCATTGCAAATGATTCAACACCGAGTATCACTCAGAGATTTCGAAAACAAGGTGTTGCGAAATATTGTATCTGCGCCCTGGTATACACGTAACGATTACATACATCGTGATCTGCATGTACCGAGGATAAAACAAACAATTAGAAGTTTAAGTGAAAAAATATATGTCGATCAGCTAGCCGTTAATTTACCGAGCAATTGAATCTATTTGAAACGCCTCAAACGAATTAACAAAATTAAATTACAAAATAAATCGTAAGTATTTAAAATTAACTTATCATTTATAAATTTATCGCATATTTCACAAGGATTTATCACCATTGGGTGGTAATCCATATTTCTTATTTATTTATTCTCCGATTTGCTACCTTTCTTAAACAGATTGTGTGCAAAAAAAGAAAAAAAAAGAAAAACAAAATTCAGCCCATTAAAATGAAAATTAATTTGATTCCATTAATGATTATTATCGCGTGGAAGGCAATGAGAAACAACCACTCCTATATATTTTATATATTAATGATTTGCCTCGGCTGAGGGATGTTGATACATCTCTTTACGCCGATGACACTGCTCTATTTACAGCTTCCTATCTAATCGATACAATAACAAACAGACTCACCAAAAGTTATTACAAAATATACAAATATTACACAAAGTGAAAATTAAAATTAACACCGAAAAAACGGAAGCTATACTATTTACGAGACGCAGGCCGCAAATAACTCACCACATTGAAATGAGCAACAGGCAACTACCGTGGAAACCTCGTGTAACATATCTTGGTCTTACAATGGACAAGCGACTGTCGTTCCATGAATACATTAAACACATCACGGACAAAGCGCACTCCCGATTATATAAAATTTTCCCAATTTTTTTAATAATATATAAAGCATACATACTGCCGATATTATTATACTCTTGCCCAATTTGGTCCGGTGTTAGTAATTCCACCTTAAATAAATTACAAATTGTTCAAAATAAATGTCTGCGTATTGTACTTAATGCCCCTCACTATACTAAGATAACTGACATGCATGCATCTCTTCATCAGCGTACTATTCCTGAGCTAGTACAGGAACAAGCAGATAGGTTTACAGCAAATGCCTGACTAGCCATTACCCTATCGTACAGCGAATTGGAAACTATACTCGCGACTCGCTGACCAGAAAATATAGAAAATATAAACACAAAAGAATTAAACATTCACTTCTCTAGCACCAGATTATCGAACTACTTAAGTCGTTATTAATAAGTCTCTATCCTCATGTAATCTATTGTATCAATATTTCTCTCTTCTATCCTCTTATTTATTTGTTTAACCTTAATATAATTTGTATAATTTTACCCATATCCTTAATGTACTATTAAAATCAAACTATAATTAATTAATTTCTCTATTTTCGGCTACGCAGGGTTTTTAGTTGTATGTTTTTCCCTGTATAATTATTGTATAATTATAAAATAAATTTTAAGATTTCTTTGTACACTATTTCCTAAGACGCGTAGTTAACGCTGCTCGGTATGCGCATTTTTTTTATTTACTTATTATTTGCTGATGTATAAAAACATAAATATACTTTATTGAATTGAATTGAATTGAAGTAATAATATAGTATCACTACAAAAGCACACGGGGCAGGATTGTGTCGTGATAATAAAGCGATTACAATCAGTTCACCCGAGGGTGTGTGTGTGTGTGTGTACGGCCATTTACGTTAACGCCATATTATGATTGCCTTGTACGTTCTTTACATTGTACAACAACATATGTATAAGTAAGTAGTCGCGCCTACCTCCGATACGGAGACGGAAATTAATTATGAAGAACGATTATTATATTTATAATAATTATTACGTTTATATCTTTATTATCGGCACCATCGTAATTATCATTATCGCTGCGTATTATTATTATTAATCCCGTTTTAGAGCTTTTTCTAATTTTAGAATAGATTTTATTATCTTTTTATTTAATTTCCCGTTTTAATGTTTTATCGATTTTACGTATCGAAAAGTCGATTTTACGCTCGTATAATTTATCGGACAAATTTTAAATTTAGCAAATTTATAATCCTTTCGACGTATAATATTATCGACGATTTACGATGTCGTAATGCGGCAGAATAATAATTATGTTACATAACCGACGTCTGTAAATTAATAATATCGTACGTATAGACGCCATAAAAATGAAACGTAAAATGATTAAAAGACAAACGCAAAATAATAATTAAGTTATCGTCCGATTTTTGGGCCGATGGGAGATAATTCATTATATTTTGCAGGAGAAATAAAATTTAATTTTCCAAAAATTCTTTTAAGACCATTTCTGCTATTCTTCTTCCTTTTCTTTGTACGCCATCTCCGACCGAAGTTTGTCGATCAACGTAGCTGTCTTTGTCCATGGACACCCCTGCCAAATCTGTAGTCGTCTTGTTGTGCCATCGACGCGTATCAGCTCTCTGTGACATTTTTTTTCTCACTGGTTTGCGATATCCCTCGATGACAACATTCGGACAAGTTGGTTTAAATAATACCTTTCTGGATGACTATTTATACGACCATTATATGTTTTAATAACCTGGAGTGTATATTTGCTTCGACATTTTTCGCAACACATATGTATCCGTAATATTGTCTCTGTATGAAAGAATCTTCGAAGTAAGACGGTATATATAATATCGTCATCATCATTATCGTCGTATTGTTCATTGCCGAACGTCGTGACTAGTCATTGTACGTTTATTATCAGCTAGCATTCAAGACACTATTTATATGCAACGCAGATGCGCGCGTATATTATGTTATACGTAGTGGGGTGTCATTGCCTTCTCCGCGATAATTAAGAATTAAATAATGATGAAAACATTCTATGTCGCGTGTTGGTTTCGAACCCCCCGACCGTCGAGTTGACAGTCGCGCGGATTTGAGAATCCAACTTTTCGCACTCTCTAATAGTACCGACTATACATTACGTCGCACTAGCCGTAATCATAGTCATCATCATGTAATGACTTCTGAGAATGATACGCGCTAAAATTTATAGGGTAAAAAGAATCCAGGCATATCGAAATATTACACGAACAATAGTTGTAGCTCCCCGTGGTATGTCCCCAACGACACTTCGAGCGAGAGTCAATCATTTATCCGAGTTGAAAAATCGTAAAAATCCGCTGACAATCGGAATTCTTCGAAAACCAGATAATAGCGGAAAACTCAAACGCGAAAAGATCATAATAAACTACACATAAATTCTTTCTAAATTAGCTACTTCGCGAGTCTAGGCAGATCTCCGACTTTTAATCTGATCTTCATCATACCATCTACTAGTTAATGATAAATATCTCATCAGTTTAAGATTTGAAGGGAAGATAAAAAAAAAATACATTTACTATATCCATAGTATAACGCGTTGGAAATCTCGCGCCCATATTATTAGCCTTTCGATACTCTCCGGTAATTTTTAAATAAGTTACTCATAAACAATCTTACAAGGAATCATATGCTTCAGCATTTGTTGCAGTTGACCATGCCGCTCTTTCTAATTAGTGTCTGAGTCTGCTGAGGACACGGGAAGATCTCAGGCATAGACGATGGGGACCCTTAGGTGTAAATACTTAAATGTTGACAATTCATACTCATGCCAATCCCTATTCTTGGGAGATTTTTACACCTCTAATTACGATTTGTTGTGTATTATAGCTGAGCCCTACCTTTGAGGTGGAATCCTATCTGTTCATAGTAATTGTTATGCTTATATTAATAGTCGTATTGCTGTTGTTATTAATAAGACTAGCTCGTAGATTAGTATTTTGCAAATTCAATCTGATTGCTATTGAGATTGGTAAAATGATTATTTTAGCTAATTATATTTCCCCTAATAAGGATAAGGGTAGACCATTGAGTGCAATCGATTCAGCGTTAAAGAGTTTTCCTAATTTCAGTATTGTAATTGCGGGTAATTTTAATATTAGGTTATCTTCTATGGAGCCTTTTGTGAAGGATTCAAGGGACTCCTTCCACTTACTTGACATTGTTGGTAGTAATGATCTTATCATTGCGAATAATAGATTACCTACTTTTATTAATTATAATGGTAATAATCGACTACTTATTAATATCTTCAGATATTGCTAGTGATGTACTATTAGTGATGCAACCTTTTGCTCTTGCATTCTACAAAAATTGTTATTTTTCTATTGTTACTAATGTAGCTCGTTACCCTCCAAAGCAGTGCCTGATGACAGATATTGTTTCTAAAATTAATTCTAATTTGGTAGATATATTTATTAACAATGTACTCCAGTGCAATTACAGTGTAGCGTTAGACTGATTAATAAATTTAACAAATATCTTTCAGATCTAATCAAACAAAGTCAATTTCCTATATTGATTCCTCAAGTGGACTGGTGGAATAGGGAATCAGAATTTCTGCACAGTAAAATTAATATTGTTTGTAAAAAGAAATTGAGTTGTAAAGACCCTTTCCGTTTATTTATTTTGTAAAACACGTTAAGAGAACCTAATAGGCTTTATAAACTTGAAGTTGCTTGAGCTAGGCTACAACAGTGGAAAGATCTTGTATCTCAAAGCTCAGCATGGGGTAGACCATGCAAGGTGGTTCTTAACCATCAGGTTAGTTTACCAATGTCCAATCTTTTAGTATCTCGTACATATTTATAAACTAATCATGATGACGTCTGTATTATTTATTACCGCGGAAAGCTGACCTTCGTCTTATACCAGTGTCTACCTATAGTGCTATATAGATCCTGTTATCGATAAGTTGCTTATTGTTAAATTAGTTAACAATTTCACTAATAGGAAATCACCTGGGGAAGATAGAATTACTAATAAAGTAGTTAGCGTCTTAATTTGTTTTTTCCAAATCTACTGATCACTATTTTCCAAAATGCTGGAAATCAGCTACCATAAAACTACCACAAAAACCTAATACAGATTTGTCTTAACCATCAGCTTATCGTCGTGTCTCTCTACTAAATGGCATAGGGAAGATATTTGAAAAAGTTATTAATAGGCTTTTGATTGAGGAAATTGAAGCAAAAATATGGTTTTAGATCTGGTTGCTCTTCTGAGCATGCAGTTTTTCACTTGGTTACTTTGATTAAAGATGGACTTTAAGATAATTGTTATGGTGGTAGTTGTCTCCTCCGATATCAAAGGTGCTTTTGATAATTGTAGATGGTCATTATAGAAATATTAAAAAGTAGTAAAATTAATATCATATGTTCTCAGTACAGTTATTGATTATTTCTATCAGAGGACTGTTTCTCTTACCATTAGAGCTTCTACAGTCTACAAAAATCCTATGTGTGGTGTTCCCCATGGCTCTGTGTTGGTGCCACTCTTTGGAACATATTGTACTCTGTAGTTCGTCATAAAATTGATTCTTTTCCTGCCGCTTGCAGTATAGATTGTCATCTTATCTTCTTTTCCTTATTTTTAAATAAGTTTTTGCTTTATGTATCCAAATACTTAGAATCTATAATTTATTCCTTTATGTAAGTTTTGTAAGTCACAAGTTTATACAGCGGTTTATTATTTATACTCTGATATAAGTTTATATCAAGATTTTATTATAATTTAATGTAATATTTTGTAAATCACAAACTCATTATATGCATTCTCGGTGGAATAAGGGACTATGTATTTTTCATCCATTTTCCATCATATATTATGTTATTATAATGTGAGGACTTTGCGTTTGTTCATGGACCTCTATATTTACATGTATATTTTTCTACTTTTCTTTTCAAGAGAGGAAGGGGGATTTTTAGTGGGTAAAACTTCTACGCTGATTTCTTTGGAATCCAGCAGCAACGGAGTAATTGCACATTCATCGATTCGGATGTTTTCCTCGTATTTCCGTTTGACAATCGTACTAACAGCTCCTATTTTTTTCTCGGTAAATTCTACATAGATCGTCGATAAAACTTAATTTTACGTGTAAATATTGAATAAATAATTTTAAATTCTAATATCGGTTAAATTTTTGCGGAAATATCTATTTTTTTCTTTAAGATTATTGTGATGACTATGATGAATAACGATGATGATGTTGAAAGTACGTGTGAAGAGTTACACTTCCAATGAAGTGACTCTAATATTAAATTTAAAAAATCGTTATATTTTGTTGTTATATCTCTGTCTATTTTGGCGTTTATCTTTATTTCGAAAATTTCTTAATTATCGCCTTTGAATAAACTATATAGCGATTTTAATGCCGTCAGACACAGTATTTCGAAGCTGGAAGGAAGTGCATATACTTGTTAAATAAAAGCCTCTTTATATTTCGAAGAATATTTCCCGTTTCGCATATTAATAACTAGGAATACCATATACATGATATACGTATGTGGAACGTGTTACGTCCGCTAATAATAATCTTCATATATATATATATATATATATATATATATACGATATATGTATATATATGTATAAATAAAATATACGAGAGAACCTTGTTTACCGGCGTAAATAATTTTATAAAATATCGTTCGGTCATTATAGCAGCTCGTAGATGACAGGGCTACTTGCTGACCAGAGTTGGTCGCGGAAGCAAAGGATTACGAAATGAGGGACGCCATTTTGTCGAATTTTAACGAACTCCCTCTCCGTAAATAATGATGAAAGAGGTTCGTAAACACGCTGGGCGATGATTAAATCTGATAACGTGAAAGCGACGATACCCATAGCTCATTAGGATTAAAAATGTGGATATTATATATACATGCATATATATACTATATACCTTTTTTGTATAATACTGCTTAGGGAACTATTTTAACGCTGGTGGTCTCGATGGTTAGGGTAAAAACTTCTTAAAAAGTCGTTAGGTAAAAAGAAATTTCGTTTTTTTTTTTGGCTTTCACATCGGTATTTCAAAGTCGAGTAATATAGTCAAAACAACTTGGATTCGTATCAATCGTTGTATTCCAATATTCCGACGTGGATAGACGCCCGTATAAGATTCTGGAGTTAGGTTGAGTAAAAATAAGTGAATACGGAAAATAAATACTTTAATTCTCCGGTTTAAATTATACGATATAGATATAAATCTGAAAATATTTAATCGTACATTATTATTATTAAAATTATTTTTGAACGAATTACATACAACAGAATATCCACAGAAATTGAAAAATACCTACCTGTCGAGCAAGCTGGTTTTTGTACTAACAGATCTTGTGTTGATCAAGTAGAGCTGCATTAACACAATTTTTCGAAAATGGTTTCCAGAAAAACCTAAAAACAGCGGTTGTTTTCCTAGACCTTACAGTCGTATACGATACAGTTTTGAGGCATATTTTGTTGATTAAGTTGTCAAAATTAATACGTTGTTCCAAAATTATAAATTTACTAAACAGAATGATGGCTGATCGTTTCTTTCGCGTATTCCTCGGGGATAAAAGTAGCAGATGGGTAAGAATAAACAATGGTTTACCTCAAGGTTCAATTTTGGCACCGCTGCTTTTTAATGTATATCTTCAAGATTTTCCAAACATATTGAATAGTACCGTATTTCAATACATTGCAATTGCAGTGCAAGATAACAATATTGCCGAATGTCGAAGGAAGTTACAGACGGAATTAAACATAATAAGTGCATATATGGGAAAAGAACAAAACTTAAGTTGCCCTATTTCACCTTAATAATAGGCTAGTAAATACACAACTAAATCTGACAATGAATGGAACGCAACTTAATAACACGAAGAATCCGAAATATCTAGGAATAACGTTAGATCGTTCGCTCACGTACAAAACACACCTCACTAACCTAAGCCGGAAAATGAGAACACGCGTAAATATCATAAGAAGATTAGCTGGTACGTCGTGGGGATCAACAGCTAAGACTTTGCGCATATCCGCTTTATCGTTAGTTTATGCAGCCGCGGAATTTTGCTCGCGCCGGTGTGGATGAACAGATGTGCGGAAATTCAGCTTAACGAAGTAATGCGCATTATCTCAGCAACGATACGCAACACATCGACTGCACGGGTTCCAGTTTTTACGAATATTCAACCGCCTCATAGTTGAAGAACCGACTCGTTGAAAAAGAACTCAGCAAAATTTAAAAAAAAAAATGAAAATTTATAAAGTTAGATTAAAATCTAGGAAATCCCCATGGACAACTTTGGATCAAGCACAATTTGCATTCAATTGGAAAGAACAACGGACCAAGGAATGGAATTCGGTGCGTAATTCGTTCATAAATGGATCCCTCGTCAAACGGAGCAACCTCTAGGAATGGAACTTCGACGAAAGGAGTGGTGACTCTTGAACAGAATCCGAATTGGTCATGGTAGATGCGGTCACCTCCTGCAGAAGTGGAATATTTCTGACTCGGCTAGTTGCTGTTGCGGACATCCCATGCAAACAATAAAACACATCGTCGAAAAATGCGAAGTATACTCGGAAAATGCGATTACGGTTGAAGATGTACATCATCTACGCGGCGGGAGTTTAGACTGGCTTTCCCGTTTAGAGCTCCATCTATAAATCAACGTCGTACGATACGATACGATTAAAATTATCATTATTACTTAAAAATTTTTGTATGTGGTGATTTTTTTGCTGTTGTTTTATTGTTTATGTATAAATTTCATATTGTTGGATGTTTCTGTTTATTTCGATTTGAACTGTAATTGCGCTATTGTTTATGTATAAATTTTACATTTGCGTTGTTTACCACATTCGCTATCGGATTATTTAAAGATACTGTTTTATCACTTTGATGATTTTTGTAAATTGCGTACCTAAGTCATATTTCTTATATTTATTTACATTTTTATTCGAAAAGCTTTTGTGATTTTCCACCAAGAAAAAATTTTAGTTAGTAATTTAACTTTTTTTTTATTATTATTATTATTGATATTATTGATATTATTATTATATTCTAATATTTAATAAAATTCGAACGACCGTGTTTTTAAAAGATGCAACTTATTTTTCGTTTTTCGTTTCAATTTGATTTCCGCGGCTTTCCCAAACACTCCTGTATAAGCGAATAGATGCATTTAAATCTGGATTATTTTTTTGCTTTTTTGACTTAGTTTTAATATAAAAAAGTAAACTTTACCGGAATTTCGGTTGTTTATCGGGCCGAAATTCATTTTCTTTTTACGATGTTATCGGTGATGCAAAAATTTGAAAATTCCGATAATCTCGCATTAAAGTATCTTAATTATCGCGTCCGTTTACGCACTTTAAATTCATTTTCACCTCGACTATTTACGTATAAAATTTTAAATATACTACACACACATACATTTATATATCCGTATATAAACAAGTTTGAAAATTAATTTTTAAGTATTTCGCTATCACCGATGGTAAAGAGAACTGAAAGGTTCAAAATGAAGTTTCTAAGAATTCTACGCACAGCTCGCAGAACGAACGATTCTGTACGAAAAGAGATCCTCAGTGATTATTAGTGTGTATCAAGAGCTACATGTTGGTTTCGTTAGGCCATATAATCCGAGCGAGCAGGTTGGAAAAAAACAATTACGTCGGGCAAGGTAGAGAGAAGGAGAAGAAGGAGAAGAAGGAAAGATGAATTGGTTTAAATGTTCAACAAGAATACACGAATTAAACATGTGGAACGGCCATAAATACAAATTGTAAGGAGAAAACTTATGTCAGGATATCCGAATTAGATAATACAGGGTGTTTCATAATTGACGTTAGTGAAAATGAACAAAATTATTAAAAATAGAAAGACTTAAAAAAAATCCATTAAAAAAATGATAATATATTTTGTCAAACCGCGTAGTTCACAATAGAAAATGATATCTGTCATTAACCAAAAAGAGTCGAACTCGTTTCAATTGATTGGCAAACACCTTCCTCAATATCCCAACAGAAATTTGAGAACTTCATCCGAATTTTTTTTTTCTTCTTGGGAAAAGTCATTATGACTACAAACAAGAGCACTGCTTTATGCAAACGATATAACCGCGAAAACAATCAAATTTTCTGTTCAGTGTAGCCAGTTTGAGAAATTATGAAATACACTGTATAATCAATAATATATATATATATATATATATATATATTTCTGATTTCACACAGTCCTATTATATCCCATTTGATGTTTTCTGTTTCCTTTTCCAGTTCTATTAAACGCGTCTGGTTTGATAAAGTGCGACAATTCAATGTTCCTAAATGTAGCTTTACTAAACTTGATTTTTGGTAGTAGTTTATACTCCGGGGATTCTTAGCACCCTCTGCCTTCTTGGTTTCATTCCGGATACTACCTTCCTCCGGACCAATCAAGCCTCCGGAGAATAAGGGCCGTATAATCTGGTTGTTTTTCATGAAGGTATTGAGACATAGAACTTGTCACGCTGTCTTACTGCGGATTGACAAGTATATATTTCAGCCGCTCCTAACATGGAGATCAGACGCTGACCAGGGAGCCGCCCATTATGGGAACAGACGCTTCTGGATTTGGTTTTGCTACTGAGGAGGTAGCATTGGTAAGGTTTTGACAGCGACCAAAACTCACTGAGGGTGAGACAGTCTTAGGATTATGCAGACTTTTGAAAGGCAGTCCCTCAAGCTGCCCATCTGCATCCTCGTGTCTCATTGCCCTGTCACTACTGGAATCGTCTGCCTGAGACTTTCAACCAGTAGCCGCTCTTGGTTCGCGACTGCTTATTGGTTATTCGCAGCTAACCAGTATATCTACTGGCCATTCCACTATCCACCACCTGTGGACGCGCCCCGTTCCGGTTAGAGCTCCGGATCCCAGAAGGTACGTAGTTGAAGAACTAGTAAAACTTCAGTCGGGCAACCTATTCTACTATAAAGGAACTACATCAGGTAGAACAGGTGGAGTTGGATTTTTAATAAATAAAAGATTAGAAGATAAAATAATAGAAACGTATAGTATATCGGACAGAGTAACCAGCCTTACGCTATCACTATCAAATAGATATAATTTACGAATTATACAGGTATATGCCCCAACTTCCAGCCACTCAGAAGAGGAAGTTGAAAACTTCTACCTTGATATAAATAGAGAATTAAATCGAAAAAAGATCCAATTTACATATATAATAGGTGATTTCAATGCTAAAGTAGGGAAGAAGTACCCAAAAGAAGTAGCAATGGGAGAGTATGGAATTGGTAGCAGAAACGAACGAGGTGAAAGATTAATACAGTTCGCACAGTTTTCGAAAATGTTTATAATGAACTCGTTCTTTAAAAAAGGGAAGCGAGAAAATGGACATGGGAATCACCAAATGGCATAGTCAGAAATGAAATCGACTTTCTACTAACGGATAAAAAAGACACGGTGAAAGATGTCAATGTGGTTAATAATTTTAACATAGGTAGCGATCACAGATTGCTAAGGGGCAAAATACATATAAACATTAAAATGGAAAGAAACAAGCTCGTAAAAAAGGTAAACTTACCACTGGACATACAAAATCTAACAGCTAATAAAATAAAATACCAGGAAACACTGAGGAATAAACTTGAAAACACTGATGTGAACGAGAATAATATTATGGAGTTAATAAAGAACACAGCTCAAGAAGTAGGAGGAACAAAGAAACGCAAGGATATTAAAAAATTGACGAACGAAACGCTAGATCTACTGAAGAAGAGAAGGGAAATGAAAAACAACGTGAATAAAAATAACATAGAATACTGCGAATTGTGTAAAACAATCAGGAAACGTATTAAAAGTGACATCCAATATTACAATGAAAGAATTGTTGAAGCAGCAATCGAAAATCAGAGTAGCTATAAAGAAGTAAAAAGAAAACTAGCGATTGGAAAGAAACAAATAACAGTATTAAAAGAAGGAAACGGGATAATTTCAGATAGAAGACTAGTAATACAATACGTAGTTGAATATTATAAAAGCTTATACGATTCTACGGTTGATCTTCCAGAATATCCACCCTCAGGAAACTCACCTCCAGCAATTTTAATGGAGGAGGTAATATATGCGCTAAAGGGAATGAAAAATGGAAAGGCGCCCGGAAATGATGCAGTAATAATCGAAATGATAAAATTAGCTGGAACAGAAACATTACAACATCTTACGGACGTATACAACACATGCCTAAGGAAACGTAACATTCCAGAGGCTTGGAACAATGCCACCATTATACTAATCTACAAAAAAGGGGATAAGAACGACATAAAAAATTATAGACCGATTAGCCTACTAAATGTAGTGTACAAAATAATAAATAATAGAATAAAACAAGCATTAGATGAAGCACAACCAAGAGAACAGGCAGGGTTCAGAAGTGGATTTAGCACAATCGATCACATACATGCTATTAGAGAAATAATCAGTAGAAACAAAGAATATGAACAACCACTGGCGCTAGCTTTCATAGACTATGAAAAAGCTTTTGATTCCGTATACACAAGCGAGATAATTAAAGCATTAAAAGAACAAGGAGTAGATGAAACGTACTTAGAACTATTGAGGAACATCTATGCAAATGCAAAATCAGCAGTAAGATTACATGAAATAACACCAGAATTTGAAGTAAAAAGAGGAGTGAGACAAGGCGATAGTCTCTCGCCGATGTTATTCATATCTGCTCTACAAAGAGTCTTTCAACAGTTGAATTGGCAAAACCTTGGTATTAACATCGACGGGGAATATTTAAATTATTTAAGGTTTGCCGATGACATAGTTTTGATAGCAAAAAGTACTGATGAGTTACAGAGACAGATAGAAGAACTAAATGAAATTGGCAAAACGATGGGCTTAAGCATTAATCAACAGAAAACTAAAATAATGCTAAACGAATTTACACCAAATAAGGACATCAAACTTGAAGGCAAATATCTGAAAACAGTCCAAGAATGCATATATCTGGGCCAACTGGTTAATATCTCAGGATCGTTGTATCAAGAAATAAGTAGAAGAATCAGACTGGGATGGACAGCGTTTGGACAAAATTCGATTATTTTTAAATCAAAAATGCCACTGCTCTTAAAAAAGAAAGCGTTTGATCAATGCATCCTCCCAGTGATGACATACGGTTGTGAAACATGGACGCTAACCAGGAATTATAAATATAGGTTACAAGTAGCCCAGAGATCAATGGAGAGATGTATGCTATCAATCACTAAGAAAGACCGGAAAACAATTGAATGGATTCGCGATAGAACAAAAGTAACAGATATAATAGAAAGAATAAACAAAATGAAATGGCAATGGGCCGGTCATATAATGAGAAGAACAGATCGAAGATGGACAGCAAGAATCTCGCAGTGGTACCCACGAGGGAAAAAAAGACCCCGACGACGACCGCATATGAGATGGGATTACGAATTTAGACAAAAATTAGGAGTTACCTGGACCAGAGCTACTCAAGACCGGAAGAAATGGAGCAAAATATGTGGTTAATTCATGAAGAGGCTACACCATGAAATACTGGTTGATCAGCTGAATATGATGATGATGATGATATATATATATATATATATTTTTTAACCTATATCGGTCCACTGGTAGGTCTCCCCAAACAATAAATTGGAGAGAAAATAGCCTAATATCCTGTGCGAGCCAGGCAAATTGGGAGATACCAACAACACACAACACTGAGCCGGCGGTCACCCAAGTACCGTTGCTTAACTGGCAATTAGACGGGTAATGTCCTTAATTAATGTTAAAATAAAGAAAATTCGTTAATCATTAAAAGATGATAAAGATATAATTATTATATATATATATATATATATATATATATATATATATATATATATATATATGTGTGTATATATTTTAAATTTTTTTCTATCTTATGTATATATGGGAAAATGTGTATGTACAGAAAAATAATTAAACAATATTATTATAATTAATACGTTTGTTTGTATCCTGTACGTATATATGTATACATGTGTATGTATATATTTGCATATTTTAAATAAAAATTTATGCGAGGTTCTTAGAACAAAACAACGAAGTCTGTACGAGATAAGCCTAATAGGGGCCTCGTAATATATATATATATATATATATATATATATATATATATATATATATATATATATATATATATATATATTCATCGCTTTTATTTGTATTCGTCAACATTAATAATATAATTGCTTTGAAATATACGTTTAACAATTTGGAATTTTCTAGCGCTGATGCGCTGATATAAAAACGTTTATAATATACATGTATACGTATATAAATAGTCGTATCCTCGACAATAGACTGACTTTCGCTGAGCGCATAAATAATGTCGCATTCGAGACAAATGAGTGTTAGGCCATTATCAAGTGAATATTTAAAAAGATAAAAAATATAAAATCAAAAAATATTAATTTAAGATTACAATTCACAAAATCAGCCAAATGCAAAACAGTATCAATAAAACAAACTGACAGTGAATGGTGACAAACAACACAGTCGACGATCAGTAATATAAATTTTTCTATATAACAATAGGCAGTAAAATAAAAAAATATTCAAAAACAATTGTCAGATATAAAAGTTATAAATAAACAAATTACAATTCGCAAAAAATCAGTGATTGCGTTGTTTACCACATTCACTGTCAGATTATTTTATTAATACTGGTCTTCATATTGCCGATGTTTTTTGAATAGTTAATCTTAAATTAATATTTTTTCATTTCATATTTTTTCATTATTATAAATATTCACTTGATAGCGGCCTAACAGCCGAAAAGCTTTGAGTTTTTTCATAAAGAAAACTAAAGTAGTGGATATAATTTTATTGTGTTGATTATTTTAATAAAAATCACTACATTCCACTGTTTTCAAATTATTATTATTATTTAATTCGTTCTCAAGAAATCGATCGATCGAAGTAATTTTATATATAAAAAGAACGCTTATTACATCCAGAAATATTTCGTTACATATAAGGAAGTTGTTCGTTAAAACTTTTGCCAGGAGCGTTGCACTGTATATGTGAAACATGAACTTTATATAAAAAAGAAAGATTAAAACTTCAAGCTTTTGAAGTTTGGTGTTATCGAAGGATGCTGAGAATATCATGGATGGATAAAATCACAAACAAGGAGGTATTCAAAAGAATAGAAGAACAACCACAGATAATAAACACGATTGAAAAGAGAGGAAATAGTACGTTTGGTCATCAAATTAGACATTGTAAATGGTTAAAAAACTTAATAGAAGGAAAAGCAAATGGAAAATTAAGAAGAGGAAGAACAAGAACCCGATTTATGGAGGCCATAATAAAAGAACAAAATTATGTGAAGATAAAAGAAGCTGCTATTGCCAGAAAATTATTTGTTTAGCTACAGGCCATGTTGCTCACCAACCTAACGGTTGAGGAGAAATGATGATTATATATATATATATATATATATATATATACTGGTATAGTCAATCTAATGGGCGTGTTTACTTCGGTATAATTCGTCGGTTAATTTACGTTCGGTTGAAGTTTAATTTCACTTTTCATTATAAATTGACGCAGCACTAGGTACAGGACTACGATTTACTTACAATATTCCAGGGCATTTATTATTGCTCCTGACCCCGGTGTTGGATTCTCGTTGTAAAATTCGTGATTTATAAACCGCGCAGGGCGTATTTCACCACTCGTTCGTAATTCGTCATTTTATATCGTTATCGACGCTTTCCGAAAACCCGGTTCAAATTTCATCAGGATCTTTTTTTATCACCTTCGTAATGACACTGAATGACTTTAGTCCCTCCGATATTCTAAACATCACCCCTTTCGTATAGATATATGTAAATATTAACGTATAGAGTGGGAGACGTTTAAGTACATATATCAAGTATTTCAGCAAGTATTATAAACATATTAATAACGATTAATTAGTATGGAACCATCGATGCGCAATATTGCGCCAGTGGCGGACACATTATTATTATATATCACGTTACAACGCTATCACATACTTATGCGCGTACACGAAAATAATCGGACATAATTTTATAAATTACAACACTCTGTTTATATATATATATATATATATATATATATATATATATATATATATATATATATATATACCCAGAAATAAGCGGAATTATGTAATTTACACGTATACTATACTTAATTCGTACAATATTACAACAACGCGACTATATGTAAATTACGTTTGTGTAATCATTACTCTAACATATAAACCCATACACATATGTAATACATACATGCACGTATATCCATATATATATATATATATATATATACAGGCGTAGTACAATACCGATTACACCGCGTACATATTTTGGTGAAGTAAGTATACAATTAATTACTAAATAATAGTTGCGATAAAGAACACATTTCCATAAAAATACCTATAACGAAATTTATATATACGTAGGAGTTCAGAAAAAGCGTTATAGGAGTATAATAAAAATAAAAATATAAATATTCCAAGCAATGCTACAAAAAAACAGGATATGAAACAAGCTAGGGGCTAAAAAAAAAAAAAAAATACGGAAGGAACATGAATATAGGATTATCTCACACAAAACTTACAATGTAGCATAAAGGCTCATCCAATATTGTTCGTTTAAGGCATTAAAACTTCTGTAATTCTACCTCGTTTTGGGTCAGCCATCTCTGTGCATAACGAAACGAGTTCGCTGATGACGACGTTTATAGTTTTTTAAGTCAATTTTTAGCAAGGGAAGTAACAAATTGAATAATATTGCACCCACATACGGACACTGTTAAAATAATTAAGAATTTTTGCAAATTCAATAGAAGTGGTTCTAGTTTTACTTTCACGAGTAATTGAAAACTTTGATCACTTTGTAAAAACGAAATTCAATAACTTGTTCAACATTAGGTAATGGTATAGCTTCTTGAGCTTTATTATAACGAAACGTACATTTAAATAGTGAATTCTGTAAAGATTGCAACGAGATTAAGTGCGATTTTGCTGCTCCCCCCATAAAATTAACGAATATGTTAAAGCTGATTGATAGAGGGCTTAAACGACGAGATGTTCAATAGAGAAAACTTTACCAAGATAATACGATAAATAATTTAATTTTCTCATCTTTCGAGCTAAATATAACGCATACTTATGCCCATTTTAATTTACTGTCCATCGTAACACCAAGGTATTCGTGGATAAAGGTCGATTGTTTGTAGACACGGATAACACGTTTTCAGTATATCGAGGTTGGAAACTATAAATCATATATTTCGTCTTCTTGACATTTAACATAAGGTTTATTAACCTTTAGCCGATACACGAATTTATTTACATCTTTGTTTTTTTTTTATTATTTTTTTTTTTGGGCTTCCAAAATGTTTACCCATTAAAATAGTAATATAACAGATTAATAAAAATAAGGTGGTTATATCGCTAAGTTACATTCACGAATGAACTTGTATAAACAAACATAAACGTGCACATTACGAGTAGCGAGTAAGAAAGACATATTTATAGGAAGAGGAATAGATAAGGATATGATTTGATTGTGTAATATGTTACAGGAAGAAATATAGTGGGAGCATCTAAAAAATATGTGATTAGCGTCGGCAATGTGGATGGCATCTCCAGGATCAGAGCAGTAGGGCGAGTTAGTAAGTTTCATTTGAAATAACGAAGAAGGGAGACGATTTTTGCAAAACCGTAATCTGCATATGGCCATTATGAATGGACGAATTAGGTTGACTGGCATCTGTATATTGTAGAACCAGGGTAAACATGGCAGATCAGTCTGAAGCAACTTATAATGTGTGACATTATAAGGATTACTCCAGACCACCTTCCAGTTGTGGGCAGTTTTAACAATGGAGTGAAGATTAGTATGCGGTGAGTAAGCAACGAAAAGTCCAAGAGTTGGACTATGTTTTGCAAAAGACGTGTGTATCGTGAGTCTGTTAGTAATGCTGTATCATCAGCATAACTATAAATTCTACCGTTTACAATTCAAGTTGCACAAATTATTAATATAAATTAGGAAGAAATAAGACTCAATACCCTGCGGAACTCCGTATTTTGAAACAACACTATCACTAGTAGGCACCATTTATTTTAGTCGAGTATTATGCCGCCGGTATTTCACAAATCAAAGTATACCGCTACTGCTGTCCTCCCAAATTCGAATGATTCTATAATAAATCTTACATGTTCATAAAAAGCTCCTCGGTTCCTCTACCTCGAAAAAATCCAACTTGATTTGGACTAGAAAAATTTATTTTTTCCAAATAACGTAATATTGTATATATATTTCTTTTTTTTTTAGACCATGACGTCTTTGACAATGTCTAATATCCTCACAATCTGTTTATAAATTACAGGAGAAAACACTCACACATCTGCAACGAATTGTGTATTCAAGGCAGTGTACTTCTTCGCTAAATGGGGTTATCCTCACAATCTTTTTATAAATTACAGGGGAAAACACTCACACATCTACAAGATTTTGTGTATTCTCGTAAGGCAGTGTACACTATTTGCTTGTTTGTTTCTATTTTCATGTATCGTATTAAGGGCTTACGACGTTTTTTAAAATTCTTTAAGTTATTTTTTACTACTAATGAGTTATAAATTTTAACGCCCTTACAAATTGTTTGTATTCTAGAATGATATTTATCGATCTAAAATGATCCGTCTTATTTGACTCTAAAGTATTATTATAAAAAGCGACATTCAAAATTATTATAAAATGTTTTATTATAATTTAGAAAACAAATAAACATGAAGAAACGTTCGAGTGCGCGATATAAAAATTGTATTCGCCCTATTTCCCAACAGAACATTAGCAATTTTGAATTCTTCAAAACCAACGAATCCGTCGCGGTCCGAGGATGAACCGAAGTAAAATCTACAACTAACAATCGAGAGCGCTAAATCTAACTAAATCTTCTTTTCCTCAATCCGTAGATTGGTGGATAACCTTTATGACTGAATATATTTTGACCTTCCTCTGTATCGTTTTCCTTGCATTTTCTCTTCAATTATACGAAACTCGGATTGTGCCGATATAAGCGACTTATCCATTTAATCTTTTTACTTTTTAATTTCCGAATTAATCACCTCGATTCGTTTATTTAAAAACTTGTTCGTTTTTTTCTGTCCAACTAATTTTCTGTAATCTACGCCACCAACGAGTTTCGAAGGCATCAATTTTTTTATACATTTGGCGGTTGATCTTCCAAGTTATCCATACATCATTATACTCTATACATATGATTCAACAAAGTGCTTCCTAGTTCGTACTTTGCCATTTCGATCTAACTAAATAATAATAATAAAAAAAACCTTCCTAATTAAACCGTAAATAACGACCTGTATAACAAATCGTACTGTAAAAATATAGTTAGCGTTTATAAATTAACCGACTTTGTTGCTCGTGGTGTAATTACCTAATTATTAATCGATTCGAGAAATACTGCGAAAGCTATAGACGGTAAATGGAATGTGTCAGATACGTTGATTGGATGAATAAAGCTTAGTAATCTCGAACTCATGGGAATTATTTCTTGAGAGTGTCGTGTTATAAAGAGATCCCACCAAACGATAAAATTTTAGATTAATTAGCTAAAAATCTCTCTTCTAATGATGTGGTAATCTCTTTAGTTTCTCACAAAAAGATCTACCCTGTACAACTGAAGCGTGAGAACCTTTCGGAACTGACATATACCGAGAGCATTCATCGATCAGCTCTCTTTCGAATAGTATCAATTGCAATCGCCTGTTTAATCGCTATTCTATTGCTTTAAAAAAAATTGTTAGATCGCGATTTTTACCCGATCGTATTTTCCGGTATACATCTCGCAAATAGTCTCTACTCTCCATTCTGAACGGGCAATCCGCAATCCCGATCATGTTTTCTTTTTGGAATGTTCTGCTAAAGCATCGTTAAGTTCGGAGATTTACCTTATACTACGTTCTCCAAATATTGTACCTTCGTATAATGTAATTTTTCATCCGGATAATCTACAACTTTCCTCGCATAGCAACATTTCTAGACAAGTTAGCATTCTCGATTAAAATAGAAACAGTCCTCTGTAAAGGGCATGCCAAAAAAAAACACAGAAAGAGGCTAACGTACGATCCATTGATCAATGAATAAGATCAAACGTTGTTGAATCTATTCGCATCTAACGACAAAGCACGTTCTAGCCTAACACCATAGAGAGAAAGCGTCAGTATTTGGAAGGAGAGTGATTGAATTGTTACATGAATAATACGATGCGAAAGTATAGTAACCAACTGGCCATTGAACAGCTTGATAAATGGATACCTGTTTTTTGGGAAAACGCCGTAAGGCATTGTCGAACAGTCCGTATTATTTTGCCCAAGGAACGTCGCTTATTCAGTTTGTTGTCAATGGTCACAATTGCGAAACCTTATAGGTAAAATCCTTCGCAAACCAAGCTTATATGCATATATTATATATATATATATATATATATATATATATCATTATATTTACTGTAATCCTCCTCCTAAATGTAACGTTACATAATGTCATTATCGGAGTTAACTTAGTGCTGAAGTTTAGTATACGCAGTTAACTTATTTTTATATTCGGAATATCCTAACGGCACTTGTAATGTTTAATTTTAACCCGTTCAGTCGTACATTATAAAATCTTAACATTAAATTATAGGGTGTTTTTTTATACAATACTGCTTCTAATTTTCAACGTATTTATATAGATATGTTTAAAATTGAAACATTTGATGTATAAAAATGTTTGTGAATATTAAAATTTCATGTCCCGTATAGTGGACATTGTGACTGAAAGAGTTAAATAACTTTTTCGCTCCGTTATCGATGAACTCCGTATGCTTCTAAAATAGTTGCTTGTCGTTAAAATTTGACACAGGAAACTATCGCATTAGCACTTTATCAAGTGGCACTTTCTAGCAACCGAAGCGAAAGAGAATAATAATTCTCCAGTATCTCGTTTGTTGTAAACCGTTTCTTTCTTACTCGTAAAGAGTAAACTGAATTGAAGAGTCATCAACCGGTGGTTCTGCAAATAGGCATTTAACGGGGGGGGACGTTATAAGCTTTCTAAAGAAATAACGTCAACTACTATTTTTTTATTATTATTATTATTATTGTTATTACTACTATTATTGCATTGCTAAC
Source organism: Coronaproctus castanopsis (assembly GCA_032883995.1). Lineage (NCBI taxonomy): Eukaryota > Metazoa > Arthropoda > Insecta > Hemiptera > Monophlebidae > Coronaproctus > Coronaproctus castanopsis. Next base: position 25,940,176 of record CM065052.1, on the reverse strand, counting down.
ATTATGACGATTATTATTGTATTGTTATCATTATTATTGGTAGTAGTAACATTATTACTATCATTGTCTTTATTATTCCGGCGTTTTCGAAGAAATACCGTTTTTCCGTATCCAGAGTTTCTGTCTTATTTTTCCTTTAGCGGTATATCTGTTTTGCTACAATTCGGTCGTCCATTCTGTGCGTACGTCTAACCCCTGTCCCGAGTGTCTTTTTCGAAGGGTAAGTATAAGACTATCCGCGTAACGAGGATATTATACGTAGTAGACGACTATAGACGACGATTGTAACGAGATGCGCTGCTAAAAATTCTTCCAGTTAGAAGTTAGTAAAGCGTAATATCGAAGGAAAAACTTTTAACCATTCGCTTTACGAAATGCGATTCCGACAGTTACTCCGGTCTCTGTCGAAATTTACTTTTTTTCTCTTCATGAACTTTTATACTCTGCATTTTTTATTTTAACTCCTATACATGATATAGATACGTTGTGCATGTATATATCTATGCATATATATATATGCACACATACACACACACACACGACTATATATTATATATATACGTACGTACGTATTCCATGAACGCGATATTCTGACCAGCCTTTGCAACTTTAACGTAAGTATATTCCGTTGAAATTTTTTAGCTTTTTTTTTTACAGTCGTTCCTTTCATAGTTTCGGCTTGTCCGAGTAGCCACTTGAGCGTTTTAAAATTCTTTTTGATATATTACGACCGTCTTCTGTTTTAATCTCTTTTTCTTTAACCATTCGTGAGGTCTGGTTACCTTTATTGTTATCAAAAAGTTATAAGTCATTTTGAGAATGATTAGGAAAGTTTCTTTTTGTCTTCTCGCCAACGCCGCGTGTCGAAATGGGAACTTCTGTCTACAAAATTTTCTTTGCGATTCGCTTTGAGATAGTTGTGCTGCGTTCATTGAAATTCGTTAATAATGATAAGGATGGAAAAAGATGACAACGATAATTGTTTCGGTATTTTCATAATCGAGCGTGATATATAATATGTTTAACACGAAAACGCTTAAGACGCAATATCGGTTAACACACGAAATAACGAAACGGTTCGGACAAATTGACATGTGTCTTTGTAGGGTTTTTCCCTCTTAACACGAAATAAAAATCGCTTAACACGAAATAAATTTCGAAAGATATGTGTTAAAACTGAGCCGATATTTAATAAAATGCTTTGGGAAAGTTTCTATATTATCGAACTGTTTTACAGTATCTCATCGGAAGAAGAATTTGTTGCAGAAGATGATGATAAAATGTGTACAGTCCAAATTGTGGCGGACAAAGAGATTTACTAAGTGAATATTTCGATCGGTAACTCGATGTAAACTTTCCCTAAATTCCTTCGCGCAGTTCGGTCGTTAACCTTTTTCGGTCATTTGATACGAGCTATTTTACGTATGTCGTTCTTCGCATCCAGAAACACAACCTACCCATACTTCTCCCCCCTTCTTTAGGAGGTCCACTCCGTAATCCGTTTGCTTGTTCTTAAATACTATTTAGATTTCAGTAAGGCTTTTGATACATAAAATAATTTTTTCTCGTATATGCTACAACATTACGTACTTTCTGAAAACTGTCTTTTCTCGCGTTTTGACTACATATAATTTCGGAAGATATTCACCCTCTTCTGGTGTACAACATGATTTGATTTCGCTATTATTATTATTTTTGTTGTTGTTGTTTATCAATGACATTAGTCTTACTCATAAATTTCTTCTGTTTGATGATTCCGATAATGTGCACACCTATTACTACAGTCGCAGATTGTGTTACAAAACGACTTGGAAAACCTTGTTTAGTAGATAGATAGATAAGTGTATTTACGAAACAAATGTTAGAAAAAATAACGAAATTTTCCGAATACAATTCTTACTCATCTAAAACACAAAATACAGCAAACAACAAAACCTGCGTACGATGAAAATAATTTAATACCAAATTCGATTATTCCCGGTTGTAATATTCATTCTTTCGATTACTGCTACGAACGAAATAACAATAATTTTGAAGTAATCGCCGAGTATTCGAATTTTCAACGCATATTTGTTACAGATAGCGCTGATACAACTCCGGGATTTTTATTACACGATCTCATTCTACAGTCGATAACATTAAGACGCAATATTAGTTGTACAATATACTCTCAGTTTTTGAATACACGTTTATCGATAGGCGAATGAGCGATATCAGCTTATTTCGCTGAAGTTTATATATTTTTTTATATTTTCATTAATTATGAATTATTTTATTAGCGTTCTATCGATACACACGACGTAATAGTAGAAAGTAAGTAATGTGCTTTATATATACATAAAATCCAGTACATGATTGTATTTAAATCAGTTCTGGATTAGAGCGGGAAAAATAACATTATTTATATAAATTAGCGTGTTGTGTAAGAGTGGTCTAGTTTTATTTTTTTTCATACTTTTATTTTATAATTATCCTGTAAGTGCATACACTATAACTGGCGTTTTGCTCTTGTGTACGTCGTAATGTTTTTAACATAAATAAATAAATATATATATATATATTAAAATATATACATAATTGTATTCCTAAAAAAACTTACACAATTTCCATTATAAAACGTGATATATATTTCGATCAATTTTTACTCTATTAAAATTTGTTCTTCGAATGCTCGCTCTTTATATTAAAAAATTTTTTGATAGTTTAGTTACTTTTTCGGGAGCTCCTTAACCAGTACCCCAAATGCCTTTATGTAAATCCGGTCCGGACTAATTAGATAAAATCGTCGTAATTTAATACTGTTAAATAGTTTCGTTATAACCTTCTTTCGTGATTAATTAAGTTTTTACAGTTTTCTAGGCGTCTCATTGTGTATAATCGTATTAGTAATAGTAAGTAATAAGTCTTCGATATCAGAGCATCACTACGCTCTGGTTCTTCGTCGAAACGGTTGGTATTGTCAATCGATAGAGCGTCCCTTTCCTTAAATCGATCTTGCTTATCCGATTTCTTCAACCTGCCTAATCGTGTAAAATATATAAAAGGCTAAAACGATATTTAAAAAAAAAAAAAAAATGACGAATAAATTTGAAGAGAATTTATTTGGCAGACGACGGATATTATTGAAAATTGTTACTAGTAATTCGGAAATTGGTTACGCTCCGAATAAGATTACCGCGTCGTATAACGACCGTTATAAGAAAAGACACGAGTGTGATGATGATAGAGATGAAATGAAATCGATAATAAAAATTTTCGAAAATTCCAAAAATAAAGAATATCGCATTAAAAGGAAAAAAGAACAATCTTAAAACGTTCGAATTTTTTCCGCATTAGCCCATCTGATGCGGTTGTATGATGGAAATTTGAATTCGTGGAAGATAAGCTCTTACGTATATTCGATAGAAACCAAATCCTTCTTACGAATAATGATAGAAATTATGTAAAAAAAAACTAACCCATTAAATATATACATATATTACATATATATATATATATATATATATATATATATATATATATATATATATATATATATATATACATATACGAATATATGGAATAGGGAATGAAGAATATGCGGAAAGAGTATAAGAGAGTTTCCTCGACCGCGTAATTTATTTAAACGGCGAAATCTATATTACGTAGTTTATTTAGTCGAATTTACTAACAACCGCTATATTTCGAAATAACGATGTTTGCTTTTTACTCGAAACTACTCGTCAATAAACACATTCGACGCTGGTTCCCGATGGCGTAGCAATCAGGCAGACTGCAGTTTCAAAGTTTTATACATCGGACGTGGATTGCCGTGGTTTTGTTTAATTTTCACCCTCCCCCCGTTTTCTATTTACCAGCGCTCTTCGTTAAAAAGCAAACTGTAAAAGTTGTTTCGTCGTTTTTCGGGTTTTATTTAGATTTTAATTTAGCCCTCGTCATAGGCCGAAAGAAATTTCTATTTTTGATGTTTTTTTTTTAATAACCTCTGATAATCTACGGAGTTATTCGTTATTACTATACGAATGTAATATATCATTATCATCATTATCATCGTAATAGCATCTCTCCTATTCGGCGGGAGGTTGCACAACTCGAACGCCATACACATCGGCATCCGGCTGATTCAAATAATTCGACAAAGTCCTTAATTGCTTCTATTCGTTGCAGTTAAATATATCATTTTTCTTCCTCTAAGTGGTTTTCCGGGAATTTTACTTCCTGCGCTATAGGTCGAAAAGCCTTTCTTCTCAAACATTACGAGCGATCTATTAAAAATTTCTTCGTTTTATATCGATTGACTAATTGCCATCTAATGACTTTGCACCCAGTTAAAAATCTTATCTATTCCACGGAATTTTCATCCGCATTTCAACGGCGCTAATTCTTATTTCGCAGTCGACATTTACCGTCGTCCAGGTTTACAAAACAACAGTGGACTAAACGCGGTGTACGTTTTATTCTATCTTTCTGTTTTGCAGAACTTTTCCCCCAGAAATATATGCATATAAATATATAGGTACGTATTTATGTATCGACGATTGTCTGGTTTAGCGAAATTCCAGTATTTATTGCGGAAGAGGCGGGGGTATTGATTGGGGGGTAATTACATTAATAGTCTTAATTTCAAACGATAGAATACGTACTGACTTTTTAAATATATTAACGAGTTCTTTGTATATTTTGATATTTTTATTAAAATAAACATCGAGAAAAAATCACTGAAAGTTTTTTCTTTATGAAAAATTGCAAAGCGTTTCGGCTGTTAGGCCATTATCAAGTGAATATTTAAAAGATAAAAAAGTATAAAATGAAAAAATATTAGTTTACGATTACAATTCGTGAAAAATCGCTGATTGCGTTGTTTACCACATTTACTTTCAGATTATTTAATTAATAGTCAGTAAAAATAATTAAAAAACAGTTTAACAATGTAAAATGTATAAAAAATAAAAAAAAAATAAAAAATAAAAAAATATATTTAAATGACAGTCGTTCGATATAACAATTTTTACAATATACTTGTTAGAATTAATTCTTCATCAGAATTTATCATCGAAATTAATAAATTAATTTTATCGCTTATTTTATTATTTTAATTTTTTCTAGTAGTTTGCTTTTTTTTAAATGTTTTTCTATATGTAAGATTTTGTCATTTTGATTAATATTACTTATTTCGTGTTTTAATTCTATACAATGTTTCCTAAATAATAATTTTTCATCATTGTTTGCGTATGAATTTAAATGTTCTTATTTGATATTGGTTTTTTGAAATTTAATATCGGACTTTTTTTTTCATTATTTTTATTTTAGTAGCTATTGGTTTTTGTTTATTTATAACTTTTATATCGGATAACTGTTTTTGAATAATTTTTTATTTTACTGGCTATTGTTATGTAAAAAATTTTATACGACTCATCGTTGACTGTGTTGTTTACCACCATTCACTGTCAGATTGCTTTATTAATACTGTTTTTTATTTTGCCGATTTTACGAATTGTAATCTTAAATTAATATTTTTTCATTTTATATTTTTATCTTTTTAAATATTCGCTTGATAATGGTTTAACAACCGAAATTATTTGCGATTTTTTGCATAGAAAAATTTTTGCGATCTTAACTTTTTTTCCCTATTTATTTGAATAAAAAATCACTGCAATCCGCATTTTTCAAGTTAAGATTATTGTTTGCGCTGGATGCTAGGAGCATTTCCTTCCTCACCAGAAGTTGGTTTATGTTCGGAATCCTAGTTGAGAGGCCAACAACTTGCAAATCAGTTTTTCCTAAAATTTTCATCCTTTTCTAATAACTCTTTATCCTTTAAATATCACGAAATTTTTCACAAGTGGAGATTTACATCTAAATCATGTCCTTTGCTCGCACGTTCCGCCAATATATGCCTTCTATACAAATCCTTATTACTTCCCGCTCCTGTATTCTCTCAATTCACCTTTGCTGGAAAATTTCCAGTTTCTACGGTGGGTTTAGAGTCCTACAGGCAATGTCCTTATCTTGGTCCTTCTTCCAACTTAGAACATATCTTCATAATTCAAAACAAGTGGCCCGAATTTTTATATGTATACACTGATGGTTCTAAAGATGGTTTTCAAAGACTGGTAGGATCAGCCCTCATGATTCCGAGTAAAAACGTGACCATAAAGTTTAAATTGCTCGATTTTCACCGCTGAAGCTTTTGCGATCGTCAAGCCTTTACGCTTCCTTCGCGCTTCTAATTTTAGAGGCAATATTTTTATATTTTATCGGATTATCTTAGTTGCCTTAATGCTATATCCAACTTTCATGTTAGCAAGAGATCTTATTTTATATTTGCAATTTTAGAAGAAATATATAATTTCAGTTTAAGAAATTTATTACAATCGACTTTTGTTGGATTCCTGGTCACGTTGAAATTGTTGGTAATGCTGTTTGTGATGAAGCCGCAGAAACAGCAGCCTCTATCGGCACTTTGTGTCCATGCATTCCATATACAGATCTCCGCGTTGTAGTGAAAGCCAGTTGAAATCAGATTGGATTGTTTTCCATCTTAATAAAGTCAGCAGTTTTTATAAATGCGTTAAACCAGTTCCTTCCAAAGAAGCATGGTATTTTCCCAAAATGTTTAGCGGACCAATTTATCGTCACATGATTACAACATTAACTCGGCTTCGTCTAAATCATTGTTGCCTACCTATTCATTTGCACAGAATTGGAATGGCCGAACCTCCTTATATCTTAAGTTCATTACTTTCCTCACGAGATGCTTGTATATATTATTCTTTATTTCAGTTTATTTTGGAATGTAAAGTTACTTTATAATGTTAATTTTTTTTCTTTTTTTGGTCATGTTTTATGTTTTTCATGGACAGATTGGTTAATTCCAGAGTCAAATTTATAATAAATAATAATAATATTATTGTTAAATATTTCTGTTTAGACTGACATTTACTATTTACACTATTTATTTAATTACAATCGCGATGCTAATCGGCTCAGTCATTCGTATTCTACAATTTGCTTAACTTTATATTACATTAGTTTTGAAATTCCTCATAGCGAGGTTACAATAATTTACAAACGCTCTACAGTTCGACACGTATAAACTATTTGCATCGTTAATTATAATCGCATTATCGATAACCGTCTAAACTATATTTCATTCGTCCTCCGTGTAAGCTCATTATTATAAATACTTGAGCGGTAATTGAAAATTGTTCGAATAATGCTGTTATACATTACTATACTTTACACCATCTAAGTTACGTTGGATACTAAAGATTTTGTTTGCTTTATCAGCTGTGTAGTTTATATGTTTATAAAATTTAAGCGTATAATCTATTATCACTCCTAGATATTTAAAATTCTTTACAATAGTAATTTATCACATAATAATTTACAAATGCTAGGTTATTTTAGTAGTTTCCTTACACTATAAATGACTAAAATTAAAAAAAAAATAATATATATATATATATAATCAAATCATTACTTCGCTACGAAAAATACGTACGACATATATATATATATATATATATATATATATATATATATATATATATATATATATATATATATATGAGTTTGTGTTCATAATCCTTCATCTGCTTAATCGGTGAAAAACGCTAAGATTTTGTGCGCCTACTCGATTTGTTGAATTTTACTCATTAAAGTATTATATTTTATTAAAACCTACATTAACGAACAGTTTTATGTAAAACGTACCAATGCATAATTGAAAATGAAATCCGTAACTTTATCCTTCTTTATGGTCTTAATAAACTTTAGGATTATTTTAAAAACCGAAATTTCAGATATGACGTTATTCCTGAAACATAATTCGTTTCAGCAACCGAGCAACAGGATTACCATCGACTGCCGGCGGGTGTGATTAATTGTTTAGGGAACACAAAGTTCTAGTATTTTGACTCCGAGAAAAGCGAATAGGAACCTAATCTCCGACGGGAAATTATAGATACTGTAAACTATCGCGCTATAGTTTTATACGAAAAGAAAACACACCAAACTAAACTCGTGAGAATACAGACGACGACGTGTAATACGATCGATCCGAAGCGGCAGTGAGCAGAGCAGCTAACCGCGGCCTAGTAACTTGTAAATTTCTAGTTAGTGTGAAAACTTTTAGTTTCTGCGCAATTAATTAGCTCCCTGTTCGTTCGAATTAATTATCAGAAATTTACATTATTACCAAAAGCCGTTTGCTGTAATCTGGCGCTTTATGCGGACGATTTTTCGACCTCGTATGCGAGACACGCTTTTTAGACATATAAGGCAACTTACGTGTTAGTTTCTATGACATACTACAGATGGAGAACTAATCTAATATTTAAAATCGAGAGTTTATGACGATTTAATGCGATCTCTTCTCGATACCTCGAACCGAACTGTATTTTGTTGTTTTTTTTACACCCACACAAACATATTCTATCTATCGGTAATATATATATATATATATATATATATATATATATATATATATAATAACATTCCAACTAGAGGGTAATGGAATGATTATTATTGTACTTTAGTCTCTAGTCGTGGTCGCCTGTTTTTTAATGATCTAGAGGTTTGACGAATACGTGGTAGATAAAACTTACAATATTTTAAATGACACACTCTTATTTTTTTTTTTTAATCTTAATGAGATATAAAGTCACATTGTAAAGCGGCCAACTACTGAAATTAAGATATTAATATTAATTTGCGTTTTCTTTTTAACTATGCTTTTATTAATATTTAAGTGTTCATTCCAACTCTCAATATTAGTAACATGTACAAATTATGCCAAGAATGTTCAGTATTTACTGCAGAATGTGTAGCAGTACTACAAGCCTTGTCAATTCTACCGAAATTAAATCTTCGCGGAAATTACCTTATTATCACCGATTCCTAAAGCGTGGTGACGGATGTAGACAATAAACGTAGCGTGTCAGATACATTAATTGGTTTAGTTTTGCTAAAACTTAATAATTTGGAACGTGTGGGAATATCTGTGTCCTTCTCGTGGGTGCTGGGTCATAGAGGTATTCCAGACAACGAATTAGTTGACTGCTAAAGACGCGTCGTCTAGTGGTGTAGAGCTCTCCTTAATAACTCGAAAAGATATCATTTACTTTATTCCGCTAGAGTATAGGGATCAATGGGAGCTAATGTACACTAAGAGCATTAGTCAATCACCTCTCACTTATTACTATCACCTCCAGCCGTCTCTCCCCAAACTCCCGTGGTTCTATCTCTTTAAAAAGATTAGTCGTAAGGGGATTGTACTCATCAGCAGATTGCGATTTGGACATCATTTGTTTTGCCTGACCGTCTTTTCCGTATGCAGCTTAGAGAAAGTGCCTTCTGTCCGCTCCATTCTGAATAGGCAGTCTGCAGCCGCGATCATGTCCTTTTTGAATGCTCTGCTGTAGCACTGTTGCGTTCGGAGCTTTACCTTATCTTGTTACGTTCTTCGAGTATTACACCTCCGTATAATGTATCGTCCCTTTTACATCTGGATAGTCTACAATTATTCCCCCATATAGCGACGTTTTTAGAGAAGTCAGCATGCTTGATTAAGATGTAGATAGTCCCCACAGTATCACGTTGGGTAGGCTGTAAAGGCACCCCCATTTTAAAAAAAAATATTTAACTTCTAATAAAAAAAAAACCATTAAACGAGTAAATAATAACATTTAAACACATAAAAAAGCAAAACACGAATAATATTAAATCGTACGACCTGTGGTATTGGATGACGGAGGCGTATCCTATTGTCAAATTCCACTGTCGTCCTGATTTCTGTACTTCATATTTTAATATTATTATTATTATTATTATTATTATTAATTAAATTCTCAACAGTCTTAATTATACTTCCGATAATTTATTTTACGAATCGTAATTTTAACTCGGTATTTTACTGACTAGAAAGTTGCATCGAATGGATTGAAATACTAATATATATAGTTATTTTAATTTTTCTATACATTTATCACGACTTGAAATTCAAAGTTTTATGTTGTACATACATATTTTAATAGCTTTCAATACCCTCGACTATAAGAATATTTTTTGTTTAAATTTAATTTTTTTTTCTTTATAATTATTATTTATTTCTTAGGTACTAAAACGCCATAATGTATATATATATATATATATATATATATATATATCTTTATTTTTGGGGTAATTGGGACCATTGAACGTGTAAACTAATAACGCGGAGATTATTTATTTATATACGGTTCACATAGTAGCTAATGCCAATTAAAATGCGAACACGGAGAAGTAAATAATCGAATACAAATATAAAAACGAATTAAACCACAACAAATTTGAAAAAAAAATTAAATTATTAAAGTAATATAAAAAAACACTTATATATACAACGACATATACACGCATGCATATATAAACACAGCGACTCGCATTACAGGTTGTAACGTACACGCGTAAGTAAAAAAAGCACAGTTTTCCACACATATACACACACACACTCACTGCACTGGAAAGTATTTACATAATCCTACGCATGAACAGAAATTCATGTGTACAGTAGTATACAGTAAAGAAAATTTCAAACGTATTTGTGTATACGTATGGAAAAATATAATAATAAAATTAATTTTTTTTTTATATTATAAAGATTTTATTGGAACTGTAAAACTAATTACATTTACCATAACTAATTATAGGAGAATTTCACATGTAGTTAAATTATTTTATAAAAAATAATAAAATTAAATATGAATAAGATCCAGCTGATGTTTTCTTTTCAGCCGTCGGATATCATTAGAATCATTTAATAGTAAGATTGCTTCAACGTTCGGATGGTGGTGAAGGCGATTAATGTAGCTGTTTGACTTCTGGTGGATAATAACAGGAACTGGATCGATTTTGAGATCGATGCGAAGTTGGGCGTTCGAGACAAACCAACGTGCTCTTGAAATCATACGCATGAACTTGTTGTGAAATTTTTCGAGAATTTCGAGATTAGATTTGGCTGCGGATCCCCAGATCTCTGCACCATAGCTCCATGCTGGTCGGAAAATTGAAGTATAGATGAGCCTCTTGCTTTCGAGACTAAGCTCAGAATTAGGCTGAAGGAGCCATCGAAAGTTGGAGAGCAGAAGGTCCAACATTTTCCGTTTTCTTCTAATATGCTCGTGCCAATTAAGCTTACAATCTAGATGCAAACCTAAATAGCGAGCAGAGTTAGATACTGGAACCGGTTTACCATCCAAATAAGTTGGAATGTAACCATGGTGTCGGAGAGAAAAGTCTACTCGTACTGACTTGCTGTCATTTAATTTAATTTAATTTTCAAGGTATGAGCCCAAGTTGAAATATTGTCTACAGCTGTTTGAAGAATACATGCAGCTGTAACATAACTGCGACTATGTGAAATTATTGCAGTGTCGTCTGCAAAAAGACTTGTTGTTGTCTCAGGAGTTTGAGGAATATCCATAGTATAAAGTAGGAAGAGTATAGGACCAAGTACAGAGCCTTGTGGAACACCAGCGCGAATGCTAATGTAGTGCGTAGTCGCTGATCCAAAATGTATATAGAACTGTCGATGAGTTAAGTATGACATGAGTAGTCTGCAAAAGCCCGGTGAAAAATATCTTTTAATTTTGTGAATTAAACCAAGGTGCCAAACTTTGTCAAAAGCTGCACTAACATCTAGAAAAACTGCTGTAGCAAATTCTTTGTTCTCAAGTGCTTGAGTTGCAGTATGTACAACACGGTGAATTTTCTCAACGGTTGCGTGCTTTTCACGAAATCCAAACTGAACATCTGGTATCAAATGTTTGTTTACAATAACTGTTCGAAGACGCTGCGAAATAATGTTTTCAAAGATTTTCGCAATGATAGGTAGTAGGGAAATAGGCCGGTAAGATCCAGGATCCTCGGCTGTCTCTAGTTTGTGAATCATGATCATTTTCGCAATCTTCCAAGTGCGAGGTACATACCGTAGACGAATACAAGCATTTATCATCGTCGACAGATAGACAATCCCCTTCTTTGGCAGTTCTTTGAACACAACAGGAGAAAGCCTGTCATGTCTCTGTGATTTGTTAGACTTTAGGCTATCAATAACCTTGGTTACTTCGAGAGGAGAAGTTGGTTTAATTCTGCCATTAGATGTACTAGGACAGGAAGGAGCTATTGAGGATTGAATGCTATTATCCTCAAAAACATGCTCAAAATATTTGGCAAAAACATATGCTTTTTCAGAATCGCTCCGAGCCTATGAGTTATCTTCCTTCCTCAAAGAAAAACAAGGCCGAGTAGGACGGCGAATTCGCCTAACGGCAGTCCATAATGAGTACTTGGCTTCTTTAGTGGAGCCAAGAGACAATAGGTAATTGGAAAATGAATTGTTCCTCCACTGACGAATGGCACGTGTAGTATCTTTAGACAATTTATTGAAAACAGATTTATTTTCAATAGTACGATGTCTTTGCCAGGCTTTTCTTGCTTGGCGTCTACGATGGACCAAGAGACGAATGAAGTTGGAATATCTGACTTCAGTTGGGGGTTGTTCAAAATAATGAGTACTAGACTGGACACAGTGTGATAGGAGAGATGAGAAATTTTCAGCTGCTGCATCGATATCTGACGGTACATGATATTGTATATTGAGGTTAATATAGAGATCAATTAGTTCTCGAAATCTTTCCCAGTCAGTACTTTTATTTGCCAATTGTGGTGGATGATTAATTTTAACCGGTGAGATAAGGTATGATAGCTGGGTACATGATCATTACTAAGATCGGCTATGCACTCAGCCTTAAAATGATGTACCAGCATACCCTTGGTAAGAAAGAAGTCAATTATGTCGGGTATCTTGTTGATGTCAGAGGGCCAGTGAGTAGGACTTCCTGGTGAAATAATCTGACAGTTAGCACGAATTGCTGACTTAAGCAATACTCGTCCCCGTGGAGTGCAAATTCTTGATCCCCATGTTGGATTCTTGGCATTGAAGTCTCCTCCAAGAATCCAATATCTACCCAGATGATTAAATAATGCATCATAGTCAGCTTCACGAGGAGGACAATGAGGTGGGCAATAAATACTACCAACATTAACTGTGTGATTATTTAATTCTATAGATATGATTGAGGACTGAATACTGTCACTGTCAAACATACCATTAGCATAATGCTCAATTGAATTCTTGACAACGACCGCAGCCCCTCCTCTTGCCATTCCACTGGGGTGGTTAGCAAGGTAGACTGAATAGTTATGAAATGTAGGTTGATTTATGTAGCTGGCAAGATGAGTCTCTGAAAGTAGAGCCACATCTCAATATCATGCATATGAAGGAAGGACTCAAAAAAGATTTTCCTGAGGAGTAGACCATTTGCATTCCAGCATACAATTTTAAGATGCCAAATAGGAGTCATTTTTCCCTTTCTTACTCGGATTTTCCGATAATACTTTTTGATGGTCTTCAAGAGATGAGACTCTTTCTTCAAGAGTTGTTAGTTTTTGAATAAGAGTTTGTTGAGAGGCTTCAAGTCTTTGAAGAATTTCCATAAACTTGTTAGTACCACTTGAAAATTGAGGAGCAGCAGGAGTAGGTGTAGTAGTAGTTGAAATGTTTGGAGTTATCACAGAAGCATAAGATACTTGAGAGTTGACAAATCTGGAAATAGATGGTAAAACTGAATTGCTTTTAATTCGTTCCACGGCAGTGATTTTTTTAGCAGGTTTTGCAAGAGAAATTTTTGACTGGTAGTAAGAACAACTTTTATAATTGGCTGTATGATTACCTTTACAGTTTTCACATTTAGGTGGAGTTGTATTGTGGGAGTGACAGTTGCTAGAAGCATGAGAGTCGCCACATTTGACATACTTAGGAGTTTTTGTGCAGTAATTTTTAGTATGACCAAAATCTTGACAGCGAGTACACTGAGGAAGGCTAGGAATTTTTTAGGAATTTCTACGGAGACACGACAATGGCAGAGAGTCTGTATATCAAATAATTCGCGGTTATTTGAACTAGTTTTAACTTCCACCTTAAATAATGGCAGTTTAATAACAGTTGTATTATTTTCAACTTTTTTCTTGATATGTATATTAATTATATTAAGTACATGGTGACCTGCTGCTAATAACTCATTAGTGATGTCATTCAAATCTGTTGAATGGTGTAATCCTCTTATGAAAATAGTAAATGGCTTATCCTCGTGTAAACGATAGGTATGGAATTTGATAGGACCAAGTTCTTTTTTAGTCTAAGTCAGGTAAGCTCGAGATGTTTGTTAATGCATTTCGGAGCTTTTGATAGTCATCAGATGAGATTGTAGTGACTTTAAGCTCACCACTGGCTAGGGCTTTCATTTCAAATGGTGTGATGTCAATGGTAGCTAACAGCTGATTTAAGGCCTTCATAGATAATAATCCTGAGATAAAAAATGGGGGTGGTTTTTTTATTTTTGGGGCTGATACTTTGTCTATTTGTGATACATTAAGATCTATATCGCTATCAAGATGTTTGACGGAAGACGTATGCGATGCTGGATTCCCTCCAACTCCTAATTTCTGCTTCAAAGCTGTATTTTCCATTCTGACAGCCTTGAGCTCTTCTTTGAGTGAATTAATCACGTGGAAAAGCTCGTCACTAGTTTTCAAAGTTAGCTCACAATCCTGCTTATAAGATGCGGAAGATTTTTTGTTGGAACTATTGCAACTATTCTCAGTACAGTTATCGTTATTTGATAACTGCCTTTTAATGGAAAAAGATTTTCCTTTTCCTGTTTTCGTTACCACTATGGGTTTAACTGGAATAACAGTATTCTCATCGTTAATAGGATTTTATTGTTGTTGATGATTAATTGATGATTGTGGCATTGTTGACACTAGTTTTAACCCAAGGCGACAATATTATAGATTAGTAGATATGAAACACCACCTAACAAACGTAAGGCTGATGTTTCCATCTAAAAATAAAAATAAAAATAAAAAAAAAAATAAAAATAAAAAAAAAAAAAAAATTAGTCCGAGAATTATCTATCGTCAATTTAAATGAGTTAGCGAGTTAATACGAGTTATTATTGCGGATATTAATAAACGGAAAGGTCTCACCAGATTAATGCTGATAAGGAATATAAAATAAACCGCATAAAACCGGTATTGTCCGTAACTATAATAACTATACTATGAACTGATAAAACACGACGAACGAGTACGATATTCGAAATATTCGAAATCTACACGACGAACGAAAGATAACGATTACGATTATCTATTTTGTAACACGTAAATTCTTTTATTCCGTAAATGACACGATTATCAATTAACGGAAACCATACGTAAACGCAGGACGCAACGAGCTTACACGAACAACGCTATCGCGAGAAAAAATGCCGTTCCGATTAAACACATATAAATTAATTTCACGACTCAGGTCTAAGTGCTATATGTAACCGGGGTTGTAATTTAAGGCAAATTTTCAGAAGAAAGCTTGAGGAATCGGATAAGGTTAGGTATGGTTTGAGGAATGTAAATTAAATTTTGAAAACCTGAAGGATTTTTAGAATGTTTACAACCTCAGCGATGAAAATTGTTTTAAATAAGAGGAATATGGAGGATTTCAAAATCATGTTGTATTGATGTGTATGGAAAGCACCTGTAACAGACCATGAAGTTTGACTTTGTGTTAGAAAATAAAAATATGATTAAGCCATTTGCTCTGATAGAATTATAAAGATTTGGTAAATGAGGAAGTGAAGAGAAGGGTATCAATGGGCACGATTTTAATAAGAAAAAACTTGTGAAGTAGTCTGAAGGATGGTAAGGGAGCATTAGAAACCTGTATTTTAGAAGAAGAGAGAGTGAAAGGGAAGTATATATATATATCCTTTGTGATACCACCTTCACACGGTACACGAGATTAAGTGCCCCTGTATAGTTGAGATTTAATTCGGCTGTAATTATCAATCCGACTAACCAAGCCGAATAGGACTTGGTATACAAATTAGTTAAAGGGCGCATCTAAACTGAACCGTGTCTGTAGTTAATGCAGTGACAATCAAAGGAATTTGTTTTCCGACTTCGTAGCAGTTACTTTCCAAATGTAATCAAAGTAAAAAACACTTTTAGAAGGCAAAAGCGAGATAATTCTGTGTTTACTGAGTGCAATGTCATAGAGTGTGTATTAAGAGCTAGTAGGTGGTCGACTGGCAAGAAGTTTATAATGTGTAGAACGTTACTGAAATTTGATTTTTATTTTTATTTCCACTTAAGATTAAATATGTATTTGACAGTTGCGGTTAATATAGCGGAGAAATAGTAATCAATTAATCGATTAATATATTTCAGGGAAATAAAACTAGAGAAATAGACATTTAGATATATGTATATAATCCTCTCAAACGCGCATCGTGTGTACGAGTAGCGAGCTGAATTAGATATAAATTGAAAACACGAGAATAATCAACAAATATTCGAGACGTAAATTGTAAATCTTTTCTTACAGTAGAATTTTCAAGGCAAATAAATGTTAAAACTCGTATAAGAATATAAACGTAATAAACAAGGATGTATAACGCCAATGTATAATAATAATTGATTGGCAAATTTTTCAATTTCCAGTCCGTTTAACGAACAATTAGTCGGCACGTTTTCAGTGAGGAAAAAATTTCAGTCTTTTCACACGATTCGATGTTCTAGTCGTTGAACTATGGCGGTGACGACGTATTGAAATATATACTCGTTTATACGGTTTTAAACAGACGCCTTTACCAACTTTAACCGATGACGATGCTAATGACGATGACGAATCGGGTGAATTAAAATTACGATGCCCTCGTTAATATCTTTCGTAGCTTACCGTTACGGCTGATGTTGCGTCTCTAAGAAAAGACCGGCTAAAATTGGAACTAATGGTAGTGCTCCGCCTATTTTTGGAACTTGATATTTTTGGAACTCGAATTACGCACGTTTTAATCGATCGTTCACAACAGCATTTCAAAAGAAAAACTTTTATTTGCATAGAAAATTCGTATTAGTCTAAAACACAGACGTGTTATTAGAAAATACGGTTACAATAAAACTTTATCAGAATCTCCTTTCAATTACCTGGAAAAATTTTGTTAAAAAAATCGCCCAGGAAAGAACAGACGTCGTTAGTAAAAGTCAATCGGAAAGTCGAATGAATTAGGCCACCGGGCATTAGGAGATTGAGAAAAAATCCTAAAAAAATGGAAGACTGCATTCGTACAATTTATATATATATATATATATGTATGTGTTATCTACGAATGTTAGATGTACATACGTAAGTGTGCAATGTAGGAGCGATTGTGTACGCGATTAGGTTATATTTATTAGTTTATCCTTAATCGAAGCTGTCGTGAAAGAAGCATCCGAATTACGAAGAGAGTGTGACACGGTCTTTCGGTTAAATTTATCGTTCTTTTCATTTTTAAAATATACGACGACCACGCGTTAGGATATTCCGAGCACGTTTGAATATAGTCGAATGTAACGAGATAATTCTGCCACGGTCCAAGTCACGCCCCTATGGCACGTCTACTCTCGAATGACGTATCGCTACGAAAATTAAACATTATCATTATTAGGATTAATCTCATTATTTTACGTATTTAATAACAATTACGAGCGCAGTCTTAATTAAAAAATCATATCGAGAGATTTGACTACCTCGTGTTACTTTTATGTAAAGTTACCACTTTCTTTGTTTGGAAATTTTTTTTGTGTTCAAATTTATATTTATTCTTTTATTTATTTCTATTTTTTTATTATTTTATATCATTTTTTTTTATTTCACTTTATAGATGGTGCCTAGGTCAGAATAAGGAATTTATAACGGGAGTTGCTACTGAAATTAACAATATAACGGAAGATGAAATGAACAAATATAATGCAGACGAATTATGGAACAAATATAAAACTATACTAGAAAAGCAGGCCGTAGTAACGCAATCCAGAGATAAACCAAAAAAACCACGGATAACTCAAGAGACATGGGCAATGATTAAACAAAGACAACAATTAAAGATACGCGGTCTAAAGGAGAATGATAAACAAAGACTATATAATGAACTTACGATAAAGCTGAAGGCTTCGTAAAGACAAAAATGAATTCATAAATAAAGTATGCAAAGAAATTGAAAGTCATTCTCAAAAGAATGAAACAAAAGACCTATTCAAGAAACTGACATATATAACTAGAAATTTTCAACAAAGACATACATCAGTGAAAGATAGTAACGGAAAAGTAATCACAGATAAGCAAAAGATCACTAATAGATGGCGAGAATACTGTAAAGAACTTAATGTCTGGGTGCAACACGAATATATAAAAGATCTATAAATACAATAGAACAAGAACCACACATACTCCAAGACGAAATCGAACATGCGATAAACAAACTAAAAGAGAATAAATCAGCAGGCTATGATGATGTGGTAGCCGAAATAATGAAACCAACCAAAGAAAGAGCGATAAGTTTAATACACCGACTGTGCAATAAAATACGGATAAGTGGGGAATGGCCAAGCGACTGGACTAAATCAATATTTATACCAATTTATAAGAAAGGCGATAAACAAAGCTGCAAAAATTATAGGCTTATTGCGCTTATTAGTCATGCTAGCAAAATACTATTATATGTAATTCAAGAGCGATTAAAATATTATATACTGCCACAAATTGCGATGGAACAAACAGGCTTTATGCCTGGAAAAGGAACTCGAGAGCAGCTTATAATAATAAGACAAATAATTGAAAAATGCTACGAGTTCAATGTAATATTATGTTTTTTAGATTATACAAAGGCATTTGACATGGTAGACTGGAATACACTATGGTATGTCTTAAAAGAATTCAAAATACCTGAGCATCTAATAGCTTTAATAAGGAAATTATATGAAAGAAATAATGTTTATATAAAAATAGAAGGACAACTCTCCGAAAGTTTTCAAACAACAAAGGGAGTGTGACAAGGGTGTATACTATCGCCTATACTATATAATATATACAGCGAATGGATTATGGCAACTGAACAATGGAACGGCGGAATAACTATCGGAGGAAAGAAAATATGCAATTTACGATATGCGAAAGTGATTTTAGCGGCAAATAAACTAGAACTGGCAACATTACTGAAGCGTATAGAATATTTCAGCAAGAAAGCTAATTTAATACTAAATAGGGCTAAATGTACCATAATTACTATCGACAAGGCGAGGGAATTGCCTGCGACATTTACGTTGGTACCTGACATAGAGAAAAAAATGGAAACGACATATCTGGGAGCGTATATCACCAATAACGGAAATGACGAAAGTGAAATTAAGCGGCAAAAGCGCTATAGCAAAACTAACAAGAATATGGAAAGATCATTCTATAAAAATAACAACGAAAAAACGATGAATGGAATCATTAGTATTCTCGATAGCGTGTTATGGTTCAGAGTCGTGGACATTAAACAAAACATTGTGCCAAAAGCTAGAAGCCTTTGAAATGTGCTGCTATAGGCGCATGCTCAGGATTTCATGGATGGAACATCGGACTAATGCAGCTATACTGAAACAACTCGGAATAGAGCAAAAAGATAGATTGGTTCCAGTAATAAAAAGAAGATGTCTAAAGTTCTTTGGCCATGTGATACGACGCGATGGATTAGAAAAAATAATAATACAAGGAATAGTAGCAGGAAAAAGAAGCAGAGGCCGACCGCCGAACCGTTTTGTAGACTACATCCAAGGCATGACGGGACTGTCAATGCGGCAGCTAATGGAAGCTGCACAGGATAGAGATAAATGGCGGAATTTAACTGGAAAAATTTCATGATTGGTCACGACGTTTGAAAGCAGACAACGAAGAAGAAGAAGAAGAAAGAGAATGTTACTTCTATTTATATAGCTCTATCCCCCCCCCCGGCGTAATTGAGGTATGTTCGTATTCGGAATATCACGTTGTTATTTCACGCATTTAAAATTATCGATTATGCGCATAGCCGACGATTTTGGATATTTATGTCAAATTTGAATTGCATCGCGATACATTTGTCTTTTAAATTTTATCATGTTTCTGTACGTAGTATTGCATGAAATGAGCATTTGGGATATATATATATATATATATATATATATATATATATATATATTCGCAGATGTTGTATACACGTAAGTTTGTAAACCGAAATTAAAAAAGATATTTTGAATTAAATTTAAAAAAAAATTAATATCGTTAATATTTATTATTAATTTTACTATTATTGTATTTATTATTATTATTATTATTATTACGTATGGATGCGTTTTGTGAGGTGAGTGAACAAAAAATTGTATTTTGCCATTCGCTCATTATATTGGCGTTTTATTGCATGCATCGAAATTACTCTGAATCAAACAGAAAGTTGAAATACATATTTGGTACACTATAACCTTTTGTACGTTTTAAACTGCCGTTAGAATTCACTTAGTTCGGCTTTTCGTTTTAAATCTGCATAGCACGCTGTTCCTGTATCTTTTGTTACTAGCTCGATGTACGTGTTCCTGAATTTCCCTCTGCATCGCTCGACTTCCATTTTGCCGTATTTTATTAGCGTCTGATTACGACATGAACGCATTCATTAGAATTGTCGATTAGCTTCCAGTACCTCCTCATTTGTATTTTTCTCCATCTGGCTCGTATTTTTTTTTTGCATCCTTTCTACCACATTTCAAAGACTTCTATTCTGTCGAACGTTTGTTTGTTGATCGTCCACGTTTCTGACCCGTACAGCGGTGCACTCCGTATGTATGCTTTTACGAAACGCTTCTTAGTTTATAAGTTTATACTTTTTGCTGTCAGTAAGGATTGTTCGATAAAACGAAGTTTTTATTAAATTAATTCGCCGTTACTATTTCTCTCTCCGCTTCTCCTGTCCTGGGTAGATATCTCTTAAGTGCTTTTCCATTCACTTGCACGTTTAAGCTTGATTCACACTATATGGTCGCGCACCGATCTCGGTGCGGTCACGCTCACACTTACGGTCAGGCTTCGGTCAGCCTTGAACCGTTAATAATCAAATTCGGTTGTATTCTGCTTTTAATAAAAAAATATTTTTATTTGTTTCTATTTGGAATTAATTCAAAATTTCAAATATCGTATTTATTATATTGTTAATAATAATTGTTATTGTTAATTAAAAATATTGGAAACTAATTTCTTTGAATTGATCGTGACTAGAGCGAGATTGGAGCGAAACTTGAGCGTTATCGACAATGTGAATGACATTGTTTTTCATTTGAGAATATTTTACCCGAGCGTGATCGTACCTATAGCGTGGATCAAACCTTACCGTTCCCTGTGTCTTATCGTATTTCATCGTCGCTGTCTTTACTAGCCGCAGTCGCCACCCGATAATCCTGCCTCTTAATTATACTGTTAACATTTTTTCAGACTTAGTATTCGCTTCGTGACTCGACGATTAGCTATTACAAGATTTTAAAATGATTATGATTATTATTGTGATTTTTGCAGACAACAATAGTTACGGTAGTCTAGTACTATTATATTTGTCCTAGTTTGAGTTACATAAAAACGTCACGTCAGCTGTCTATCCATGTGCGCACCAAGGTGCTTGCCCAAGTTCGTTTGCGATATTACAGTATTGTACAATTTTCATCTAAGACATGTAACTTGTTTTGCAGTAAACGTGATGTGTTAGATTTTTATCGGATCGAACGTTATACGCCAATTTTGTGCCCATTTCACTATTCTATATATATATATATATATATATCCCCCTTGGGGGCACGTGTACTTGTACAGGTGCTCTCACGGAACGGGGTGCGTCCACAGGTGGCGGATAGTGGAACGGCCTACAGATATGTAGGTTAGCTGCAAATAAGACGTCAGTCGAATAAGCAGTCGCAGACCAACAGCGGCTACTGGTGGAAAGCCTCAAGTAGGTGATTCCAGTAGCAACAGGGCAAGGAGACACGAGGATGCAGATGGGCAGTTTGAGGACCTGCTCATTAAAAGTCTGCAAAATCCTGTGACTGTCTCTCCCTCGGCGAGTTAAGGTCGCCGTAAAAATCTTAAATTTGTTACCTCCTCAGTAACAAACCACTGCCTTGTGGTTAGGGTATTGACTCAAAGGCTAGGGTGTCACCCCGAAATAGTGACATCTTTTCTTCCTCTTTCCTCCTTCCTTCATTTCTTCTTTCCTGCCTTTTGTTTCCTTTAATCTCTTTTCTTCCCTTTTTCTTAAATCCCTTTCTCCTTTTAAACTGCCTACGAGAAATCGTGCTGTTCTGGACATAGAGGTCGTCTTGGATTTCCTTGCTACTGGAAAACTATGATCAGAATGGACATGGCGGCATGGCTGTTGTTTTGCGCTCCAACTACCATGTTCCTATATGCGCCGCTACCCTTTCACAATTATCTTAGTTTTATTAATATATAAATATGGAAGTACAGCAAATGGAAAAAAATGCTGAATCCACGGGACAGTCTTTAACCGGTCTGTCAGGCAGTGGACGGTCTTCTGTGGCAACACAGGATGACTCGAGTCCTCACGCGCCTACTGGGCACGTCACTCTTCAGGAGAGGACACATTTGCGATTTATTAATAAAAAAGTTCCGCAAAACACCACGGACGAAAATGGAACTTTGCAGCATGGAATGTTAGAACTCTTCAAGACAACAAGGAGCTACCAATCAGAAGATCAGCAATTATACTACAAGAGTTAAAAAGATACAAAAAGCTTTGAGTGAAAAAAGACTGGCTGGCGAAGGAAAGGTAACTGAAGATGTATCGGGATATACATTGTACTGGAAAGGAGTTGATATTTGCAGAAAACACGAACGAGGAGTAGGAATAGCCATCAGTACGAAACTAAATACTTACATAACAGAAGAGCCTATTGGCATAAACGATCGTATCATGTATATGAAACTACGTTATCCAAATTGCCAGGAGATTACGGTCGTTAGTGTATATGCACCAACATTAAAAAGTACAGACGAAGAAAAAGAGCAGTTCTATGCAAAACTCCAAACAGTATTAAAGAAAACTTATACAAAAAGTAATATTATAATCCTAGGTGATTTTAATGCAAGAGTAGGTCAAAATGTACACCTTTGGAAAGGTGTGATCGGCCAGCATGGAATAGGCAAGGAAAATGAAAATGGAGAACGTCTTTTGCAGTTTTGCGCTAGAAATGGTCTATTCATTACAAATACAAATTATAATTTGAAGGTTATTCATAAAGGCACATGGGTGCATCCCAGATCGAAAATGGCCCACATGATTGATTACGTAATAACTAAGAAAGAACGGAAAAATGATTGTCAAATTACACGGGCTATGAGAGGTGCAGACGGTGATACAGACCACCTTATGCTGCGCTTACAATTTCGGTTTAGAAAGTGCTACTATTATCATACGAAGCAGCCAAATGCAAATAAATATAAAACTTATAACTTAACAACACTGAAAAATAAATCGGTTCTACATCTTAACACGGAACTTAAGAATACAGTCGAGGAAATGAAATGTCATGAAGATATGCCAGCAGCTGAATACTGGAATGCAATTAAAGAAAAAATAAACACTACATGTAAGACCGTACTAGGTTATAGGAAGGAAAGGCAACAAGACTGGTTTACTGATAAAAACGGGGAAATTAAGAACCTATTAGAAGAAAAAAAGCAGGCATTCATCAAATGGCAAGCGGACAAAACGAATAAAATTAAACACGATGCCTTAAAATATCAAAAGCTCGAGCACAAAGGGAAACGAGGAGACTACAAAACGAATGGTGGGTAGAAAAATCACATGAAATCCAGGTTTTAGCTGATCGAAACGATTCTCGTGGATTCTATGGTGCAATCAAAGCCGTCTATGGGCCAAAATATCAACGGAAAACAGCAGTCAAAGATAACTTGGGAAATTTAATTCTGAATCGGCAAAGTGTAATGAAAAGTTGGGAAGAATATTTTCATGATCTTTTAAACAATACTACCGATGTTAACATGAATTTGTTGCAAACTATATCTACAACAGATGAAAATAAATATTTAGATGAGCCACCAACTATAGATGAAGTGAATGAAGCTGTAAAGAGCATGAAAAATAACAAATCTCCTGGGTTAGATGGCATATCAGCAGAGATATATAAATCTGGGGGAAAAGATATTGTAGACTGTTTGCATGCTCTTTATAGTAAAATATGGGTCGAAGAAAGAATACCGCAGGATTTTAAAGAAGCGGCAATAATACCAATCTTTAAAAACAAAGGTGACAAAGCAGATTGCACTAACTATAGAGGTATAGCTCTTTTATGTACGGCAAGTAAAGTATTTAGGAAGACTTAAGACTCTAGTTGACCCACTGATACCAGAGAACCAATGTGGTTTTCGACAAAATCGGAGTGTGGTCGATATGATATTTTCACTACGGCAGATAATTGAAAAAAATAGAGAACAATGGCATTCGTAGATGTTAAAAAAGCTTTCGATTCCGTAAATAGACAAGCTTTATGGATGTGTCTTAAGGCAGTAGGCTGTCCGCCGAAAATACTATGTCTTCTTAAACAGCTACATGATCAAACTAAAGCAGCCATAATATGTGATGCAGGCTTAACTACATTTATAGACATAAACACTGGAGTTAAACAAGGCTGCATTTTAGCGCCTACGCTTTTTAACTTTTATATTGGTATTGTGCAAAAGGCCTTCATACAGCACGCAGCTAATATCGGTATTAAGATACGGTTTCGTTTTGATGGTGGTTTATATAATCTCAGCAGATTTAATTCACATAAACGGACACAGACCTTCAAATTGACAAGCTTACAATATGCAGACGATTGTGTAATGATTGCAGATGAAGCTGACGAGCTGAAAGAAGCTATACAAATTTTATAAAAGGTGTATAAGGATTTTGGATTAAGTATAAATTTCGATAAAACTGAAATCATACAAGTTTGCGACGACGTGGTGTCAAATATAGAAATAAATGAAAACAAAGTCCGTTCGGTTGAAGAGTTTAAATACCTAGGTAGCGTGGTTAACAAAACCGCATCGCTGGATGATGAAATCTTATCAAGGTTAAAACAGGCAAACGCTGCTTATAGTAAGTTACAGCGAAGGGTTTTTGATAACAAAAATATATTATCCGATACTAAACTAGTTGTATATAAAGCAGTTGTGATTTCAGTACTTCTATACGCGAGTGAAACATGGCCAATAATGAAAAATCAGATTAAAAAATTAGATACATGTCATCAGAGATTCTTACGTAGAATTCTTAAAATACACTGGACTGATCGAATAACAAACGAAGAAGTATTGGCCCGAGCAGATTGCCGCACAGTTGATCGAATGCTAGTCGGTAAACGCCTAAATTGGACGGGACATGTACTCAGGATGGAAGATTACCGAATACCTAAAAGAATGATGTATGGCGTTCTGGCAAATGGTAAACGTCCGCTCGGTAGACCACGGCTAAGATTCAAAGACGTAATCTCCGGAGACCTAAAAAGTTTAGGCATTCAACCATTAAAAGATAAGTGGGAAAACATCTCCCATAACCGTACAGCATGGTCCGATCTAGTACTAAAATCAATCAATATCAAACGTAAAAGAAGAAAGCCCTCAGTTAAGAAGAATATCACACAACCAAATGTAACGTGTCAATTGTGTAACTTTAAAACAACGCACCGCATTGGATTACTTTCTCATATGCGACATAAACAGGGATAATACGAAGGACTCATACTCGGTCACGAGTGAGGATAGATTATATATATATATATATATATATATATATGATTCTATACCTCTAGACTAGAATAGTGAGGAATTAGCCGCAATATGGGTATGTCGTCCGCAAATGTCGCCAGGATTGATTCGACGTGGGCATATCGGCAATGTAGCATTGACTATAGTAATGATGCAACTATATTACTATGTGGTACAGATGAAGTGATGCTAAATTCTTCAGAAGGTGCATCGTTTACCCTTACTGCAAACGATCGACCAGAAAAGTACGATCTGAAGTGCTCATAGAGATTTTTAACTGACGCAGTGTAAAGAGCAAACCCGGGTTGGTAGCAAACCTTGTCGAACGACTAGAATGCAGAACATATTTTTTTTTCGAATACTGATGAAATCCCGTCAACTAGTCTATGATACTGTTGTGTCGTTATGTGCACTGTTCGAAAACCGAACTGATGATTCGGCGTTAGGAGACCAAATATTATCAATAGTCCGCTAGATATTACTTTACTATCTGCTGGGATCTACCATGCCATAACCTAAGATGTCCTTCAGTTTTCGCTAGAAAATATCCATTTACCAATTTGTATTACCTTCTCGGAATCAACAGTAACCTTATATGCAGCGTAATTACACATATAGTTGGAAAATACTGGACTCATGCTTGCCCCAATTCTCACGTGTGTTGGACACCTTATACGGGGAAACTTTCACATCACAGGATAATGGATTATTATTATATGAAAAAAAAACGATAAATAACGCTCTATGTATATGTTTCGCGTCCAAAATTCCATCCCCTGCTAAACACCGCTTGACTCTCGTGGTCGACAAGGGAATGCACAAGCGATGCATTCAAACGCAATGTTAGCTTCCGTAAATTTCGGCGCTCTAATTCTACTAATGATTACATTGCATTTAAGCATCAGGAAGCTGCCACGAGAAAATTCCTATTACAATGTAAGCAAACTGCATGGCGTTCTTTTATCGCCTCATTTAACAGAGAAACAGCAAAACTAAAATTTGGAACCACATTAAAAAGTTCAGTGACTAATTCGATTTCACCGATTATTGCGCCATCCCGAATGGTATTTCACTTTTGTTGACGGTGTCTGTCCAAACTATGTACCTAACAAAGATGAAGCTTCATGATTTTCTGACGCTTTCTGTCATACCGATCTATATCACTGGCGTCCTGTCTACGAAGATATTTGAGAGAATAACTAACATCCGTTTACAATGGTGGCTTGAAAACAACAGACTTCTACCGTCTAATATGTATGATTTCAGACAGGATATGAGCTCTTTGAATTAGTTTCTCGTTTTTTTGTTGTTGCTGACTTGTACAAAACATTTCAGAGTAAGCAGATCTTGGTCTCGGTATTTCTAGATATAAAACCCGCTCTCAGTATCCTTCCCATGTCTGTTCTAGAAATTCAAGGCTTTTAATATTCCCGAAAAATTTTTTCGATGCATCTGTTTCCTGTTTCTCAATAGAAAATTAATATTCCCGGAATTTAATAATCTGCACATAGTTCGCCACTCATATTTAGGTCTGAAGCAATGCTCATTTTAAGCCCAACATTATTTAACCTGTATGTCGCTGACATTCTTAATACAAACGTTAATTCCGATTCAAATATTCTTTATATGCAGATGACATAGTAGTTTAGAGTCGGGGTCATCTCTTAATGATTTGATCCAGTATATAAATCAATTACTTTCAGTTATTAACACGCCAATGTTACAAACGAATCTTGTCATCCGATAAATGTGTATATTCCATTTTCACCTATCGACCACCGGATACGCATCATTCGACACTCATATAGATAGTACTCCGATCAACTATGCTGCTTGGTCACGTACTGATAGTAAGCTATCTTGGTCGGGTCACACCCAAATGTTATTTAAAAAAATATTCAAAACATTGCAAATTTTTAAAGTTTTGTCCTACAAAAGTTGGGGAGGTGATCCCGTTTCAATACTTACCATATACGAATCCTACATACCTAGCGTTATGGATGATGACAGTTTTCTTTACAGTAATGCATGTTTTAAATAAACTGAACGTTCAACAAAACACCTGTCTTCGTCTCACTTTGAGGAGTATGTGATCCACCCCAGTGGCCGATGTAAAATTCCCACGCTTTCCGTTCGATGACAGTTCTTACGTGATAAGTATATGCTTAAATTTAGTGCTTTTCAGTTACCGTAGAAATGGAGATTTGCTTTCATAAAACGTTCTCTCCTTTGAACAAGGGCCAAACATTTATTTAATTATAAAGATAACACAAATTCCTCATTTTCCATCGATTTATTTTCATTTACCATTCGAAATTAACTATTTTCGCATATCTATAAACTTTAACGACGGCACATAAATCAGTCACCTTGATACGCTTCTTCAGTTCCATTGGCAAAATTATATACTTGTTTATACTGATGTCTCTAAATCTCTCGATGGAGTAGGTTCCGCATTTATTATTCCTTCCTTAAACGTTACAAAAACCTTTAAACTCCCTAAATTTTTTTTAATATTTACAAATGAGTGCCTTGCTATTCTCAGGGCGTTTTGCTTTTACGCTTCTACAAATATAAATCACAATGTAGTGATTTTTACAGGTTCACGTAACGCTCTCAAAGCTATTTTAAATTCCTCATGGAATAGCCGTTGTTTTCCATCGTTCTACGATATTCGAAGAAATATTTACCATCTATCTCTGAAAGTTGATGTCAAATTTGTCTGGATTCCCAGCCACTTGGGTATCCACTGGAATGATAGCGTAGACAATCTTGCTAGAAGCGCCCTCGGGAATGGCTCATTATACTTCAATACAGCGGTTAGGGACATGTTATCTGTGATTAAGTTTTCGCACAAGGAATTTTGTAACCGTGCTCGAAGGTATTGCTATTCAGCTAATTATTTCAGAAATATTCACCCTTTGATTAAACCTTGGTTCTCCAATCTTTGTAGCAACATAGAACACAGGATTTCATGTATTCGTATTATATGTCGCCTGTGGCATAACGTCAACAACATTCCATACGTTCTATTCACACACAATTCTGTTTAAAAATTTTTCAGTCACATTTATTATAGAACGTATCAATCAAAATTCCTGTCATGTATTATAAGTAAAGGAATTCCTCTCCCAAATAATCTCAGACGCTTGCTGAGCTCACAGAAAAATAGCGTATACATGATCATATTTAATTACCTATAGCGTATACATGATTATATTTAATTACCTATATGAGCCTGTAGTATAAATATTTCATAACACATGTCATCCGTTTCTTACAAATCCTGAGTGTAATTACTAATGTCCATATGTATTAAAAAAATATTTTTTTGAATCAACGATTTCACACGATATAATACTAATCTTTTTAGAATTTTTGATAGTGAAGAAGTCAGTCTGAAGTTTTCCTGACTTGTGTAAATTTTTTCCAATTCTTTGGAAAGTATCCGAGGCTTAGTATATTATTAAAGATATAGCACATGAATATAATCCTTTTTTTTTTTTTTTTTTTTGAGAAAGGATTTCTCCATTTATCTCATCAAGTTCTAAAGTTTTTTTTTGGAGCGGGAAAGATTGTAGTATTTATTTCGGTGATTGTGATGCTACGAAATTCTAGTGGTTTGTGTAAAGTATTTTTCAAAAATCTTGAATGGTCTCTGCGTGAGGAATCGGTTTGAACGTGTTACTAAGATATTGGGCAAAAACGTTAGCTTTCTGCTTATCCCCAACAATCATTACTTAATTTTATATTGAATGACTCACAATTTGACAGGAGCAATTTTTTCGTTTTAACCCGCATGTTTCCATTCAGCAACTGTAGTTGATAATAGAGTAAGTTATTCTATGACATTAAACTATAACCAGCGATATATAAACTAGTTAAAATAATATAAATGTTTAATAATGATATAATGTTAATTATAAAAATCGTTGTTTCAGTCGACGATGTATATACCTAGTGTAACATGTTCTACAATGACATATATATATATCTATATAAATCGATTAATTTTTTTTCGGTGATAACGATAAATGAGTAATGTTATTATTATTATTATTATTGTTATTGTTATTATTCGTTTTACTATTCATCGGTATTAAGATATCATTATTCGAATTATCGTCGTCATTGCTGTTAGCGAGTAATCTCTTTCGGTTTAGAGGCAACCTATATGGTACGATGACCGACGCAGATTCTGTGGCGCGCGTTAGTTACTTAAAAATTTGCACATTCGTTACCCGCTGTTAGATGGGTTGAAATAACGATTTAGAAACACCACAAAAAAAAAAACAACCGCAAAAAAACGAAGGCAATGTACAAAAAAGAGATGCGAATGTTGTTCTGTAAGTCAAAAATTTTCGGTTTTTCACGGGACGATGATTAGATGGAGAACAAGTTCCGAATGCGACACAGCCGTTACGCCGGTCGGACGCGAAAATTCTCAATTTGCGAATTTAATGACGCAGTTAGGAGGTCTCGGTCGTAGAACGAATAATAATAAAAATTCAGCCGACGACCGAACCAGATAAAAGAACACGGGGTCATCCGGTGACAGTAACGCGAAGGCGAGCCCTCAATATTTCATCCCTTAACGGATATATAAAGAGATGCGTCCACATGCACGTGCGTATCTCGCGCGGTGCAAGTTAAAAAATATCCCTCGGAATTTTACCCTCGTATGTGTACGTGTTAAGATGTTGCCGACGATATTAAACCCTAAATACCCACCAATACCGGCGAATAGTGCGATATCGTCCGATCGTCGTAATAAAGATATATATATATATATATACACATTTATATATCTTTATGTATCGTATAGATGGATATATACGTATATATTCACGTAGTATTTTGTACGTGATATAACACCCGAACAAATAAATCCCGGGGTATGTGCGGTTGATTTTATAAAATTCATGAACGAGGACCTTACCCGAAGAAAATTTTTCGAAAAATGTAAAAAAGAAAAAAATATGTCGGCAGACAAAATTCTTTACGAAGGTAAATTTAAATTAACGGGCTTTTCCGCGAACGTGATTTTGTCGATAGAACAATGATTGGTGGCATACATGCGTGTACGATTGTTTGTTTACGAGCGCGATGAAACTGCGATGGGGTTGGAAAATTACTTCTCGATTCTTGAGAAAAAATCATCTCTCCCTAATCTATGTAAAGGGTGAAACACACAGGGAACTGTTATAAAAGTGTTCAATTTGAAAAAAAGTAAAGTAAAGATTTGGAATATTATTAAATTAAAATTACGGAATTTACGCAGTGAGAGAAAAAAGATTACTATTGATTGTATGTTTCGAGTATGATAACGTAATTGCGAAAATGGTACGTTATTTTATTTAACAATGTTTTTTTTTTGTGGGGGCGAAAAATATGAGATGGCATAGTTGTTGAAGCGTTCCTATTCGTGACTAGTCATTGTAAGTTTATTTTCTTACGTACAAAATGGGCTACCATTCGAAGCATTAATTATATGCAACGCACATGCGCGCGCACACGGTGTTTTATGGGGGCGATAATTAGGAATTACATAATGGATGAAAAACTTTCTATGTCGCGTGTTGGTTTCGAACCCACAACCATGTCCAGTTGACAGTCGAGCGCTCTAGAAACTACACCACCGTGACATTAAATAAATATATATATACATATGTATATATCTATACTAATATATAGAACTGTAGTGTCTGTCTGTAGTTTCCGAATATTTTCATTATAATCACTGCATTGCGCTATTTTTATCACGCATAAACAGAAAATCTATTTTTAAAAATTTTTGCCTGTCTATGTGTCTGTTCCGATTCAACTCAAAAACAATTAAAGGAATAATGACGAAATTCGCATAGCTTATATATTATCGGATTCCTTGATTCGTTCTAAGCTTTGTTTCACATTGATATCATAAATAGGACGGAAATTACAATTATTTAAAGCTTTAAAAAGTAGTAAACAGCGATATCTCTGCCAAATCGTTTTTAACACGTGTAATACAAACCACGTTTTGTTGCGTCAGGGGCGTGACTGAAATAACAGGCGAAGCCGTAGGTAACTTCTAGTATATTTATATTTATCTAAATAATTTTTATACCCATATATATTAATTTATGATTTCTGCTCTACCCAATTATTAACGGGGCATCGAAAATTTAGTTATCTATTTCGCTTTCATTCAAATGAAGTCTGATAAGTGCGAATGTAGCGCAGTAGAAACTGTTGACCTTGTTTGTAGGTCCTATCTACGACCATGTAAGAGTATACAATAAAACTAAATTTAACTCGGAAGACGAATGCGCTTTGCCTAATAATTTCGATTATGCATTATTGATATACTACACAAGAAATTCCCCAGGGGTTACTAAAGTTTGTTACTAACACTTGAACAGTGATAAAACTTTTCAGCACCGAATAAAATTTTATACGTATAGACTAAATATATTTCTATGTGTGTGTGCGTATATGTATGAGTATTTTTGTTTGAACGTTTAATTGTTTACGCGTTCTTTTTTTTATTTCTTTTTGCACTCTTAGAACTAAATAATAAGCAATACTCGTGTTATGCGATAACGTGTGCGGAGGTATATAGCTCAACGGCTAAGCCGTGATGACTATTATTTGATCGCGACTAGGTCTTGATGCTTGTAACGCTTGAGCCTTCTTGAATCCGTATAGATAAAAGTGCCGAGGCCTTTACAGCGAAGCCGTTTTTGGTGTTTTATTATTTCCTTTACCAGCTTTATATGCAAATCATCGTAAAGCGCATTACTCCGTTGAAACCAATGAGCATAGATGATTAGCCGAAGTAATTTATTCCGAATCGTTTGTGTAATTTTTATATCTGATGATTTAGCACATGCGCAGTAACTGTATCCCATAAATCCATATTTGACGTATGATGGTTTTATACATACGGAAGTTCGTCGAGCTAATATATTTGACCTGTTTTTTCTCGTATTTGAGCAGCTTTGTGTTCAATATTCTTCCTCCATGTTAATTTTCGTGAAACTAGTATATGTATTTACATAGGATATATATGATGTGTACATATGTATCATATCATCATCTTCAGTCGTAATCCCCCTAAGGGATGTCGTGACAATTTTCATGCTACAGCCTCTTCAATTTTTCTTCTCCATTGTATCCGGTTTGCAGCTTCCCGTTTACAATCAGCCATTGACTTTGCAAACGCTTTTGTGATCGTGTCTGTCCATTTGATGTATAATCTACCAGGAGGACGCGTTCCTTGTATTTTCCCTTCAATTACTAATCGTTGCATGGAGTCATCGCTTCGCATGATATGTCCGAAAAATCGTAATATTCTGAAAAGAACATCGCTGGACAATCTACGCTTAATGTTGAGCTTGCGTAATATAGAAACGTTTGTTTGCTTCGCTGTCCAGGGTATTCGTAACATACGCCTCCAAATCCACATTTCGAAATTATCGATACGTTGCCTATCTTTGGCTTTCAGCGTCCATGTTTCCGCCGCATATGTGAATACAGAAAACACCAAACACTGCACTAATTTCTTTTTTACCGCATTTGTAATTGATGCGTCGCGCCATATTCTGTTTAATTTGATCATGGCACTTCGAGCCAACTGGATCCGTCTTTTTATTTCATCCGTTGAAGTGCCTTTATCATACATATATATATAGATAATTTTCACAATTTTGTAAAACTTAAATTACAGTATAAATATAGTTTCGATGAGTGGAAGTGGAACTGGCGCACAACCCGCGAAAATGCAAGTGTACAAATGGTTGCTATATTGTTACATTATTATATATTATCAAGTATTATTAAGTAAAGTAGTATACTGATTAAGTCTAAAGTGGCGGTGCAGTGTATTGCACCTCTGTGAATGAAACAAACTGTTAGACGTTAATCTGAATAATAAAGTATTAATAAAAATATATATATATAATCTTCTCTCTTTTTCTATTTATCTCTTTATCTATTATATATCTATCGATACATCTTTATACATATTTATACATATAAAGATGTATTGATAGACATATAATAGATAAAGAGATAAATAGAAAATGGGACTAGATTATGATATATATTTTTTTATTAATACTTTAATATATATATAATACGTCTTTTTTACCCGTAGTACATCATTAATTTGATGTGGGCTTCCATTAATATTTTCTATTTTCTTCCATCCTGTTTTTCGAAGCCACCGTATTCTGTTAAGACGTCCTTGGTTTCTTCTCCAATCGTACGGTCTGCATATTTCCAGTTCTTTTGTTTATCTACCATCAAAGGTATTCAATATGTCCGGCCTATGCACACTTGTATATCCTTTTGCCAATATCTTCAAATATCGTTTTTTTTTTTTAAGTTGCTTCGGATTTTAACGCCTAATTTCATTTTTCGCTCGGTTTACACTATTTTACTTATTTTGCGAGTGGTCACATTTCTGCGATGGTGTCGATCATTACTAGAAACTCCTGTCAACAATGTATGTGATTGGGATAAAGTAGATGCTAGTCTCATTTGAAAATGACGGTCTGAAAGAAAATTTACAATGAAGGTGCAAAGGCGAGTTCCAGGAGTTGTAGAGTTGAAAGGATACGATACCTCCAGATGTTGTCGAAATCCTTCTTGAAATCAAAAAAGACGGCTAGTAAATGGTGCTTATTTAAAAATGCTTCAGTTATGGATCGTTGTAATATAAGAATTGGAATGATTGTGGATCGTCTTGGCCGAAAACCATATTGGAGATTAGTAAATAATCCAAGTGATTCATTTTCCCAAAGTAGCCTATTGTTGATAATTTTTTCCAATACTTTACAAAGAATCGACGTAAGGGATATAGGTCTATAACTGTCGAGGAGTGTCGTTTTTTTATTAGTCTTCAGTAATGGGATTACAATGGCGGTTTTCCATTTTAATGGAAGATTACACGAAAACCATATTTGAAAATTACGAGCACAGTTTCTAGTATAAAATCTAGTGCGTATTCAGGAGATAAATGTGAAAGGACTGCTTTCGGTTTAGTGAAAATCTTTGTGGATTTTTCATAAAGAATAAATTTTAGTGATTTTAACTCTTTTTTTTTTTTTTTTTTTTTTTAGTGTTTTACAGTTTGTTTCATCTACGGAGGTAGCAGTAGTACACTTTGCATCGTCAGTTTAGGCTTAAGCAATGTTCCCTTTACGATACTTTATAATATATAATACATTTATTGTAAAAATATAGGCAATAATAATAACAATAAAAGTAATGGTAATCGGACTGGTAACAATAGTAATAACGTTGATGTATCGGAGAGTAGTGATTTTATGAATTAATAAAACAAAATACAAACAAAATTAATCACTATAAATTTTCTTTTATTAATGCAAAGTTCTTCGACACGTCATTATCAAGCATAACGTTTATTGTATATGCTTGATAATGACGCGAGTGTCGAAAAGCTTTGAATTAATAAAAGAAAATTTATAGTGATTAAATTTTTTGTTTTTTATTTTACTTTATTAATAATAATAACAATACTATTACGACGATAATAATGATAACAACTGGGTTGATAATGGAAGCAACATAAAATCTAAATATATGAATTTTTTCTTTATTTTCGGACGTCTTGTTTAATAAATTCGTCGTACGCGTTCTGCTTACAGGAACACCGAATTATTTCCTTTACTTAAAAAAATATAATAATAATAATAATAATAATAAATAAATAAAAGTCGGCGCCATTTTTGTTCCTTTACATATTCAAACTGCTTATTATACTATCACTCCGGTGTACGCATTTAACGCGTCGGAATTTCTTTCATTTCGTTAATGGAGGTTCGCCCCTCGATTTCACTTTTGTTTCTCATCTGCGATCGACTAAGTATATTAAAGTTAACCGGCCGTTAGATTATACGTTTATTTCATCAATTTTATTTTTTTCAGAACTAGATGTATTTCGCGAATCATCGTGGTAATAATGCCGATGATACAACGAGTAATAACGTTAATTTCTGAATGCTAAGTTGTCCTTTTTGGCCGCAAAATAAGTACCTGCGTAATAATGTTCACGGTATCGCTCTTGTGTGATGGTAACAATATTGGATGGAATATGACGGTGTTGTCAAGACTCTACTGCCAATGTCTTTTAGAGCGTTGACATGTTTCGCATTACAGCCCACTTGCGTGCTACGAGGAGCATTTGAGCGTGCACGATCAGTCACCCTTTTAAACGAACGAGTAGATATGCCTGACAGTACTTGCCGCCGAACAAACTCAACCAAGGAAATTGCCTTCGGTCAGTATCATCAAATTATTGGTGTGGTGACTGAGAGCTAGGCAGATTTCTTCTGTCAGAAATCTACCTGGTCTATCGGCCGAGATATCCTGTACTTGAAAGTAGAGATAAAGTTTGCACTGCACAACACAGGTACGCAGACTCATCATCCGAGATGATGTCATCCAGTAGCTGACAAGTCGCATTTATGCTTCTTGTTGAGAGCAGTGACTCCTAGCGAGGGGGGTTCACTGAATGACAATTGTCATTAGTTAGTAGGTGATTTTGACGGTTCGGCAACTTCTTAATTGCCCTACCATATTATCTTGCTGATCTAGATAGTTTTAATGAACATAGCGAAACATTTTCTTTATTAAAAGCGTTTTTAGCCTGTTCTTTTTCTCACTTCTTTTTTTTGTGTTGTTCCGTCGAACGTTATTAAAATGCCACAAGATAAGGAAATTCTTTTACTTGAGATATTCTTTTTCAATCGAGGACTATACCTTTTGCGATGTCATTTGCACATATCATTATTTTCGTTTTATCTGCATTTATTTTCATTTTACATTTTTCTATTAATAGTACAATCAAACAATTAAAATACTGTGTCAATTTTTCCTCCTTTTCTGCTGTCAAACCAATATCATCGGTATTAATGGTGCTATACTGGACTCCATTGATCTTAATACTAATGTTTTTCTTTTCTGAAAAACCTTTCATTCTCGATGAGAAGCAGCATCATTTTATTACGGCTTCTGGAATTTTTATATAATTGAAAAAGTATCATCCGGTCTCTCTAATCTACATTCTCTTTCAAAATGTTGAACATTATATTCCATTTTACATTAGTGAAGGTTTTTTCAATATCGAATGAAGGCGATGAACAGTTTTTTATTAATCTCTAAATTTTTCTCAATAATTAATCGTAATGATAATAAAGTTTTTCTATTCCCATTTCCTCTTCACAATCCAAATTGCTCATGTGGCAAATTTTCTTCTAATTTCTTTTGTATACGACGATATATAATTTTTGTTCAAATTTTTAAAATATGCGATAGCGTATTAAGGTTGTACGTTCCTTCAACATTTATTTTCTCGGTGATTTTAATTATATCCGCAATTTGAAAATCTTTTGGAATAATTTCGATAACATATACTTTCTTCAAAACGTTGCCTCTTTTATCTTCTATTTTTTGGAGAAGTTCTCCAGATAACCTATTCTAAACGTTTTTCTAGGTTTGAATTCGTCCAATGATTTCTCAAATTCTTCCCTTAATATCACACACCCTATATTGCCCTCGAGGAGTTTCATGCTTTATTAGATGACGTCAGTAATAATGGCTCGTTCCAGTTTCCGATTGTATGGATTCAGTTTTTGGGGACCTGGGTGTTAGCGGGGTAGCTGTTAGTCATTCTCTGGCGGTCACTGACCTTGGCAGTTAGATTCGACTACCTGTAGAACAGTTTTCGGAGTGACTGTGGAAGAAGTCTCCTATTGCCTTTTCAAGGTTAAAAATAGGAGGACTTGTGGAAATAATGGAATTCCTACGCAGGTCTTGAAGGAGTTCCACCTTTAACAGACTCTGCTCAGCATGCTCATTGTGACAATCGTTGATAACCTTCGGGTGACGAACGTTTCAACTGATTTTTCTCGTTAGCATACAAACGTTATTTGTAACATTTTTACTTAAATTAAAATAATAATTGCAAAAAATCTAGTTCGACGAACTTTCAATTTCCAAATATATTTAATGTACGGGTCTCCTTTATAAAATATTAACGAAAAAATAAATAAATTAGCTTTTAAACGAGTTACTTATCGAGCCGTTTACAGATGATTCGGATTTCTATAAGAACCGAGTGTGTTGAAGTTGCTTACTATCGAGAATGTCGAAAATTTCGGTGGAGCGATTTTTATCATCGATGTATGCGCACACGCGTATTATATAGTAGACACTCGGTGTTTCGAATTTTCGAATCACTCGAAACAAAATGAAGTAATAATAATTCCGAAGTATCAAAAAAATTGTCGTTAACGAGACTGAATCGATTAGAATCGATACATTTTTAATTCGTTTAAAAGAAACGAGGGTACTCGAACTTCTATAAGAAGTTTCGTTTTTCGGACTTACGTATCGATACGTACATACGCTAGCGGTGGAACAATTTTAAGATCAATATAAAAGAAAAAATGCCGTGTAAAGTTAAAAATAAAAAAATCTGTTTCGTCGTGTTTGCCGGTGAGGGATTAGAGAAAGTAGTTGAAAATAAATAAGATTGATTCCGAAAACATGATTATGATTATTGTTATTACTATTGCTATTATTATATTTTTAATCGACGAACAAATACGAAAATGTGGGTAAAAAGAAAAAGAAAAACAGCTAGGAAAGACAAGGTGCAAACAATAGGAAACGTAACGCAGAATGTACAAAGAAGAAAGCCAGCTTTTACAAACTGCGGCGAATATATCGATAAATAGTCGCAGGGTATTCCAATGGCAATCGAGAATAGAAGGATCCATCGTGGGAATAGTTTTCGGGTCGCGTGCAACCACCGGTTTTTCTTAATGAAAACTTCGATGATATATAGCGAGGCTGCGTTTTGTAACTTGGCAACTTTTTTTTTTTTTTTTTCTAGCCGGTTGGTTGCCAAACATCGACGACAATAAGTTGGTGAGCAAAATATTTCCCCAACCCGCAACGACGTATCTTAAGGAGTTTCGAAGAAGCAGAAAAAAATCCGGAAGAATTTCTTCTGCTATGAAAGTTTTTAAAAGTACCGAATCCTTGTTTCATCGGGAGAGTAATAGGAGCAGCAGCAGGAATTTAAGTTTTTGCTATCGCAGAACGTTCTCTACTAACGCACGCGTTCCTACTATTCTATACGTGTATATAAGTTCTGTAGAGAAACGATGCGGTCCGATAGAAATATCAAAGAAAATTTTACCCCGTAGGGATTCGCTTATTATATATATATATATATATATATATATATATATATATATATATATATATATATATATATATATATATATATATATATATATATATATATATATACATACATATGTGCGAGTAAACAAATGTTCGAAAAAAATAATTAATTAAAAGTAAAAATGCCGTTGAAAACTTAATTGTTGATTTTTTTGGGGGGAATTTTTTGTTTTACTGGTTGAAATTTATACCGATTCTTCTATATTACAAAAGATACGAAACGATGTTTTGTTAAAATTCCTGAAATAGCCGCTAAAGTTAAAATTAGTGTCGAAAGATTTTTTTTTGTTTGCTTTTTTTAACTGTTCTTTGAGCGGTCGATGATGTAACTAATTCATTGGTTTATTACAAATATATATCGAAAGATGTTATTATTGTTATTATTTTTCTTTGGCGGTCCAAGAAAATTTTACAGTGGTGGCCAATGGACCGTAAAAGGAAGCAGGGCAGGCTGCTAACGCGATGGAAGAACGATATCGTGAAAATAGCGGAGATTAACTGGATCAGAAAAGCGCAGGACAGGAACCGCCGGAGGGAATTGGAGTTCAGCAATGGACATAGGCGTATCGTAATCGTAATCGCAATTATTTTGCTTAAAACGTGATTAGACAGTTAAGTAGCGAGACATCAAAATTAATCTAGTGACGGCGGTTAAATATTATCGACGTAAATATAAATAGTTAAATAAATCTCTTTTTAATATATATCTTCATCTTTCTTTCCTCAATGTTTTATATATTCGTGTGCCTATTTTATAAACTTTAATAGTAAACAGTCGTAAGCTAATCGAAGTACAATTGAAATATACCTCTTAAAATAAACTGACGATAATAATCTGCAGACTATTAGGTATTTAGAGATTGAGTAAAATCCAACCATTGGGATTAATACAAGGCATTACAAAGTTACTTGCGAATACTGATAAGTTAGTTTAGTTTCGAGAGATAGAAACTATAATAAAATTATAAATTGCACCTACTTTAACAAAATTAAAAGGAATTTAATTAAAATTCAATGTTAATACGTTACAATTACGTTAAACGAATTTTATGAAATATATAAATAAATAATAATAAAGCGAAATAAAAAATAATAATAAATAAATAAATAAAAAAAGTTAGAAAATAGTATATATATATATATATATATATGCGGATGCTGGGTATTTGTTTATTATGCATTATGTGTATAACGTACTCTTATTTACCGTATTTAGTAAAAAAAAAAAAATCTAAACTAAGCCTAAATAATGAACTAATATTTAAATTTTTAGATTGCGTAATGTAGTGATTTTTTATTAATTTAATTACAAAAATTAGTTAAAATCACTGTCAGATTGTTTTAAGTATCTATTCTTTAATTTATACTTGTAAATTTGTGATCTTAAATTTATATTTTTATGATTTTATTTTTTTTTTTAATCTTTATTTTTTTAATTTAAATATCACTCGATAATGGCGTAATTGCCGAAAAGCTTTGTGATTTTTCAAGAAAATAAACGTTTAGTGATTTTAACTAATTTTTGTAATTAAATTAATATTTAAATCTTTAACTCGTCCAATACTTCTATATGCGCGTGTCCTGTTTCGACTGGTATATATATATTTAAAACTTCATAAAAAAAACTAATCCAAAATTTTTGTTCTCGAATTATATTAAATACACCTAAATATACAAAAAAAAAAAAAAAAAAAAAAAAGAAAAAAGCGAGATATATTACGCTTTTCGTATATACAAAATATTGCGCATATATATATATATTCTTAAAATTTCTGCTGCAAAGTCATCGAGATATAAAAAAATACTTCAAAAAATTATACGGTAAAGTCATTCAGATATAAAAATACAAACGTGAAAGTGTGTAATCCGCTTTACTAAGGTGTTTACTACATTTTACGTTTACTTCGTTAAAGGATTTCTCTCGTTGATGTGAGCTATCTAAAATTTTATTTGTAACTGTTTACTTCTCTGCTACTTATCAATATGCGTATCTGAATAAGCGAATATACATAACCGGATTGTGTATGTTTCTGTTAGCAGGTTCTGTTTTTTTTTTTTGGTTACTTTTTCCTCTTTTCCTGCTATAGCTCAATTTATGTAGATAGACGATTTCTATTTTAATGTTGTATCGACGAAGTTTGTCGTTTTTCGTGTATGGTTTTTATTTTTAAACCATCTTTCATATTCATCGCACCTATCTCGAATTTACTCCGTACTTGTTCAAAAGTTCAACATTCTAAAAAGATATGATCGGGTGAAACTTCTTTCTAGTTATTTTCAATCCACTGCTGCATGTAGTTCTTTCGAAGTTCCTTCCACTCTTTCCCTGTCGGCCGTTTTGCCAGCCCAATATTCTCGAACTTTATTTATATCGTCCACCGAAAGTGTCAGTATTATACGGGTTCCCTCTGGTGTCCACATTGTCGCTTTATTCGCGGGGAGTTTCGGATGTGCCGCTAGCCAGTCCATCCCCACTTATTATATTCTTTATTCTTGTCGTTTCTCTAATCCATTTATTTTCTTTCTCATCTTTCATTGTTATTCTAAAAATTTTAGCTATAGCCTTTCCTCCAGTACTTCTGTTGTTTTTCGCGTTTCGTTATCAATACGTCATTACCGGGAGCAGGCGTTGGTTAATATCTTTTAAGATACGTCTGAAAATTTTCGCGAGCAAAGTTATGAACTGTGTTAAAAAATAATCCGACGATACGGAGTCCAATTAGATCGTTATCGTATCGTTTACCTGGCTGACGAACTGAATAGTGTTATTTATTAAGATGTTCGCAATATATATATATATACACTCCACTTCATTTCTTCTTCTTCTAGTGGCATCTCCTTGGCAGGAGTTAGCCTACATCATGACGGACATCTAGTTCTACTGTCATTTATTATGTCTGCCACTTTTTTCTTTTCAGTCGGTTGTTATCATCTCAAGGCGCTTCCTTCCTCCTGGGGACTTTCCATCTATTGTGTTCAATATATTTACATTTTCGATGTATTACGTCCTGGACCAACATCGGTTTTTCCAGTCCACTTTTCTCCAGCACATATATCTGTTTTACTCGGCAATAATTATAAAGCAACCGACCGAAAATTAAACGGATTTTTTTTTTCAAATGATAACTTCCACAAAAAAAAATTGCGCGAATAAAATCGTTCGAGTTAAAAATTTTCAAAATTACAGTTCTGTTTCGCTGTTTACCTTTGATAATGAAGAAGATTCAACATTTCCCTTAAAAGTAACTAATGTTAGCAGAAGTTCCGAAGTAATCTTTCTGATAAAAAACTAACGACGAAAAGATTAGCGATAGAATCGAGCAATTTTTCCTACTGGATATTTTCCAGATTTTCCGTTCCAATAAATAGCGAAAGCCGATTTTAGACAACTTTAATATTCGCTCGAAGGGTTCTTTGTTTATCCTCGGCCATATCTTTAAGTAATCGTTTTCTTAGAAATATTTTTGTAACTTTCAACCGAGTTAGCGCATTTCTCTCACCGCTGAAAACTTGTTTTACCTCTTTCCACTTTGTTCAGACAGTATTTAGTTCGTATGTTTTTCATCGAGAAAATCGCTGATTTTTCTGGTTCGATAAATTATTATTAACACTAACGATGGACTGTTTGAATAAAAATATTAATTGATCTGTTAATCGTATTATTTTAGGTGCTGTACGAAATATATATATATATACATATATATACACACATGTAGAGTATATAAGATATTTGTGTGCGCACAATACTGAAAATAAATAACCAAACAAAAACAGAGAAAAAGTAATAATAATGACAGAATTGTTTTATATATATATATATATATATATATATATATATATATATATATATATATATATATATATATATATATATATATGTATGTATATATAAGTTATGTATTAAATCATTTCAACAACATAAAGAATATAATCTGACAGTAATTTTAAAAACAAACAACAACAAATTCACTCGGGCGTGCCCTATTATTACTGGTAATTTACGTTTTCGCAAGGACGTACTCGCGTCAAGTGTCAGCAGTCACGTTAACTGCAAATAATGCGGTACAATAGTAGATAATGACGATCATATAGGAAAAAGATACTTTTATTGAAATTATTTTCTTCGGAGGGACGGTTATTTATATATAGATACAAAATTACGCGATATATCGGTGTAAGTATCGTTAAAGAACAAAATTTATTATCTGTGTGGAATTCAGAGAA
The DNA here is from genome assembly GCA_032883995.1 of Coronaproctus castanopsis. Taxonomy (NCBI): domain Eukaryota; kingdom Metazoa; phylum Arthropoda; class Insecta; order Hemiptera; family Monophlebidae; genus Coronaproctus; species Coronaproctus castanopsis. The sequence continues at coordinate 25,896,921 of CM065052.1, read as the reverse complement.
TCCAGTTGTAAGGACATGTCTGCCAATAGCGTATTGTTAATCAAATTATCCAGAAATGGGAAAATTATTGATGATATGACTTACGTATCAAAAGTTGTTCGATCATCGTTTTTTGATATATATACTTTGTAAAATTACGATCTGTTCATTGCATACTGTGTGATAACGGTAATATTTTAATTGTTTCTATTTAGTGTTTTATATTATATTATTTTCAATATTAAATTACAAACCTCTAGATATAAGTATTTTATGTATTATCTGCGTTATATATTTTTCCATTCGCTACATATATTTTAAAGAGGAACATTGCTGGTTTCAAATTTTTACATTGTTTACTATGACTTTTCACGAGTAACTAATAAAATCGCTATCATTACATGAAGTACATACGATTTTAGTTCGTCATTATAATGTTTAAAATGTTTCAAATTTATTTATTATTTCTGATACGGTATTAGTTGGTTTGCCCTGCAGGGCACAGGTTGTTGTTACTAGAGTCACTTTCTCCAGTAAGTAGTCACTCGGCCCATCCTACCGGTGGATAAACGAAATAACATCGCGTCATACAGGGTGATGATTTTTATATTTGAGGGCTTAGCGCAGATTAGACTAAATCTGAACTTACAACATACAATCACGATACACGCCGCTCACAATACCCATTGCTGATATGAAAGCGAATAAAAAGTGTTCTTACTAATAAATATCGTTAAGCGTTTATTTACAACTAGCATACTAACAACAAGTCACTCGTGATAATGTACCTCAGTCGGATTGATAAATGTCAATCTAGAGTGAGACAGAGGAAATTCGTAAAATTTGTGATGATACAAACACGCCTGCCAACAGCAGAAAGCAATACAAAAGAAATTAATCGATTCTACAAGGACCTGGAAGAATCTAAAAAAAAAAACGAAGAATAATGATGTGGATGGGTGACTTTTTAGTGTGATCACGGTAGCCAAGTAGCTGTAAAGTACGCTCACATAGATCAAAATGAAAAAGATGAAATTCTCGTGGAATTTGCAGAAAGACACGGTCTCATGATATGTAATACTTGGTTCAAGCAACAGAAAAGAAAATTATACACATGGGTTAGTTCTGAAGATCGGACCAGAAATCAAAATATACTCATCAATAAAGAATTCAAAAAACGCGGCCATGAATTCCCACACATCAGTGAAAGATACTTTTATGTAAACTACGGAGACGACTCGTCAAACATATATCCAATAAAGGCAGGTTGTCCCATAGGGTAGTGTTCATGGGCAGCTACTGTACCTTATTTATACATCAGATATTCCAACACCTACCAATGTAGATGTAGCGACTTTTGTCGATGATGCTGCGATCTTGTATTCAGATATATATTCCATTAAAGCGGGCAATACCATCCAAGCAGCAGTTAACGAAATTTCATCATGGCTTAGCTTGTGGAAAATCAGAACTAATGAAAGTAACACGAATAATCTCCACTAACAGAAAAATTCATCTGACGGATAGCATAATTTTAAATAATGCTACGATTCCATAGAAAATAGATGTTACGTCGGTATATTACTCAGTCAACGTTTAACATGGAAAAAACACATATCGGCAAAACGAACTGAATTAAACATAACGCTTAGACAAATGAATTGTTTATTTAATAGGAAATCGGTGGTATCAGCCGAGAACAAACTTTTTTTTATAATCAGATCTTAAAGCCGATTTAGCGCTACGGTTGCCCATTATGGGGGTTGCTCCAAAAAGAGCAACGATTCAACGAATGCAGAATAAAATACTCTGGATGGTTGTAAATGCACCGTTGTATATAACTAACCTTATGCTTCACGAAGACCTCGGAGTAAAGTCAGTTCAGGAAGTAATATCCGATGACGCAAGAAGTATACTCACCGATTAGAAATGCAACCAAATAACATGGTCATCGGGTTGCTGGACAACTCGCAAGAACTCTGACAGCTTCGTAGAACCAATCTGTTTGATCTAGTATAAGACGAAAGTTCGAATACAACTTTTTAGCACCTGCCGCTGAGCAAGCTGCTAATCAGGCTACATGTATGAAATACGTGAAATTGCTAAATAGCTATTATTAGGTAGGTGCAATTTAGCTAGGAAAAAAAATATATTGGTTCTGATAGCAATTCTGACCATAAGTTGCTTACAGCTAAAGGCAAGATAGCTTTAAAAAATCGGGAAAAAGTAGAATAACAATATCAACAACTCGATATTACGAAAGTAAAATTAAAACATATACATGAGAAATTTCAACAAAAACTTTGCAGAAATAGAGCAAAATAGAGTATAATGACGACGAAAGCATCGAAATAATGTGGTAGACATAAAAATAAAATATCGAAACAGCAGCTAAAATTGCGATTTTACCAAAAGAAAAAGAATATACAAATCGCGGATAAACCAGGAAATACTGAATATGATGGAAGAAAGAAGAAAAGTAAACAGAACTGGTATCGAATATAGAACAACATCGAGAAAATGTGTACAAATGCAAAAAATGGATGCTATGCGGAGAAATGTCAAGAAATTGAAGTACTCGAAAAGTGGCACAATGACAGAGAAATCTATACAAGAATAAAACCATCCATGGTCGCACATAAGAAGAGAAAAAGCGGAATAATATACTTGAGAGGAAAAGGTGGGATGGAAAATATTGTTGGAATAATGAAAGAAACGGAGCAGACCTGTAAAATGTATAAATGGACTATATGAAGATGATATATGGCCAACTCAATGTATAAAACTAAAACTACAGAAAAAGCACCACAAATTGAATTGTGAGAGTTTAGAAACGCTGTAATCGGTGGGGGAAGTTCTCATTTCTGTAGATTTAATAAAACACATAACATCGGCCTATGAAAAAGAGATGCTAAAAATATTAAACTAAATAAATGATGAAGGTACGCTACTGGAGGACTTGAAATCGATAAATTTTGTAGCATTACCAAAGAGGAATAAAAATTCTCACAATACAGAATAACTGCGTTAATGCGTACCTTTAAGTTGCTATTGGCAATTATTAATACAAGAATTCATAGGAAATTAGATGAAAATCTAAGTTAATTGTAACAAAAGAGAAACTAGAGATGCGATAGCTCTTCTGAAAGTAGTCACTCAAAGGTCATTAAATGTCAATAGGAAAATTATTGAATGCTTTACCGCTAAACGAAAAAGCATTTGATAATATTAATCCTATTTTATTTGAATAAATCTTTAATACGATTAGCATCATTTGAAGTAACCTGCTAACAGCCTTGATATAGAAATACATATAATAAAGAACTTTATTCTCCGGATTTCGAAAAGACTTTCGACTCAGTGGATAGATGGGCTATAATAGATTCGTTACGTTAGCTACGGTTCGCGAGGAATAAAAACTGAACAAGAAAATCTACCAGTTTGCGACGATGCAGATATAATTACAGAATACCGCTAAAAAAATACTAATGAAAAAAGGTGCAAGAGAGTGCGATACATTATCACTAAAAATGTTTATTACCGCATTTGAAACCATATTCAGGAAATTAGATTGGGGCACTGTTGGCATAATAATTTATTGAGAATATTTAAACCACCTGATATATATATATATATATATATATATATATATATATATATATATATATATACACATATATGTATATATATATGTCGTGTAAAGTGGATGGTCGAGGTCGGTAAACGCAATAAATGAAAGAAAAAAGGAACGCTTACATCCAGCAGTCGATCGATATAAGTGTATCGTGATATAAATATATATACGCATTAAATCTTGTTTCTCACAAGTTTTAAAGAAAGCAATGTCTTAATTATCTTTACATTTTTTTTCAATGTTGATTTTTTAATTTATAAATTTTATCTAAAATTGTAAACAACACAAAGTTCGCCGCGTTAATAAAAATGTTACGAGACAATTTGCGACTAAAAAAAAATTTGTAGGTTATCGGACCGTAAGAGTTTTGTTAGCTTTTAATAACAATTTGCTGGGAATTTTCGTTAGTATTCATTTAACTTTAAGGCTCTTTATTTTTATTTTTTTTAAAAAGAAAGTTCGCCTTATTGGAAATAAATTTAAAATTAACATAAAAAAGGCCTAATGGCGTACGATCACTTCCTGAGTTCCTCGAATATTGCCGATATATGTTTATAAACGACGATACAGACTATAAGCAACCGAGCCCCTGAAAACAGGCATCTCACTCCCGGGAACACGCATATTATAAAACAGCCTGAAGGTCCTTTCAGGATTAACTAATACGACAACTTCTATTAATATTAAAAAGGCTTATCTAAGGGTAAAGAAGCAATTAGATCGGAAATATGTAAAGAAAATGAGTGCGACATACTGCTAGTACAATAGACGCATCGTGGAATAACAAGAAATAGACCAAAAGTAGTTGGAATTAAGCTAGTAATTGAACGAACGCAATCATTGTAAATGCGCAACTACTATTTTCAGTTATGTTCAGATTGGAAGAACTTCGAGTTGGTCTTGCGTGACGCAAGTCCTTCTTCAGTTTTTATCACCATATTTCTATAATTTCAATAAGAGGAGATCATTTGTTCCCGGAGACACACGCTCATTCATTATCCTTCTCCAATGATCATTGCTACTTCCAACTGCATTATCTCTAGAAAGATATCGTTATTCATGCTGATGGATCAAAGTTAGCTTGAAGAACAGGAGCAATGTACTACGTATCAGAAATATAAATTGTCTCACCGTTGTTCTATATTTAACGTTTAATATGCAGCGTCTTAATAGATGCGATGTATCACGCTAATTACTATATTTTTTCCGACTTGCAACGTGTGCATAACGCTGTAGATAGTAAGTGGAATGTGATAAATACATTGATTGTATTAATCATTTTAAAACTCAATAAGCTAGAGCGCTCGGGTAAATTAGTGTCTTGGACACCAAGGGAATCTAAGAAATGAAATTGTAAATTACTTTACTGAAATCGTTTCTTGCAGTTGAGCCTTGCTCACTTTAGTCTCCGCCAATGATATCATTTACTTTGTATAATGTAACTTTGAGAACAACAGATGTATGTTGAGAATATTGAATGTTCATCTCTAACCCTATATACTATGAAGTCCTCGTCTTCTCAAATTGTCGTAATTCTACTTTTCAAAAAGATTTAACATAAATCTTTATTTATCAGTAGATAGTGGTTTTTGCCTGATCGTTTTCCCGCATGAAACTTAGAGAAACTTCATACTGTCCGTTCTTTATGGAACGCGTAATCTGTAACCTAGACTATCTTTTCTTGGAGTTCGATGATATAACGGTCTGAGATTTACCAGGAGGTACTGCGCTGACCATGCATTTTCCTTTCCGTATAACGTATACCTTATTAATTTACAAATATTCCCCTATGTAATAATATTTTTATAGATTCAAAAAATTAAGCAGTCCTAGCTAACCTGAAAAAGAATCCAAATAACGAGGAAAATTCACTTGTAACTTACGGTATAATAGACAAATTTCAGTATACTCCTGCATATTCTCAACAGCAATCGTCAGGGTCGTGGACGTCTAGCTCCTTTCAGAATATGCGTATTGCAACGATCGTGACTCGTTGTATTTTGCGATGAGAAAGGTCAATGTTTGCATTTCTTTTCGTTTCTTGAACAATGCGAGTGAATTTATAAATTCTAGTAAGTCCAGCCAATGCAGTCTTAACTATCCTGATTATTTTTTTTTCGACTTATTCCTCTAAGTAGACTTTACTAGATATCTTTGATACCTGCATGTCGAGGTATATCAGTTTTTTCCCCCTATATCATTGGTGTTTTGTAAAGGTCGGGACAGGAGTTTTAAATGAACGAATACATCTCAACCTCACAACTATTCATATATATATATATATATATATATATATATATATATATATATATATATATATATATATATGATGAATTATTGAAAGAATATTGAAATATTCACAGGCATGAATAGAAAATTTACGTAAAAAACTTGAATTTCGCGAAAAAAATTATTCGTTCTCTTGTATGCTCATTTTATTTCTATGCGAGCCGAAGAAAAATATATAACACGGATTGAATAGGGTGTTATGGCATTTTAATACATTCGAAACGGAGTATGAGAAATTCACCCTTCATATAAACATACACACATATATATATATATATATATGTTGGCTTTTCCGCTTGCACTTTATTGATATACGTATGTATGTAAACAACGATGTACACCGCCAGCTGCTTTATTTGAATTTGCACAGCTGTTGAATTTTAACAAGCTCCGCTGACTGTACACGAATCTACGAATAAAATACCCTTAGTATAGACATCGGCCTATAACAGCAACCCAAGAAAAATTGTCCGAAGAAAATATTCACCTCTTGCGCGAACCATTCTTCATATTTTACGCTTTTTACAACGAACTGAAAATTTTACGAAACAGAAGAAAACTCGATTTTGAAAACCATCGCGATAAGATACTACAGCAGTGCTTAGTTTTCATTTTGCTTGGTTTTCGGTACTTAACGATATCGTATCCATTTAATACTCCGTCGTAGTGTGAACTGGTTTTTCGGATAAGAAATGATTTCAGATTCCATCTGTCTCGAGCGTAAGTTTGGTGCTTAGAGATGGTTCTCCACCGTTTTCTGAATATTGCAAATAATGGAGTGGATAGTTTTAAGTTTACTGTGACGCTTTCACTAGACATGTCAGCATTTATAAATTGGTGCTCCTGCTCTAGAAATTGGAGATCCCTCGATAGCTCTTTAATGTGCTATGTAAACATTTTATAGCTCGTTATGGCTTAATCAACGTTAATAATTATATAGCTCTGTGAGATACTACGCTTACATTTAGTCTTAAATATTTGGGTGTATTTATGGACGCCGAATTATTATATTATAATCATGTCGATTGATTATATTTATCATAATATTTCTAACTCTATTATTACGTTTAGTAAACTTTATAATGTTAGAAATAGTAATTAAGTAATTATACATTTACAGATTCAACAACATCCCTTTAAGTTATAGTTATATCCCAATATACGTACTAAGCAGTTAAATTTTTGCACATTCGTTAGTATATAGGATATTTTATAACAGGTCGGTGATGAGATACAATCAGTATATCGTTAAGATTATTAAAGACTATCAATTACAGACAAATTTTGTCAGTAGCCTAAATAATTAAAAAACGAACAAAAGGTTAATTCGGAATTTAAACGGAGATTATGTTTATAATCCTATAACTAAAAAATTTAAAATAAATAATACATTTGTAACACGTTCTATTTTTAATAAATATTTGTTTAATTAAATGCTTAACAAATTTCAAGAAAGATTGAAATTTCACAATAATTCCCTACTACATAAACTTATTCCGGTGCTAAGCTAAACCTGCTTATTCTATAACTCAATAACTGATCATTTTAAATTTTTATTTTTACATATATATTTAAAATAAAAGAATATGATATTTGATATTTGTTATCGATGTAGAAGTTTAGACACATCAGAACATGTAATATTAGGTTGTAACGTAAAAGTCTATGTATCAGACTCTAATAATAGTAATATAATAACTAATTTCAATAATTTTAATAAATTTAGTGCACTTGAAAATTAAACAGACTTACATTTGAGTCAGAATGCTTGTTTTTATGGGCTGTATTTTTGTGTTATATATTTCTTTAGTACAAGTATATGTTATATGAATAAGGGCATATATATATATATATATATATATATATATATATATATATATATATATATATATATATATATATATATATATATATGTACACATATGTATGTATATAAAAACAAAAAGAATAAAATAAAAATAAAAAAATGTATGTATTTACATGTTGGTTGTAAATAGCCTAAGTATAATATGGTAATGTTCCACAGCATTTCTCTTTTCGATATTTAACTACGCACATGTTTACTAATTATGAATTGTTTGTTTCTTTGTAACGTAATGAAATTATTGTATAACATTAATTTTTATCACATAACTTTCTCCTGTTAAAAAAAAAAAAAACAAATTTAATTTATTTTTTTAGATATGCAGCTTATTGGATATGGATAGAATTTTTCTTGTTCTTCTCATGATTATTTCTAATTTTAGTATTAATTAATTACCCGTTTAAAATTCTAATTTTCATATTCTTTTAAATTATTTAATACTTGATAAATACAAACATTATCTCTACTATATAATATCTAATCATGAAAGTTTTTATATCTAAATTTTAATTTCATCTGGTCTGATTATAAAATAATTTCTGAATACCTCATGGCCTAAAGAATATCTTTTGAATATATAGGAGTTGTGATTGCATCTCCAAATAAATTACAAATTTCATAAATATATTTACACACACATATATATATATATATATATATATATATTGATATATATTGATATATATTGATATAGTGGGAATTCTCTCTCTAGTTTCTACTTTCACGATCTGAATTCAAATCTCATCATCAGGAACCGAGAGTTACTTACGATAAAAAGGTGAGTTGAAGTATCTATGGTGAATGAGTACCAGTTTGCTGAGGAATACAATAAAGCTGTCAAAGGCAACAGCAAACCATGTTATATCGATTTTTTTAGGAAGCGTCGCGCATGTTCGTTATCAATCTTCGAGTTGACAAATCATTTATGATAAACCACTTTACCTATCTTTTTGTCATACACACGCGTTACATATACTTAATATAAACATAAATAAATAAATATATATATATATACATATATAGATAGATCGATAAATAGATAGAGAGAGGGGGAAGCGAAAAGAAAGAATAAGATAATATAACCTAATTTTTAACTTTCCATATACATTATATACAATAGAATAAAAGTGTGTACACGCGAATTTCAAATTTATCGGTAAATATCGATAAGTAAATAAAATCGATAGAAGACCCGGTTTGCTATGCTGCAAACCTGATAATCTTCTAAAAGAGAGGAAGTAATATGTAGCAATACATTAAAAAAAAATACTTCACGCTTAATTTACATCACATATCTGCTATTTTGCCGATTTTTAAACACGTGTGAGCTGATTTATTATCAATGTTACCAAAAAAGGAATCATAATTCACTGAATTGTTCAACATATATAGTAAACATTACCACATTTTTAGTATAAAATAGAATTTATTTAGTTAAGAATTTCATAGAGCTGTGTTAATTTTTTCATTATAGGACCATACAGAAGAAACTACGTAAGTTTAATGCTGTAATATTTTTTTTTTGTTTTAATAATAGTAATAATTTTTTTTTATTTGAATAACACAATACAAAAAACAACTAATTACAAAATTTATATTAAATTAAACAAATCACACCGAATGAAAATTACTTGTTATTACGAAGTATATATTAAATTAAAATATTTAATCTTGTTAAGATAAATATGTAAGAATAAACAATTTTTATATAAATTACTTGCGCTTCAACTAGTCTAAACTTTGTTTAAATTTATATTTTAATACTAATTTTCTCGCTTTTCTAAATCAGTCTGTTATTTAAAAATTTGCATTCTAAATTTAACGGTTACCTTAAACATTTCTACCGCTGCCGCATATTACCAGTCGGGGTAAATATTTAAAAGTACGAGATGAGTAAAATAAAAAAGAGTACATTAAAGTCGGACCATATTTGACTGGATCAAAATGTAGTATGGACACGTGCTACGAGTTCAACATAATGACAGTGGTTTACTGATATCGGCAACGCATACATTTCAAGTTCCTGGTAAAAGACCAATAGGAAGGCCAAATGATGTTATAACGATGGATCGTAGAGATGCCGGTATTTCTTCAGATCTAGACTGAATTGGATGGAAACGATTTATTTGTATGGCAGATCCCGCGCCAAAATGCCGTTAAGAAGAAGAAGAAGAAGATATCGCTCAAAATGTGCTATTACGAATGTTGCTGCATATCATTACTCTGCAGGCGCTGGAGACGATTATATATACATATATACGCATATATAATGTTTAACTAATCTACTTTAACATTTATTTCATTTTATAATTAACTTTTAGTTTTTATGTAAAAAAAGAAGCCTGCTCTAACAACTAAAATCAACGTTATCAAATCATTGCGCGCTGAAATTATTTTTAACTGTAAAATACAATTATAACCTTATAAAGATAAATATATTACAATGAAGTATATATCTAACTATAGCCGGCATAAAAATGAATAAATTTTAAATAACTGGCTATTACTAAATCTCGTATCTCAAATATGTTGATAGTGATAAAGATCTCGCCTAATATCCTGTTTTGTTCGTCAATCAGATTACCTCGATGTCTAATACAGACTACGTAAAACTGTCGATTTGACTATCATTATAAAAATATGTCCACTGAAAAAATTGGAATCTCGGGGAGGACATAAGAACAAACAATCTTATTATCGCTGAAATTAAGTAAATTTTTATTTAAAAAACAAGAGAGGGCAAAAATCGTATATTTTCGTTTTATAATTCACGTAAATGTACCTTTGATAAAATTTCGTACCATTTGATAACCCCACTTCGGTTGATCTGTCGGTACTATATGGCCGGAGTTTCTGACTAGAATTTCCGTTAAATTACCGACAATTTTCCAATGACCGGCCATTAAACCATCGTCGTCTAGCCACGGTTTAGAAACCGCTCGCTGATAATCAAAAGCCGAGTCGAAGTGTAAATTTTTCAAGAAATTTCTAGTCAAAGGATAAGAGCAGACTACGTCGAATTGACCGCTGTACAATAAAATTCGATAATGTCTTAACAATTCAGCGAATAATGGAGCCACTGTTTGCATCATATCTGTCAACATTCGATTATAAACTTGACGATTCAAAACCTTGTACTCGAAATTACCGACGTGAATCGACTTTCGAACGACGACCGAATTAACGGTATCGGCTAGTTCTTCTATCGGAACCGGTACAAACCGAGTATAATCGTACATTTGGGTCTCGACGGAAAAGGTCGGTGACGCGTATAAGGCCGCCCACCAATACGAGTGAGCTAATGCGTATTGTTTAGATCGAATGTAAGTTCGAGACAGATGTTCGTATTCGTGAACTTGTTTCAACGTACTCGAATCTAAGAAACCCAATTGATAAAGGTAATCTCCGTAGACCAGCATATTTTCCGGATCAATCCAACCGTTACCGATTAGTAAGCCTTTCAAATTAATCTTCGGGCCGTCCGCGTTCATTTTATTCTTCCGGTGTATTTCCGTCGCTATAGCCGGTACATATTTGCCGGCGTACGATTCGCCGGTCAGATAGAAATCGTTCTCAGCGTATTCCGGAAATAATCGGAAAAACTGTTTCAAAGCCGGATGTAAATCTCGTACCACGTCTCGCTGATCGTGAGTGTAACCGTCGTTCGCTTGAGTAAAACTGAAGCCGGTTCCGACCGGTTGATCGATATACAGTACGTTGAAATCTTTCGTCCACGTATATTCTCTTTTCACTAAAGAACCGTTACGTACTCGATACGGACCGTTTTCGACGAATAATCCGAATAAAGAACTACCACCTGGACCGCCTTGAAGCCAAAGTAAAACGGGCGCGTTTCGAATTTTCCGCTCGTTAGGAAAAAACCAGAAGAACAGATTCGAATTCCAACGTTTATTAACCGTCAAGAATCCGGAGTAACTTTCTAAATCTAGTCCGTTTCCAAGTAGTGACGGTACCCGCGAAGCGTTTTGTCCTGCTTCAATCAGACCGGCTTCTATATAAGGCGTTAGAAATAACGGTTCTCCTGGAATTACGGTAGTCGTTTTCGATTTGTAACTTTTCAACAACTGTGACCGGGGCGATATCAAAAACGTATGGACGACGAAAATCGTTTGTATCCAGAAATACAAAATTAAACCGTTCCGATACATCGTTTTGCGGTACACGGTAATCCGGGAGTTCACTCGCGCTAGTTAACCGGTTTAGGTTGGTCTTATTGTAACATTATTAAAATAAAAATTCAGGGAAGTACTTATTTATATCGTTAAAAGGTTCGTTTTGTATATAAATATTTTCGATCTTAAGTAATAACGTTTGTGAAACGTTACCGATTAACTGATTATGTTAATTATGTGTATGTATATGTTTCGTTAATAATGTGCACATTTATATATATATAAATGTATATATACGTAAATGGGTGTCATTCAAATGTTATTGAAATCAACAGTGCCACGAGAATAGTATTTCATATAACTAATCGGGTTTCCTGAATTGTAGCGTACTTAAACTGATAAAAATTTCGAGTGCTCACATTATCGTAAAATTTGTGTTCGTTAGAGTGAAGATTGTTTTATACGCGCACGCATTCCGCCGCGTGTATGTACATATATATATATATATTTTGTTTAAATACGTATATATTTCGAGATAATGTTTACCATCCATTAAAATCTCGAGTGAAATCACAATTTTTGCAAACCATTTAATTTTATGTTGTTGATATTTTAAACTATTCATTATCAATATGTAAAGTGGGGCATTTTTTTGTTCAAACACTATTATCTGAGACATTGAACGCTTTGGCTGAATAGAAATATACCTCCAGTATTGAATATATTTATTTAACATCAACATCTTTCTCCGGTAAGAAAAAAAAATCATTTAAAAAAATTTATATATTTCCGGCGTATGATTTTCCGATACGGAATTTGCAAATATTTTCTAGAACGTCCATAATATCCGTACAGGCTTATCGTTTGAGACGTCAGCACGATTCTAATGAGATCCGCCCGTTAAACAAAAACGGACTGACAACTCGCGACGTGCAACCTTCTGACAGGAAGATACGAATAAAGGATGAATAATTATTTACAAGAATCATTACGATTATCATTAAGTACGATCGCGTTATAATCGTCTGTACGCAGGTGGAATTCCGACTATTAACATTATCATAGTATCATTTGATGATACATAAGATTTTGTAATATGTTTTTCTGAGTATTTTAGTTTTTTTTTTTTTATAACATTAAAAGTGTTCCTATACTCATAATAATTGTTAAATACCGAAATAAAACATCTATTAATCGAAACTTATCACCTAGTATATATCGTTTCCTTAATTTTATTGTAATTTGTTATTAATTCTATCCATTCGAGGTTTGTTTCGAAATGAAACTTCTATTGGCGCGCTGTATATGGGGTGTTAACCCGTAAAATGAGCGAGCGAGCCAAAGGCTTATAGCCATAAGCACACGGGCAGGCCTATTTGAACAGTGCAGTAGGACTCCTTCACTCTTTCATAGAACTCTTATACATGTATATACAGTTTACATACATATGTACAAACATGTACAGAAATTATGAAATATTTTTTTTTACGCGTAAGCACGCGTAGAAGTGTATAGCGTGTTTCCTCTGGCATACATGTACTCCGGTTTCCGTTCACTCCCTCCAGTACATAAAGTTTTGCGTGCTCGTATTATTTCTCTTGTGCGTGCGCGCACGGAAATCCATTGTTTCGTTCAAATCTTCGCTGCACAAAGGATATATGCATTGATTCATAAATTACCAAAAAATAAATTTTATTATCGAAATAATAATAAAATATAAATTTGTTCATTGATTTTATTTTAATCTTACACTGTATTGAAAAAAAAAAGCTCTGTAGTTAATTTTGGGAAAATGTCTTTAAGTTCCATTTCTTCCCTGAGCCTCGAAGTTACTTTCTTTTATAATATGCTGTAGAAATAATGAAAAATGACGAATTGAAGCAAATCGGTTGTAAAATAAATGGGAACGCGATCAACAATATTAGTTACGATAGGGTAGTAATTGTAGAAACGGAAGAACAACTGCAAAGAATGTTGGATATCATTAACAGTGAATGAGAAAAATAAACACAAAAAAAACCCAAAGATAATGAAATTCTCAAGGGTCCTCAATAAGGATGTATACATTAACAACAAGATAAGAAAACAGGTAACAAAGTTCAAATATTTGGGCGCAATATCCATAAGTGATGGCCCCATGTAAAAGAGATAAAAACACGAATAGCGTTGGAAACGCGAGCTATTACAAATTCGGGAAAATATTACTGAACAGAAGAACAGAAAAATGGATTTGAAGTTAAGGAAAAGAATAGTGCGTTACTATGTATGGTCCGTAATGGAATATGCAGGGGAAAACCTTGGACACTTAACGCCGAAAGCGAGAGAAGAATAAACGCATTTGAAATGTGGACATATAGGTGGTTGCTTAAGATACCGTGGATCGATTTCGTTCCGAATAAGAACGTGCTAAATCGAGACAACGTCGATAAATTACAATCGTCCAAGACGTAAAAGGAAAAATATATCAGTATAAATTATAAGAAAATATTTTTATGTTAGCGGTGCAAGGTTAAATGCTTGGAACGGCAACGAGAGGAAGTAAAAGGATGAAGTACATAATCATGAACATAAGGTTCGATAGAACCTATGAAGTAATAAATTCAACTAGACACGAGAAGATATGAGACGAATAATGTTTCCTGATGTGCAGCTTCTTGAAGGAGACGTAACAAAATAATGATGATGATTCGAGGGTTTTGATATGAATATAATTAATTCTATACTTCTCGCAGATACGCGATACATTAACGGTTTACTCAAACGGTAAATCGACCTATTCTCATATAAGCAAATTACGCTTATGTTTTTCCGGGGAATAAATTTAGAACAATCGAGGTTTCTGTGCAAACGATCGTTTCAACATCACTCACGCGGCCGCTATTATAAATCTTATTTGCGATCTACGTCCGTGATACTCATTGAAAAGGATGATAAATCCTAAGCGTTTGCCGCTATTTCTTCTTCTTCTTCTGTCTCTTCCCACATGGAGTTAAGAGATCATCATGGTCTGATTTTTAGTAATATCCGCTTAGTTTAATGTCTGTCTTGGGCTATCCTAAACAATTCTGCTGTCGTATATCCTGTCCGGTCCTTTAGTCATGCAGCCACATTCTTCTTGGTCGTCCTTTGTTTATTTTTCCATTTATTCTTCCTCGCAAAAATCTTTTTATTATTTCATATTTTTCTCCTCTTATTACATGAGAAAAATATTGAAACTTTCTTCTTTTTATTGTCTGTATTATTTCTGGACTACTGACATTTACTTTTTTTAGTACTTCTATGTTTTTGAACTTTTCTGTTCATGATAACTTAGTCATCCTGATCAATATTTCAAATGCCGCCAACCTTTTTCTATATTGCCGCTATTTACTGTTCGGTATTACTAAAAGTTAGTATTTGAGGACCGATTTGTTTCCAGTGGTAACCTCGATTTTAAACATACTTTATGTGACTGACGACCTATAGCACCAAAGGTTAGCAATTGTACGATCACTTTGTAAATAACAAATTTTTTTTGTAGTTTTTATTGGCCGACTCACGTATTGATCCTCCCGTCTCAAAAAAAAAACCTTGATCTTTTGATATGTTTGTTACTAACCGTTTCATTTATGAACGTCGAATCGTCTATTATATCTTCATCGGATCGCTTGACCTGATGGGTTCTTCTCTAAGAATTAAAAATGTAGAATTCAAATTTTATAGTAAAATACCCGGTTTCATATTCAAACTAGCTACACGAGACCTTGAAGCTAAACATTTCTTTCAAGACAGCAGACAATAAAGAGAATGCTCTAAAAATTTCGAGACCATAGTGCGAAAAGCAGATTTCTTGAGTACATCTTAAAACAATAATCTTCATGCAACTTATATTAATCCCCAGCAATCAAAAGTGAACGGTTCGAAAATGATTGAATTAAACTGATAAAAACAAAACTAACTGAAATTCTAACAAAACATAAATTTGGTGCCTTTAAGTCATTCACCTGTAATTCCTCTTGTTCAAATTATGGACAAACATTATGGATAGCTGCTAAAAGTATTAAGGGATCGTAGGCTGCACTTGCTGCTATTGAGGCAAATGGAGAATATATATATGGAACTTGTTTATAAGCCGGACAAGACCTGGCACGAAGTGAGAATGAAAAGACTATAACCTTTGATAAATATATCGAAAGAACTTTTAACCCATACACAACCGAAATTCATTTTAACCAGTTACACAGGCAAGTAAAACAGGAGCTGAATATTACGTATCAGATGTCACTTCTTATAAAATGGTATTCTCAGCCTGATATAGAAATATTATTAATATTTAAACGACTACAAGACACTCATGTGCGATTTGATAACCGAGATAATGTTAAAATACGTGCCTGAAAGAAGATTTGTACTGATTACATTCATATTTAATTTAAAAATCCGTACAGGTCACAATTCATCTCAGTGAAAAATAGCACAGGTGGTAATGACTTCGAAAGCAGGAAAATCCACTAGAAAAATTTCCAATTATCGCAAATCTTTACCAACGTTTTGGGCGTGACCCGTATCGCGTCCTCGTCGAGCGCCTGGTAACATTGTTTATATAAACAATGGCTAAGTATACGGGAAACAGTCGGCGAATTGTACTGTGCACCTCACGCCACATAGGTAGCAATATGTCAATTATTAACCAAAGGAGGAAACAAATAAACAGCCCTTTTCAGAGCTACCCGAACTCTACCACGACTTCACTGAAAAATAATAATATGCTTACGCTAAATTACTATTACTACAGTTTCTGTATTTCTTTTCTTACTTATATTGAAACATAAATAATTTTTTTATTAATTATATACCGTTTTTTCAAAATATAACTTGAACGTTTTTTCGTTTATTATATATATATATATATATATATATATATATATATATATATATATATATATATATATATATAATATATATATATATATATAAAATGAAAAAACATTATTTAACATTGAATTATATCTGACGATATTCCTTTTGGCCATGAATACAAGATTAAATTTATGATTCATTAATTTATCTATCCATAATTTAATTATATTAAAAATACTGCAAATATAATACCTGACATCTGCTGTTATTTTTTAACTATTTTCTTGAACTTCTTCTTAAGTAGATCATGATTTTTCCAAATTGTCTTTTTCAAGTTCATTTGCTCATTTAAAGCTTTCATTATAATAAACGTTCTTGTCCTAACATAATAAGAAACTGCAAAATCATCTATGTTAACACACTTTGATTTCAGAAAGTTTTTTAATAACATTTGAATTTTTATTTATTTTTGCGCAATGAAATTTATTAAATTCCTGCTCCATTTTGCACACGATATTAAGCCATGTCCCTGTAGGATACATTAGAGAACCTCTTAAAATTTTGGACAACCAGTCTATTTCGGTAACCGTTTCATTAGCTGCCACATATCCATATTGAAACGTTGTACACAGACCTCGTTTTCGAACTGTATAAGCAATATAGCTAGCTAACGTCTTCAATAATTTCCCAAACATCTTATTACTGAAGAGTAGGATTCTAAAATATCCTGATTGCATCGTGCTGCCATCATGTATGCATATCCTTGAGAACGTAAATCAACATATAGTAAAAGTAAACTTCGTGTTGATATTATGAAATCATTTTGAAATGTTGATTTTCCGATCACTCGCATAGATACACAAAGATCACATAGGTCGTTTAAATTCATATTCTGTTTTTCGATGTTATTTCCATACGCACTTTTCGTTTCATTGGTTGAATGATATGATATTAATAAATTTAAGACATCGAGTCCGTTATTTATAGTATGTATGAATTTCACAACAAGTTCATTTACAGGGAATACATAATACAGTTCCTGATAATAATTCAGTAGCTTTTATAACTATTTGACTCTCAATGCCGGTCGCAAGTAAATGATGCTGATTAATTTTATGGGTATATTATAAATCACCTTTTACAAATATATCTTTCGTAATAACTTCTCTAGTTGATAATTTAAATCCATCGTCTAGAAGGTGGTTTCGCAATAATTTTAAAGCGTGAAGAACATCATAAAATGCGTAAATTTTACGATCTTGACAATATGGATTTATGATACTTGTTTTCTGCAGGTTTATACTAAATTCTGTAAAAAGTTTTCTATCAGGAGGTTCCACATCAGAAACAATTGCTCTAACCTTAAACCCAGTCTTCAATATGTTGTACAGCTTCAAACAACAAATTTTTATTTATTGAGTAATCAAATTTATAGTATATTGGCTGTTTTCATTTTTCAATCAAGCTACGAACAATCATCATTTGTACATTATTATGCAGATCACATAATACATCGTCTACTCTGTCATAATAAGTTTCTGATTTTACCTTCATTTCATCACATAATTGAATGATTTTTTTGAAATACATCGTAGCGTAACAGCTTTGGAAATATCATCTGCTGACAAATTGGAACATCAAACGCTAACGGTCATTTGTTGTTGGCTAGCGGAAAACAGGGATTCAAATTTAATTAATCTTGGTTTTAAAATTTAAATTTCAGATTTTGCTGCCTTTAATTTTGTGATCAGTTCATTGTTTTCTTTTTTTGAGTAATCGTTTTCTTGGGATGATTACTCAATATGTTTCGTAGAATGCAATTCGAATTGGAATGCATTATCAGAAGGTGTGCTTCTATCTGTTGTATTAATTGTCTCTTCCAAAAGTGCATTTATGTACTTCTTTTTATATTTCGTGTTTCTATCATTTCAATAAATGCCTGCTAAATTTTGTCTTACATTACACGCTCACTCTTTCTCTCTCTTTCACACACACACACACGATATATCTAATACACTCATATATATATATATATATATATATATATATATATATATATATATATATATATGTAATATACACATCAATGCACATATATATATATATATACTTACATTGACACTTATATAAATAATAAAATCTTAAAAAGAGTTAATAAACAGCAAAGAAAGTTTATACTACACATATCCTCACTATACAAGACTGCTCCATCATCTGCTGCCTGTGAGCTAGCCATTATCCTACCCCTTGACCTATTTCTAATTGACAGGACCATTATTGGTAACTTAAACAAAGTTAAGTCAATAACCTACCTGGATAAATTTACTATTTCTGATACTGAGTCTTGTTTGCCTATCAAAGTAGTTAAAACAAGTTATTAGAAACAAAATATACTTGGCAATCGCGCTGAGATTTAGCCAACACTGGAAGAATCACCCACTCATTTTTCCCTGATATCCTGAGTAAGATCAGTTATAAAAATATGCATATAACCTTTTTTAATTCACAAATGTTGACTGGACATGGTAACTTCGGTGAATAGATTCAATTTAACTAACACACCAAATTGTCAGTACTGCAAGAAAAATACTCCTGATACAATTCACCATACTATATATATCAGTGCTGTTACTTTATAGAATATAGAGATAAATTTAAAATAAATATAAATTCCCCACTTGTCATAAATAAAAAATACTACTCACATTGGCTTCAGTACTTTCACTTAATAATGCAGAAAAAATTATTTCTAAAATAAGTGATCAAAATCCTCTCCAGTTAATGTCAGCATAATACAAATGTTATTCCAATATCGCTTTCTTTATGTGTAGCAATATATATGTATAGACATATATATATAAGTGTATACATGTATGTTTTTCTTTTAATAATAATAGCAATAATAATGCGTCTTTATCAATAATTCAATAGCGATTATACTAATAGTAGTAACAATATAATAATTACTCACCGGCAAGCATTGTAATAATCTAGGTTAAGGATATTTTATAAATTTTTATTAAATTTTTTCTACATATTGTGTATTAAACGTAATAGGTTCTTAAATTTTGCTGTTCTATTATTGTTAATAATATCTTTAATTTTCCTAAATTCCTTATACATAGCATTTCATTTACTCTTGATTTCAATGCGTTTATATTATTATTTTTTCCCTTTATTATTTTTGTACATATTTCATTATTATAATAATATTATTCTTAAAGCACAAACTCTGTCACACACATCCTTATGGCTTAAGGGACTATGTTTCTCATCCCTTAATCATCATATATATTAAGTTACATACTGCAGGGAATTACTACATACACCTAAATTTGTATTTACATGTATACTTTTCAGCCGCACAACACTTACACTCATTTATTTAGTATTCTAGTTCCCTGCACCTTTATACTCACAACTTTTTCAAATACGTTTGCCCCAATACGTAATTGCGGAATGAGGAACCATTTAAATATATATATATATATATATATATATATATACATACATACATACACTACATTGCTTTCGGGCATGTTCCTGAGATTGAAATCGAAGTTAGTCACATTTAAATAATTCCATATAATATAGAGTAACATGATTTATACAATATGTAAATTTCCAATCCACCAATAACCAAGTATTCGATTATGGGGAAGAGCAATAGCAAACCATCCTATATTGGTTTGCCCAAGATGCGTAGTTTGCCTAGTCCACGAAAAGTGATTTGATTTGAGACCTTTATATGTAAATTACGTATTGTAAATTATTAGCGAGATGAACCACGTGGTTCATAGTCTGTATCTTCAGTTCTCACCTTATGTTCTCCTTCTTCAATCAAAATGCTTTGGTGTCTAACACGAACATTGTAAAACTTTTGGGGTTCATTTTATCATCGTCTTCAAAAATGTATTCTTTGAAAAATATAAATTTTAACGTCTCGAACGTAGAGGTGTCGCAATTCTCGACAAAATCGAGTGGAAGTTTTATTTTCGGTCGTACAAAAACTAGTTAATAAAGGAAACATTCTTCAATTTTTTAATTCTAATTCACGTAAACGCACCGTTTATAAAATTTCGCACCATGTGGTAAGCCCATTCCGGTTGATCGGTCGGTACCATGTGACCGGCGTTTCTGACTAAAATTTCTGTTAAATTACCGACAGTTTTCCAATGACCGGCCATAACACCGACATCGTCTCGCCACGGTTTAGGAGCCGCTTGCTGATATTCGACAGCCGAGTCGAAGTGTAAATTTTGCAAGAAGCTTCTAGTTAACGGATAAGCGCATATTACGTCGAATTGACCGTTGTATATTAAAATTCGATAATGTCTTAACAGTTCGGCAAATAACGGAGCCACAGTTTGCATCATATCTGTCAACATTCGGTAATAAACTTGACGATTCAAAACATTGTACTCGAAATTACCGACGTGAATCGACTTACGGACGACGTCCGAATTAACGGTATCGGCTAATTCTTCTAACGGAACCGGTTTTAACCGAGTATAATCGTAGATTCCGGTAGTAACGGGAAATGTCGGTGACGAGTATAACGCAGCCCCCCAATACAAGTGAGCTAGGGCGTATTGTTTAGATCGAATGTAAGTTCGAGACAGGTGTTCGTATTCGTGAATTTTTTTCAGCATATTCGAATCTAAGAAACCCAATTGATAAAGATAATCTCCGTAGACCAGCATATTTTCCGGATCAATCCAACCGTTACCGATTAGTAAGCCTTTCAAATTAATCTTCGGGCCGTCCGCGTTCATTTTATTCTTCCGGTGTATTTCCGTCGCTATAGCCGGTACATACTTGCCGGCGTACGATTCGCCGGTTAAATAGAAATCGTTCTCCGTGTATTCCGGAAATAATCGGAAAAACTGTTTCAAAGCCGGATGTAAATCTCGTACCACGTCTCGCTGATCGCGAGCGTAACCGTCGTTCGCTTGAGTAAAACTGAAACCGGTTCCGACCGGTTGATCGATATACAGTACGTTGAAATCTTTCGTCCACGTATATTCTCTTTTCATTAAAGAACCGTTTCTTACTCCATACGGACCGTTTTCGGCGAATAATCCGAATAAGGAACTACCACCTGGACCGCCTTGAAGCCAAAGTAAAACAGGCGCGTTTCGAATTTTCCGCTCGTTGGGAAAAAACCAGAAAAACAGATTCGAATTCCAACGTTTATTAACCGTCAAGAATCCGGAGTAACTTTCTAAATCTAGTCCGTTTCCGAGTAGTGACGGTACACGCGAAGCATTTTGTCCCGCTTCAATTAGACCGGCTTCAATATAAGGCGTTAGAAATAAAGGTTCGCCCGGAATTACGGTAGTCGCTTTCGATTTGTAAGTTTTCAACAACGAAGACCGGGGCGGTATTAGAAACGTATGAACGGTGAAAAACGTTTGTATCCAGAAATAGAAAATTAAACCGTTCCGATACATCGTCCGGCGATACATGCGTTTGTTCGGTAGTGTTAACAATTTTGAAGTCGTTTTATTTAATTAATGTTATTCAAATAAAAATTCGCGGAAGCACCTATTTATATTATTACGAAGTTCGTTTATATGTCGACACTTTTTACAAAAATTCTATCTCATATAGTAACGTCTGTCGATCTCTAACCGATTAACCGGTTATACGTATGTATATGTTTGTGTAACGCCTGTCCTCATTATATATATATACATATATATATATATATTAATCACGCGTTCTAGTGTAAATATTCTGTCGAGTTTCCCCGAATTGTAGGGTACTTAAACTGATAAATATTTCGAGTATTATGGTCAAATCTGTGCACGTATAGTGGGGATTACTTTTTTAATAGCATACACACAGTCAGTCAGTCGGGCCATAAATACATACCTATATGTATATATATATATATATATATATATATATATATATAATATTAATGTTAGACGATTCATTTATCTAAAGTGGCGCATGTTATGCGTCTTAAATCGTTGATCGAATATTATTAATGGAGACACCCGAAGGTTTTGCCTAAATTGAAATATCACGCCAGCGATGTCTATTCTTACACAATATCATATTCCGTCTCCGGTATAAATAATTTTCGTTAACAATAATTATTTCCAGCACATATAGATGATTTTCTAGATACTTTCGAGAAAGTCGGCAACGTCCTAATGCCAATAATTCGAAAAGAAAGCAGGATTCTATTATATCGAACTTCGATGTATTAAACAAAAAAACAACGGGCGACTCCCTGACTTGCAGCTACCGACGAGGACGCCCGATAAAATGACGATGGAATTATTTACATAATCCTTTATTATTATTAAAGTACGATCGCCTGCACAATACAAGGTCGGTTACCGAAACATGCTAAGAAAGTTAGAAGTAAAATTTGTAACAAAGATTTTTCGAAAAACTACCACACAGAACAAATCCAAACATCAGTCGCATATATACGCTAAACCTTCCAGGAAATCCATCTACACGTCTTAGACGCAGGAAACGGTGTTGTGATGCTTTACCTATTACTTAAAGTACATTGTACTTCATAGATTAAACCTTATAGGTTACAGTAATATCCACTTTGTCTTTTAGTACGGTTATTATTTCCTAGTCTTACTTTTAATCCTAATCTCGCATCTCACTGTAGCTGCCAGATTAAAATACTTTATCTTTTCTTCACTTTGTCCCCTTTCCTCGTTGCTTATGATAATATTTCGGTGCAATGTTTAAAAAAAAAAGGAAAAAAAAAGTTCATGAAAGATAAATTTCATCTAGTATTAGCTATATAAAACGTAGCGAGGTTCATGCTTGTATGAAACTTTTAAAAAATATTATCCTCTATTTTAATTGAAAAATTTTTTTCTGAATGCTATTATTGAGATGGCCAATATTATAAATGCTACGATTAAATACGAATCCTATCCATGTATTTAGAAAACTGGTAAAATTACAGCGCTTGCCCGGGAAACATTGCTCCACGATAAATAATATACGACCCACTACTTTACTGAAATTGTCAGAAAAATTAATCTTAAAGAAACTAAATGAGTATGCTATTTGTCGCAATGTTATTCCAATTTGGATTCAGTTCAGCTCATTTTACGACTCATCAAATCGCGAGAATTGCAGAATGCAGATAATTTCGAACCGTAATAAGCATTCTGGATTGGTTATGTTTGACATCGCTAAAGGGCATTCAATACTATTTGGTGGCGCAATGGCGTTATTATATATAAAATGATTGTAAAACTTATACATAACCTAAGTAACCGGATATTTTATGTTGCTTGTCTAGCTGGTCTAGCTCGTGACAGCGTCATAGGACCGTTTCGCTTTATTTTTACGATTTTCCCAAATTAAATAACATCGAAGTTGCTCTCTATGCTGATAATAGAGCTGTATTTTGTAGTTCTACCGCGCGCTATTAGTAGTAGATTACAACGAGGATCTTCACGAGCTTTGAAATATTTCACTAAATGGACAATTGTCATCGACTCTTTAAAAATTTAATAAATACTTTTCACTTGTAGACGACCTTTGTTACTCGATAAAGTTAATATTAATAGCGCTGATCACGTTCGTTACTTAGGCGTAATTTCTTATTAAAAAATGACGTTTACTAAGCGCATCGATGCTGCTATTGTAAAAGCTAATAAAACTACATGTTCAATTTTGCCGCTTTTTATAAGTTAATTTTATATAAAACTATTATCCGTCCTGCAATGACTTATTCCTATCCGGTTGGGTGCTCTGTATCTAATTCTAACTTTAAGAAACTGCAATTTGTACAAAATCAACGTTTAAGTATGATAAATGCATCTCGTTGTACCAGAATATCAGATATGCACCGTGTGTTCAATATTGCGTATATTAAAAACTTAATATTTATATATATATATATATATATATATAAATTAAACAATTTTTTTCAAAACTGCGGTATAAATAGCAATGAAATAATAACGGCAATTGGTACCCACGATTTGAGGCAACTTACGTTCATGTATACCAGGTACAAACATCATCGTATTAAACATAATTTGTTGCAATGTGCGCTATTATTATATTCCTAATCGTTATTATAAGTAATTTTAGTATTTATTTACACTTCTTGTACGTTTTATCTTCATCATTTTTGTATGTTTTCTCTCTCTCTCTTTCTTTTATTTATTTATTTTTTGTGTTGTTATAATTCTTGTCTTCGTATCGCTAAGTTTTTGATTTATTTGTTATATATGTATATATGTATATGTTTATATATATATATATCTTTAAATTTATATATATATATATATATATATTTATATATATATTTATATATATATTATTGTTTGCGGGTTTTTTAAATCCCCCCGCTTATCATACTTGCGTTTAAACTATAGTGTTATTTTAATATTAATACTGCAGTTGAGGTTAAGCTCATGTCGAAACTCCACTATGTAAATAATTGCGTGTACACATTGTAATCTGATAACATACATTTTTATTTTATCTATTTTCTTTATAGAATTCCGAATATTAATATTATCTTTATTTATATCAATTATTTTGGATTTTGTGATTCGTTTATTTATATGTTTTTTTGTTGTTTTTTTTTTTAAGGTGTCGTGTACCATAAGTTAGAGACACTGAAGCTAATTATCCAAAAGAGCGGATATATGTTTATTACTTTCAAAAAGTGGATGGTGTTTTTAAGTTCGTCTGGATTGTCGGACAGTAGCAAGACTGGAATGGAATTTTTGAAGCAGTACGTACCATATTAGAATGTGTTCGACTGCTAATGGTCCTCGTCCGCAGTGACAGCATATTGGTGGCGTTTTCTTTTTTAGTAAGTGCTTATGTGTTAGTGCGGTATGACCAATTCTTAGCCGAGTTAACACAACAGAATTCCTACCCACAAAATTATATATCAGTTGCGTCGCTGGAAGTTTAGTGGTAATATGATCGTATTTATCAAAAACTTCTTTATGAATCGAAAATTCATCATTCGAATAGAAAAAACATTTTCATCAATTCGTACTATGACTAGTGGTGTACCTCAAAGGTAGGTCCTATTCTTTTTAACATCGCTATAAATGATTTAACAGATAATATACAATCTCCTGTAAAGTGCCTATTATTTGCTGATGACCTTACCATCTCTGCAACCTGCAGAACAGTATCCTTGGAAGAAGTGGTACTTCAAGAATGTACTGACAAACTATCCTCCTGGTGTTCCACAAACGAACTGTGCTTCTCAACCAGCAAGATCACAGCAATACATTTTTGTAAAATTCGCAAATGCACTCATCAGGTTAAACTTGAAGAAATAACCATTCCATATGCATCGACGATACGATATCTTGGTCTCATATTAGACAATAAGATGTCTTGGAGCGCCCACATAAATCAGTTAAAAATGTCTTGCACAAAAAAATTAAACTTACTCAAAAAGTTAGCACACACATATGGTGCAGATCGAATTGTTTTACTTCGAATTTATCGCTGTTTAATTCGATCAAAGTATAATCACGGTTCTGCAATCTATTCAACAACAAAGATAAGTAACTTACATGCTCTAAATATTATACAAAATAAAGCTCTTCGACTAGCCGTTGGAGCTCTCCGTTTAATACCTGTCAACAGCTTCAGAAACTTGAGTCTAGCTTGCCAATAATAATCTTCTCAGGCTCTCTTCCAGCTTTGAACGCTATTCATAGTGTATCTAACAACAATATGCATCCTATAGCGGAAACAATTGTAGAATTAATTACTGAAAATACTGAACGATTCATGACATTCCTCTGGATCCCAGCACATACTGCTGAAAATGAGCTAGTTGATAGCGCAGCAAAGGAAACAGCAACTGCATTATTACCTATGCCTAATTCATCAGTTCCATTCGCAGACCTCAATAGGTTCATGAAATCATCATTATTTCAGTTAATGACAAGAAGAATGGCAATCCATATTAGCATCAAAGAAGCTACGATCTATCAAACCAAAAATAACACCTTGGAAGACACACTTACAACATCAGAGAGACAATGTATTTGTCAGCAGACTCCGATTGGGCCACACTAAACTGACACATACTTATCTTCTTAATACATCGGATATAGGGCCTGCAACATTGCACTGTCTGTCCATATACTGACAGAGTGGCCTCAATATAGCCTACAGAGATCATACTACAGTCTTACATCTTCATTACCGCTACTGCTCGATGACAACGTTTCTACGCTATCCAGACTCATCCTTTTCCTATATGATACTGGATTGTATGATTTAATTTAATACTTATTTTACTCTGTGCCTCTAGTCATTAGTTGCTGTATATGGCACATTAATTTAAATAATAATAATAATAAAGTGTAAAAAATATTACTTAGATACGCAATCTACAAAAATTATCAAAGCGAAAAGACGGTATTTTTAAATAATCTGATAATGAACGCAATAAACAGTAAAATCAACAATTAACAATATAAAATTTATACATAAACCAATAATATGTAAAATATTGTTGATTGTGATGTTTACCATATCCACTATCAGATTACTTAAAAATACTGTTTTTTCACTTTGGTGATTTTTGTAAATTATGTATCTAAGTAATATGTTTTACACTTTCTATTTTTATAAATGTTTATATATTTTAATAATGTATTTTCTTGTGATGGATGTACTGGTAATATTTTTTAATCTACGAAAGAATTATTTTAATTATAAAAGTCTTTCTCTCCTTCCAGTGCATATCCGTTAACGGATGTTCGTGCTCAAATTAGCTATTATTATTTTATCCATTGCTGCTCTGAAGAGTTCTGTGGATGTTGCTCCAAACCATGTTCTTAAATTCTTGAACCAAGATAATTTCGTTTCGTTATCTTGCCTTGAAGAATTCCCGCAATAATTCATATCTTCTTTCATTTCTCATTATGTGCTCAACTATTCTAATTTCTTGGATTTTTCCAGTTCTTTGTCCATCTTCAATAAGACATATTTGTTGGTACGTTTCCGCGTCCATGGAATTTTCAGTATATGACAATATAACCACATCTCAAAAGCACTCAGCTTTTTCGACATGCTTTCCGTCAAAGTCGATATAAGAGTGTTGGAAAAACACAATATCGGGGTAGTCCAATTTTCGTTTGTAAATTAGATTCTTACATGTTAATAATACTTTCATTTTATTAAATGCATGCTTTTTTTTCTCTATTCTAAATTTTAATTCTCGAGATTGATAATAATTCTGAATAATCCGATCGAAAAATTCCAAAAAATTCTTTAAAAAAAAAACATTAAACGTGCTTGTTATAATATTCGTCAAAGGTTATTTTTAGTTACTACTTCGGGAAATTATGAGACGAAATTCTAGGATAGTTTTTAATATGTGATACGCATCTAAATATATTTTCCAAAAAGGAACATGACTTTATAAATAACAAAAAAAGTACCAAACAATGGTCGGACACACAGGTCTTCTTGTAGGTCCATCTCCCATCGGAGGTTGGTGACCATCTGACGAATTCTGATTATCTCGTGCCGCATGTACCAGTGTGGCCGTATTATACATCTTGAACCAGTCTTGTAAGATTTTTCGTTCCCGTCCATCTGCCCCCTTCTGTTCGTCCTTGTATTCTAATCTGCAGTATATTATTGTTTCGAATTATACGTCTAAAGTAATATCATTTGTTTCAAAATGGCTTCATTAGATACCTTATCTTCCTGACTGTACTTTAAAAATTCGACGATAAAGCCACATTTCAAAAAAAATTCCTTTCTATCTTAATTGTCCAACTCTCCGCTACATAAAACAATATCGATAACGGGTAGCCATTTTGTAGCTCATCTTGTTTCCGCTTTAATTGCCCTATTGCGCAATAATTGTTTCATCTTTTGAAATGATATACTATATAATAATACGATTACTTTCGGACGACTAAAAAAACTTTTTGAAAACGTCTTGCATCTTCAAAGTAGCTGCGGTAGTCGAGAAATAACGGTTTCCGAAACAGCTGTTGTCAAATTCGATTTTAGGCATAAAACCAATAACCAAGGTGACGGAGCCTAAATTACACTCGAAAACTTGTAACGAGATTCGACAGAGAGATATAGATACACGAGGGGACAGAGTGATGGTGAGTAATTCCGAAGAAGTTCGGGGCATCAGTCGACGAACCGACCGGCTTAATTAATTCGATTTTATTTTCTAACACAACGACTAGGACCCATTCAGCCGACTTGCTGGGAAATTTAATGCGACTTAATTTGCATTGTCGTTTTTCGCCTGTTCGATAGTAAAATCGATTACAAACGTTCAATTTGCCCGTTTGTTTGTTTTTTGGGGGTTTATATTTTTTATTTTGTTGCTGTTTGGACTAATGTTACATCTCAAAATCTCACTGAAGATTTATAAGTTATACGGTCGAAAAGTTAAAAAGGAGAAAACTGGAATAAGTTGTTCTCGATCGGAAATGTTTAAGGAGAAAATCGATTGTTCCACAAAATCTTGATTTTCATTGATGAAAGATGAAAGTTTATTTTTTTGTAGTGGAATAAAATGTTGTACACCGTATCGGATACCTTAGATCAATCGCACGACACGTGGGGGTATGGAACAAGCGTTATTACAGTCTGCAAAAATGAGAAATATCGAAACAGAACCTCGAGTCACACGCCATCCGATACTCCATATATATATATATATATATACATAAAACGACATTTTAAAAAAATTAAAAAACAAATCATACAAATACCAAAAATCATGGGCTCATGGGCTCATAATCAGTCAACCGGGCAAAGCGCATACCAGCGCCAGTTTTCGGGACGTACTTTAAAAATTAGGGGGGTTGTGATTTTTTCTTACAAATTTTTTTATGTATTTATTTGAAAATACAACAATCAATTACAATATAAGAATATAAAAAACACATGAAATACAAGTTAATAATTATGTATTACCTATAATTTGGAAAAAAATGTTGTAGAAAAATAATAATAATGGAAAAATACTTTGTCATTAAAAAGTAAGTAATTTATTGTCGCTCCATTTCACCAATCTACACAAATCATCCTCCAACAATTCACAATCAGTAACAGTTTTAATTGTTCTAAAAATTTTTAAATCATCAGCAAACAATAGAAATTTTGAATGTAAGTTAATTCCTATATCATTTATGAAAATATTAAATAATAGTGGTCAGAAAAATTAGACCCCTGTGCTACTCCGAAAGTGGGAATATATTAAACATAATAGCCAAGAAAAATTAAAAAAAAAATAAGAACCTGTGTCAAAAAATAAAAATTAATGACTGTTACAACTAATTTTTCATTAAAATTTGTCATTGAATTAAATAAATTATTTTTATCTGTTTCTTGTATTATTTCCATTTTTTATAGCAGTCTTGTGTAAGTAAAATTTTATAATTTTGTGTAATATTATTGATTTTGTGTTTTAATTATTTACGTTTCCCAATAATGATTTCCATTATTATATTTTTTTTTTGTTTTCCGCGCTATGTACAGCAGCGAGGCTAGGAGCGCGGCCAGCAAATTTAAATTTTGTTAAACAGGTTTACCGACCTAAGCTTAACAAGAAAGGATGAAACGCATGGGGAATCTTGGGCCAGAATTGATGAAATATTTAAGAAAGAAGGTTTTGGGATTTTTGGACATTCTCTTAGGAGGTGGTGAATTGTAATCGGAACGTCGCATCTATCACAGGTTGGTTGGACTAATTTTTGGAATATGTGTCCATGTGTAAGTTGCGTATGACCGATCCGGAGTCGACACAGCACCACCTGATCCCTTCGGTCTTCAGGTTGAAACTTCCATTCGCGAGCTGACGGTTTTATATGATGTACTCTGTTGTTCTGTCCATCTTTTTTGCCACAACCTATAAAATAGGCCCTTGATTTCCATTATTGTTTTTATATGAATTTAAATGTTCTTTACATCTTATTGTGAATTGACTGCCTATTTCACCCTATGTATCATTTTTTTCCCCATTGATTAGAGTTTAATTTATATACTCTGTATGTATTCTATCTCCTATTTTGTTCTAATTTTTTAAAATTTTTGTTTGCTATTGGGTTATTGTTTATGTATAAATTTTATATTGCTGATTGTAGATAGTGTTGTTTAACACCTTCGCTATCAGATTATTTTATAAATACTGTTTTTTAAATTATTATTTTGCAAATTGTATATCTAAATTAGTATTTTTTACATTTTATACTTTATATCGTATATATTTATATGTTTTTATATTTAATTTTTGTGTTCACTTCATAATTGCTTAACAGCCGAGAATCTTTGTGGATTTTTATTTTAAAAGTTCAGTGATTTTAACTCATTTTTATTGTTTATTTTTTTTTATTAAATCACTACATTCACACTTTTAAAATCATCATTATTATGTTATTATTTTCTCAGTACCATTATTATATCAATTTTCTCGTCAACTATTGCGAGAATGTAATTTTGAAAACGTTCAGTTTTCAGAAAAAATGTCGAAACATATCAGCGTGTACAACTGCCCAGGAAGTAAAAAGTATTTTCAATAAATTCGCCATAAAATTAGAATTTCATTCGTTTCAGGCGACGACGAATGATGAACAAAATTAATTTGGAAGCTCTTTCAACGGTGTCATTTATGTTGGAAGTATCTACATCATTTTATTGCAAAAATATTGAAGCATCATTCCCGAGTTCCTAAATCTACTGGCCGGATTAAAGTTATAATTATTATTTAATACTAAATAATCCTCGCGTTGAACAAATTTTAACCCGATATTGTATAATGCATGAATGGTAAATGACCTCAGTGATGTATTCCTTCATCACAATCGCCGTATATATAAAATAATCCGCCAACGAATTTCTATTTAATTACGTGTAGTTTTATGTATATATTCAGATGTGTTTCCACGAACACACACACACACACACACACACCAATATATATATTATATATAATATATATATATATATATATATATATATATATATATATATATATATATATATATATATATATATATATATTCGTAGTAATACTTTCCTATTAGTATTAGATAATTCTAACGTGTTTTACCTTTTTTTGAGTAAATCGGTTCGTACAATAATAATACGATAAATAAAAAATAAAACTAGTCAACGATTCAATTTTATGTTTATTATTATAAATTATACAAAAAATCTTAGTTCGTCAATCAAACACTAATATGTTCATTCCCCCAGGGATTTATTTGTCGTAATGATAAATAACTAAAAAAAATTATTGTAATAATATAATTTTAATAATTAAAATTCAGTTAAAAATTGTTAAACTTTTAAATTTAAAGTCGAAATGTTTCAAATTAAATTAAACGCTCTAAGGTTTTCTGTTCTAAATACTAGAATACACGGGTTTCGGATTTTCATTACAAGAGAAATTTCGGGATCGACATTTTTAATCGGTTAATTTTGTAAATTAAATTTAGAAGCTAATTTACGTATACGTGTCGATTTTAATAATTTCTCTTCTTATTGTGTATCGATTTTTAATTATAAATATATATCGATTTTATTATTTATACATTGCTAATTATACGGAGGTAAGGTCCGTTAAAGACATTTATTCCAATGTTATCTGTCTCATAAAAGTTAGCAGCGATTCGCATGGTAATTTAAAAAAGAATAAAAAACTTTTATAGTGTTTAAACTGTGTTATGATTTTGTTTTATTTATAGTAATATATATATATATATATATATATATATATATATATATATTTATATATATAAAATCATCGCCGCATGTTCGTTGCCGAACATTACGACTAGCCATCATTTTACATACAATATGAAATAGAATTCAAGACAATAATTATATACAACGCGGGATCCGACAGAATTAGTTGCCACTGCCTTCTCGGCGATAATTAAGAATTACATAATGATGAAAAACTATGTTGTGCTCAAATACTGTACTAGATTATTTTTTCGCCTAACATTTTAAGGAAGGAATATTTTTCATGAAATTTTAGAGATTGTTGATAGTATGAAAATCGTCTTTCCAATTTATACATCTGGTTCCAAGTCTAGTAATAAAGTTGGTGCTGCTTTCGTGGTTCCTTCTTTAAAGATTATTAAGCAATATATTACGTTTTCCTTCGATTTCTATACTGTGTCTATGGCAATATACCAAGTGTTAAAATACGTTTATCAACATCGTCCAGCTTCATCAGTTCTTATTCTTACCGATTCGAAAAACTGTTTAACCGCTCTAAAATCTTTGTCATTTAATCCCCCGTGTATCGCCTTATTTATGTAAAATGCGAATTTTAGTTACCTCGCTGTTATAATCTGGTATTTCCGTTATGTTCTCCAGGATTCCTGGACATTCTGGTATATTTGGCAATACTGTTGCTGATGCAGAAGCCAGATCCGCTTCGAATAGTGGTGTGCTCATTCCATATTTAACAGATCTTTTGTGACACATAACATTTGCGCATAAAGAATATTAGAATAATATTTGGTCCAATCTTTATCTAGCTCCATATTACACAGGTCAATTCAACCTCGAATACCCATAAAATGGTGGTTTAGTGATATAAAAGTACCAAATAACATCCTTCGATGTTTCATTACTACTTTATGTAGATTATGATTTGAAAAAAATCGTCTTCCATCGTGCCTAAATATAATCTTATAAATTCTCCTTTATGCCCTCATCCTTCCGATGACAGCGTAATAGCAGATCCATATCATGTATTTTTGGCATTTTCTTACTACAGCTCTCAACAATCTTTATTATATAATCAAATTATACCTCTCAAAGTAACATTGCCAATAAATATATCTTACTTACTTATTATTAAACACATTATTGAGCACATCAGATCAGCTGTACTTCCACATCGCAAAACACTGGTCATAACAGACTCCCTCTCCTCTCTACAACTAATATGCCGTCAAGATAATAAAAACACCTTAATATTAGAAATTCAACACAATCTAAACACACTACATAAGGAAGGATGGGAAATCCGCTTTCTGTGGATCCAAAGTCACATTGGGATGCACGGTAGTGATAAAGTAGACCTTGAAGCTCGATCTATGATACTTTCGCCAGCACCAGAATACTCACCACCTCCATCATCATTAGCTCACATACTCATGAACAACAGCAAGCAGGAATGGACGACTGACTGGACCTCACAAACAACCTTCCTTAGGAGCATAAAATCAACTATAGAACCTTGGTGGCCTCCAGATGGCACAAGTAGAAAAGTATATGGTACCCTAAACCGTCTACGAGTGGGTCGTACAGCCATATCACACAATTACCTTTATACCAAAAGCCCTCCACCAACAAACTGCTCCTTATGCGGACATTTAACAAAACCAACAGTCACACGCTTAATCTATAACTACCAAACACTCACACACACAGGTTAAAACACAAAATACGGGGCCCAATACACAAAATACTTTCAAACAATCATCAATCAATAGGTAGCATTCTGGCTTTTGTAAGAGAAAGCGGACACCCAGCACACATATAAACTAGACACACGTCTCCTTATGCTGTAATAACCCTGGTAGTTACAAACAGCATATGGAGATTTACATTAAAAAAAAAAAAAAAAAAAAAAAAAAAATTAAACACATTTATGTATATTTAGCTATTTATAATTATATTGCATCAACTAATATTAATGTTTAATATATCCGTTTCAATAATTTTATACCAATCTGGGTGAAAAAAACCTGTGCCCATTATAAAAAAAAATAAATAAAAAAAATTACTACCCGATGTTAATGTACATAGAATTGTTTCCTAACCGAAGTATTATTATTTATACAGCAACTGATCATTTCATTTTCAGAAGATTGTTTTGTGTAAATTATGAAAAAATAAGAATGCTTATTATGCGTAGTTTATAGAATTGTTTCGTTTTAGTATTTTGGAAATTTTTATACTTTTCTAATTGTATAAATTTTGTACTTATTGATGTAATATTACGATTTTTTATCTTGGAATTGATAATCTAACTTCATAATTCTTAATTTTTCTGATTACCGTTTAAGAGGTTCTGGTATTTGTATTACACTTTTTTCATTTTGATATTATTAATGTTACTTTGTGTTATTTTGTAAACGAAAAATTTTTTTGTGAGTAACGTGGTGTGGAGTGTAAGGTGTAATTGCAACCGCTAGATTTTTTAACCACCAGCCGCCACTGGTTCTAAAATAGTTAAATATCGAGCTTGTCGAACACTAGCTCCCAAAAATTTATGGAAACATTAAGATCGAACAATATTAAAAAGCTTAATTATTTAAAAGAAACAGAATGGAAGATGACAAGAAGAACGATGCCCAAATCGATATGTTGATCAAATAAAAATTAGAACCAGTTTAACAATAGAGGAGTTGACGAAGACCGCGATGGACATGGCCTGAAATATAAAAGGTCACGACATTTAGATACGACTAGACAATTACGATGATGATGATTATATTATATATAATTATAAATACAATCTGGCCTGGACTAAGATGAAAGTCTATATCCACATATATACAGACATATATATGTATACATACATACATATATATATATATCTATATGATTTTTTTTTTTTTTTTTTTTTTTTTACATTATACCGGTACCAATTACCATAAACAACGGCGATCACAATAAAATACGTATTAATTTAATGTCTCCAACAAGACATTAGATTGCGATAAGAAGATAATGAGTAGGTGTGGATAGAAAATTAAAATTAAAGTGGATAGAAAATTAAAATTAAAATATTACGATACGAACAATAAGATAGATAATATAAATAATGATTTAAGAATGTGATTTAAAAGTATAAAGTTATGTACGATTGATAAAGAATATATCGTGTGAGATAGTTCCCGGTTACTAGGTAATCGGGAGAGCGTCTCGACACCATTTTCGTCTGAGTCTTTTAGCTGGATTGCCTGGAAGTCCTGATGAGTGCATTCTGGCGATATTGGGATTACTGCTATGTTTGAAGTTGTTAAACAGTTTTTCGTACTGGCCAATGTAAATATCCCGAACAAATGGAATGTACAAATCGTTGTGCAGAGTTAAGTTGGAGACATAGAATGGCGCGGACGTAATTACGCGAAGTATCTTCGACTGCTGTTGCTGTATTCTGTTCAGATTACTTGCGCTGGTCGATCCGTATAATTCGATGCCATAACGCCAAATTGGTGCAATCATTGTTAGATAAATACGCCTTTTAGTTTTTAAATACAAGGTTGACCTTCGTCCCAGCAGCGGATGTAACAGCCTGGCACGGGCAACGACGGCTTTACGAGTTTGCGCCACGTGAAAGCGCCATGTAAGCCTTCGATCCAGGTACATTCCGAGATAACGTACGAAATCAACTTGTGGGATTACGTTATTATTAATTATTATAGGTGTATACTTAACTGATCTATTTGTAAACATAATATGTTGACTTTTGTATGAATTAAACTGTATTCGCCAACACTGGGCCCACTGAACTATACGATTTAAGTGGTTCTGGACAGCAGAGTTCGCATGTCTGACGTCTGAATTCGATGCGAGGATGGCTATGTCATCAGCGAATGTGGCTAGTATTGTTTGATTACAGGTAGGCAGATCTGCTGTGTATATCGTA
Organism: Coronaproctus castanopsis; assembly: GCA_032883995.1. Taxonomy (NCBI): domain Eukaryota; kingdom Metazoa; phylum Arthropoda; class Insecta; order Hemiptera; family Monophlebidae; genus Coronaproctus; species Coronaproctus castanopsis. Next base: position 25,860,538 of record CM065052.1, on the reverse strand, counting down.
TATAAAAGGGGTCCAAGTACACTACCTTGCGGAACCGATGCTAAAACTTCATGTTCCTTATTTTAGGAGCTCAAGAGAAAGAAGGTTAGTGAGTTCGATTTTGGGAATTAATTAGAAACAAAAATGGTCACCGAGTTCATTAATGGGAATGCTGAAACGATCATCAGAATACCAACATCACAAAGCAGGTTAGTTTTCTGTTTAATCTGATTTTTAATTAATCAAAATTAACTTGAAGCGATTTATTATTATTATTAACTAAAGTACAAAATTATTTCGTTTTAATTATTCAGTAAAAAATTAAATTCTGTCGCTCTTTGCATGCAATTACTATCACTATAATTATCTGAAAATTAAATTGATTTTGACATATAATTATCTATAAAATAAAAATAAATAAAAACTAATTAAATTAATTTTTTATATATATAGTCTTTATTATATCCGCGATTAGCAAGTATTAAGAACATTAAAAAAAAGAACACATATTTAATATACGAGGATTCTAAGGTATAAGAACGAAGTCCATATACCCATTAGGGTTCTCATAATACACACACACACACACACACACATGTAATAATAATAACAACTATAACAATTTATTTCAACAATTTCATTTTTACAGTGTTACAACTGCAAGTAAATTCATTAAGCTAAATACCTTAGTAATAAGCTTAGCAAATTACGAGTATAAAATAACTTTAAATTAAAATTTAATTTTTATAATAAATATATTAAATATATTACGTAGGAAAAATTAAAACAAAAAACCTACATAAAAGAACGAAACGCTATAATTAACTTTAAATTGGTCGTAATAATAACTTAAATCGCGTAATTGATTTTTAAATTAAATTAAATTAATTATAAAAATCTGTGCTTAAGTCAACGATGTTTATATTTAGTGTAACGCTCGCGTAGATGCGACATTGCTTTCAATTATGATTTTCACACTTTTTATAAAATTTTTGCGATATTTTCCTAATATATGCAGTAATATATGAAAGTTTTAATTGATTATGCAAGTATGATATTTTGTCGTATCAGCATTCGGCGAAATTGTGCAGCAATGACTTTGCATTATCTGTAATTTTTTATAAGTACAATCAAATACGTAAGACCGCACAGGACACGCATATGTCAATCTTGGTCGGATTACGGTAGTGTAGAATAGTTTTTTATTTAATGTACTAAGAACGAACCTTTTATTAAATATAGAGTACAGAGTGCGGATAGCTTTACAACAGCATACTTAACGTGGTTATTAAACCCATCATCACTCCTAAATACTAAATCTCTTTAACAAACGGAGTTTACTTGGATTTCACCATAATGTCAGACAAGGGTGGCGGCCTTCTTCTTGAGAATAAGATGGCCTCTGTTTTCTTAGCATTAAGTTTTAGTTTCAACCACTGGTAATATTTGTAAATTGAGTTTACAGCTTTCTGTAATCTCTTACGAATGGTATCACTTCTATATGAAGTGCAGTATAAAGCTAAGTCATCAGCATATAATGCAGTATGTACACATGGTATATTTGGGATATCGTTTAATAATATTAGGAACAGGTATGGACCAAATACATTTTCCTGTGGGACACCCGAATAATACGTTTTATTGAAGAATTATCAGAGTAATTTGTAACGTAAAATCTTCTGTTGTTTATATAAGATTTAATTAACTTAATAAGACGTAGTGGGAATTTAGATTTGATCATTTTATATAATACACCATTATGCCACGCAGTATCCAAAACTTTCTCTAAGTAAATCATTATCATACCACACACACACACACACACATATATATATATATATATACATATATGGGGACATCTATTATTTGTTTATATATGTATATATGTATATTACGTCGTACAATGCGACCGTTAACGTCTATAAAAATGTTTTTTTTTGTGTCATTTATCTGTAACATAAAACTTAGCAGCGATTTGTGTAATTATACACTTCGACGTCAACGGGTAAAAACAGCATCGACTTTTGCACATGTCTATGTATGTACGTATGGATTAAAGATAAAATTAGGTCAGTTTTTTCGCGTCGATAGTTCGGAACACTTAACCAAGATACCGGTTAGAGTTCAAATATCAGGATCGACATCTCCTGGGGGATTAGTGTGTTCAGTTCTCATTCATTACTAGTTCACCATCCGTTAAATTTTGTCTTTGGACTTTCTCGTTATTTTCATTTTTGTATCACTCCGTACAACCCGCTCGTTAGTATTAGACTTCACGCTCGTCTCGACCTTGCACGTTGTAGTCGCTGAGACTAATAAGCTCTATTTTAGCTATCTCGTGAATTATTAACTAATTAACGATCGAAAACTTTTCGCCGATATGGATAACTCGAAACCCGTCGCAATTACTGGAGATATTTCTTCGTTTAATACAAAACGAAATCAATTACAATTATTTCACAATTGCGGCAATTAATTTCATGTACGTAGAGATTGCTCGCAAAGTTTAGTTTCGAATTTTGTCAGCGACGAGAAATTTTCACGACAAAACAGGCCTCCTAGGAATTTAGGTTGGTCTCGGTAAACCAGCAATTAGGAAGTAAAGAGAATAACCGGAAAATTTAATAAGGGACGAACCCCGCATTGGTTTGCTAAAAAGCTTCGATTAAAGAGTACGATATCAATCTTCGGGTAGGTGTGAATCATATAGGCGACGTCGATTACTAACTTTCGAGTTGATAGGGCTTCACATTAATATATAAAATTTATACGTAATTAGAGTGACATAGCATTGAAAATTAGGAAACTAGTAAATAAACTTAAAAAGCTAAACACCGAAATAATTTTTAAGTTGATTCCAGCACACGTTGGATTTTACAGAAACTAGACAGTTAATGCCCTAACTAGAAGTGGACAGAATAACAAAACAGATAAAATTAAATTGTGAATACCATTATAAGGAAAACCCATATATTAGTAAAACAGACAGTCGATAAGAATACGTAGGACATGGACAAGAATATAGAGAAAAACTACCTAAAAACAGTATGCAGATTTTGTTTTGAACATGATCGAACTGCGTTTAGGACTTATTTATAGCTCGACTTGCGATTATTACAATGTAGAAAGGGTCGAAGGAACATATAATATGACAATGTGACCAAGTTCGAACCAGAAAGAAGATAACTCTTAAAAAATTATTACGACATTAAGATCTTTGTCCTTTAGTGTTATTTAAATAGTAATAAATCCATTGTCGCAGTTAGTTCTTGTCCTTGAGAAAAATATTGGTTATTTTTCACAACTTACTGATATTTTCAGAAACAGGTGGTATTGAATTCTTTTTTCAACCAATAATCGTTTTATAACTAGTGTAAGATATTTAAAAAATTTTCAAAAAATTGTATACAGAACTCAGCTGATTTTGATGTTAACAGAGATTAACAACCGGAACAAACCGTTTATTTTTAATCAATTAACACGATATTTAAATGTACAAATTTGAGATAAAACAAAAATTCGAAAACTTATATATACAAAAATGAAATCACAGTTTAATGAAAACATGTATCACCTTCATGAATACTTCGAACAGAATGAATATTGTTTCCTTACGGAAGGCCTATTTATATTAACACTAGAATGACTAACTCGTAGTATGATCAAACCCGACGTGACGTGACGCGACGCTGACGCAAAACGCGTTCGAGATCAGATAAGATATCGGCTGACATCGAACCAGACGCGACTCGACGCGACGCTGACGCAAAGAGTTCAAGGTCAGATAAGATATCGACTGACATCGAACCAGACGCGACGCTGACGCAATTGAACTTTAAATAATTTCAAACGTTCAAGGTCAGATAAGATGTCGGCTGGTATCGAACCAGACGCGACGCGACGCTGACGTAATTGAAGCTTAAATAATTTCAAACAACTAGTTTATCCGAAATATTATATATATTTTTCAATTTTAGAAAACATTTGACATATAATTTATGGGTACAGCAAATACAACCCTTACAGAGTAGACCGTACATTTAAAATTGATTAAATTATTTAAATTAGATCAGTTTTGAATCGTTATCTGTGAATTGTTATAAAAATGATATATATATATATATATCATCATTAAGTGCCGTCTCCCTATCGGAGATAGGGGTATACATATTTTGTTGCACAGTGCAAGCAGCGTACAAGGAAATCATAATATTGAGTTAACGCAGATAGACATCATAACCCTTGGGAGAACTGATTGTAGTCGCTTTGTTGTCACGACACAATGCAGCCCCGCGTGTTTTTTGTAGTGTACTATATTATTACTAGCGCGCATATGGTGTTGTGTGTGGTGGTTTGTCATTGTCTTCCACGCGATAATATTGGGATTATTTATATTTTTTTTTTCCGATGATAATTTTTGCGTTGTCGATAATATATTTATATTATCTTCATTAATTAAAACTGTATATAAAGAATACGAAGAAATTTGTTTTAATATATAATATCAATCTACGTGACAATTGAGCACTATTCCGGTTAGAAGTCCTACATAATTTATATTATTATCGTATCCATGTAAGCCATGTATTGAACAAACAAATGAGACTACATAATAAATTTAAGATTCAGTTAGATGAACATATTCAACTAATTTTTTCGATATAATCTCAAAACAAATATTAGTCATCCCAAAACAAATATTTTAATATACAAAGCGCTGATTCGATCACAAATAGATTATCCAGGACCAATTATCACGTCAATCAGTAAATAAAAAATGAAAACATTAGATGTACTACGAAATATTTCACTAAAAAATGCATTAGGAGTACTAAAATCAAGCCCCAATCATTTTTAATTCCGGTTTAAGCGGCAAAATTACCAATATATTTATATTTACAACTAATCACTGATAAATTTTATTTAAAATATAAACTTCATCGAAATCACCCTTTAAATAAACGTATTCCAAAATTATACACATATATGTCACGTAGTCGATATTGGTATAATAAGACACGCCCATCTTTAATCGTAAGTTACGAAAATTCTAAAGAAGTTAAAGTTGTACAAAATATTAGGATGTCGTATTACAATACATTATTTAAATACATTATCAACAAGATGAACATAGATTTTTCTACGGATGTTTTCTGCATAAATGATACACTCAATATAATACAATTTTAAAAGAAATATGATAAATATGGAAGAAAACTACTATTCGGCGGCGTTCTATAATAAAACTCGGAATAATAAAAGAAAATTTAAAATCCCACCAGTATATTCATCTTGCACGGCAGAAATGATAGCTATTCAGAAAGTAATATCGTATAAGACGAAAACACAAATATATTCATATTAACAGATTTCATGTCAGCAATCCAAAAAATTAATAACAGAACGAACAAGCAGGATAACATTTTACAGAATATCGTGAAGATGTAAACTTAATGAATATAATACTAAGGTAGTATTTAAATGGATTCAAGGAAATAGAGGAATACGGGGAAACTCTAACAAAGAATATACCAGCAAATCAGCGGCAAATTAATATAAAATATCCTTGGAAGGAATTCAGAAGTAAATTAAAAGCGCAAAGTTTAATAGACTGGGGGTCATATATACAGAAATCTTAGCACACATTGTGGAAAATATTACTACACTATCCAAAAGGAAATACGTAAAGATACCTACGTTCTAACGTGCATAGAGATTATATTAAAACAATGACAAGATTGCGGACGGAACATAATTTAACTCCCAAAAAACTAAAACAAATTAAAATAATAAATTCAGATTTATGCGAATGTACGAAAGAGGAAGGATCCATTGGACATATAATTTAGAAGTGCAGGATAAGAAATATCGGAAGAGAAGAACTGCAAAAAGAAATTGTTCGAACATATACATTGCCAGTACATATTGATCTCAGATAATTAGCGACCCGACTACAAGACTAGCTGTTGTATCGATTTATAAAGATTAATAATATTAAGATATAAATTAAAGTTCATCGATTGTTATAAACTTTGTTAGTTAATGAAAATATATAAGTACAAAGAAACCGACTGAATAGGTAATACCAGGCAATATATATATATATATATATATATATATATATATATATATATATATATATACAATAGGGAGGCTCACTTGCGTGGTTAAACCTTATCCTTAAGCTTTTACTAACTAATATTTAAATGCTACTTATACGTACATATTTGTGGAAATTTCGGATAATAATAAAGGCTAACCTTTTTTATTCAGGATTATTTTATAAAAAAGTATAATATCATAATTTTCATTCATTGTGAGATAAACCTGTGAACGATTTAAAATGGTATTAGCGTATGAATAAATATTTCGATTGAATAAACGCTGACAAACCTATTCTGTTTCCTCCAATGATTAAACATTTTTCGTATTAAATAGACGTTGGCTAGATAATACGTAGATAATATTATTTATGCCTTAAACGAATAGTATATATTATATATATATATTTGATTTTGTGTACTTGGTATTATTTGATCATTAGTCAAAGTATGTATTTTATCTGAAAGAATTATTAATTTCATTGAGATTTATTTCAATCGAACATAAACACTGACAACCATCAATCACCAATATCTATAAACTATTAAATATAGCATAAGTCTTACCATCACAGTGCGCACTCTGTTTGCTAATTTCAGGCCCAGCGGTTGTCAAAACAAATCATTACTTCTTTATCTTCAGTAGAGCCTGCAATTTAGAAATACATACATAGATACATACAAGCATACATATATATATATGTAATATTGGTAGTAATTTTATGAATTAATAAAACAAAATAAAAACAAAATTAATCACTATAAAAAATGTTTTATGAATGCAAAGCTTTTCGACAATCACGTCATTATCAAGCATATACAATTTTTTTATTGTACAGTTTTTATAGTGATTGAACTATTATGTTTTTGTTTATTATATATATATATATATATATATATATGTATATATGTATGTATATATGTATATATGATATATGATATATATAAAATAATCAGTATGAACCAGTATACCTACATATGAGCAAATGCCCAAATTAATATAAATTTATATATTATGTTTAAAATGATGTTAAGATTATTATTATCGTTTTATTCCTTACGCCAATACTAGTTAATAGAGCGAGAGGTACGTGTTATACGAACGAATAAAACGAAATCTTTCAGGTAACGAAACGAATAATAATTTAACTTTCTATGTTCACTGGATAAACATAATGCATGTCCGTAGGTTTAGATCACGTGACACCGAATTAAGATAAATTCTAGGCACGCATGTTTTACTGGCAACACTATTAGATCGAATCGAATATTTCAGCCGAAAAGTTAACCTCACATTAAACCGATTAAAATGTACAATAATGACCGTTGATAAAGCACGAATACTGCCCAAATGTTTTAATTCAATAATCGATATTAACCAGAAACATGAAACTATATTTCTGTGCTTATATAACCCATAACGGAAAAACCATAAAACAGAAATTAAACGAAAAATAAGCATGGCAAAAATGTTCTCGGTAAACTCTAAAAAACATGGAAGATCGTCAAATAAAGTGCGAACTAAAAAATGATCGATAATAATACACTCAATATTTCGATAGATGTCATAGTTCAGCGTTTGAAGCACTCGAAATGGCCTGCTACAGACGCATACTAAAAATACCCGGGACTGAACATAGAACTAACATCTCTACCCTACAACAGTTAAATGTAGAACCAAAAAGTTATTCGGTCACTTAAGACATAACAAAACACTTATCCAAGGGAAAATAAATGTCAAACGAACGAGTGGACGGCTTCCGATCAATAGATTACATCAGAGTAATTACACAAGAACTAATTATGAAAAATGGCGACAGATAGTTTTCCAATTTACTAATCCATGATGGTTGGTCACGACAAACGGAAATACAACGGAATATAAGAAGGATGTGCCCATACCAAGATAATCTTCGATTAAATCGCATCTCAAGATATTTTATCTCTTCGACTATATTCGATTTCGCAGCCGCTTCCAAGTCAAAATCATCCCAGTCGACTGATTATTAATTCGAGTAGTTTAGATATTTCTTTTTATCATTCACTTTACAATTCGATTTTAACCGAATATAAATATTATTTACATGCTATTGTATAGATTTTTTAAGTAATTTCTGGTCTCTAGAATCAATAACCAAATCGTCCGCATAACTAATCAGTCACTAACTGTGGATAAGCACACTACATTGTTGTACATCAGTATTTGTATTATACTATCGCTATACACGTTATTCACTTTAACTATAAATATCTTCCTCCAGAGATAGCTTTCAAGCGAATTGTATATATTTCCTCTAAAACCACATTTGTATAACTTTCCTAGTAGAGTAGCATGATCTATCGTCTCGACACCTTTACGCGTATTACGTAGAAATTAATAATTTTCCTTTTATCGAACCTCGACTAATTTGTACGATATGTGTTCAAATAAGACTTCGTTCATGCTCCTCCTTCGAAGAAATCCGTGTTGGTTATTGCTAAACAACATTTTTTTTTTGCAGATAATTCGGTATTACATTTTTCAAGCAATTTTAGAGACTGTTGATGGTACACAAATCGTCTTATAGTTCCCGGCTTCAGTTTTAACTGATGTCATTATACCTATTTTCAATATCCAATATTTCGACGAATTTTCCCGAAGAAGTTCTTATTTAATCCGACTAATCGAAGTTCGGTCGAATCCAACGGAGGATTTAAATGGCGATATTACCTCTTTAATATGTTCCATTGAAACGTCAACAAATGCAAATGAACCAGAAGTTCCGTTACTGTTGTTTAATGACGATTTTCCTATTACTATATTTTCCCCGGAAGTGATTATTGTTAAAATAATTAGAAATAATATCCACGACTGAAGCATCCATCACGGAACGATCATAAAATAAAAAATATGGTACGGACCCTTTCAATTAACCAGGATTATTTGTAACAATAAATCAATCTGCATTAACGTACAAATTATACATTACAATACGGTTATCTAAACACCGAGCTTATACGCAGCAGAATTCCTGTAAAGAAATGGATCATTCGGCTATTTTAAAAAGGAAAGAACAATAACACGGGAGATATTAGGCTCGGGGAAAGACGGAGATAAATTGAAATTGAGAAAAAGTAATATAGACGTAAAACATTGAAAAAAAATCAGTCATATTACGTAATCGCACTTTACGGTCATCTCAAACGAATGGATAAGCTTCGCCTTACGGAAATTTTTTTTTTTAAGAATCCAAAAGCTCGGGTTCGGTGAATTATAAGAGTGAAGAAAGATATTGAACATCTTCGAATAGGAAATAAAGGACGGGAATAAATTTAAGCGAAAGATCAGTTTCGAAGAGTTTTTAAAGGCGTAACGAAGAAGATATGGACGGATGAAAGATGACAAAAACGTTCGGAAAGAATGAAAGAGTATCCGATGATGAAGAAAATATAATTCGGAATGTCAAATTTGACAAAAGAATAATAATATTAATAATAATAATAGTCGAATAGTTCAACGGTGCATTCGAATAGCAAACGATAGAACCATAAATAAAGTTCTCAAACGAGCGAACCAAGTGAGGGCTAAGGCTATATGTACGAGATGACGCTAAAAATATGAACAGATTGTAGAACTAAATCCAGCGTCGAAATTATTAATAAAGAAAAAAAAACACCCCGACAGTTACAATAATATTAACGTTTAATAAATTTTAATCATCCTTCTAGTTTCCATTAACTTTATTAAAAATAAACCGGATTTGGATTATTTTGATTTGAATTGATTATTGTTATTAATATTATTATTGTTTTATTTAATTTCATGTATATAAACTTTTTAATGAAATGTGACCGTAATAAATTAAATTGAATTGAATTTATGCTTATTATATTTTATTACACTCGAATCTGTTCGTTTCGATGTTTAGTTCTAGTACTAATTGCGTATTGCTTATATTTATTTACGAATATATATTCCGTCTATCGTTGAAAAAAATACGAACATAGTTTACACCGAAAAAATCAGAGAAGTGCGGATATCAACTATGTAAGTTTAAAAGTGTATTTAATATATATTCCGTTTAGTTACACGTTCATTATCTTTATATAGTGGCTTTACAACCTGTTTTGATAGAATTCCAATTGCTATAATAAAAGAAAACACGGATTTCTTCGTAGTAACATTAACATATTCAACGAGTCCCTGTAGCGTGGACAATTTCCGGAGGGTTTAAAGTTACGCGTAATTACGACAATTTATAAAAGTCGTGACAAAACTGTTATGGCTAATTACAGATCAGTGTGCATTCTATCCAATATTTCTGAAATATTAGAGAAGTGGGTTAAAAATATTACGTTAAAGTATCTATTGAAGATAAATAATTTTAGCGAAAACCAATTGGGGGTTTTTTAGCGGGTAAAGATACTGACAGCGACCTTTATCACCGTGTTTCGTATATATCGGGGACAATTTGGAAAATTCCGTTGTAGCTGTATATTTTGATTTATGTAGAGCATTTGATACAGTTGTTCGCGGTATTTTGCTTAGTAAATTGTACGCTTGTGATTTCTGAGGGATCATACATAATTGGTTTAGATCATATCTCACCAATAGACGTTACCAAAAATAAAACATTAAGTGAGTGCGAATAAATGCTACAGGTAAAATTGTCAGTTACGCTGATGACAAGGTTCTCTTGGTAAATTCGCATTTCCTAAATATAATGCCGATATTTATTCATAATAACGTAGGTAAGGTATTTAAATAGTTAATTCGTAGTAGAATTTTGCATGAAACGAAAACGAAGTATATTGTTTACAGTAATCGAGAGCGATGTGCGTGACAGAATTTAACCGTAAGACTAAGTAACAACTTTGTTGGCATTTAATTAGATAGTAAATTAAACTGGTACGTACACGCTAACTATATCGTGAAAAAACTAAGGAAGTTGAATTACTTCACTATTTAACGCAGTATTTTTCATCGAGTCACTTTTACCGATTGTACTTAGCAGTGGTGTGCATTCCAGGTAAGCGAGGTAAGCGCCGCTTGAAAAATCCGGAAAAAATAACTTTTTTATCCTAACTTATAAAGGTATAGAATAGGGAAAGCGATTATATTGGCGTTTATTACTTCAACAACCGTATGTGATACTTGACTGCGCACTTAAGTGTTATACTTTGTGTATGAATTGTGTTACACAGGCGCGCCGTATTAGCTGGTTACATAGAAAAAAGAATTCGTTCTATTAGGATACGTGCACAGAGATGACGGACTATATTCGACAAGAAAACGCTAGACGGGTAAAGCGCCCGTAATATCGCTTTCGGCTGGAGTTTAACGTGGTTTAATCCATGATTTCTGCAGGCTGTATGGTCGACTTTTTTTTTAAAACAAAATGCGTGTTCGGGAATTCATTACCGTTTTTACGATTTAATTTTAATGAAGAGTTAGAAATTATAAATTATGGTAAGCCAAAATCAGAATTACCATCTTTAAAAGCTGAACAAAAGAAGGTACAACTTTTACCAGACATTTTAAAGCATCTCAATATGAAAACATTTTGTGGTTAACTGGTTGTGAAGATAGTGGAAAACGTTGGCCGTGTTTATTATTTGGCAGTGAAAAAAATAAATGTGTACGGAATGATCTTACTCAGGGATATGATAACTTGAATATTTTTGATCGATGCAATAAAAAATCATGAACGTTCTGAGTCATATTTTTCCTCCATGAAACTGAAGAAATTTGATAAGTCGTGCATAGATTTACAATTAAATGATCAAGTACAAATTGAAGTCATGGAACATAATGAGATTGTACTACAAAATAGAAACATTTTAAAAAGATTAATTGATGCAGTATGCATTCTCGGTGTTCATGAGCTTGCCTTATGTGGCCACTCTGAAAAGGCTGATTAATTATGTAGACCTTCTACAATTACTTTTTAAAATAGACGCATATAGAGACTTCTATAACATTCTGCGGTACATCAAATCGTATTCATAATGATTTAATTTCTTTGGTACATGCTGTTGTTCAAATTAAGATAAAAGAAGAAATAAAAAATGCGAAATCGTTGCTATATTACTGGACGAAACGTCGAACATTTTAAATAATGTTTGTAGTTTTACGTTACATATGCAGTCACATTGCAAAAACTCAAGAGAGATTTAATGTAAAAAGTATTATCGAAGAATGTGATTTAGCTCAAAATCATATCAGAGGTAACAGAGGGACCGATTAAGTGGTTTATCTTTAATATCTATTGAAAAATCGTTGTTAAATCAGCTGCAAAATGAACCGATGGGTACGTTTTACGATCTCGTTATAACTGACTTCATTAAAGTAGATCGTCGAATGGATTTTTGTATTCAAATGAGTATTAAATAGATGTATCATCACGTGTTTTTTGTAAATAAATTTTCGTTTAATGTATTACACTTTATATAGTTATCGCTTACCGTGTAGAAAAATTCACCGCACGCCACTGGTACTTAGCCATTTATCAACCGGTTTTGTCATACGGTATAATACACTGGGGGTGGGGCGCGATTGTCACATTGCGTCATAGTTCTATAAAATTCGGTATTCGAATTAATTAGTATCAACGAAAAAATGCGCAATGTAAACTCATTACTGACTCTTCAACAATTATATGGAGTTCGTGTTTAAACTTCGTCTATATAAATAATATAGGGATGTTAGGGGGAAAATCGAGATTTACAAATGAAGAAAAAGCATTTATACTCTTGTTTAAGAAATACCATACGAGGATGCAGGCTGTATATGATGCAGGAGCCGTACTGTATAAAATGTAGCAAAACACGATCTTATAAATCATAGGCGACGACGGAAGTACTTAATACATTCTAAATAAGTAATTATGTATACACGAGTTTGAATATATGTGTGTATGTGTTAGGAATGTTAACACTAGATGAGTGTAAATATAGAATGAAATTATTTAATGTTCCCCGCAATTACAGGTACCCGCGTATACATATATATGTTTAGCGAGCGTATGTATACATGTGTATGTGTATATTTGTTTCAATGTGGATACATGTATGCACAAAGACGGAAGAGTGTTATGTTTGAGTGTATGCGGGCTTGCGATTGGGAGTGGATCTATACGTTTATGTTTAAATTGTGGATAAGCATTTAAGTATAATATAGCAGTAGGCACGTGTATACATGCTCGGACATATATGTCTATTTATTTATAAATTTACATTTGTAATTATTTATTGAGCGGGTATCGATATCCGTATTGGTGGTGGGAAGATTTTAATTTATTTCGGTTAAGTTTGTTGCAAGCACGTGCAAGATAATTTTTGTATATATTATATACCGCTGTTCGTGCAACCTATGCGCATTGGCGGAAGTTAAGCATATTTCTCGTGTAGTAACAAATATATTTGACTTGATTTGATTATTGTTATTAAATCGATCGTAGAAATATAATCGTAGTTGAAGAAAAATTGAAGATAACTACGACGGTTTAAAATAGCTACGTTATACGTAATATTTCATCGGTGACATATATGGGCGTAATTGGAAAATTACGCGTTACATAACGAGCGATGATATAGAAAGTAACACGAAAAGAGTCATTCTCTCGTGAAATTTGAACAAAAGAGAAAAAGTAAAATACAAAACTTTATCTTAGCATCGTGTGGATATGTAAATTTTCAGGAACTTATCGTGAAGATGGAAGTCGACTAAAGTTAAAGTTTAAAATAAAGCCGTGGAATAAGCGAGGGTACAATCTATTCTTACGTAAATATATATATATATATATATATGTGTGTGTGTGTGTGTGTGTATGACGATAAATACGTAAAAAATTACGTACATATATACGTATATATTACGCTGAATAAAAAGTACGAACTGACTGCACGACTTTTCGTGGAAGTATCCAAAATAAACGAAATTTCATAATATGACAATTTATGAAATTTCTGAATTTCGCGTAACAACTTTGTGCCGTTCGTTTATCATTAAATCGTAACTTCTACTTTAGGCAAACTGAAAAATTGAATTTTTATTTCGATACTTAGTTTTTCAATTTAGTAACCGGTGTAAATAAATTTCGATCTAGTAGTCGAGCGAATTATTCGCACAACACATTACACATAGTAAGCATAGTATTATTCCGAACTAACCGTAATAAAGTTTTAAATAAAGCTGAAAAATTTATATATATATATATAATATCTTATTATTCATCGCTGAACATCATGGCTACCTCTTTGTTTCATTTTTACGTATAAAAAATGGACTACCGTTCAAGGCATTAATTATATGCAACTCATACGAGCGCATACTATATTATACGGAGTGGGGTATCACTGCATTCTCCGTGATAATTAAGAGTTATGCAATGATGAAAAACCGAAACATCGAGCGGCGAGTTAACAGTTGAACAGTAACAATTATGCTAGTGCGACATTATATATAATAGAAATAAGGATAAAATTGAATATTTTAAACGTGGTGTTGACGACGCATATAATAGATATAAAGATAAAATTATAACTTTGGAACATGGTGTTGTTGATGCGTGGTTTGATCATATATTGAATAGGGAATCCCAATTTTAAGCGAAAATGTCATTCCTCAAAACGGTTAGACAATTTTTTTTTTTTTTTAATATATGGGCTTCCACAAGGTTTACCCATTATTACAAATTGTTATATAAAATAAATATGTAGTGGTTATATCGTTAAGTTGCATTCTCGAATGAACTTATATAGACAAATGCAAATGTACACATTATGAGTAGAAAGTAAGAAATATATGTTTATAGGAAGAGGAACTGATAACGATATGATTTGATCGTATAATGTGTTACGGAAAAGGAGATAATAGGAATATTCAAAAAATATTTGATTCGCGTCAGCAATATGGTCGGCGTCTGCAGGTGTGAGCAGTAGGAAGAGATAGTAAGATTCATTTGGAATAATGAAGAAGGGAGACGATTTTTTCCGAATAGTAGTCTGCATATGGCGATTATGAATGGATGAATTTGGTTAACTGGCACCTGTGTTGTAAAACCAGGGTAAGCATGGAAGATCAGTCTGAAGCAATTTATAATATATATAGTTTTAACAATGTGCGGTGAGTAAACGATGAACAGTTCAAGAAGTTAAGGGGAGTAGGCATAGTAGTCAGCGAGAAAATTTCCGCTGGTTCCAGAGTGGTCATTAATGGATACACCAACATCCTGAAGAAGAGCTACACGATTGCAAATTTTCAAAGGAATGAGGGTTGTTGTGTGAAAATTTTAATGCAGTGAGACAACTTCTGGAGTCTGAAAAGATTAAAATTTTTTTTAGATAATTGGTTCGAAAGAAGGATAGTTACACGGCTTTGCAATATAGATAAAAGAAATTCGTAAGAAAGTGAACTTTTTAACAATTTGGAAGGAAGCAGGTCTGCACCAACGATTGATTTAGAACCGTCTGTGTAGATAGGTATGAATTCGGAGAAGTGGTTATTGATATAAGAAATAAAAAACGAATTAGCAATAGAAGGAGGAACAGAGGATGGATTTAAATGCTTTAAAATAATCTAAGTCTATATGTAAGGATACCTCATTATTAGTAAAAGGAAAAAGAAATTGAAATGAGAGGGGTTATTATTAGATTACTATAATTGAATAGATGATGCGCCGAGAGGCAAATGGGGATTAAATCTCCATTTTTGGGAAAGAAAAGACAGGAATAATGAAGGAGTGCAAAAAGAATTTATCAAAAATATATCAGCTAAATGTGTCCGACGCATATATAGGGGAAGCTTAGTCTATACTTCCAAAGCAGATATTGGAGTAGAGCTTAAGAATAGGCGTAAATATATGTTTTGAACTTTGTCCAGTATGAAAATGTACGTGGCTAGAGAATTACTAAACAGGAAACTACCATAATCGATTATACTGCGTATGAAATATTTGTACAGAAGCAATAGAATAATACGGTCACCTCCGAAGGTTGTGCGAGAAAGAGATTTCAAAAGGTTAATCCGTTTTAAAGCTTTTATGTAGACAACTTCAATGTGCTCACGCCAATTAAGTCTTTAGTATTAATAAGCATGGATGCTTGAAAAAGTTTAAATATATAAATATTGAATAACACAAGACTTAAGGTTGACCCTCGTGATAAGCCTAAATGTACCAGACTAGTGATAGTATTGCTGGTGGATGAATGTTTGAAAATTGAGACCCGGTTTGTGAATAATTTACATACGTCATTAGCAAAAGAATGAGAGATACCTAAGAAAATGAGATAGTCAAAAAGCATGGCTAGGTGTACTGAATCAAATGCCTTATTTATATCTAAAAAGCAAGCGACTAAATATTTATTTGTTATGAGGACTAATAAATTTCTGCAACCAGATAAGACACACAGTTCAAAGAACTAACGTTGTTACGGAAACCAAACATTCCTGAAGGGAAAAAATGAAAAGAACACGTATTAAGACGTGATAACTCAAAAGATATGCAGTAGGAAAAATTGCCACGCCAACGAAATGGAAAAAATCGTCATAGTTATCGAATAACGTGACTAGCCCATTGTACATGTTTATTTTTGCGTACAAAATGGCCTGCGAGGCGCTAATTATATGCTAAGCAAGTACGCGTTCACACGATGTTATAAGGTTGCCAATGCTTTCTAACAGTCACAAGACGATGAAAAACATTATAATCCGAATGCTGCGAATTAGTATCCAACCCTGTGACATCCGGTTTGCATTCAATTGGTCTATGAACTATATAACTCTGCGACATTTACCGTCGTGTGGCTAAGAAGTAACCGTCAGAAATTATTACAACCGACAAAATTATATTATCTAGATGAAAAATTAACTCGAGTAGGTAGTATTTATGATTTTAGAATTACTCGTGTAGAACTTTCAACTAATGGATTCCGTATCTACTGTGAAAAACTGACATCACCTTCAGAACGTAAGTAATCAATTCGGAGAAAAAAAAAAACATTTTTCGATAAAAAATTAAAACGAGCGGTACTGAATGTAATACTCCCTTTACCATCGCTCACATCCTAACTTTCTACTCAACTTATAGTTTCCAACGTCGTCAGCTGGTAGGCATTCTCAATAATCTTCCTAGCATAGTTCAACGTACTTCCTCCTTTGAGCTAAGCTTCTCCTGTTCTTCAATAACGAAAATCCCCTTTCTTTAGTCTATGATGCCTCCGGCCAAAGTTCACGGTCACAAGTCGAAGAAGAAGAAGAAAAAATACGCAAATAATACGTCGAAGAAATTGAATACTCGCGTAGATCTCTTCCGCTTTTCCTTTTCCTTGAAACGACTTCGTTATCTAAGGACGGAGTCTACATCTTTCGCAGATTCAATCCGTCAGTGTCATTTCCGTTTCAGATGAAAAAGATTTTCGATACTGGTGGTAACCGTGTCTATTCTTAGAAACTGGATTACTACTTTTCTAAAGGAAGAAATCAAGTCGTAAAAAAGAAGAAAATTATTATTTTTTTATGGATTAAATTTATAAAAAAATTACTAACGAAGTTTACAACCTCCTAGTGCGATTGAGGAAAGCGATATCGCTGACGATAATAAAAACTAATTGGACGAAGAATCGAGAAAAAGTGTCGTAAAAAAATAAAATTGCGGCATTGAAGAAGAAAAATTGGTTAATCGAAAAATCAACCGTGGACCATCTGAGGGAAAAACAACGACGATGAAATTCGGAAAAGGAACACCGATAATAAAAGTTTCGGCGGGAAAATTGACAACCCGTCAAATGATAACGACAACGATGATGATAATAGCCGGAATGATATTAACTGTAAACAAAAAAAATTATAGACGGCGAAAAAAAAAAGTGATAATTCCACGTCTTCGGAAGAATTTTCCTTCATTTATCTTTTTATTACGTCGAGCGTGTTTATACTGTTTCAACTACGACCTACGCTTTAATTTTTTCTCTATCAGCTGATTTGTAAAGTAAAATTATCAAAAATCTGAAAACCGTCTTCAATAGGTGTGTTTTTTTTATAAGGCTGCGTAAACCTGAGCGAGAATTATAAATAAATTAAATAATTAACTAAAAAGGAAGAAGTGGTGCCAGGATGTACTTCCTGTTATCTGAGTCGGTTGAGCTATTCTCAGGGAATTCTTATTATAAAAAGATAAATGAACAGTTTTCTTCTCGTAAAACCAAATTAGGCACAATTCGTTGGAATTATCTGATTAATATAGATTTCCATTCCTATACCAATCTTCTGCCCTCTTTCTTTCATTCTTTCCTTTTCATGATCGATATTATTTATAATATATATAAAAAAAAATAATAATAAAAATAAAAAACTTAAAATTTCGAAAGTTAAACGAACCTTCATCTTTCCTCTCTATTATACATAAAACTTGTTAACTTTCTTTCTGTTCCGCTTAACATAAATGCTATCGGAATTAAGCATGTTAACTTATGAATATAACGCCTTTCGTCAAAGTTGAAAATCGGAAAAGTTACATCCGCGTGTGTATCGCACGTATTATTCGCGTTGATACGAATAGTTAAGAAGTTTAGAAATAAGAAGCAGTTTGTAACGGTAATACGATGAGTAGCAGTGTTGCGAATATGAAGGATAATGCGACACGTTGAGACATTTTAAAGGGACGATATTAAAAAGCCGCTAAACGTGGGAAATGGAGTCGCTGCATCGTAACTATCTATGACGATAATGTAATGGCCGGCATTCGATTCTAACTATACGTACGTGTTTAAAGCTCGCAAATTGTCGAGAGAGGAAATAGATGTATATCTGGATGAATCTGGTCCAGATCTCAGTTGTGTATATATGACACATATAACGTATAATGTTACATAAAAGTATAGTACACGTGTTCGAGCATTTCAATGAAATATATATATATATACTTACACACACACGTAACAATCACATAAAGGTAGTTTATACGTATCTACTGTAAGTCAAAGGATACGTATTGCTAGCGAAACTTGGTTACTGCGTTTATCTGCTACAGTTAACGGTTAAACTCCCTGGCCGTATAATTTAGCCATTGAATAGGGAAATATCGTAACATTTTTTGAAAAAAAGAATGACCAAATACAACACGCGTTGTGTATATATATATATATATATATATAAGCACACTAAAATACACACGTACATACACACACTTATACTGCGTCGTGTTAACAGCGAGGTTTTCATTTATCCCGACGATATTAGCCGATATAAAGGATGAAAAAATAGAATAAACGGCCTGCTTTCGTTCGCTGATAATGTCGCGTGGTTTTCCTTTTTTCCGAAGAATTTCGCTACAGCGCCGTTACCAAAAATATATATTGTTTTTTTTTTGGTTTTAATACATTTCTGTAACCCTCGTCCAGATTACACCCGTCGACGAGCCTACTATCCGAACGTGATTCTGAAACGATTGCCGTCCGGTGGTATATATATCCTCATTTCGAAATTAGTTTAATCACACTACCTTTTATGGTAAGATGGAAAATCAGAGCAAACTGAAGAATTTTGTTGTTTTTTTCCCCGACGATTTATCTAATTCTCCACGTCCAGATTATAGAACCTGTGTACTTATTAGTTCCGTTTTATTGTTATCGTTTTTCGGTTATACTATTCAGAGTGAAAATTTCGATTCGGTCGAGTATAATTACGAATTAAAAGGATACGATTAAATTTTTCATTTAAAACGTCGAAAGAAATATTTAAAATTCGCCTAGACCGGTTCGACTAGTCGTTAGCGTTATTACGAAAAATGTTTGAAAATTCAATTTCCAAAAAAAAGTAACGTATTTTCGATAATTTAGAAACTCGAAGAGAGAAAAACTGGACATTTCGAAAAATCGAGAAAATAAAATAAATTTTTAAGACTTACGTCACAATAGGTTTTAATGGCATCAAACTCGAGCGCATTCACGTAGATGCACCATATCTCGCGACACTCGAATCAGCAACTGCCACGGACTACTTCACTAAATTCCGCTTTGTCCTGGCACATCCCGATCGAATTTAGTTTGTTTTTCCCACCGACCTTCATTGAAAGCTTGCGCTGGTTTCTCCTTCATCGCTAATTCTTTTGCATGCATCAGTCTTCAAAACTACACTTCCTCTGCTATAGTATGTAACGGTATATTGCTAGTCGAAATATGGAAGCTTTTCTTGGAGTGGAGTTGTCGCATCTCGTCCGTTCATAGGATGTCGAGTGTCTTGAACTTGCTTTGTCCTCTCTATATATAGAGGAATTTTCATTCTTATAATTGGAGGTGTAATACCACCTAGTAAATACAAATTATCCACTTTTAGTAGGCCCGAGTAGTCTGTTATAATGCGTATACAGAGATGTGGTGCACCTTGAAACTATGCGAACTATAACAATGGTGGATAATCGTGAGCCCGAGCCGAAAGCAACAAAGAAGATGTTGATATATGTAAAACAAACTTAATCCGATTTACAAATCATAGTTTGATCGTGTCATAATGTTACGTGTGATCAAATTATATACAATAACACCGAACTTAATGATTGTATATTTACTCATTCAAATTACATAAGATACTTTCGTGTAATTATAGATGATAAGTTATGTTAAACGTGTTTGGTATGTTAATAAAACGACCAATAAATGTTACTGCATTTATAAAACATTGGACGGTAAAGTAGTTGGAGTTCCACATTAATAAAGCTCTTGTTCAATCTTTATACTTCCATTTTGCCTATACGTATACTATCCTTAATTTAGTAATCATCATCATTAAGCGCCGTCTCCGTATCATAGGTAGGCGACTACTTACCTATACGTATTTCGTTGGTAAGTAGCCTACAAGGCAATCATAATAATAGACACACACACACCCCCGGAGAACTGATTTAAATCACTTTGTTATTACGTCACAATTCTATCGCGGCTGTTTTTTTGTAGTGTACTATATTGTTACTAGCGCGCACATCGTGTTGTGCATGGTGATTTGCCATTGCTTTCCACGAGATAATATTAGGCCTATTTATATTTCCTGATGATAATTTTTGCGTTGTCGATCATATTTGAATTTGGTTAATATATCCGTGCTCTAGTCACCAGGCTATCCCGACACTGCTCTTTAATAGTATTTCAGTAATATTTTAGAAAAATTTTAATTGATGTAACTTTTTTTTATAATAGCGCGATTAATATTTTAATTAAAGTTATTGCCCGCGTACTACAAATTGATTTATATAATAAACAAAAGTCTCTAATTTCTATTCATATAAGATATCGATATAGTAACATCGATAAAATAAAGTTCAATGAAAGAAAAGCGACTATCTTGCAAACTAGGCATGATAATGAAGCTTATGGTAAATTAATTTAATATTCTTTCCTAATTCTGTGTAATCTGGAGAACCTTTTGTGGTCCTTCTTGGGCTTGGGGAAAAACATATAACATTTTAACAAATTCTGTGTAAATTAAGTTTCCTGATTTAATAATTCACGATCATACTGACTGCAGTTCATTAATCACCAACAATTTCGCCAATATGTTTATTAAATTCGCTTAGCAAAGTTGACGAAAATTATAACATTTTTTTAAACATCGACATTAATAATACATTCGTACTGGATGCATATCAATATGGTTTTAGAAAATATTTTTCTCCAGAACTTGCTATTGCGGATGTAACAGATAACTTATTACATAATAAACAACGTAACGATTCACCTATTGTCGTTTCGTTTGATATTGAAGGCGCATTTAATGCCAAGTGATAATTGACACATTAATTTCCTATAGTTTTAGTTTTAACGTAATTTGTTTAGTACATGATTACATAAACCTCAGAAGAGTAAAGTGAACTCATCAAAATGATAATATCGAGGTTGAAAATAACTTCGGTCTTCCACAAGGATCTGTTCTTGATTCGGTTTTGTGAAATATTTTATATCCTAACGTTCACACTAAATTAATAATCGGATATTATTTGAATAAATTACGAATCATCAATGATGGAAAATGTTTGTAACTAATGAAATAGAGGATGTCCGGCACATAATATACACATGTAGATAACCATCTGAGAAAATGGTTCACTTAATCCTAATGAAATTATCCTATTAGAATAAATTTCCTATATTGTTAATCCGTAAAATACAAAATTAATATTACGACTATATTCATTTCTAATAAAGATAGAATTCAATAATAAATTGACGGATAAATTTTAAAGATTTATTCAATTTTCTCAACTTTTTAATCGCCAAAAACTGGTATATAAAGTATTTTATGAGGTGGACTGAATGTAATTATAATTATAATGTATACATATATAATGACGGGCCATTCTATGCAGGGCTCTTCTGTTTCCGAAAAATTTATTGAAATCGTCGTCCAAATACGATCTCGATGTTCTCTCCTTTCAATATGCCGAGAACCATTCTATTCGTCCATCGATCACCTTTGCATTTAATCATTTGTCCCGCCCAATTCCATTTTAAAGTGCGGATTGACGCCTACGTAGTCACTAGGTTATTAATAATAAGATTCGAATGATTATTGTGTTAAACTTTGTGAAAGAAAATTAGAAATAATAAATGTAAGCGAGATAGATGAAGTTAGTCGAGCCGTACTAAATTCACAGAAAATAGATGAAAATGGGGAAAGTAATATCGCGGCGTACATTGACGAATTAATAGCGGAACTCGTCTCGGTAAATTTCATTAAGGCCAGGATTAGAGCGCTCGATTCACTGGTTGTTCCTGCCAAGATTTATGTAATGGAAAGTCCGCTTCCTGAATTAAACCACTTTAATAACAGATGAAATGTTTTTCTTGTTTAAAATTTGATAATTCAATTCTGAAAAATATTCATCTACGATTAAGTTTAGAAAGGGATATGTAGACGTTTAAATATGCGTATTTTGCGTTCTGTTAAGTGGCAAAAAATTTAATCATAGAGGATTTATATCAGCTAAATTCAACTTGGCTACCGGTCATTGCCTCAAGAGGAGGAAAAATGTTTAAAACAACTGCTAGTTTAGTTTAAAAAAATAACTCCGGTATCACGCAGAATAACGATGACCAAAACATCGATAAACGGATGCGCACACAGACAGCAGAGCACTTATCAGAAAATCTGAACAATATTAAATCTAAATTGCGTTCTTCTAAGCATAATTCCGATAAATATACCTATACATTCATAACCGTTCTCAGTTTGAAAATGAAAACTGTGTTTTCGAAACGTCACATTATTAAAAAAAATGAACATGGTTTTACCGGAAAAAATTGCGAACATATTTATAAAACAGTTAAAATTCTAATTTAGATATACAATTTCTGAATTAATATTGTTTACATTTTAGGTAAATTTTTTTATATTTTATTTTTCTTACATACACTCTCAATAATGGCTTAAAACGAGAAATTTTTTTTTTGTGTTTTTCTTTAAGGTTTAGTGATTTTAACTACTTTCTTGTTTACGTTGTGTTAAGCGGATTGTTTCGAATATTCTATTATCGTATTATTAATTCATCGGTAATTTGTAGTTTTCGGCGTATAGCTGCGTGGTTTTTATTTCTAAAGGTTCGTTGCATCTTTTACATTATGTTCCTTCCTGATACGAAAATATGCCCAATTCGGAACCGGGTCATTGCGACTCGTTTATGTCACTTCAAATTGGTCGTATCGACAAAAAAAAAAAAAAAAAAAAGTATATTTTATCTTCCCGTTAATAATATTTTTTATTCCCTCTGTTTCTCTAGAGTAAAGACAATCGCGCAACTTCGTTATTCGGCGAAAAACTATTCCCTCTCGCGAGAGTAATATTTTTTTTTGTCTCCTCTTATACATTAGGGAATTTTTAAAATTTGAAAACAAAACACATACAAAAACAAAAACAAAAAAACAAAAAACATTCGGGCCCAAAAGTTATTCTATCCAATCGTCCAACGCGAAATATAATAAGTTTACGAATATTCGACTCACGCTTTCATTTGTTTCCAATTTCGCTTCATCGATCCGTCGGTGTTCAGAGGTCGACACAAATATTTTCGCGACGAATTCGCCGTATTCATCAAAAGATCGATCTTGAAGATTTGCGTTCAACATTCATTTCGACCCGTAAAAGGAAACTCCGAAATGACGTGAAACTTCCTCCATAATTTTATCGAGAATAAAATTAATTCGTTTTTCACTTTTTCTAAATTAAAAATATTTCTTAGCCCAACTCCGAATGAAAAGTTCTTGCAAGTAGATTTACTTATTTTGTTTTAATCACTAAGTTATACCTAATCTGTATTTACTTAACTATTAAGATAATAATCTGTAACGATTCGTATATGTTAAATAAATGAATAAGTAAAATTTTATGTAATTAAAAAACGTACTTCGAAAAATAAATTTAATTTTTATTATTATTATATTTTTATCATTATTTTAATTATAATGTTTTTATGTATAAAAAAAAAAAAATTAAAAATATAGCGATTAATACGCTGCGATTATTACGAACGAAATAAACTAATCGTGTATGACCACAAAAACTATCAATTCAGCAACTTATATCCTAATTGATGTTCAATATTCAAGAAAAACTACTAGTCTGTCGTCAATTATGTCATATAGGCTTTCCCGTTCATATTTACCATCGAAGGAACGATTGAATAGGTGATCAGGATCCTGCACTTCCCTGCAGTTGCATTTGTTGTAGTCATACTCCATTTCTTCAATTACACCTAGTCCGCGCTGCCTCGCTTCTCAGTCGATTCGATGTTTTCATTATCGGGTGGTAAAAGTATATATATTTGTTTATTAATACTTTATTATTCGAGTTATTAATGTTTTACAATTCGTTTTATTTACACAAGTGCAGAGAACACTGCATCGCCAGTTTAGATTTAATCAGTGTACTCTACTCTTCTTTACAATACTTTATCATCATCATCATCGTGATGATCGCTTCCCTTATCGGAGGTTGCGTACGTACATTTCCATTCATATCTGTCGATTTGTAGCGTCCGTAATGAGTTCTTTGACGTTCTTAGGAAGTGAGTTGTTCGCGATAGATCTATCGTTATCAATTCCAGTCGCCTTCTTCCTCTTGTTCGGTTTTCCTCATATTCTTCCTTGTATTGCGAGCGTGTGAAAACGCCACCTTCTCCGATTTTACGCGCTATATATTTCGTTTTCTCGTTTTCAATTTTCTGATTATCTCCTATTTTCCTTAACCCTTTCAGTCACGCATGAAATTTAATTAGAAATTTTATACAGATTATTTATTATACAGATGACTAGATAATTTTCATCGTGTTTAAATAAATATTTTCAAAAATTTGATACATTTCATGTCAGCCAGAAAATAAATAATTCTATTAGCATTAAAATTTCATATACCATATAATGTCTGAAATGGTTACGATCTCCTCAATGGTTACGTATTCTTTCCACCATATTCGTAACAATCTTCGATATCGCCACCGTCTGGAAAGAGGATAATTTTCCTTTACTCTCCAACGCTCATAGTCCACGATACGTTATTTAAATGAAATGTTAAGTAACCATAAATTTATAGTCAGCGTTGATAGAAAGGTTAGTCGAACCGAGTACTCAACAACGAGCTACTCCAGTGCTCAGTGTTCTCTTCGTTACTGTATAATCTATACAACTCAGACTTATCAATAACCAACTCCAGAAAGTTTATATATGCAAATGAACTAGCGCTAGCTAACCAGAATAATATAAAGGAAATAACGGAAAATGTTCTAAAGGAAGGTGTAGAAGCACTGATTACACTTTAATAAATGGAGACTAAAACTGAATAAGAAGGAAACTATGGTGCCATGCTTTCATTTCACCAACGATCACGCCGAAAATGAACGCAGATTAATGCACGAAGAAACCCCTAAATATCTGGAAGTCGCATTAAAGAGACAAGCATATCGAAAACACCGCCGTTAAAATAGGAGCAAGAGCAAACATCATACATAAGTTGATAGGAACAATGAGGGGAGCGTCTATACGAACGTTGTAGACGTCGGCTTTAACTTTGGCATACTCTCTCGGTGAGTGCGCAGCTATAACTTGATACAATAGCGCTCACGTTAAGAAAATTGATGTGTAACTCAACACGCTAGTGTGAACAATAACTAATACTGTAAAGTCCGCTCCGGTTGCGCTATTGCCTATTTTGAGAAATGTATAATGCCTGCTGATACCCGAAGAAAAATGGCTGTAGTATAGGAATGGGGAAAGTATAACAGCAACAACGTCCTCATGATGATACATCCGGATACAAACGTAACAGATCGCCTCAGATCAAGGAAACCGGACTATAAAAATTCGGCACAGTTGGTTGAGGACAAACTCGACGTAACTGAGGGTTGAGACATAGTTAAACGTCCGAAAATTTATATAATCTTTTTCGAGAACTAGATTTTGATTGGACCGAGAAGCTGGATTTTGATTTATATTATAAAGCTGTAGTGTCTGTGATTTGCGAATATTTTCATTATAATCACTGTGTTGGACTATTTTTATCACACATAAACAGAAAATATATTTTTTTAAATATTTGTATGTCCGTCTGTCTATCACTCAAAAACTATTAAAGCAATAATGACGAAACAGCTTATAGCCTATATTATCGGATTCGTTCTAAGCTACATTAATATCAAAAATATGACACAAATTACAATAATTTGAAATTTTAAAAAGTAGGAGACAGAGATATCTCTGTCAAATAGTTAAATTTAACACGTTTTCCGGTTCGAATCTACCTTCACTACCAACGCCCGCAATACAAATAACGTTTTGTTGCGTTAGAGGCGTGGCCGAAATAACGGAGATATATATACACATATATATTGTTAAAAGAAGTATACAGGGATATTGTATTAAAAAAATAATTAGACAGGCGAAGCCGTGGGTAACTTCTAGTATATATATATATATATATGTGAATTTATTTTTATATTTTTACCTAATGACGGAGAGTAAATCATTATAAATGTTCCTCGACTTTAATATAAAGTATAAATTAAATTATTCGGGATGTTTCGTTAATTTAGAGTATTAAACGTTTATTTAATCGAATTATCGAAGTGTTTTATTACTTTATCGGGTTAAATTATTATATATTTATTTACTTATTAGTTTTACGATATTTTAAACGGAATATGTTGAAAATTTGAATTAGAGAAGAAAAATCGAATAAGTTTTGAATACGGAAGGTATATAATAAGAACTAACACCGTAACACAGCTGGATTTTAATCAAATCGAATACGTGCCTTATATAAAATTCCTACAGGAATCAAAAACTACGTTATAAAGATATCATCTCGTTCGACGTAACTACAACACGCATTATTACGGATAAGCGGTTCTCGTAAAGAAATTCCTTACGTTCGATTTACGAAAACTACGTAATTACGGTACCACTTGTGGTACTAATATGTAGTAGGTACGGAAATTTCAGAAGTTATCCGCAGCATTCCGTATCCGTCTACTACTTACTACTACTACAGTATTCAGTTTCGCAATCGTGAACGGGGGCAGCTGTGGTGTTTTTTTTTTTAGAATAGGACTTTTACGTGGTTAGAAAATTAAACCGAGATAATAGGCAATTCGTTCGGCGTCCACACCTGCCCACAACTATGACCGACGCGTTCTGTTAATAACCGGATTCATTTTCCACCTCCTATTTTTCGTATCCTAAACGCCATTTCTCCCGAAACTGTCATTCTGTCCTCGTTTCGAATGTTTACTTACTCACTACTTGGAGTTATAACGAGATAAACCGCAACATCGCGCCTTCCGGTTATTTCAAATATCAAAAGGTTTTACAACGGTTCCGCCTAATAATAATAATCGGACAACAATTCTCGTCGACGTAGGCATTTTATGCTATCCGAATATGGATATCGTTATTTTCGGTGTACTATTTCTCGGACCATTTCACCCGTTAACCGCATCAAACTCCTCACCGCCCCTTGCAAGTTTTATAAAATAAACGATCGAGAACCGGAAAGTTTAATTGGATGATTTCAAAGTTGTATTTTCCTACATCAGTTTAAAAAATCGAATACGAATCGAAAGTTATTGGAATAAGATAAGTTCACCCCGATGATCAAAGTTTAAATTACGGCGAGTCAACGGTTAATTTGACTAGAACAATGATTGTGGTTACAGTATTTTACAAAAAAGTTTGATATGCAAATATATATACATTATGGCGAATTTAGAGTAACGGGGTAATACGTTAGGAAAGAAAATATAATAATTAAAATATTAAATTAAAAATAAATGTTTGTAATAATATCATCATTAAGTACGGACTTACCTATACATATTTTATTGCACCGTGACGTGGCAATCATAATCGGATAGATACACACACACCCGGGAGAACTGATTGCAATGGCTTTGTTGTCACGTCGCAATGCAGTCCCGCCTGTTTTTATAGTGTACTATATTCCAAGGTAGCATCGAGCGCCCAACTCTCACTTCCGTAAGAAGGATTAGACGTAACATTTTAGCTAATACGTAATCCGATACTTAATTCCTTTCTGGTAAGCAGGTTTTTCATTTTAATGAGCATTGCTCTTGATTGCTCTATACGCGAACTGATTTATTTTTTAGAGTTGCAACTATCATCAAGCAGGGTATCGAGATATTTCATAATTTTGAACTGCTCAAGTTCTGACCTATCTATTTTTATTTTATATTGTATCGGTATCCCGAAGAACGCAATTACTTTTGTTTTGAAACTGTTGATATTTAATCCGTAATCTTTACACTACATTTTACAAGTCTATTCATCGTTCTTTGTAGTTCTTCCTGACCGTTGGCTATAACCAGACAGTCATCCGCATATCTTATATTATTAATTATGATTCCATTATTTTTGGGTCACGTCATATTTTTCACATTATAAGGACTTTAATCAACTCGTTGCTTTAAAATGTTAATATAGCGTACTTAGTTATAATAAGCGATGGAGTAACGGTGAAGAAACGTCGTAGTTTAGTCTACTTCATTCGTGTTGCACGTGGAAAATATCGGTCCAACGGCAAGCTGGAACTTATATAAATAGGACTCAAACTATGTCCCGAGAGATCTTGAGTGCGATAAAAATTTAAATTATCGTTTTACAAAATGTTTGTTCGATCACAAGGGAAAAACGTGTAAATTTTCCTTCCAGCGAGGGTATAACTTGTCGAGCTGAAAACAGATTTGAATGTAAAAACGTCTTGAACTATTTTATACTAGTGGGTAAACTTAAATTACTAACATCAATTTGTAAATACTTAATATTTAGTAATTTTACGACATCTAGACGTCTGTATTCATCTACGATTGATATCGATCAATGGATCGAATGATAATAAAATATTAGTAAATATACCGGCAGCTGAAGTGGGGCACGTTCCATGCAGAGAAATTAAGAAGAAATTTACGCTGATGTTTATTTACATCGGCAATCGATTTCTTATTACATCAGCGCAAATGTTTTCCAAAATATAGCTTTCTTTCAGAGAACGTGCCCCACTTCACAGCTACCGATGTAATTAGTAATATTTTATTCTTATTAGATCCGTTTACCGATATCAGTCGTAGGTGAATACAGGGATTCCCGATAAAATTACTAAATATTAAGTATTTACAAAATGATCGTAGCAGTTCGGTGAATAAAGCTCGCGAAATAACTAGTACGCTTTTTTCTTTCTTTCGATAGATCCGATCTTAGTGACGATTAATAAAAATCTAATTAACGTTTTAATTTTATTCGACCTCTCTAGACTAGTCAGACTCTCGATATCTGACAAC
This sequence comes from Coronaproctus castanopsis, assembly GCA_032883995.1. Lineage (NCBI taxonomy): Eukaryota > Metazoa > Arthropoda > Insecta > Hemiptera > Monophlebidae > Coronaproctus > Coronaproctus castanopsis. The sequence goes on along the minus strand of CM065052.1, from coordinate 25,830,648 downwards.
ACGGAAGTATAAACTTACGACGTAATTCAAGACGGTTGTGTCGCCAGAATTTCATCGAGCGTCACTCTAGGCGATCTACTAAAATTTGCCTTCTCTTCGTGATTACGTAAACATCCTTCCTATATACACGTTATCGATAACATCTCGAAAATATTTTACGCAAATGTAAGATATTGCATTAAACAAATGAATTACGATGAATGTACCTTGATCAGCGCTTAACGTGGAGGAAGTACATAATAACTAAGAAAACTGAAATAAATGTGAAATTGCGCGAAAATGAATTATCTACTGAATAGCAAATCTGTTCTATTTATAGATAACAAATTGATGATTTACAAGCAGATAGCCAATCTGGCGTTACGGATGTCTATTATGGGGCTGTTCAAAAAAAGACGAATATTGATATAATACAGCGGATCCAGAATAAAATTTTACGAATGATGGTTGAAGCACCGCGGTACATTACAAATGCGACGTCACACGATGATCTTGACATAAAGTTCATCCGGCAGATAATATTAGATGACGCTAAAATTTATTATCATAGACTTGAAAGACACCCGAATAACAGCGCCATCGGATTGCTAGATAATTCCCTGGAGGTTCGACGACTTAAACGGGATAAGATATTTTATATAGCATTATCATAAAACTAGTAGACAAGTACATCACGTTATTTGGTTGAGAACGATTATCATTGGATAATCTGCTCTGCATGTTAATCGCATAATGACATAAAACATGCTAGCCATAAGCTAGGTGCATTATAGCGTAAATATATATATGTATATAAGCGTCGTGTTCTAAAATAGCGGCACGGTTTTTATAAATATCGATTTATATTTATTTATCAACATTTTTGTAAATATTATTTTCAACGAAGTATTATATTTTATTTTATTTATTTAACTTTTTTGTCTTCTTAAACTTTCTTTTTACAAATTTTCCAAGGTTACTTTTTAAGTAATTTCGTAAGTATACCTTAAAATTTCGAATAAATGCGTGTACTCGTATTAATTTTAAATAAACTACGAAAAAGTAGATCAGTAAATTTTATGTATAAAAAGACCACAAAGTTTTTCAGCTATTAAGCCGTTATCGAGTGGATATTAATTAAATATATATATTTATATATTTATACATATATACTGGAAGTTCGCTTCGCCTGTGTAATTATTTTTTTTAATACAATATCGCTGTCTCTTTCTTTTAGCAGGTTTATATATTAGTATAGTATATATATACGTATGTATATATATATGTATATATTCGTCCGTTCGCAACAAAGTGTTGGTAGTGATGGTACATTCGAACCGGAAAAAGTGTTACATTTTTAACGATTTGGGAGAGATATCAACGTTTACTACTTTTTAAAATTTTAAATTATTCTAATTTCTGTTCTGTTTGTGATATTAATGTGAAAGAAAACTTAGAACGAATCCTATAATATAGGCTATAAACTGTGCGAATTTTTTTATTATTCCTTATAGTTTTTGAGTTAAATTGGCAAGACAGACAGACACTGCACTTTTATATATTAGTATATATATATATATATATATAATATAAAAATATGTATAATAATTTATAAAAATATAAAAGAAATATAAGAAAATGCTTAATTTGAAAATCGATTATTACAAAAAATATCAAAGTGAGGAAACGTGTATAAAATAATTACTGAATGTGTGTAAAAGTAATAGACAAATCAGCGATATAAAATTTATACGTGAACAATTACACTAAATAGCCGATAAAATAAAAACTTTTTATCCAATATAAAAATTGATTAAATTTACAATATACACGTCTTAAAATTAATTATTCGTCAAAATATACCGTCGAATTTAATAAATTATTTTTATTTCTTTCTTTTATTATTATCATTTTTATTAATTTTTTTACAACGTTTTTCGGTGTGTACAATTTTATAATTTCGATTAATATTATCGATTTCACGTTCTAATTGTTTACAACATGTTTCAAATAATGATGATTTTTCATCGTTGTACGTGTATAAAAAATGTTTGTAATAGTAAATATATATATATATATATATATATATAAAATCGTAGGCGACTTTTCTTAAAAAGTTAATTAATAAATCGCATTTAATAAATAAAATTCATATTAATGTGAAGCCTCTATAGTAGATCCTAAATTTTTGAATACTATCTCGATACCCATAGGTGTATACGGAGATTCTTAAATAACCAAACCAGATAATATTGCTTTTGATGTATAAAAATAATATATTCTATATAGAAGGTTTTATTAATATGTTAATAAAATTGTAAATACTAATTTGGATAATTTGTATTCGTATAAGTTAGTACATATAAAAACAGATTACACAATATTATACTGAAATATCCGAAATGTCATGTACCCTTTCTTTGTTCTTCTTTTCATTTTCATTTTCTTTTCTTTTCTTTTATTTGGGTTCTTTCATTTTTCTGTTTTTTGTTTTTTTTTTTAATTTGTTTGTGTTTGATTTTTATCATTTTAGGAAACTTAAACATAATACCCTTTAGTACTGTTATATGTGACTTGTTTTACGATTTATTATTTATTCTAAACTTACTTCTGATGTAACGTGTATGTTTTGTTTTATTATTATTATTACAGATTTTTCTTTTTTTATGTATCAAAAAGGATGACACAATATTATACTACAATACTCTAACTGATATACGCCTTTCCTTTGTTCTTTTCCCAAAATTTTTTTGCGTGCGATTTTTATTATTTACATATAAAACATTAAAAATACAGCGTTATGCTCGTTTTGCTGACAACGCGCATTCTTTCATCCGATTCTGACCCGGTTATTGTGTCTAATAAACTTCAACCAGATAGAGAATCAAGATTAATTAAACTAAAAGCAGCCACATTACTTTTACTCTGCATTAAGGGCTGACCCAATCGATCCATCTAGGTCGAACATTCATCTCGAAGGTAACCATGTTAAACACCTTGGTTTGTATATTGATACAAAACTTACCCGAACATAACTCATTAGTAATAAAATTATGACATTGTCTGTTCTATGGCCTTTTCTAGAAAACAGTCAAAGCTATCGGTTGAGGTTAAACTATTATAAGTCAGCAAACTCTGGCGCTTACAGTCGATAGAATTAAAAGTCTTATGCCAAGTTATAGATAGACCCTTCTTGTTTCGTGTTAAATCAGTCTATAGGTTCCAACTTATACCAACTGTTTCAGAAGTAGCCAAAAAAAAGATACAAGCTCTTTTTCAGCGGACTAAGAAATGCCGCTAATCCAGCTATTCTACAACTGACAAATCGCGATATGCCACTCGCTTTGAAATGAAACACGCCAAGAGACAGTCTGAAAACTTCTTCTTCCTCTCATTCCTCCTAGACGTGTCCTAAGTGTGGTCAATGGACCGTCAACAGTACCTGATTCTTTCCTGTTTCTTTGTCATATTTACTTATTACGCTACGCTATGTGCTGGTGGTAAATAATATAAAGGAAAAAAAATGGATAATTAATAAATAGCCTTTAATAACGTTATATGGGACTTGTTTTATGATTTATTATTTCTTCTAGACTTACTTTTGATGTAACGCCTCATTTTTTTTGTTTTATTATTAAGAATCCCAAATTTATCCAGTAAAATCAGGTGTACGAGCGTACTGGGTCCGTTATTATATATAATTTATATGGCAGATATTCCCATTCCTGCAAATGTTGAAGTTGCAACATTTGCTGATGATACAGCTAGCCTATGTGTAGATATTTCCTCTGTAGACGCATGTACAAACCTGCAATCAGCAGTTGATGAAATAGCAACGTGGTTTAAAACATGGAAAATTAATATTAATGATGATAAATCAGCTCCGGTAATATTTACTAACAGAAGAACTGCTTCAATAAGACCCATAACCATAAATGGGACCATAATGCCTCAAAAAGAAGAAGTAAAATATCTTGGGATAAACTTAGATCAACGGCTAACATGGAGTAAACATATAATTAAAAAACGTAATGAACTCAATATCAAATGGAAACAAATGTTTTGGCTGTTAGGAAAAAGATCAGAATTATCGATCGAAAACAAGCTGTTATTATACAACCAGGTCTTGAAGCCAATTTGGCTATACGGATGTCAATTAAGGGGTTGCGCGAAAAAAAGTAATATCGCTATTCTACAGCGAATGCAGAACAAAATCCTCCGAAATACTGCTAGTGCTCCATGGTATGTAACTAATGTTACACTTCATGAAGATCTTAAGGTGAAGTCCATAAAAGAGGAAATTGCGATCGTTGCCAAAAAATATGTCAACCGTCTGGAAGACCACACTAATCACATGGCGATCTCCCTAATGAATAACTCGCTTGAATACCGTCGACTGGATATAACGAAACCTCTGGACTTAATATTAAACGTATTAACAAATACATTTAAGATTTAGCATCCGTCACAGAATGGAATGCTACTCAATGCATATAAATTACAAAACTTACCAAATAGCATTAGCTAGGTTAACGATAGCAATTAAAAAAAAATTATTATTATTATTTTTCATTCCTCAATCTTTCGATTGGTGGTCAATATATAGAGCACTCTACTTTCAGGTTTCTGGTTTTCGCCTTTTCTTTTAATTCTTGGTAGGTACGTACTTTTCCATCCTCCATTATTTGAGTGGTGTACTTTTGTCTCGGTCTTCTTTTTGATCTTCTTCCATTTACCTGGCCTTCGATTATTGTTGTTAAATATTTGTTATTTCTTATAGCGTGTCCTATCCAGCTGCATCTTCTTTCTCTTATATACTTGATTAAGCGTCGCTTTAATGGTCTTTAGTACATATTCTTTGCTTTATCTGTCCATTTAAGTTTTTGCATTTTTCGCCAACACCACATTTCGAACGCTTCTAATTGCTTTTGTCTACGATTGTTTATAACCCATGTTTCGGAACCATACAGTAGCACGCTCCAAACGTACACCTTTATTAACCTTTTTCGTATTTCTGCATTTACATTTTTTGATGTTAACAGCGATTTCTTTTTCATAAATGCGGCTTTTGCTTGTGATATTCTTGACCTTATTTCTTGATCACTTCTCCCATCTTCTGTTATTATTGAACCGAGGTATTTGTATTTTTTTACCTGCTGTACTGCTTCTTTTTCTAAATTTATGTTTATTTTTTTATTATTTTCCATTTTACTGCATGTCATTACCACCGTTTTCTTCTTATCAATTGCCATGCCATAGCGTTTAAGAATCAAGTTTAACTTTATCAATGCATCCGACAGTTTTTTTTTCGTTTTCTGTGATTATCGTTATGTCATCTGCAAATCTAAACGATTTAATCTTCATTCCATCCACGTTAATTCCTTCATTACTAATTTCTTCCCATTCTCTTAACGTCTGCTATATATATATATTAAAGAGCAGCGGTGATAAGCTGCATCCTTGTCTTACTCCTTTTCTGACTTTTGCTTCAATTTCGGAGTTTTTGTTTGTTATTATTAATTTTTGTGTTTTATATAACTCTTTTATTATTCTTCTGTCCTCAAGATCAATGTTTATTTTTGTTAAAATTTGATCCAGAATATTCCAGTCGCATTTATCGAACGCTTTTTCTAAGTCTATCATTGCAATGTATACTGGTTGGTGCTTTTTTTCAATTACCATTCGTATCCCTGATATAGCTTCTCTTGTTCCGCTTCCTGCTCTAAAACCATATTGCTCTTCACTTAATTCCATCTCTATTTTATGTTTTATTCTGCCTAATACTATTTTTGTTATTATTTTTGAGCAGCGTGATAGTAAACTTATCTTCACACTTAGTTGTACCATTCCTTTTCGGTATTATTATTAGTTTGTTTTTCTTGAAATCATCCGGTATTTCACCTGTTTCGTACGTATCCGAGATTAATTTGTAAATATGTGTCTGTGCTTCATTCCCTGACTCTTTTATAAGCTCACTACAGATATTATCGTATCCTTCTGCTTTATGATTTTTTAATTCTTTCAGGGCCTTATCAAATTCACCTCTCGCTATACTTGGACCTATATTATCTTCTTGTGTTTCATTTATGATAATTTCTTGTTGAACGTAATCTTCGGTACTATCCGTTTCCTTGTATAACTTTTCTACATATCTCTTCCATCTTTGAGTTATTTCATCATCTTCTATTAATTTTTTGCCATTTTCATGCTCGATACAATTTGTTCTATTTTTGAAATCCTTGAAGTATGTTTTGAACTGTTTGTATGCATTTTCTATATTACCTTTTTCGAAATTTTTGATTCAAGGTGTTCCGTTTTGACACTTTTGACTTCCCTATTTATCATGTTCCTGTATTTTCTATACATATTACGGCCCTCTTCTGTGTTTACATTTTTATATTTCTTCCTTTCTTCTATTAATTTTATTATTTCCTTTTGTGATCCATGGTTTTTTGTATGTTCTATTTTGATTAATGCGCTTGTTGCAGCATTTATTATTACTTCTTTTGTGTTGTTCCATTTTTCATTCATATTGTTTCCTCTATTCATTATTTCTAGGTTAGTCTCAATTTGTTTCTGGTACTTGTCTTTAATTTCAAGATTTATTATTTCTTGTATTTCCCATTTTTTTCTGTTGCTCTTGTTAAAATACTTTTCGTATTGTAGTCTTGTTGTCATCAGTACTAGATTGTGGTCGCTGTTTATGTCTGCTCCTGGGTACGGTTTACATTACTTTATTTGGTTTTTATATCTACTTCTTACCGTGATATAATCTATTTTATACCTTCCTTGACCACCAGGCATTGTCCATTTCCTTCTAGGTGGTTGTTTAAAAAGTGTGTTTCCTATCACTATTTTATTTTCATTACAAAAGTTTATTAACTTTTCTCCTCGTTTATTATCTAAACCGTGTTTCCCTGTATATTCGTTATCGCTTCCTTCTCCGACCACCGCATATCTCCTACTATGATTAGGTTTATCTTCTGCATAGCTTACTGCTTCTTCCAATTTATACTTCCTCTACTTTTTGATCGCTATGGCTGCTTGTCGGCATGTATACACTTATTATCGTTGTTGGAGTTCAGTTTTACTAGAATTATTCTGTCATTTAGTTGCAGATAAAATCTTACATTTCTTCCCCATTTCCTGTTGAGGATTAATCCTACTCCGTTTTTTCCATCATCGGAGCCTGTGTGTATTATTCTGTATTCTCCACTCCAAAAATCGTTGTTATTCGATCCTCTAGTTTCACTAATACCTAGTATGTCAATTTTATTTCTTTCCATTTCTATTTTGATATTTTCAAGTGTTCCTGCTATTTTTAAGGATCTTACATTCCATGTTCCTATTTTTACTTCATTAAAGCCAGTAGCATATTTTTCGTATAAAGCCTGACTTTCCGCCATTATTATTATAACTCTTTTTGTTTACAATTTGTTTATCGTCGTTACGTTATAAGCATAAATCGTCTTTATATTTCTTCCGTTATACGATGAACCGTCGCGAGTGTCACGTAATTATTAGTTCAAATTTAACGTTTTATTATTTTTGTAATTTACGCGATATTAACGATTTTCTTCACCTTTCTTTTCCTCTATAAATTTCTAACTGAATGCGTTATCGTATTAACGTGTAAAATTCAATCGCACGTCAGTGGGTTACGATCGTCTTCCTGCAGCGCCCAAATTAGGGGAAAAAATGGAACAGAAGAACCGAGCTAATTACGCTAATGAAATATTTCTTTAGCGCGACAAGTAACGGATAACGTACAGTGTGAGTTATACGAATTCGCGTGGTTCGATCTTTCTCAAGATGGAAATGTATATTCAGTCGCCGTTTCCCAATGTCGTAAACTGAAATGTATAATCTCGTATTTGTCATTAATTAATGAAGGATAAAACTTTTCATCCGAATTACACAACCGTACACGTTACTAATACGAAGCGTACGACGAATCTCTGTCGCATATAATTAGTGAATACACACTAGCCCATTTTGTAAGCAAAAATAACGTATATAGAAATTACGATATTCGGCAAAGAACAGTAGTGCAACAATCGTGATGTTAATGATATTATAGATATAGGTATAGATAGATACGTGCAGGTATATGTAGATTATATACGTAATCGTGCACTAAATTGAATTAAAACGAAAAGCCTACAAAATTTCATTCTCTGCTAAATACTTTTTTTTTCTTTAAAATAACTTTCGACGGTACGTCTCAAAAGTTTTATTTCGTTGCTCCCATAAAATCGGAGTAAGGGAGTATCTAATTTATTATTTACGAATTATGCAAATCGTATAAGTAAACGAATGGATTTTATTTTCAGCATCAATTAAAATACGAGCTTCGGCATAGGAAACATAAGTTGTCTCTCTCGAAGAATCTATCCCCGCTGTAATGGAAGAAATATCTTTTTACGCAAAAGACAGTAACTAATTGATTTCATCTCGCATCGAGCTTGTTTTTAAGTTAATTGATTTTTTTTTCCAATTTTAATTAGATGAAGTTTGATATTTCGTCGGCTTTAATAATATTACGGTTCCACGACATGCCTATATACTAATGGGCGTAGGTATTCCGCAAACATTTCCAACGTCTTCTATCTTGTGCGTTTCGAATTTAATTCCTGTCCGTTTCGCAATATCATTTCATTCTACCAACTAGTCGTGTATTTTCTTCGTGTACGAATGTACGACAACTGCTAATCAGCCATCACAAAACTGCATCACACACGTTTGGTCCACCTATCATCAAGCTTGCCTCGCGATATAATATTTTGGTTTAATATTACAGTCTTTTATCTCGGGATTGAGAATCAACTACAAACAAATTACGCTCATTCAAACCTGATACTAATTTATGGCGATCTCCCTCTTCGTTGACACGACATGAAGAAATAGTCATTCGTCGTATATTGCTAGGACATACAACTCTCACTCAGAGTCACTTGATCAGAAGAGAATCACCACCAATTTGTTCCTGCAGCAATGTTAAATTAACAATAGAACACCTTCTACTGCCAAAAGTACAAGCGTGAACGTATTCGATATGGTCTTCCATCAGCATTACAACGATTTTTGCAGCCAAATGCAGCCGGTCCAACAGTAGCGTTCCTACGTGAAACCGGCATGTTTCAACAACTATAGCTTCCGTGTCCGTGCCTCTGGCCTCGTAGCAGTATACAGCACGTAAATAGATCATCATCATCGTCTAAATACATAATTTTTAATACGCTTTTAAACGGTTCTTGTGTTTGTGTTACAATTTGTTGACTTTAATTTTATTTCTGGTATTGTGTGAAACAAAAAAAATTTAGTGTGTGTATGTATCGCTAGATTTTTTAACCACGAGCCGCCACTGATTAAAACGTGCGGTCTTTTAAAGGCAAATTGTAGTCGTATCAGCGCTTAACAGAACGGGCAAAGAGAATAAGCGTTCGAAAATCAAATAGTTAATTAATAATTTATTTTTATACAAATCCGAAAATATATTATATTATTCGTTTTACATATACATATCATACACGTGTATATATATATATGTGTGTGTGTACGCCTCATTATCGTATCATGTTCGTACCGAACTTTAGCTAACACAATGTAAGCAATCATCTGACATAAACCAGTGGAATTGACGCTAAATCAATAAAGAACTCTAATCTACGTCTATTACTTACTAGCGAAATCACGGGTTTGTCATGTCTCGCAAACTATTTTAAATATTATTTCTACTAATTATATATTCAATATTTACACTTTTAATTTAAGTCCAGAATTTCTCATACGAATTTCTTCTGGTCTCGTATATATTATAAGAGTGTTTAATATTACTTAATCTATCGTAGCTAAATGTTCTATTTAACGCATAATAATATCAATATCAATATATTTATTTCAATACAAAATTCTATGAATCATTTATATGTACATAAACATATGCCAAGTATACTTAAAGTTATCTTAGTAATACAACAAAATGACTATACAAAACTAAAGAAATAATAAAGAAAATAACAGTAAAATAAGAATAGGAAAAATTTAAAAAAATAATATATATATACACACACACACACATATATATATATATATATATATATATATATATTTTAGCTTGTATATCAAATTTAGTTTAACTTGTATAAAAATAAAAAAAAATAATAAAAAAAAAATCGTATCAATACATGTACACTCGCGATCACTTTCCCGTATTACAGTACAAAACTTATTATTATTTAAAACCTCCGATAGTTAACAATACGAAAGGATTTCTAAAATTGCATCTTAAAAAGTTTTTGTATAAACATTCATAATTAATTTATACAATTCCTAAATATTCCCGATAAAATAAGTATGTAATTTATGTGGATTCACGCATCAAACTTCTATAAAAGCTTTTTCTCTCTTCTTTCCCCTATACTATCGTCGTAGTTCTGAGGAATTATCCAGTGAAATTGATTGTTGTTCAATTAGATTGATTAACTTAGTTGCATGTTTTATTGCTTCCTGTTTTATCGCATCAGTAACATATGGAACATTCACGATGCAAAGTTTTCTTCGATACAAACCATGCCGCATTTGCGATAGTTCGTAGAGTTTTATTTCGGTATGGCTCCATAAGTGTTATATTCGTTCTAGCACCGCAGTCCCACATTTGACATCCGTATCTCCAAACAGGAACAAGTATTTGTTTATATATGGTGATTGTATTATCCATTGACCGGTACATTTAGCGAACTTTTAAATTCAATTCATTGCTTTTAGTTTGAATACGCTTTTTCCGAGTTAATTTGCTATATACCAAGGTAGCTCTCGCATTGTTCGCTTTAGACGACGCGATATTCCTATTTGTCTATTAATATTTTTTCTTACGACGCTAGCGGAGATAAATGGAGAAAGACGATGTTTAAATATATTTTAACCGTCGTTTTCGAAGTAAGTGTAGTGTCGAAAAATTGCGGACTTACAAAGCTGCAGCCGAGTATAAACAACGTAATAGGTCAAAGAGATTAAATTGTGAGACCCGTTTGTTTCGTTACGGTACTTCATCTATCCTATCTATACATAGAACACATCACACGTCATCCACACTTATATGTATATATACATATATACACGGTAATTTATACATGTATGTACACATTTATGCGTGTGTGTATGTATACAATAAAGATAATGCATATTCCGCCTCACGGTATATCTATAGGTACGTTTGTATATATATATATATATATATATATATATTTATACGACAGATATAATGCGCGATAAAAACCGCTAAATTTGATACCGTATATTCAGAAGAAGGTCTTAAAATTCTGAGCCGTCAGATAGAATACGGTTAAGCTAATGCGATTTAAAATCGTACTATCGTTGTTTGTCGGCTGGTGAACTTTTATCGTTATGATTATATCGCCAGGATTAAGAATAGAATGAACCTCCGGAGAACGTTATCAAATAAACAGCCTAGTTTGGCAGTACAAAAACAAGCTTTCCATTTCAATTTCTCCCTCAATTCTATCATGTTGTACGCGGGGATTTTTTTTCCCCAGAAAAAAAGAATTTATTTTTCCGACGGAAGACTTGATCGTACATTGCTATTATTATTATTATTATTAATATTTTTATTCATTATTATTATTTATTATAAAATTACCGAAATTACAATGAAATTCAGTGAAATAAAAATGGTATATAATGAATTTTTTTCATTCTTCATTATTTCTTTGACGCGTACAAGGCGCAGTAAAAATAAACAATGGATGTCACGCATCGCTTTGTTATATTAATAAAGCAGGAGGGCACTGCGTCAAAATATAACGTTATTAAGTTCTTTTTCATATATACCGATATATCTACGCGCGCGCACATATACAGAAACATTTTATATGTATATACGTCAAAAAAAAAATCCAATAATTCTCAGTTGTATGGCATCTAAAAGTTAGTATTATATTAATTTACAATGAAAGAGGGAAAAAATTCGAAAAAAAAAAGAGAGTTCAGTTCTATTTCGAAATTACATACACGTGCATAATATGTGATCTTGATCAACCCGATTCTTATTATCGGCTTTCGTGTTTCACATAATGTTTTTATTATTCCTTTATAATTATATGGTGATATTTCACCCATTACGTCCCAAATCCAGTTCAACCTCATCGAAAGCCTTCTCCGTATCAATAAGCCACGTTTGTTGATTTTTTGCAATTATTTATCGGATTCATAATATTGCCTCTCTGCCCCCCCCCGGAATCTTCCGAAATTCATATTGATCATCGTCTAAGTTTTATTCTATTTTGTTGTTAATTCTATTTAAAATCATTTTCGTTAGTATCTTGGAAGCTTGTGCTAGCAGTAAACTTAATTGCATTTTCTTGTTAGATTTTTTTTTTGTATCATTATCGTAATACTTTTTTGAAATTCATATAGTTCCCATATCAAGTTATATAAATGAGTTATTTCAATTTATTAATAATTTACTCGGGATGTAGACTATTAAAATGTAACGTTATTAAGTTCTTTCAATTGTAGTTCGTATTTTTCAGTCTTATTTCCGAGAAAACAGTCCAGTTCTTAATTTCGTTACCGAATATTCGTTATTGAGAACATCATCATCATTTCGTGCAACAGTCCGTGGACTAGTTCGTCCCTATGCCTTTTTCCATTCATATCGGTTATTGGCCACTTCTTTCAGTAACCGAAACAGACGGAATCCTTCTTCAGGTTATCCATCCAGCTTAATCGGGGTCTACCTCTTATTCATCTTACTCAATTGCATCTCGCAGCAATCCTCCACGTAGTAATACGTGCCCCATCCAACGTAGTTTCCACGTTTTAATCTGATTAAATACTTGCCGCATTTCATTGACCCATTTCAAAACTTCTTAATTAGTTGTTTTCTCCGTCCGCCTCCATCAACACATTTCAAATGCTTCTATCCTATCCTCTTGAGATGTAATTTTTAAAAGAGAATTTACCACCGCAATCATAGGACAAAATCGCTTTGTACGATTCGTGCGATAACGTGTTTCTTGTGTTACATTACATTATATATCGCTGCGTCGTATTCGCGTTAAACTTACTCGTTTAATTTTATTAAAACGAGTTTCTTTTCTTTCTTTCTTTCCTAACTTTCGTCTATCGATATTATCTTATCTTTATATCAATAAACAACAGTGTCAACGTAATTTCGGTCGGCATGGCCGACCATAATAATATTATTCGTTCAGCCTACCCTCCTCTCTCGTCAACTCCATCATCGTCTACTACGAAAGATATCACCGCATCCGCAGGTAATAACGTTTAACATCGAAAGGTATTAAATCGTCGTCAAATATAGATATCGCCGCTTCCTCAGGTAATATCGTTTTATTAACATGGAATGGTATTAAATCGTCGTCAAATATTAATTCCGGGTCCTACGCTAATATAACAAAACAAAAAAAAATCACGCCTATCCAAAACTTCGCATTCCCAACAGAGGAACAAGGGAAATATTTAATCATATCTTAGATTTCAAAATTCTAAACTATCTCTCAGCTCTTAAAGGTCTAGTTGAAGGAGCAAAAAATATTATTGACGCATCTCGGGTTAGCGGTAATCGTATAATCGTATTCCTCGCAACCGAATCCTTAGTACAAAAATTCATAACCAATCACGGCGGATTCGAAATCGATGGGCATTTCCTCAAAGCCCGAAGGCTAAAATCGCCAACCACAAAAATTATTCTTTCTAATGTTTCACCGACAATTACGAATGACGAACTCCAAAAATACTTAACGACAAACCTTAATATGAAATTATCGTCCCAAATTTCGCTACTTCGTATAAAACCCATGGACGATGAATTTGGGCATATTGTAAGCTGGAGGCGCCAAGTCTACATCTCTAATTGTGACGAAATTAATATTCCATCGGCTTTTTCTCTAGAATCTGGAGGCAAAAGTTTCAGGATCTTTCTGTCAGTCGATGACCTTGTTTGTTTCAAGTGTAGCTCCTCTGGACACAAGGCAGATAACTGCAAAGATGTCCAAAATTTTGGTAATATCGAAAATCCTACTCAACAACAGCAACATCAACATGATTCTCAAACTTGTGATCCTCGTGAGATAAATTCTTCATCATGCAACGATATAGACCTAGAATCGGAAGAATATCCAACTATTTTTAAAATAGAAGGGCTTTCGTCGTAACCACTCAACACTGCATCAGCTTTTTTCAATTAAAAACGCCGTAACAAACGCATTAACAAATAATTTTCATCTACTCTGTATTTTTCGACTTATCAAAAGCTTTTGACAAGATCCCGATTAATAAAATTATGGAACAACTATACCGCTGGGGATTCACTGGAAACCTCATTACATTTATACAAAACTTTCTCATCAAACGTCGTTTTCTCGTTCGGATTGGTAGCAAGTCCTCATCCTTACGATCTTTAATGAACGGCACACCTCAGGGCTCGGTGTTGAGCCCATTACTCTTTAATATCGCGATTAATGATATGGTTAAAGCGGTCAACTCCCCAGTACGAAGCTTATTATACGCTGACGATCTCACGATCTTTGTAAGCTGTAGAACCAGATCCGCTGGCGAATGCATCCTTCAAGTATGCACAAATTGATTAACTACCTGGTGTTCAAACAACAGCTTATCCTTTTCAAGTAGCAAATCCGTCGTAATGCACTTTTGTCGTGTTCGTAAATGCAAGCGTGAAATGTGTATCTCTCTTCAGGATAAGACGCTTCCCAATAAATCGACAGTCCGCTATGTTGGATTGGTTATAGACTCTAAATTGACGTGGAAACCCCATGTAGACTACGTCAAAAAAAAACTGCTACAAAAACCATCAATGTTATTCATAATTCTGCATTACGTTTGGCGACTGGAGCATTTCGCGCCACACCGATCAACAGCCTACAATCCGAGTCAGGAGAATGGCCACCTGATTATCGTCGTTGGTTTCTCCTAGCCAATTTTGTAGTGCAGCCTAAAGCTTCCCGGCTTCTCGATTCCTGCACTATCCTTATCTTCTAATCCAGCTTCTTTAAAATGAAAACAATCAGACCGGACTCTCTCGGACAACATCTTAAAGGCAATAACTTACCAAAACCCGAAATTAATCGTTCATAATACCTCCGTGTTACCTCCTTGGAAAGACAATCTGGTTCGGCTGGATCACGAAATCCACAAACTTTGGAGAGAAAACTAGCCCATCCATGAAATCAAGAAAGAAATTATGTCACGTTCATGCAAATCTACTATGTTTTACACTGACCCATCTCTATTTAATGGCTTTGCCGGCTGCTCAGTTGTCAGAGATGGAGCAATCATCATTCAATATTCGCTGCCACAGACATTCTCCGTCATTTCAGCTGAATTATACGCGATGTATCTTGCCATGGAATCTTTAGCGCGCTCCGATGTTGATAAACCATCGACTATATGTTCTGGCTCTCTTCCAGCTCTCCGCGCTCTCTGCGACGTTTTCAAGCATGATCAGCACCCAATAGCCAAGAAAGTGACGGAAATGGTACTGGCAGGGCTGAGTCAGAAGGTGACGTTCCTGTGGAATCCAGCTCACGCCGGTATTCATGGGAAAGAACTGGCTGATAAAGCGGCCAGGGAAGCTGCTGTGTTCTTGCCGGTTCCGAATGTTCCAGTTCCAGCGCGTGACCTTAAGAAGTTCGTCATAAATGGGCTTTTTTAATTATGGCAGAAGGAGTGGCAGCTAACGTCACAAACCAACAAGTTGCGGCAAATCAAATATTCGGTTGATCCTTGGATAACTTCGCTTTCAAACCGTAGAGATGATGTGGTTATCACCAGATTACGCTTGGGACATACGCGCATCTTACTCATTCATATCTCATTAGCAGAACTTCGGCTCCTGTGTGTCCCGGTTGTAATGTTGTCCTCTCCGTTTCCCATATTCTAGTCGATTATCCCTCATACTCCTCGCTTCGAGCGTCTCTTAATCTTCCTCCTTCGCTCCATCTCCTCTTCAAAGTTGATCATGTTTCATTGTCGAACCTAATTATCTTCCTCCATCAATCCCGTCTCTATTCCTCAATCTAATTCTCTTTTCCTATCGTGCCTGTAGCCTTGGCTGCTGTACATGGCACGTTAATTTAATTTAATAATAATAATAATAGATTATGATTTTACAGTCTCCGCTGTATAACCGAAGCCCGCGAGCAATGAATAATCTAATATATCCGGATACCTATTGGAGCGATAAGGTTGGTAGGTTTGGGAGTCATCGGAAAGAAAACGCCGAAATTATCGTTCTCCATTGATTAGTTATATTACACTCTAATCTTCGCACAAATGAATTTTTTCCAAGGAGTTGAAAAATTGCATTAAATGTAGTCTACGATATACAAAATTTTCGATGATAATAAATTCATCTGTAAATGTTTCTATTTTTACCGCTACAATTTCATAAACGTACGAAGAACGCGAGAAGTATCGAAAGTTCTTCGTGATGTACAGCTGACCTTGAATCCCAGCAGGGAATTTTTACTAGCAAAAATAATCTCTAACCAATTTACCGATTAAATTGGTCGGTAAATGGGTACCAGCTTGCTTAAAAATGTATATATATTTTTTTTCCAACAGCGCTGTACCTTGCGGGTTATTATTAATTGTTTTATTTTTTAATTTCGTGGTTAACAAAATTGATTAGAGTAAAATAGTATTGTTATTTCAGTTATCGGTTTTTTAATTATTTTTCTTTTTTCTCTTTCTTCTTCGAAATTTCTACATTTTCAAAAATCGAATGAAAGTAATTATCTAATTTTTCTTCACAGTCATTACAGATATCCGATTTAACGAAACGTTTCAAGTAGGCTCCATTATTTCCACGTCCGGTTAAAAATTGCGTAATGTTATAATCGGTATAAAAATATTTCATTTGTATTTTTTTTTCTACGACCCGAACTATTTCCCGCGTCACTTTACCTGTTTTCGATTTGTCCTACCTGTATAGCCTCGTAATACATTCGAGTTAATTTCACTGATCTGTTTTCGTAATTTTTTCCAATCAAATATATTTTCATCCTGCTTTAATATTTTTATTTGATTTATCATTTCCTATTTCAAATCTATACATATTATTCCTGCTATAATGTTGACTGAGGTATGTGATATTCAGGAAATTGTTCCTATGAATATTTTCCTTTGTAATTTTAGTATTTTATTCTTATCTTTTCCTGGCAAAAACTTGTAAATATACTGAACAGTATTCGATTACAGATCCAAAAATAGCTTTGTAAAATATTCTTTCTTTATATGCGAAACTGAAAATATTTCAATATCTTTAATCTGAAGTAAGTTTTCTCGATCCTATATCTATCGTATTATTATTATTATTATTTAAATTAATGCGCCATATACACAAAGTAACGGCTGGAGGCACGGAGGAAAATAAGTATTAAATTAAATGATATTATCCAGTATCATGTAGGAAGAGGATGATTCGACGTGTTTAATAAAATTTAGATTATCGTCCATAATTATTCGCGAGTATTTTATTACGTTTACTATTTTACTTTTTAACTTATGCATATAGTTACTGTTCGACTCGATGTATCATTTTTTTTCTATCCTGTTTTCTACTTATTAATTAGTGCTTGAGTTTTATTTGTGTTTAAGCCTAGATTTTGTATAAAAATGTGTATATTACAGATTTGTCCGGCGGGAAGCGTCGTTTGCTATTTGGCTAATGTTCTATCAATTATCATCCTCTATAAACTTCATGGCTTAAGGTCGCCCCCCCGCTTGTGATAAATATCGAAGCATCCAAATTCCAGTTAGTATTTAAAGTTTTCACCTACTAATAACAAACGGCCAAGTCGAAGAGAAAAACAACAAAAAAACAGTTTGAATTCTTTCCAAAAAGCAAACTCAAGTCTTAAGTTCGGAATTTTTCATCAATTTATTTTACACGAGAATGATTTATATTTTTACGCGCCGGTTCGTGCGGATGTTGTTAAATTCCTTCTCAATACGCCTCGCCCTCCCCGAAAAGGGTTTGTCGCGACTGGTGTAAAAAGCTTAAATTGCAGGACGTGGCTACTTTTATCATCTTGCCAACTTATTCCTCTTCCTTTAAGAAATAGCGCTATTTAATAATTTTTCGAGTTAACGTCATCACTGTTGGAAGATGCCAAAATGAATAGCAACACTGCTTAATCGAATAAATAAAGAAAGAAGTGTACACAAAGGATAACATATATATATATATATATATACAATTAGAGGTAAAAAAAGGATTTTATATAAACCAATTTGGACTCCAGGCAAATAAACTGGCTCTTACGTATTATCTCACGTTTTTGTGCTATAGCTTAATAAACCCTTTATTAAGAGAAAAAATAAATAATCACGTGGCAAATCGGTACCGGCTTCTATTATTTCGGGAATTATTTCAAACGGGTCTCTGTCCGGGGACTTTAGACTAAACGTAAGAGTCGGTACGATGGTGAATTGAAATAGGTCGACTATTAATTAAATAATTTTTTGCTTATTTTACGCTCGAATTATTACATAGTCTTTAATTCGCTTCACCGCCCGATATATTTATTCAGGCTAGAGGAAAAATTGTATATCTCGGAAAATTTTTAAAAATGGTAACAAATAGGCAATTTCCAGTTGTACAGAACTTAAACATAACAAAAAAAAGTAGTCAAAATAGCCAAATTTTTATATATATAAAAAGACAACAAACTATTAAGCTATTATCAAGTGAATATAAAAAAATAAAAATATATGTATATATATATATGTAATTTATAAAAAATTCAAAAAACAAGTTACTTAATTTAGACGTATAATATTACGCAAACAATAGCAAAGTAATAAAACAGTTAAACAACACAATCAACAAATCAGTAATATAAAATTTCTACATAAACAATTACACTAAATAGCCGGTAAAATAAAAACATTAGTGAAACCAATTCATCGTCAAAGAATTCGCTTAATAAATTAATCTCGTATTTGTTAATGAAATTATTTATAATTTTTTTAACAAATTATCTTTTTTTTTTTATTATTTATTATTATTATTAGTTACACGTTATTTAAAACTTGAAAATAGCCTAACTGCCAGCAAGTTTTGTTCGATTATTCGTTTTTGATAAATAAATCATTACATATCATAATATCAATCAATCGGCATATCAGTCATAAGATTAGTTCGCCCCTATCATCCAAATCCTCAATTTTTTCCGTTCTGCTGTTAGCCTTTTGAGTTCCGTGTTGCTCTTGATGTTCACTTGTTTCGCGATTGTGTCTTTTGGGGCAATTACAATTAAAAAATTGCAAACAATACAGAATAAATATTTTCGTATTATTGTACTTAACGCTCCATATTATAGGAAAATCTTCAAAATGTATATGAATTATTACGTCTCGCAATTAGTCAACAAATATTCGGCAAGCACCTTATCCTATTATATGGCAAATTGGTAATTACACCTTGGACTCTTTACAAAACTTGCGTAAAACATATAAACATAATTCGTTTCACGCTTGCGATTTACTCTACCCTAATATAAATTAATTCGATTTAATATTTATTAATTTTTATTACGTAATTTAATTACTCGTTCACTTTTTTTCATTTTCTTCCACGTTATGCGAAGTTTTTATTTGTACTTCCTTTTGTGTGTACATACTATATATATATATTTTTTAAATATAACCTTATTGTAGTAATTTAAAAAAACGAAAATCAAGAAGAGTGCATTTTACCAAACAGTTCTTCTGCACTCTTCTTGCTGTCACATATATACGCTATATCCAATAATTATATTAATTTAGATAGAAGTAATTACTTCTGTTCTAGTATTGTATTCTCGAAATTTATTACTTAACGTCAGTGCTCCTGTCACTGAATCATCTCCTATAATCCTTATCTATGTTGCATTTCGTATTTGTTCAAGCGCTGAACATTTTTATAAACTGTGTTATAAAATAATCTGGTATTAGATGTTTATTAGATAAACATTCTTCTATTCTAGGAATTATGTTATGCGTTCGGTGTCCTAGTTGGTTATTATCATATTGCTCCTGTCACTTGCTTATATATTTTATACTTATTTTATGAATTCCTTTTCTTAGTCCCTGTCAAATCGAGATTTTTTTATTTCAGCATTTGTATCTCATTCATTTTCTCCAAATGTAATTCAACGGGCAGCACGTCAACATTTGTTGCACAGTACGAAATTGTCCTGTACGCGGATATTACATTTGTTAATTTTTTTTTTCTCTCGATTTTATTCTATTTTAAATTTTGTTGTTTTGGGTAATACATAACACTAGCGTATTTCCTATAATTGATCGAAATAGGTCATCTCTCGTAAAATTTTAAGCCCAAAATTATTTCTATATAAGGTAATCATTTTGCAGTATTCTTTTTCTATTTTTGCCTAAAATATATCCGATATGGTTAATGAAATTTAGATTTTCATCGATTATTACTCCAAAATACTTCATTCTTTCGAAGTACTTTTTGATTATTTCGTCTGTTTCATTCTTAATTTTTAATTTATCCTTTTTCTTCGTTAATTAAACTTAGTCCTAATTTCTTTAGTTCCTGCATCAATGCTGCTAGTCCAGCTATAAGAAACAGATCATCCACCTAACTTATCAATTGTATATTAGTTTTCAGTCCTACTATCTTACGAATTTACGCTATCTTTAACGGCGCCTATATATTAATTACATGTTCCCCGTAGTGTGGGCCTAGATTTGTAAAAAAATTTGTATTATAATTTAAGCGCGTTATAATACTTCTTTGTTTAATTTATTTATTATTTATCTGTGCCATTGTGTTAATAATCCTTTCTCGTTGTCCGCAATTTATACACGTATCTATAAATTATACCTACGGACAGGATATACCGAATGAACCGGATAACCGATTTTCGAATAATGCGGTTGAAAAAAAAAACCGAAACAAAAACATTTCTAAAGAAAAATCGACAAAATTGAATCGTTAGTTTTTCCTGTGTGCCTAGCGGTAAACTCCTTTTTTGAAAACTGTATTCTCTATTTATTTCATTTTCTGAGTTAACTTTTCTCTCTTTTCTCACTTTTTCTCTTTCCCTGTCATACTTCGTGTCTCCCTCTCTTATATAACCGCCTATTGGCGCATCCACGCACGATACTAATGACACCCGAAAAATACGGGGGGGCCGAAATAGATAAAACTCCGGCGGCGCAGATACCGAACTAGGTTTTTTAAACTGAAAAATATGGCGTATTATAGAGGATTATAGACAAGGTATCATTTTCTTAAACCAACGGACACGCATAGTGGAAAATAGATAAAGTAATATATATATATATATATATATATATATATATATATATATATATATACGAAATACGGATTTTTACCGAAAGATTTAACCGAGATATTTTCCTCAAAGATATGTAAAGTCTGCGCAGAGATATGTTAGAACATCGTCCTCTTTATACGCGGTTATTTATATGGTTTTGACTCGATTTTGATTTTTAAAAATAAAACGAAACGCTAACCCCCCCTACGATTGTTCCGGACTATTTTTATCCGTATCGTACAGGACGTATTAGAACTGCGAAAAGTTCCTTTCTTCTGTAATGTTAGGAGTCACTTAAGTCTTTACACGTAATATCATATATTTACTTTATATATTCGACATCGTGCAAACTAGAATTTTTTTAGGCTTCTATTTAATAGTTTCCTGTCATTTCTGCGATAAATTAAAATAAAAGTGAAAAGATTTTATTTTTCTATTTTGAACTACCGCGTATATTGTGTCGCCGTTTTGGTTTTTTAAATTTTACTCCCCGAATTTTGATTTTTACTTTTAAAAATAAATTAAGACGCGACTTAAGTACTATCAATTATACATTTTGTCGAAACTAATTTTTTTTTCGTTTATTCGTTATTAATTACTTTCTAGATTTATATATACGTAAGATTGAAGATAGACAGGTCGAGTAAAAATTTAATTCTGCGAAGAATTAAATAGCGAGAACTGGAATGGAATTTCTAAGGTTGCCGGATGAGACCGTTAAGTCTCGGTCGTAGAATTTATCCGGATAAACACGATCGATAATTTTAGAAACCGCTTATCGCGGGATAAACATTATATATATATATTCTCCAATAATTTATTATTTTATGATGGTGTCCAAGAGTATAAGTAGATATAACAAGCGGATATGGATTAAGGAAATAAAACGTACAATGATGACCGACTGGTTGTAGAGAGATAATTCATACACTTTTTTTTTAGCACCATCCTAAACGCTTATATACGCGGAAATCATTTATTAAACGAATTGATTTCGTAAAAATTTATAAAGTACACCGTTGATATATCAGAAAAATGTCTAAAAATCATACGACTAGGCGCGGTGTTTTAGAATTTTGTTGGATTCCTATTCACTCCGCATTTAAACTTAATGAAGCGGCGGATGTTGTTGCTAAACAAGCTTCTTTACCACGTATTCCACTCCCATTTATTCCATCATCAGACGTACGCTCTAAAATTCAGTTAGACTATCACAATTCTTGGTATGAATATTGGAAATCCTCAAATAAAGGTAAATATTTTAGTATTGTTCAGTCGCATTTACCTTTATTTCCATGGTATGCTTGTATTCCAATATCTATTCAACTTCGCAGATTTTTACTATAGTTTATAGGCTAGGCATGGGTCATTCCCGTATAGAGTTAAATTTTTCAAACGGAGTTAATCAGGAACAATATACTAGTTATACTTGCATAAATTTCCTTGAAGATATAAATCATCTTCTTTTTCATTGTTCTCAATTTAACTATAATAGACAAATATTTTTTAACCTCCATATTCCTACATTATATATTAAGCTGTGACTATAAAATATCATTTCTTTTTTTTTATTATTATTTTAAGGTGCAATATTATTATTTAAAATTATAATTTAGTATGTAATACTTAAATTGGAATCTATTGGCCACAAATGTTTAGCTTGACCTAGGCCAGAAACTACCACAATCGTCATGAAAATGAAACAACGATTTTATTAATGGTTGAAAAACAATCCAAAAGTAGGATTGATATTCGGCAATTCAAAAACCATCCTTTCAAATATAAGAATGAAGAAGTCCTTGATCTTGCAAAGAAAATACATACACGAAATATACGTGGAATAAAATACAGGATATTGTTCTTTATATGCGAAAAAATCATATAAGCGACATCACGGTCATACAGATAAAAAATAGATTACAGATAATATTGTAAACTTAATGGAAGAAGAAAAACTGGCCATCGGAATATAACGAAATAAAGAATATAATCCGAAGATTGTGTAGAGAAGCTAATAAAAGGCAAATGTGAGGAGAAGGAAGAGTTTCATGGGACATGCGATTTACAAAATCGCATACAAGCGACAGAAAAACGATAAAGCAGTTGGTCCAGAAGGAATAGACGCAACATTTTTCAAGGTCGTGATCGAACACAGCGAGAATGGTATAAGTAAAATGAGTGAAGCTTTTAATAAAACATATATATTAAAAAAAAAATCAATTGAAAATTAGTTAAATCACTAATATTTTTTTTCTTAAAGAAAACACAAAGCAATATGATTTTTAATATTTGTTTTCATTTTACTTGTAAAATTGTGTTTTTTAAAAAATTTTTGCGTTCGTATATTTTTATATTTTATATTTTACTTCTGGACATCATACATCGCAACAGTTAATGAAAAATTTAAAATTCCACCAGTATACAACTTTTACAGAATCCGGAAAATAGTATTGAAGAAAAAATTAATATAAAAAAACAAAAATTAATAAACAAATATATTGATATTAAATTTCAACAAATCAAAAAATAGACAGAACACAAGCAGACAGCATTTTTGGAGAATATTTTCACAATTACCATCGCATATTTTTAAGTAATTATATTTGAATTATATTTTTAAAATTTTGATGTTTTAAAATGTTTCACTTGATAATGGCGTAAATGCCGAAAAGCTTTGTGTTTTCTTTAAGAAAATAAATATTAGTGATTTAACTAATTTTCAATTGATTTTTTATAAAAAAATTTAAAAAATCACTACATTCCACATTATAAAAAATTAATATATATATTATACAGTAGAGATACAAACTAAGTGGCTAACATCAAATTTAATTAATAAAATATTGCCGTCATATAAACACCGTGCATATATGTGCACCCACAAACAGAGGAAGAAGACACACAGCGAGTGAATGTGCACATTGCAGCTACATACTTAATTATAACATTGGATTAATATCGATATAAGATTCAGACATTGCAATATTTAACAGAAATGAAATTAAAAAGGACACTCATACTCGGCAACGAGTGAGTTAGAATAATAATAATTTTATATATATATATATATATATATATATATATATATATATATATATATATATAATCATCATTGTCATCGTCGCATTGTTCGTGGCCAACGTTAATAATATAAGGAGGTGGCTGGAGGGCTATTATATTTTAATATAAAGCGCACCTTTCACGATCAATAATAATAACAATATTTATAAATGTCGTCAATGTTACTTATCGTGCAATCTAAAATACTGACGTTATCAGCATTTCTCCAATATTGAAGCCCGGTTCAGTAGTGGGGCGTGATTATAAGTATACTGACAGTATTATTGATTGTACAAAGACAATTTTTCAGTATATTAGTAATTCCGCGGTATTTCTTTGTTTAAAGAATAAATAATATAAATTTGTTTACTAATTTAAATAAATAATTTATTTATAATAGTAAGTAAATTTTTATCTATTTAAGTTTTGAATTGCGATTGTTATTTTATAATATTACGATGTAATAATTTCGTTTTTTGAAGAATATACGGAGTTTTACTAAATTTAAATATAAAATTAACAATAATAGTAAATACATTTTGATTTTTCTAAGTTCGGAATGTAATAAAATTAGTATAAAATTTTAATTCGCAGATTATATTATTATAGGTTTACATTAGGTTATTTAATTGATTTTGTACACATTTCGTTCTACACAAAATTTGTTCGAATCAGTTCAATATGAACAGTGACGTAAATGTTGCAGAATATGAACGATTACGATGATAGAGGAACAATTAGTGATCAACATATTCTAATGAAAGAATTTATAAATAGTTACGAAACATTACCAGAGTTGTGGTATTCGTCAAATCTATATTACACGATCGAACACAGATGCAACATTACGCACGAAAAATTATTTGAACTAAAAAGTCAGAATCATCGCAAAAATTTTTGCTGAAAAAGTAGTTAATTATGTTTTATTTGAGGCGCAATTGGGGACGTTACATTCGTAATTCTGTGAAGATTAATGCAATTGAAAAATTGTCACAATCTTTTTGAGATAGTGAAGATGTATAAATGTTTGCTTTTTAACTATAATTGTAAAATAAGAAATAATAAAGTTTTCCAATAAAACAAATCACACACACACACACTCATATATATATATAACATATATGTACATTAATATGTATCTACTTTTATGGCAAAACCAATCCTTCCCAGAGGCGTGGAGGGAGGCTCATCTAATTCTGTTATTAAAACAAAACAAAAATTCCTTAGACCCTGCTAGCTACAGACCCATCTCCCTCACAAATAGTTTTTGCAAATTACTCGAAAAAATTATTAACAGCAGACTGGTTTTGCAACTAGAAAAAATTGAGTTACTAGATCTATTACAATTCGGTTTTAGAAAGAAACGAATCACATGTTAAGCAAACTAATAACAGATATACAGGATAACTTAATTCAAAACAAAACTACAAACCTAGTCAGATTTGATTTGGAAAAAGCTTTCGACAAAGTGTGGAAACATGAAATATTAGTAAACTTGCATCGATGGGGGTTAAACCTACCCATCTTTATTAAAAACTTTTTACATAATAGAAAATTTCGGGTCAAACTAAATAATTAAGTGTCGCAAATTAAAATCCAAGAAAATGGCACTCCCCAAAGGTCAGTAATTAGTCCAACTTTATTTATAATAGCTGTTGCAAATATTAAACAACACATATTCTCCAAAGTTAAATATTGTATCTACGCCGATGATCTTTCGATATACTACTCGCACATTGAAATGAAATAAATAATAGAGCCACATCTGATGGTCTCACCTTTTCTGTTACTAAAACTAAACAAATTACATTTAGCACAAAACATAATTTAAGTATTCCTTTCTTACAAATCGAATCAATACCGATTGAAAATACAGATACGTTACACCTAGGGCTAACATTAGACAGGAAATTAAACTGGAAAAAACACATAAATAATCTAAAAGAAAACTGTAATCAAAAGCTAAACATGTTAAGGTTGCTAAACCATTCATCCTGGGGATCCGATATCCGGCTCTCTCATCATCTTGTAGCTCCTTCTTGTCAGAAGATGGCATACATCAACATTGATTTATATTTCCTTTTTTCTAGCTGATTTGATAATTTCTGTAATTTTCCTTGTATTAAAGCTGGTTGTCATCATCTCCAACTGTCTTCTTCCTCGCGTCTTCTTTCCTCGTATTTTTCCTTGAACTGCCATTGTAAATAATCTTTCTTCTCTTATTTTGTGCGCTAAGTACTTTTTCTTCCTTTTTTCAATATCTTCTACGACGTTCATCTTCACTATTCCATTCCGTTGTAGTACTACTTCTTTGTTCGTTATCTTCGCCGTCCACGGTATTCGCCACATTCTTCTTAACGTCCACATTTCAAAAACATTTAAACGTTTAATACTCTCTGTGTTCAGGGTCCACGTTTCATATGCATATTTTAGGACGGGCATGACGTAGCACTGATTTGCTTTTATCTTTATATTCATTTCTAATTTTCTGTTTTTTAGTACGGCCTCTAGGTTTCTAAACGCTTGCTTTGCAATTCCGATACGACTTTTAATTTCATTTATATCTCTACCGTCATTTCTTATCAATACGACTAAATATCGGAATTCTCTACTGTTTCCACAATTTTGTTTCCGATTTTTAATTTCAGATCTGCATCGTTATTTGTCCTCGTGAATTTCATGGCCTTTGTTTTTCCGAAATTTATTTTCATGCCACATTTCTCCCTTGCTTGATTTAGCCTATTGAGCATCACGTGCATTTCTCTAATCGATCCAGCCAGCAGTACTTTGTCGTCTGCATAGTTCGTACATTTATTTTAAATCCGACGTTGTCAATATTTGTTGAATAATCTAGGCGACAATGGACAGTCTTACTCCTTTTCTAATTTGACATCCATTACTACTGTGTTCATCCCCTATTTTTATATTCGCAATCTGATTCCAGTTTCTGTTTTTGATTATTTACGTAGTCTTTGTTATCTATATTGTGTTTCTGGAGTATATTTATTAGTTCAGTATGCTGCACTCGATCGAAAGCTTTTTCATAATCTATGAAACACGCAATCACATCTCTGTCTGTGTTAATCGCTCGTTGCACTAGAACTTTCAAAAGAGCTATTGCATCTCTAGTGCTTTTGTTTGCAACGAATCCATATTGCCTATTGCTGAGCTGCGTGTCCAATATGCGCTGTATTCTAGCGTTTATAATTGAGAGTAGTATTTTGAGGGTATGACTCATTAGCGCATACCGTATTCATTACATGTTTGTGATGTATTCTTTTTGGGGATTGTTAAGGTTTTAAAAACTTGTGGGATCTTTCCTTCGTCGTATATACGATTAAACAGTGCCAATAATGTTCTTCAAGATTTCGCTGGTATCTGATCATGACCTGTAGCTTTATTGTTTCTCGCTTTCTTGATTGCATTGTCTAATTCAAACATTTCTATCCTTGGCGCCTCCTCTTCTGTTTTATTGTTTATTTGCGATGGTCTTGCTTTGTCATCATATAATTCGGTGATATATTCAAGGCATACTTTTCTTTGTTCTTCTTTGCTGCCGCAGATACACCATTTTTATCTTTAATTTTTGCAATATGTTTCTTCTTTTTCTTTACTTCCTTCATCATATTTTTTATCTAGGCATGCATTTCTCTTAAATTGTTTTTCTTATGCATTTCTTCTATCTCCCTGCATTTCCCTTCGAGCCATTCAGTTTTGACTTCCGTGCATTTTTTAAGTATTAATTTGTTCAATATTTTATATTCATTCTGAGATGCGTTTTTTATTTCCTTTCTTTTGTTTATCAGGTTAATTATTTCTTGTGTTATCCATGGCTTGCTTTTCCTATTTTGTTGTTTTAACAAAATTTTCTACATTACATTTGTCACCGTTTTTTTCCATTTTCCGCATTGTTCTTCAATACTTTCTCTTTCTTCTTTATGCCCATATTCATTTGTTTCATTTCCGCCGTTATTCATTTCTTTCTCAATTTCTGTTTGTAGTTATATTTTTATTTCTTTATTTTTTAAACTTCGAAAATCACATATTCTCCTTATCTTTCCTTTTCTAATAATTTTCTTTAATGAGATTCGACACTTAGCTGCTAACAATATGTGGTCTGAGTTGCAGTCAGCTCCATTTTTTGTTTCATCTTAATTACTCCGTTTAATGATAGAATTTATTACACGTGTGTGTTGTGTTTCGTACGTTTTCAGAGAATTGGCGAACATTTTATGTAATATTTATAATTATTTAAACGAATTTATTACACATGTACGTTTTCAGAGCAACGGCCGGCGTTAAATCGACGTGGTCGATTATTTTAAACGATCGATCGGAATTAACGGTATCCGATTTGAAGGTAATCGTACGAAAACGTTTCAAAGGCGCCGTTTTCGACGATGATGGCAACGTGACATCTTTAGAATTTACGTTACCCTATTTAATCAGATTGAGCATCATTAATTACCGATTGGAAACTGCACCCTTTCGTAATCATTACAAAGTTAAATGGTTTAAACCCGAAAACGATTAAATGCAAGACGAATATGCGGCGTTAATTAACGAAAGAAAATCGATCGGGGATAAACAATTTTATTTTGCACGTTTACACGTTTTTTTTCGTATATAACACTATCGATATGTTTTAATATTGATGATTGTGTTTTTGTAATTTGTAAAACAATATATATATATATATATATATATATATATATATATATATATATATATATATATTTCGTTATAAATTCTCTAGGTTTTATTTTGTCGCGTAAGAATAATAATTACAATTTTCCGAAACAGATAAAAGTTTTATTAACAATTTTACGTCTTATAACATAATCGATATAGGAAATTTCTAATACATTCTATCTCGATTATATATTTTTTGAAAAATCGCCCGAAAATTTATTTAAAAACGAGTAAATTTGATAGCTTTTGTAAGATGGAAATTTGTCAACATTACGTTAATTCGATGCATTAGCGGGGCTTAAGCCCCCCCAAGAGCACTTACTTAGAAAAATATAAAATACATATATAGAAAGCCACTTGTAAGCTACTAACAATTTCGCAGCTAAAATAATAGTTAAAACGGAGAGAATATTTGAAATAGCTCGCGTTATCAGTAATAAAACTTCATCTTGAGAAGAGTGTGTAAAACAGCCTAAATTACAAAAAGTACTGTTAGAAAACATTCTTTATATTATTTTGTCTGCTAATGATATTGAAAATTCAGCTGACTGTACAACACAAAGAAAAAAAATTGCAGTTAGTTGGTTCGACACATTCGAATCTGATCCAGTTAGTGACCAGTGTGGTTTTTTTTGTTGTTGTTATTACTTGTTTCGTTGTTGTTCGTGATCGTTTATAGTTTGTTTTGCCTGCCGAATTTTGTTACACATTCAACTGTGTATATTTTATTGAAAATCCTTTCGATGTATGTAATCGATATATATATATTTTGAAAATCGTCAGAAAATTTACTTATAAACCACTAAATTCGATTTTGCAGACTTTACACCGTAGAAATTTGTCTGCTTAACACAGTATAGCGATAAATAATCGATTTAATTTCTTTAAAAAGAAATCGTAAAAAAATAACTCATCATCATCATCATCGGTGGCTCGTTTCGAGCATCGTGACCCTATGAATCCTCATAAACGAACGTTTTTAGCCGCCATGTAGTTCGATCTGCTGCCCGGTCCATCATTTCTCGTATTGATGCGGTGCCTGCGATTCTTTTAATTCTGTCTATATATCTTGTTGGTGGCCTGCCTCTTTTCCTACGACCTTCTACCATACCCGTCATAATCATTTTTTCCAATCCATTCCGTCGTATGATATGTCCTGCGTATGATGTTATTCGTTTCTGTACCACGGTTTGTAATCTCTGATCCACCTTAATTTCTTGAAGTATTGACAAATTAGTTTTTTTCGCAGTCCATGTTATCCTTAGCATTCGCCTCCAGCAGTGCATTTCAAACGCATTAATGCGTTGTGTATCGCTCTTTTTCATTGTCCAGCATTCTGATGCATATAGGAATACAGAGAACACCAGCGAGTTCATAAGACGCATTTTTGTGTGTATTGTTATCTCATGGCTCTTACATATTTTCGTTAATTGTAATAGCGCCATTTTTGCTATCTTTATTCTCCATTAAATTTCCTCTGTTGAGCTTTCGTCCTTTGTGATTAGCGTTCCTAAGTATACAAATCTCTCAACCACTTGTAAGCCATCTATACTTTGTGGATCCTGTGATTGACTGTTGCCATCTATAATCATTATCTTGGTCTTTTTCCTGTTTATGTATAATCCATGTTCTTTACTTATACTTTCCAATTTTTCAAGGAGGCTGACCATTTTTTGTTCTGATGAGGCGATTATTACAATATCGTCCGCGTATCGCAGGTTATTGATTGCTTTTCCTGCAATTTTTACACCATCTTCCCATTCTTGTAGGACACTTCTCATTATCCACTCACTATAAATGTTGAACAATATCGGGCTTAGTATGCAGCCCTGTCGTACACCTTTTCCTGCTTTGAATTCATCCGACAATTTATCACCTACTTTAACTCTACCTTTGCTAGATGTATATAACGATTTAATGAGACCAATTAGATGACGTGGGACGCCGAGGTTGTTTAATATTTGCCATAGGTGTTCCCATTGGATGTGGTCGAATGCTTTACTATAATCAATGAAGCAGAAGTATGCTGTGACATTGAATTCTCTACATTTTTCGATTATTTGTTTTAAGTTCATTATTTGTATTCGTGTGCCTTTGCCAGGAATGAACCCCGCCTGCTCTGAAGATATTTGCGGCAATACGAATGATTTTAATCTTTCATAAATTATGTGAAGCATTACTTTACTGGCATGCGATATTAATGCTTTGTTCTATAATTTTCACATATATTTCGTTCTCCTCTTTTATGGATTGGTATATATATATAGATTTTGTCCAGTCATTTGGCCACATATTTGTGTCCCATATTTTCTGGCAAATTCCATATAGGACCTCCACTGCTACATTGTCTAGTTTTATGAACATCTCTGCAACAATTTGATCATCTCCTGCTGCCTTTTGGGTTCTTAGCTTCTGCAGGGCTAGCCTGATTCCATCTTTCAGCAGTGGTGGTTCTTTTTCAGTTATTGTAGTTTTCGTTTCCATTGTGTTATTTTGTTCACGTTCCCCTTTCATCAGTCTTCACAGTATTCCCGCCATCTAGATATTATTTTTTTCCCATCTATCAGTAGTTTTCCTTCTTTTTTTTTTATTATCGGATACTGCGGTGTAAAATGTCTTGTTATTTGTCTTATTTTCCGAAACATGTCTCTGGTCTGGTTATTGTTCTTATGGTCTTCGATGTCCTTACATATGTTGATTATAAAATTGTTTTTATCAACTCTGCACATTTGTTTAATTTGCTTATCTACCTCGCGATACTTCCTGAGATCTTCTTCACATTTCCAGCCATTAATCTTGATTTGTTTCCTTTTATTTATTATCCTCCATGTTTCATTACTGATCCATGATTTCCTTTTATGGTACGATGCACTGTATCCTTTTGCTACCTGTTCCAGAACGTTCTTTGTAGCTTCCCACATGGTGTTGGCATCTCTCCATCGGTCTGATGATTGTACAATGTCTGCCAATTTTTGTGTTGCTTGTTGTTTGTACTCGTACCTAAGCACCCGCACAGAGTACAAAAAAATAACTAAATTACACTAATTCCATATTTAGTAATCGCTGTACACTTACAAACGCCACGATTAGTAATCTATAACTCGGGTACACTGCGTTGATTTTTTTTTAGGTTTTCTATGATGAAAATTTGTCAACTTTACATCGCATCGATTATATAGTTTTTTTTAAATCGTAGAATAAACAGTAGAAATTTGTCTGCTTTACATGGAGGCTAAATTTCGTTTAAAAAAAAATGCACAAAGATAATTAAATTTTACGTTTTATAAATCCGTATTTGATAATCGCTCTCTACACTTACAAACACCGCTATTAGCAATCTGTAACTCGGGTACCCTGAGTAATACCGGGTAAACCTAACGAGTTAATAAAGTTCTTCGGACATAGGTGCATTATTGACGTGTTTTCGTCGCGATATTGACGAAATTAAGAGGTAGTTTCGTCGGTAATTAGAAATTATTTATATATAAATAGGTGTAATCGTCATTAAGTAGTTATTCGCGAACTGGGAAGATTAATGCGACGGTGTTCTGGTTTTTAGTTTCTAGAACGCAAACTCGATAACCACGATTAAGTATACAACTTGTAATATAGAAATTTTTAACGTGTATATAATCGCGTGACGGAACTCGTGAATCACAAAAACTTTAGCCAATATCGATAATAAATAAAGTTCACAATTAAATTCTCACCCGCAGTCTAGCTGAGTAAAAGCGAATATGGGCCTGTTGCGCGCTATATTCAAGTGATGTAAAATTACCCCGGGTATTATAGCAAGACAAAAAAAACGGGTATTTATCCGGTCCACTGGTTTTTTAGTCTTGTATCTTATAACCTTATATAAAGATTACTTCTTTATATATTTCCGTATTGTCTGTAAGAACAACCCCCATTACAATGTTTCAAGTTGGTCGGTACTTTACTTCCAACTGACAGTGATTTCTTTAACACTTCAGGTCTTTCCGCCGTAACATATTTTTCAGTTCGTGTTTTTTGTTTTTAGCGCGTGTTTGACTAGCCTTTTTCACAAGTTTAGCAATTAATTCACTTTATTCGCTTACTATCGCTTTAATTTCTCTTGTTTTTTAAATTTCAGTTCTATTCATTTCTGTTTTTACCAATTTATCCGAATCAATAAAAATTACCTATTCCTCTTCACGCGGATACTATTCTTGTTATCTATATTCATAATTTACTGCTTTTCTTACTAATCTCTCTGATAACTTCTAGCGATAACTATAATGTCTTGCGCTATTTCGATTTCATTTTAATATTTAAAATCTAGATTCGTCTGTTTTCAACTTTTTCTTAAAGGAAGTATTCATCGTGTACGTTTCATTACTTTCCAAGAAGTCTACGAGAGTTTCTCCTTTTTTCATTTCTTTCGTCCATAACAGTCATCAACTGCCGCTTAATATTTATTTAAATTTCCTGTTGTTGTATAACTTCTAGTGAGCGATCATAAAATTCATATTGCGCATCTTGTTCGCCATTCGCTGTTGGAGAGCGTTAAAATGATTTTAAGGATTATTTTATCCATTATTTGATGTATTATATATGATATTCGATCTGAAATATTAGGTATCGAATGTTCATAAGAAAATCCGTTTTAACGTATATTATCTGATCCAGTACCGTACATTGCTTGATTTTAATTTCAGAACTCCGTTTCCTGTTTTACCTATCTCGCTCGAGCCCAGTGTATTCTATTTGATTTTTTAAAATTCACATTTTGCAATTTTTATAACTCGTCCCATAATTACAACTTCCCTCAATCGAGCTATGATTGTGTTACATCCAGTGATTTATTCGTAGCTGTGGTAATATTTTTGTTATATCTGTCAGTATTTCCGTTATATACAATAATATTTTTGTTCCATTCGGTTGCTCTTTCCACATTTATATATTTATTAGACGAGTGCATGCTAGACTCTCAGTCGGCGGACCATTATAACCCTGGCGATCACGGTCTTGTATTATAATATATCGGTTTATTTCGCATTTATTGATTACGCCAAAGCTTTCGATTGTAATAAACTGTATTCCTTATGGAAATGCCTACAAAAGTCAGGCACCTCTGAACATCGTTTACCTTTGATTGTGAATCTGTATGATGACAGTAAATGTAATCGTAAAAAAAAAAGTGTGGAATAAGACAAGGTTTTTAACGTCTAAAGCGAACTCATTATTACGAAAATTGATACGCAGATAACATTACGCCGATAACCACGTTGAAACTGTGTCTTGCGGTCTTAATAACCAAATTACAGACTAAAAGTAATTCCTTCGGAACTACGCATAAATCCTAAGAAATCAAAAATCCTGATTATCGATAAACAAAATGAAGATTGTCTAAGTACACGTAATTCATGAATTTATCTTTTAGGGTTTATTAATATCGAAACAAGTTTTTTTCGAGTTACGACGTTTACGAAGGATTTCTGGATGGATGAAATTACTAAAACGCAGGTTGGTTGCGATGATGCTGTTACGTAAGGTACGCTATTCCGAACATATTACGATATTGAAATCCAGACCACCTGGCAGAATAAATAAAGGAAGACCAGGGTACTGCTAGGCTGGACTGATGAAGTAATAGATTTGACGCGCCCAAAAATAAATTCGTCGATATCTTATAGCAGGTGACAATGAACAGGTATCCATGGAGAAAAGTTGTTCACGAAGTAGTTGGTTGATCACAACCACGACGTCCTAGAGGATTCAACTACATCATCATCATCATCATCGCCATATATATATGTATATATGTATATATGTCTTGTTCTTTTTTCGTTATCCGGATGACGTTGTAATGTTATCAGACGTCGTCGCTTGTAGATTCACAACTTTTTGTGAATTCAATCCACCTATTTTCGTGATTCGATCGATATAACGGGTCTATCTTTCTTCCTTTTTCCGTTCATCTTCCCACATTATTATTTTCTCTAACCCGTTTGCACGTATTATGTGTCCAAAAAATCCTGGTATGGATCTTTTATTATCTGGTGACGCCTGGCTTCGATTATATATATATATGCGTATATAGATCGTATGTAAAATTGCGTGTGTTTCCTTTTAGTTTTTTGTTAATGTCAGAGTATCCATTTGTCTTTTTTCTAGGTTATATTTATATATAAATGCGTATGACTACATATATAAATAAGTTAATTCTTGTTTACACATGTAAATATTTCTCTGTATATATATATGGGTGTCTATGTTTATATATATATATGTGTGTGTACGATTGTTAGGCGCTCAGCAAATATTTACCATTTCTCGGGTATACAGACGGAATTGTTGCAGGCATCTATCTTTCTTTCTACGTATTTGTTCAACGTATTAAGTAAACTCCTTAAAGCTTATTTCTTATATATTTCCTAGAATTTCTCGAACCTACTTCTCCCCTCATTCATGCTTCGAATTCCCCAAATACTCCACAAATAACGCCCTAGTAGGAATATTTGGCGGTATAAACGAATAAAATAATAGCAATTTAAACCGCAATAAGAAAACAAGCTAGTCAATGTCAGCGCGTCTTGCCTAAATTCTTACGTACAATATGTGAGCGCGTTGGTTAGCGTGTAATTCTCGTGAAAGTTTATAAAAGAGGAATAAACTTTTGCGGATACTTTTCTGACTATTTATATATACCGTCGTGCCGGGTGAAGTTCAACTACCGTGAAATTGACTTTACAACCGCTACTATCCCTAGATTATTAGCCGACTAATGCCGAAAAAAATAAATTTAAATACATTATACGGATCGACGCTTGAAATTACCATTTTTAATTTTTATTCGTCTACTTACTTGGTAATAAAAAAAATCATTATCATAATTAATCAACGGCTTACATGGAAGGATAATAATAGCCGAACGAAAACAAACTCCATTTAAAGTGCAAAGAGTTAAATTGGCTACTTGGAAAATACTCGAAATTGTCGATTGAAAATAAATTATTAATATATAATCCTCGAACCAATATGCACATACGATTAAAGATTTGTGGAGAACAGGCAGCAATTCTAATATTAACATTATTCAGCGATTTCAGGCTAAATTGTTACGCAGCATCGCATCGTCACCACGGTATATTCGGAACGATCACTTACACAGGGATCGTTAAATACCCACGTGATCAGGCAATACAGCGACAGTTATATTCAGCAAATAACGAGTCATGTAAATCCACTGACTGTTGGTCTTCAAGTTGTACTGGAAGCGTATTCCTTGTCGATAAAAGTTCAGACATAAAGCTTGTGGATCCTATCTCCTTCTTGGATGCGCGTAGATTATATAATTTTATTAAGACTAATAATATACGTTTATAGTCTAAACAGTCCACTTAAACTGGCCAAATGGTGGAAACTGGGGGCCAAAAAAAAAAAAAAGACTTTTGGTGTCTTGTGCATAATGACGTACGGTTCAAACATGTTGGACGACACAGACAGCTCGAACTTAAGAATCAAGCTTAGTTCGTTATATCGTACACAAATATGTATATAACTCTCAGATAGTAAGTAATCTTCTTTGGGAGATACCACGTTAATACCAAGTTCTATTTTCATCACTACTACTTATTGTCCCCTTTCGGATAGATTGTATGAAAAAAAAATCCGATCATAAAATAAACAGTTTTAAATATATATATATATATATATATATATATATATATATATATATATATATATATATATATATTATATAACCTTATTGTATTAATTTAAAAGAGAGAAAATCAAGAATAGAGTATTTCACCAAACAGTTCTTCCGCACTCTTCACTTCTTACTATAATCTAGCTTTGTGGTCTTTTCATATATAAATAATGATTAACGATTTCAACTCTTTTTCGCTGTCTATTACTTATGTCCAAAAAAATAAAAAATAAAAAAATAAAAACCAAACAGGAACGCTAGACACGCGTTTTAAAATAAAAATCCACCGTCAAAATTTAAATAAATTGTTTCTATTTATTAATTTGATCATTTTTATTTATGTATTTTTTTACGATTTTATTCTCTTTTTCGTCCTATACGTAATAAAATATTTATTATAACTTCGACCGATGCAATTAGTTTAGTATTTTCAGTTTTTACGGCGTTTATTATATATGAGATTTCTTATTATCTTAGTTTAATCAACTCGTTCGTTAAATCTAAATTTAATTTATTTATCCGCCTATATATAATGTGTGTGTGTTTTCTCACAATCATTGCGTTTTAATTTATAAACGCTTATTTTTGTTTAAATATATCTTTATATTCTATTAACACGTTAATTTATTTCTCAGATTTACTAATTATCCTTTAATTCGTCGATTTTTTATTTTCATTATTTAAACTATAAAGTTCCATATGTTTCGTCATTTGTTCGTAACATCCGCAAAAACAGGCATAAAAACGATCAGGAAAACCCAAAACTGCGCATGAAAGAAAAATGTTAAACATCAGAAAGCTGGATGGCATTCGTAATACACGGAAACACGAGTAAACAAGACTAGATGACGGCAGTGGAGCGAATGACAAAAATTAAATGGAGTTAAGATGAGCTAGGTATAGCGATAACAGATGTCCGAAAGATGTTTTGCGATGGTGGCTAACAGAAAAAAAAAAAAGTAGTCAAGGGATGGCTCGTTCGTAGGACGACATAATAAAGGTGGCCGGAAAAAACTGGATGCGAAATGCGCAAAATAGAAATGAATAGAAAGCGTTCGTCCACAAGTAGATCGATAAAGGCATATCGTGATCGTATGATATATTGTCAGTTTTCACGCTGTTCGAATGTTAGTTTTAAATTATCCGTAAAAAGAGAAAATTATACACAATCATTAATAGATAATTATTCGTAAAATTACACTTTACGAACCTTTTCGATCATCACGCATTTACAACGTTCAATGCGAAATTTTACATTTTCGGCCTATATTTGAAGTGAACGATTTTATTTTTAATCAAAACGGCACATTGTCAAAATACAAAATTATGATTTATATCTTGTGATAAGCCCAGACGCATTCTACCGCAGCAATTTTTCTAGATCACGTGAAATTAAAGGACCAGATCCCTTTAAAAAAATTATATTGAAGAACTCTAACTTTAAATGATGTTCTATATCACTAGTCCCGCCATGAGAAACGCTAAAATCTGAACGACATTTTTCATAGCTAACATCTCTTTATGAAAGGGTATTTTGCTTCTAAATTAAAACGTGCACGTACGTTTCGGAAATTTTTCCGTAAAACGTAATAAATTTCAAATTAACGCTTTGAACAAACCACCGAATGGGATCCGGCAAAAAGGGACAGTCTCGTTCAAAACGGGATGCATTACGTTAACTTTAAGTAATGTGAAGCATATACGTTTACCGCGATGGGTATTTAAATTGTTGGGAACCTAGGCAGAGAGAGATGTTCCGTATAGGGATAGGCAAATAAGCCGAATGATAAAAGACGATTTTAATGAGGAGGTTGATTGCCGCTTTTGTTACCACGAAGTAAAAAGTCTTTATTCGATATAATTACGTACATCAATAGCTAGAACTGCGATGTTTGGGATCGGCAACAATGTAGTAGCCTCCTTTGCTGATCTATCTAATACATATATATATATATATATTATATAAATATACATTCATGCTGTATTAACATCGTAATTGATAAATATGTGAACGAGTTTATAACATCGCTCGTTCGTTCATATTCGGTTAAAGAGTCTGTGTGGTGCACACCGTTCAACTATACCCATTCGTTAAAAGAACGACGTAGGGAGCGGATCGTTCAAAATAAAAGAACGGTTATCAGGAGGCTCAAAAGAGCTAGTACGCTGGCCGGTAATATTCTAGTAACGATTGGAGCTGTCGACATGATTCTAAAAGGTTTAATACGATTTATTACTTCAAAATGAATTTCCATCTTCACCGCGTCGCCATGTTTTCATTTTGATAATGTATTAATTTTATTAGGTTCCCGAAAAGGTGCTCTTTTTAAATTTTTATTCTATTTCATTTCCAGTTATGAAATTGAAAGGAGTTCCCGTCTTTTCCGTAGAATTGTGATAAAAGAAAAAGGAAACGTTTATATATGTATATATATATGTAAAAGCAACTCCCCAATGTTTAGTATACGCGTATACACATGTATTAAATTCATTTTAAGCAACCGATAATATTTTATCGATGTATACGTCACATACAAATAAACACAGTTACTTCTTAACTTTCAATAAAGCTGAATTTGGAAAAATATAGCGTAATACAACAAAAACGAATGAATTCGAACATTTCCGGAAAATATGATATATATATATATATATACACGATCTCAATATAGTTTCTTACTTTGATGGTTGGGAGATTTCTCGAAACTAGAACATAAACGGATTTATCTTCGAACGCCTCTTTACGTACTGAAACCAAAAATGTTTGAAAAAAAAACATCCTTCTTTCCTGAAAACTAGGTACTTCATCCTCATCCGCTGATCCGTGATACATTCAATAAAATATTGCCTTTGAGAATTTTATTACGCGCAACCTTATTTATTATACGGATGGATCAAAGTCGACTAAGCAAACGGGAGCGTAGTAATATCTCTTAATATTACTAACGCCTAAAAATTATCTGATCTTTATTCCCCGCATTTACCGCTGAGTGTGTAGCGGTGTTAGATGCCTTTGATTCTTAATTGATGCGGAGCTTGCGGGTAGACTTACCTCATTATCACCGACTCACAAATCATTTTGAAGGCGATGGAAAACAAATAGAAGGAGTCAGATACATTGATTTCGTGCATCGTGTTGAAACTTAATCATCCGGAATGCTCGGGTATATCTACGTTTATCTTAGGGGTACAGGGACATCGAGGAATCTCCAATAACGAAATTGTAGACTTATTAGCTTGGTGCGGCATTCTCTTTAGTTTTTGCACACCACACGGTGTGTTTTATACAGTCGAAACGTAAGAAATTTTGGCAACAGTCATATGTGGAGAATATACAGTCGTCACTAGATGCTATCAATTACAACCGTCTCTTCCTAAATTTACGTGTTTTTTGTTTTTATTAACATTACGATTACGATCTGGTGATTACTTGTTATCTGACCGCCTATTTCGTATGCAACTTAGCAAAACTCCTTACTGTCCTCTCCATATTGAACGTGCAATCTGCAATCCTGATCGTATGTTCTTCGAACGTCTTTCTATAATAATAACACGATCTATACCTTAAATTACTTCGTTCATCGTGTAACGGTCCTCCCCATAGAATATATCGTCCCTTATAATTTACACGTGTTTCCAGACATAACGATATTTCTCGAGAATTTGTCCACGTTCGTAGAAATGTATCGAAACTCTTATTTCTGCGTAATATATCGATCATTCCGTTCTTCCTTTTGTTCTATTCAATTCACCGATCTCGTATGCAATATTTTCATTAGCCGTACATATAATTACGTATATGTAAATGCGTACGTGCTCATCATCATTATTATTATTACATTGCTAAATAGGTGCCCATACTCCGCCGCAGTTGTTGTTTCTTTGCAACTGTTCTCCATCCTGTACCGGCAGGTTTCCTTAATAAGAGCCAGATTATCCCAGAATCGCGATTATTTTTAGTTTCGACCCTATCGCTTATCCCGTATGGGGCTGACATTTTTGAAAAAAGAAAAAAGAAACGAAAATGAAGTGGAAAAAAAAAAGGTGTAAGTCAGTTTGGATATTGGAGCATCATATTGTAACTTTTTTTAAAAATATTTAATCATTATTCGGATATAAGTTACACATTGTTAAACGGTAAGTATAAATACACTAACCTAATAACGAATTTATTTTTAAATTAGCGAACGAATTTTTTCAAAACTGCAGTGTACATATGAACTAATAACGGCAATTGGCAACTACGATTCCAGGCAACTTATGTTCAAAGGTACAAACATCGTCGTATTAAACATAATTTGTTGTAAATGCACGTTATTAGTATATTTGTAATATGTTCAATTGTTATTATTCGTAATTATATAGTTAAGTTATTTTAATATTTATTTATATCTCTTGTACGTTTTATCTTTCACGCGTTTCGAAGCGAGTTATTTTCTCTTTTCTCCTTTATTTTTATTTTTTGTTTTAACTTTTATGTGTGTTTTTTATAAGTTTTGTCTTTGTATCATTAAGTTTATGATTTTTTTTTAAATTATATGTATATATGTGTGTATATACGTATATATTTGTATTTATATTTATGTATGTATAATCATACTTGCGTTTAAACTATAGTGTTGTTATTTTTATTTTAATATTGCGGTCGAGGTGAGGCTCATGCCGGAACTCTACTATGTAAATATTTGCGTGTACATATTGTAATTTGATAAAATACATTTTTCTTTCTTTCTTTCTTATTATTGTCATCATCATTAAGTGCCGTCTCCGTAGCGGAGGTAGGCGACTAACTTACCTATACATATTTTGTTATACAGTGTAAGTAGCGTACAAGGTAATCATAATATGGCGTTATCGTATATAGACATCATAACCCCAGGGATAACTGATTGTAATCGCTTTGTTGTCACGACACAAGACAGCCCAGCGTGTTTTTGTAGTGTACTATATTATTACTGGCGCGCATATGGTGTTATGCCCTTCCACGCGATAATACTATTAGGATTATTTTTATATTTTTATTTTTTGATAATAATTTTTGCACCGTTGATCGTATTCGAACTCGGGGTACCTTCCGTATGAAAGTCCACTCTCTAGTCACTAGACTATTCCGAGAATTTATTATACTCTATATGAACTCTAAATTGAAATCGATCTATTTATTAAACATCATTTCTAACGTCGATGAAAATTTTAATTTAACTCTTCGACCTTTAAATAAAAATAATTTTATTATTATTTTTTTAATTCGTTAATATATTAATAAATCTTCTATATCGAATGTAATATTTTTACATAGAAATTTTAATATTATCCGATTCGGTTACTAAACAACTTCCGAAAATATCTACATGTCTTAGAGATTGTCATAATTTACTATAGCGTCTCCGCATAAATACGAATTTTAATAAGAAATATTTAATGGTAATTTATTAATTAATAAAAAAAAACCGAACTTTCGCAGCATACGCCACATTTTAAGGCGCCGGTAAGTTTGCTCCTCTCCCGAGTAGGCTTTAATGTTCTGCCCATTTCCGCATTCTTTTCGATCTGTGCCCAGTTTCTCCTACTTCTTTGAATCCGCTTTACAATTACGCGTGTGTCTGTATAGGCGATGAAAATTTGACGTAAATATCGATTTCGGTTTATTTATTTCGTTCGTTAAGTTATCACAGACCGTTTATTCGAACTTTCACTTTGGATTTTTTTCATTTAATACAGCTCCTAGGATAGCCGCTTTATTTCTGCAATGTTAGATCTAAACTAAATAAACAGTATTTATAAATAGCATTGCGCAGAGGAATAGCTCAATGACTAAACTCTGCTGATTATATTAATCGGTAACGTCAAATTGATCATGTTTGATACGTTTCATCCTTCTGAGATCCAGATCGGTAGACAAAAAATAACGATTTTCGCCATTTATCTCGGGTATTCAAACCGCATAATATGCCTTCAACTATTAATATCAGCATTAATTATAAAACGGACGAAAAAGTGATAATATTTACACCATATGAGATAGCGACTGAAATAGATAATAATATGAATCCTCGGAAAGCTCCAGGTATTGATGGCATATCCCCAAGAGTGCTAAAAGAACTAACAAAAAAAGGTATAATTATGTTGACATATTTGTTTAATGCTTGTCTACGTTTAGAATACATGCCACGCTGTTTCAAAATAGCGCAATCATTATGGTAAAAAAACATAACAAACCAGACGCTGATGTAGGGTCATACAGACCAATTTCATTATTGCCAACTATATCAAAGTTATTCGAGAAATTATTACTCAAACGACTGTTGCCTATGGTTGAAGAGTATATACCAGTACATCAGTTTGGGTTTCGACGGAAGCACTCCACAATTGATCAAGTGCACAGGATCACAATGGTAATCAATAGAGCATTTGAGGAAAAAAATATTGCCCGGCCGTCTTCTTAGACGTAGCGCAAGCTTTCGATAAGGTATGGCACGACGGGCTGACCTATAAATTAAGCCGAATTCTGCCAGGTAACATCTGCCGTTTGCTCATGTCTTATTTATCAGAAAGACAATTTAAAGTACAGCAAGAAAATGCTACTTCCGCATCCTACAACATAGAAGCTGGAGTCCCGCGGGGAAGCGTTCTCGGTCCCATCTTGTATCTTCTATACACAGAAGACTTACCAACGGATGCGTAAACGACGACAGCTACTTTCGCCGACGATACAGCTATATTAGCCGTTAGTAGTAGTCATTCTCAAGCTATAAATAAATTGCAAAACTCTTTGAACAGAGTGCACGAATGGGCATCAAACTGGAAAGTTAAAATCAATGAAGAAAAATCAACGCATATAACTTTCACATACCGACGAACAGATGTGCATCACCAAGTGTACTTAGGAGGTAAACCTGTTCCACAGGTTGACTCAGTCAAGTACCTTGGTATGCACCTGGATAGGCGGCTGAACTGGGAAATACATGTCAGAATGAAATGTAAACAAATAAAGAAAAAAAACTCAGCAGTTATATTGGCTTATTGGACGCAAATCGCCTCTAGACGAAAGGTACAAATGCCTACTGTATCGGCAGATCATAAAGCCAATATGGACTTATGGTCTGCAGTTATGGGGGCTACCAGCAGGTCTTCTAGAGCAAAGATCCAAGCTAGACAAAGCATAATACTAAGAGCAATTGTCGATGCATGCCGTTATTCGAGAAATGATGATATTCATCGAGACTTGCACATCT
The DNA here is from genome assembly GCA_032883995.1 of Coronaproctus castanopsis. Taxonomy (NCBI): domain Eukaryota; kingdom Metazoa; phylum Arthropoda; class Insecta; order Hemiptera; family Monophlebidae; genus Coronaproctus; species Coronaproctus castanopsis. Next base: position 25,786,651 of record CM065052.1, on the reverse strand, counting down.
CGCTTGTAAACGAAGAGATTAGAAAATTCACTACAGCACACAAGAAGAGGCTACACCAACATGTCAATGTGGAAGCTACCAATTTATTATATAATAGTCAAGACATCAGGCGTCTTAAAAGGCGCCACCCGTCAGACTTATTATGAAGTCATTAAATTCTATTACATAAATAGATTAATACAAACTAATTTTCGTAGTCATGGTCAATGGACTACTGACTTCAACCCATAAGCTGGCTAACAGGATGATCTTGTTAGTAAACTACACTTTACTAAATTTGATACTTATTTAACTTCAATGAGTTAAGATCGTATCTTTATTAAAAAAAAAAAAAAAAAAAAAAAATCAATCGACTAGGTTTATTCAAGTTATCCGAAATTTCATAATCGAAAATCCTAGTTCACCGCTAGAAAATAGATTCTCGATGCGCGTCTTCTATCGAGTTTACGCGTGTATCATTTTACGTAGCTGCTTACAATAAAAAGAGTCGATCGCGAGTTATATCTTTATACAATCGACATATACGTTTATATATATATATATATATATATATGTATATAACGTATTTAAGAGGCACATTTGCTTAACTACATAAGTATGCGTACGTTAAGATGAAGAACCATTAATCATTTCGTAACGCTTAAAAAGGTCGGAAAACAAGCGTCGGTTCTTCTTTTTTAAGAGATAAAGAATTACAGTATTACTAGTCATCGTCGTCGTAGTAGTAGTAAATGAAGTTGTAGTAGCAGAAAAATGGCTTTCCTTTAATGGAAAGCAAAACCTAATTCCTACTTGGCCTGAATAACAAGTCGACTGAACAGTCGCTATACTATTACTAAAATATATATTACGTACTATTTTACTATCTCGTAGAAAGCATTCTTTCTAATCGTATAGGCTTTCTTCCTGTACAGCTCGATTTCTTATATCCGTTTCTATTCTATTTCTTTCTTTATATATATATATATATATATATATATATATATATATATATATAGATATATATATATATATATATATATATATATATACGGTTCGCTATAGACGAAATACATATAAAAATTGAAGTTTTGCTTTTCATATAAGTTTTTCATTCTCATTTCTTAGAATCCACCGTCTAACGATTATTTCTTAAGCTTTTTATTTAATTTACGTTCCGTCGGTGTAGACGAAGGTGCACAGCGTATACGTTATACCCCGCTCCTTGGATAGAATAAATGGATTTCCCGGTTATCGAAGGATGAAATTGTTACGTATCGAAAGTTTTCCTTTGACAAATGTTATCGTCAGATTTAGGCGTAGGAATAAAGTGACATTATTTTTGTTCTTGTTAATGTTAACTTGATTACCAGATTTTTTTAAAGTGAAACTCTAATTGATTTAGCGTATTTCTAATTTAGGTGTACTTCTTCATTAGAAGAGTGTATCACCTTATGTTAGATGTGATTCTTCTATCTATCGATAGCCCTTAAAGGCTAATTACAGGTTTATATATACATCCACCTCATGTCATATTTAATTGTTCTATTATCTATCGATCGATAGCCCTCAAAGGCAGTTTATTCGTATTTATTAATTTGTTGAAGATTATTTGTCCGTTTATTTCGAGTAAGATTGTGTAAATGATGTATGTTTTAATGAGTGTGAGACTTGTGAATGCGTGTAGTTTTTCTAGTGTGTTTAATAGGTGTTTGGTGAATGCGTTCAATGTACTTTTTTTTTGTATTTTATTTTTTCTACTGTTAATTTTATAATTCAGAAAAAATTATTCATTGTATTATTTTATTTATAAGCCTACACTATAATTGGCTTCTAGCTGTTGTGTGGCTTCATTAAATAAATAAATAAATAAATATACTTCATATGTGATTGTTCTACTATCTATCGATAGCCCTCTAGTCACAGATTATATCTATCTATATATTCCTCCAGGGGGTACTAGGTACGTTCTGGGATCCGGAGCTCAACGGGGCGCGTCCACGAATGGTGGATAGTGGATTGGCCAGTAGATATACTGGTTAGCTGCGAATAACCAATAAGCAGTCGGGAACCAAGAGCGGCTACTGGTTGAAAGTCTCAGGCAGAAGATTCCAGTAACGGCAGGGCAATGAGACACGAGAATGCAGATGGCAGCTTGAGGGACTGCCTTTCAAAAGTCTGCATAATCTTAAGACTGTCTCACCCTCAGCGAGGTTTAGTCGCTGTCAAAACCTTACCAATGCTACCTCCTCAGTAGCAAAACCAAATCCAGTAGCGTCAGTCCCATAATGGGCGGCTCCCTGGTCAGCGTCTGATCTCCATGTTAGGAGCGGCTAAAATATAAGCTTGTCAATCCGCAGTAAGACAGCATGACAAGTTTTATGTCACCTTCATGAAAAACAACCAGATTATACGGCCCTCATTCTCCGAAAGCTTGATTGATTCGGAGGAAGGTAGTATCCGGAATAAAACCAAGAAGGCAGAGAGAGTGCTAAGAATCCCCGGGGTATAAACTAGTACCAAAATTTTTAATAAAGTTACATTTTGAAACATTGAATTGTCGCACTTTATGAAACTAGACGTAATAGAATTGGAAAAGGAAACTGAAAACATCATGATCAATCACTAAAAAAGACCGGAAAACGATCTAATGATTTCGCGATAGAACAAAAGTAACAGATATAATAGAAAGAATGAGCAAAGTCAAATGGCAATGGCCGGTCATATAATGAGAAGAACAGATAGATGTACAGCAAGAATCTCACAGTGATAGGTACCCACGAGGAAAAAAAGGCCCAGCGACGACCGCATATGAGATGGGATTACGAATTCAGATAAAAATTAGGAGTTACCTGGACCGAAGCTACTCAAGACCGGAAGAAATGGCATAAAATATGTGGTTAATTCATGAAGAGGCTACACCACGAAATACTGGTTGATCAGCTGCATATGATTATATATATATATATATGTGTGTGTGTGTGTCCACATCATGTCATATGTGATTGTTCTATTATCTATAGTTCCAGATATATATAGATCAGTGGAGGAGGACAGTTTTGTTGTTTTTTGAATAACTCTAAAACTACTAGACCAAAATTTTTCATTGAAATTTTATTTAAAAATAGGAAAAGGAGAGATTAGCTTACAATCATCTAGCATCATTCATGCAACTAAACATTCATTCAGTCTTTACAAAATTTTTGATCACTTTTTTTTTAGAGTATAGGTCGCTGAATTGTTGAAATTTCTTCAGAAATCCGACTTTATCTGCACAAAAAAATCGCGTATCTTTGAATTCCTCCTTGCACTGTCGTGATCGATTCACAACGAAAGTAAGGTTTCACTCAAAACGCGCGCTCCGAATCTTTGGTGTAGACACTAAACGTGGAGCACGCGGTTTGCGTTGTAGCAGTGTTACTAACTGCGCTATTAAAAAAAAACGAAACGGTCCCTCTTCTCTAGGTCACCTTATACAGGAATTTAAGAATACATTCGTTAATTTATTTAATTCCAAATCGTTACTTTTCAAAGGTTTCTAGAAAAGTATTACAAATTTTATTGTTCAGAATCCTGCGATGGGAAGAATAAATTATTTAGCGAATTAATTGTTGAAGTCGGCTGCTCAACCATTTTACTTTCAAAGGCCTTTTGTGATGTAATATTTTTGTGTAGGCGGATCCATTTGAAGCGCGAAGGAAATAAATACGAGCCGGCCGGGAAAATTGATGGAAAAAGCTGAATGAAGCGTTTATATGGCGAACAATTTATTTCTGCGGCAAAGATCAACCCACGGCAGGCAGAAGCGTAGAGGGACGAAGAAAATATTTACTTTGGCAAAGTGCAAAAGATATTACAACCATAATGATAATAATTCTATAATGATAATATTAATTGCACACGGCGATGGTGATAATAATATAATTAATAATAATAATAATAATAATAAAAAACAATAATAATAGAAATAATAAATAATTATTATTTCCCGTATTATTATTATTATTGTTATTGTTATTGCCATTATCGTAATGACAATTATTATATAGCGAATGAACAGGAGTGAATATTTTCGCATCTTTAGAAATTGCCATAATTAAATTTCGGCTCTAATTGCCGTAATTAAGGTTCGAATGTAGTAGATGTCGAGAAATTTATTATAATAATTATTTCGGTCCGTCCCCTTGCTTATATTTCAGTTGTTTACTTTGAATTCATTCTCATTTTCTTAATTTTTATTATTTTATTTCTTCCCAGAAACCTCGAAACACTTTTATTATGTGACCGCTTAGTCCTTTATTTTTAAAAATGCTGAAATGCGTCGAAAATTCCAAGCTTTAAAAATAAATGTTAAAGTTTTTTCGTATTTATTACGCGTAATAATACGTATATATATATATATATATATATATATATATATATATATATATATATATATATATATGTAATATGTATGTGTGTAAATTAAGTCGTTGATCTGATCCGCCTCTATCATCCAAGTCCATATTTTTCCATTCTACTGTTACTCTTTTCAGTTTAACGTAGCTCTTGATATTCGCTTTTTTCTTGATTGAGTTCAAGTAATGTCCGTCTTGGTCTTCCTTTCGGTCTGCACATGTATATTTTTCCTTCTTATAATATCTTTTACAATAGGTCGTCATGTCTTAGCACGTGCTTTATCCATTTCAGTTTTGTTTTTCTACTCTGCCAAGAATAGCCATTACTCTTGTCTTTGATTAAAACCTTCTTCATTTGGAATTTTATCAACCTACGACATTTTTAGCATACGTCGCCAGCTCCGTGAAAAGCTTCAATTTTCTTTGAACTTTATTTGTTTAAAGCCCATATTTCCGGCCGCGTACAGCGCTACTGAATACGGCATTAAACCAGTAAATATTACAATAATTCGACGCCATATGACCACTTTAGCGAAAGATGAGAACATTATAGAAAAATGTATATGAAAAATTAGAAGAACAACTACAGAAAATATTAGAGACCAGAATGATGATTATGATGATATCGTAAGTCTTCGGTTAAGATGTCCACATCCAGGTTTCGTACCTATTGTATCGCCGCGTCTGATACTACTCGAATATCCTTCCAACCGCCCATAAGGGCTTTACGTGGACATATGTTGAGGATGTGATCCATTGTCTGATCTCCTAATTGACAGTCGCAGGATGGATCATCTTTAAAAACCTTCTTTGCGAAGATATGATCACTGTTCTGACACGATTTAAACGCACCTAGCATTTCTGGTCTAGTTCAAAACCCGGTGGCTTGTAATTCGGTGTGTCTATCGTACCGTATTGGTCTAGGTTCTTATGGACGAACCATTCTTCTTTCCAGGAAAATGATAATGTAGAACAGGGGAAAAGAAGATAATACAGTAGAACCATTTTGAATTAGAAGCAAGAAATAAAAAAGACAAAGTTAGATTTCTGCAAAACCAGATCTACTAGTAATCGACACATAATTTATGGCCCGGATGAGGAGTTAATACACATTAAACAGATCTTCGAAATAAATTATATGACTAGTAGTTGGCCAAAGCATATGTTTACGCCCGTGTTAATGACAATTGCTAAAAAAACAAAATAAGGTACACTCAAAAAGTTGTAAACAATGCAGGATAATTATTTTACTTAAACACGCATCTAAAATTCGGTTGAAAATTATAAGTAACATTATTAAAGCTTATAGAAATATACATCGATGACACACAGTATGGATTTAGAAAGAGATCATCAACGAGGGATGCAATTGCAACATTACGAATCCTCGGAGAAGCAATAACGAACTTAAACGATAGATATACCAACTGCTGAAAACAATGAAAATGGTAAAAACCTAATTTTATTTTAGAGAAATGGATTATTTAAAACAATAGACATTTTCAAAGGAGCCAAGAATGACTGTCGGAGTTATTCAATATCTATTCAGAATTCAGAGTAAACGAAACGTTATAAGAAAATCAAAAAGGTGTGAAAGTACGAGCACGATCTCTAAAAATTATAAAATTCGCAGACGATCAAGTATTAATTGCAGACAATGAGAAACGTAACAATTGTAGAAAAATTAAACAGCTTAGCAGGCGAATGTGGAATGGAAATAAATATTGAAAAAACAAAAGTAACGTGAATCGATAAAACACCAGAGGAAATAAATATATTAATATTTAGAACAAAAGTTATTTTCCTTCAAATATTTATGACCTATAATAACGAAAAACGTATATCCGGCGAGGAATTACAATGACCGAAGAGGCGTTTGAAGGAAAAAAAGGAATACACCAAAAGTCGTATATATGTTAGCGCTGTACACGGCGGATTCCCCGAGCTTTAACCGAAAGAGACTTTCAGAAAATCAATCGGGGTATTTGTAACCAAAAATTTTGTTGATAAAATTGTTTTTAACCGAGTACTTGTTCTTGAAAACGATTAGAAAACAATAATAAAATGGGTAGGGCACGTATTAAGGCGTGATAGCCTATTAAAAATATTACAGAAGATCCGTGCGCAAGCCGATAGGAGGATAATGACAGATACTTATGAGTAAAACCAACAGCGAAACGGAAAAAAATTTGGATAATAGGGGTGAACCAATTCAAGGCCCGACACTCCAATTGATATACACTTTACTCCAATTGATAATAATAATTATTTTTTCTAATCAACCACTGAAGGAGACTATGTTCTCAACTGAATCCGCCATTCCTCTTCCTCTCTTTCAGAACTCTTTTCATTCATTCGCCGTGTATTTTTTTTCCCTTTGTTCGATTCGTAAAGTTCTTTCTTCTCGCTTCTCTGTGAATCCCTCACGGTCAAGAAAAATTTGAATAATAGGGGTGAACCAATCCAAGACCCGACACTCCAATTGATATACACTTTACTCCAATTGATAATAATAATTATTTTTTCTAATCAACCACCGAAGGACTATGTTCTCAACTGGATCCACCATTCCTCTTCCTCTCTTTCAGAACTCTTTTCATCTATTCGCCGTGTATTTTTTTCCCTTTGTTCAATTCGTAAAGTGCCAGTTCTTGCTTCTCGCTTCTCTGTGAATCCCTCACGGTCAAGTAGTTTATTTGTTTAATATTAATCAACTTCAGCCATATCATATATCATTTATTTTCAGTTTTTGCTGTAATTAAACAATCTCCAAGTGAACCTACTAGAGGTACAAATCTTTTTATATTTCACATAGTAGAGTTCTTCTTTTCCGGATATAAATTTTCCGTTTTTTTTTGTTTTTTTTTTTTTGGTATATATTTCATGATTATTCCGTTTTATTGCTCACACATAGAGCCCATAGTGATAAAAATCTTTTTGGGACTCTAGATGTAAAAAGTGTTCCAATTAAAATATTTTTGTTTTTTTTTTTAAAATTGAACTTAATACGTAAAAACGTAATTATAGCGTATAACTACACAACGGGCGTCGTATATGATCAGAAATTATGAATAAATTATTTATAAAAATAATTTTAATTTTGACAATATCGGGCACATAATTTGTGAGATGTTCAAACTAGAGCGTAGTGTATGCAAAAATATACATTGAATATGAAAGGATTAAAATAGTTCTTTCATAAATTAAAAATATTTCCGAGTAATCCGACGACTTAAATAGAGACGGTATCCGAGGTATAAAATTTTCATTATATTTACCAAACACCAACTCAGTACGAATAAGGCTGTAACAATTTTTAACCTACGTTTAGATATCGAGAAGAATACGACAGAAGAATACGACAGAAAAATTCGAAATTTTCCAAAACTTTACTTAGTATATACGCGATTTCGGGGCCTAAAATTTTAAAAATTCGAAATGTCCATACGGCATTTTATCCAAATCTTTAGAGCCGTTTACGAGACGCCCGAAATATATATATATATATATATATATATATATATATATATATATATAAGAATTGCTCGTTTAATATAACCCACTCAGAGTCACGCGTAATAAATTTTTTACACAAAATTATACATTTTGGTACGACTCGAATAGGTGAACATTTAAAATAATATTTTCTGTATAATTCTCGTTTTTCGATCTAGATAATTTTCAATGTGTCGTATAAATGTTTTTAGAATTGAAACATTCTACGTCGGATAAACGTCCCGAAAATTTTAAATAATATTTTCTGTATAATTCCGCTTTTTAGATCTAGATAATTTTGAACGTATTATATATATAAGTGTTTTTAAAATAAATGTACGCTTTATTATGAGAATAGGCATTCTTTTTTTAGCATAAAAGAATCGATGTACCGTATAAAGGAGACACTGTGAATGAAACGGACAAGATATAAGATTTAATTATACCTAAAAACGAATATACAGAACAAAGCAAATGTCTAAGCTTATAAAATTCGAACGATTAACGGGGATCGTTATTATAATTTTTTAAAACTTAGATAACTATCGAGAAAAAGACATTTGGAAATGTTCAAAATTGTACGGGGGATATACTCGAGGTCGGGTCCAAAATTTCAAAATCGTTATTCCCATATGGGTTATTTTCAATTACTGTATATACGAAATTTCATTCAAAGAACTATTTCCGTGATGCCCGAGAGTGTATATATATATATATTTATATTATATATATCTGATATAGTACATATATATACATGTGTGTATTTGTAGGTGCATAAAGTTTTTATTAAAATTTAGTTTTCGGCAATTCCCATTTTGGTTTTGAACTTATAGTAACAATGAGTTAGTTAAAAGAAGTAAATTAATTTTCTACCACTTCTGCTGCTATTATTGATACTATTACTACCGACAGTGTTACTATCGTAGGATGAAATAGAAACGCATTAGGCTGGTAAATTAGTGTTCTAGATTTTACGTCCGTTTTTAATCTGTTTTAAATTCCATCAACGACTCGATTATTCTTTAAACGAGCGAAGTAACCGAAGCATCGCATTGGCTCGCTTATGAGCTAGTCGAATATAAAAATTGAATTTTACAAATTAACAAAAGAATACGAAATTAATAAGCGATTCCCGTCGTCCGGAGTATTTCTATCCATCATGAAAAATTTATTTCTATTGTCGACCCCGAAGTTAATGAATAGTTTTGCGTATACCTCTCACCAATCGACTTGTATAAAAATAAAAAAATAATAATAAAAGAAAAAAATAAACGGTTCAAAACAACGGAAAATACATAATTGAAATTTTTTCATACAATTTATACGAACGACTGATAGCGTAGGAAAGAAGATTAATTCTACCCCTCGACGACAGTAGAGTTAAAATGATAATTCGATTTTTAAAATGTTTATTCGATTTCATTATTTTCCAGTTTGCTTTTTTGTTTTTTTAAACTGATGTAGGATTCATCGCTGAACGCTAGATTCCAAATAAACTACTCATTATGAATGAAATCTATTGCGCTTATTTATAAAAAACGTCACCGATGTATTCATCCACGTTATGCACGATACAAATGTGAACTAATACTACCACATCAGCGCTATAGCGTCATTAAGACTTATTTAAAAGATAGCTACTTCCGAGTCATCTTAATACACGACCCGTCATCTATTCACACTACACATACAGACGGGGGAGTTCCACAGGACAGTGTCCTGAGACAAATTTTATACTCAGTATTTACCGCTGATATCCCGGATGCCCTGAAACGGCGAATCGACACTTACAACGCTATCGATGAGATAATACTGCGAGCAGATAAATGTGAAATAGTTATATGTGAAACTAAAAACAATCACGTCGATTTTACTAAACGCAGAATAGATTGCAAAACAAGTAAAAGTAAATAACGTAGCATTAGAACAAACTCAAGTATCTATCTCGATCATTTGTTATTATAGCTACACCGTATTGCGCCGAGACAATGGAACTGGATACGAAAACGAGGAACCTTAACTGGTTACTCGGACCTCGATCAAAATTAAACATAAAAAAATAAGTTACAGCATAATAAAGCCAAATATATTCAGAAAGAAGAGCGGTCTAGGAAGATTAAAAAACAGAAATTGACAGCAAAGGATATGTTAACCTTAATTAAAGATAATATAACAATAAGTAATAGCTTTCCGCTATACCATTTACAAATTTTACGATATTAATGAATATGAAATGTTGAATACATCGGAGAGTAGTGATTTTATTGCGTTATGATTTTGTTTTGCTTATAATTAATGGATATGATCAAAGGACATAATTAGTCCTATACTATTCATAATAGCCACGACAAATATTCAACAATATATACCATCTGCAGTTAATTATTATATCTACGCCAATGATCTCTCAATATATAAAGTTTATAGCTTACTTCAAAAGACCATAAATGATCTCAGTCGATGGACCGTATTTCAGGGTTTTTCGTTCTCTCCATGTAAAACAAAATATATCTCATTCAGCACAAAACGTAACCGCGTTACACCTCGCAAAAATAGGTTCGAAGGAAATAATAACCACAGACACCTTAAAGATACTAGGATTAACTCTAGATGGAAAGTTAAATTGGAAAGAACATATACGTAAATTAAAAATGAACTACAATCAAAAACTAAATATGTTGAAGATGCTCAACCATTCATCTTGAGGATTGGATAGAGAAACTCTAATAAAATTATATAAATTGTATATATTAAGCAGGTCAGATTATGACAGCATACTACACCATAGTACATTAAAAAAACTTAAATTAAAAATACAGTCCTTAAAATAGCCCTAAATTCACACGAGTTCTAGTCTCCGCCATGTGGAAGCAAACATATTAGCTGTTCAGTACATAATGCAAATATTAATGCTCAAATATCACACTAGATTACTTTCTCGTCCTCTTAACTCGGTCTATAACATTTTAACAACAAATCGATCTCACAGTCTGTTTAAACATAAACCGAAATCATCCAAACCTCTAGCAGAAAGTATAAATAATCTACTGGAAACACTTTAATATACATTACCAAAACTTAAAACAAAACTGCTATCTTGGACAAAATTTTCAGTTACAATAAATCCCGAATTCATTAAGCACAGGAATAATCTCTTCGGAATTTTTAAAACATAAACTCTACGATATTCTCAAAGAAACGTAGTAACATATTATACAACGATGCATCGAAATTTACAAATAAAACTACTTCCGCTTACTCGGTAAATAACGAACCTCATATTTTTGATCTTCCTACAGAAACATCCGTTTACACAGCCGAAATTATATCCAATATACAAAGCCTTAACATTACAAAATATTCACATCCAAAGAAATATCTAATACGCACGGATTCATTTAGCGCATTACAATATATGCAATACCAAATCCAAATTACAAACACCGACACTATCAATCTAAAATATATTATCCATAAACTAACTTCAACAAACAGCGATCTGGTGTTTATATGGACACTCCGGCACATTCAGGAATTACAAGAAACAAAGCCATAGATATTGCAGGTAAAACGTATAGAAAGAATCTAAATATAAATCTGTACACACATCAAACTTACACCCATTCATATTACAAAATAAAAAACAAAAGAAAATAGAAATAAAATTGCGGCTCCATGCCAAGTATTTCAGTTTGTCATTAAACATACGGTTTAGTGTTGTGAATACGCGCATAAATAGAATACAGAGGTTCAAAAATAAGGCCATAAGACTTGACATCTCATCACCTTGGTAAGTGTGTAATCATACTTTGAATCGAGATTTAAATATGCCATCCCTTGATGATGAGATCAAACATGCTGTTAAGCAATATATAAGTGGAGACTCGTCGATCAGAAAGGATTGGTCAAAATACAAATTAATGCCGGAGTTACCTTTACAGTAAAATATGGTTAAGACTGAACGTCTGTGGTCAAGAAAACTCGCATTCCTGTTAGCTGAAAATGATCAGGAATGAAAATAGAAATTTGTCGTTATTACCCAAAATTTTCATTCCTCTATTCTATAACAGGTTTTGTTGGTTGCCCATCAAATAACGAAGACAACTGCATCGATACATTACTGTTTTTCAATGTGTTCTTTCTTTTTAATTGAATATTTATATATATATATATATATATATATATATATATATATATATAATATATATATAATATATATATATGTATACAGAGAGAGAGAGAGGGAAAGAGAGATATTGCTCTTTTTAAGATTTTTATTATGCTTTCGTTAATTGGCTTATGCAATTAATTTGACTGAACTAACAGACTACTATGGAGAACAATAAGCTGCGTCAGAAACTGCGAGCCATAGTCAAAAAGCGGAAGAAACTGTTAAAACTGAAAGCTTCAAAAATATCCGCACCTTGCAGCTGTACTATTTCTGGTCATATTTGTCAAGCACGTATTGGTCTGATCTCATACCTTCGTACTCTTAATTAATTTCCTTCTTTTCTATTATTTATATGCCTCTTATGCAGACGACTCAATTCGTACACAAATGTCAATATTATTATTATATACATATAATGATTGTCTATATTCGTAAGAGCATAGTGGTTTGTAAATAATTTAGATAAATTAAAGGTATAAACCAATTACCGAAAACGTAATAAAATTCTTAAAAAGAGCAATATCTACACACATATATATCAGTGGCGTGTGGTAAGTTTTTCTATAAGCGATAACAATATTAAGTGTAAAACTATATCAAACGAAAATTTATTTAGAAAAAACACGTGATGATACATCTATTTAGTGCTTATTTAAATATAATACCCATTCGACGATCTACTTTAATAAAGTCAGTTATAACAAGACCGTAAAATTTTTCCATGGGTTCATTTTGTTGCTGATTTAACAACGTTTTTTCAATGGATATTAAAGATAAACCACTTAATGGTCATGTCCCTGTGCCGACCTCTGATATGATTTTATTCGTTTCAATGCTGAAAATGACATCTCTACACTAGTAGCTGTACTAGGTATTGCCAATATTAATTCACACAATTTGTAAGCTTCAGACAAGATCTCATCGAACTCAAATGCCTTCATTACGGATTCATTTTATTGAAGTCAGCATCCATATACACTGATAGTAACTGATTTTTCAGCTTTACATAATCGAAAAATTTTAAATTTGAAAAAACTTCATTCGGATTTTTTTTTTATAATCTTCATATTTACTTGTATCATATGTTTTTGAAGGTCGCATCGTTTCTATATTTTTGGATTTCTACATGAGTTTCTTGAATTTTATTCATAGAACAATACCTAATTGATTTTTTTTTTGTAAAATATCGAATAAGACATCAGTTAGCGCGAATATTCTGGAAAGCATTTCGATTAAGAATAAAGTTTGAACTTCGCTAAAAAATTGTATGAATCCTTGGGCTGATATTACAGTCTCGGTTGTCCCGAATTTTCAATCACAATTTGAAAGAATGCAGTGAAACAATGATGATAGTATTTTACTGTACTTATTAATCTAGAAAAAAAATTCCATCGGGTTGGTACATTTCTTGGCATTTTTTTAGTAGTAAATTCACTAAGTGCATGTGCGCTTTTTGTAGATTTTCTAAAAAAAGCACCTAATCCAGACAACGTCTGAAAAAAAGTTCTACATTCTTTTGATAAAACTAAATTCGACGAATGACTAAAACAATGGACAAATAGTGCTTTCGGATACAATCTTTGGAGTCTTGTACATAAACCTCGTACTTGTCCTGCCATCAGTGGTGCCCGATGTGTGACTGAATGAGTTAACTAAAAAACATTATTTAAGTATACGTTTTTCATATATTACTCTCTTCTTCCTTCGAATTGGCCAGGGACCACGTGGTAACAGATCTTCATGACGGCTGTTTGTTCTTCTTATTTACACCCCGGTATTTCTTCATTGCTTCGTTGTCTTTTTGCCTCCTTTCATCTGTCCATTCAATAACAGTTTTCTTGATAAATTTTTCTTCAAAGCTCTGGAAATTATTAACTTTGCTTCTGAACCTCTTCCTATTCATAATGTCTTCTTCCGTGACGACGTTAATTTGCTCAAGATCTTTTTCATTATATATTTATTTAATTTATATATTTATAAAATGATTCGAATATTAATGTTATCATACGTTCTGGTCGTAATTTTACAAAAATTATATATCAAATATTGGCAGCTTATGAGAGATATATGTAAATACATATCGTCATATTTTTCCCATTTTTACTTTGATAACAATACGTTATATGGTTTCCAATGGCCTACACGTTTGTCGGATTAAAGGAAAAATTTATGAATACGCTATCTAATGTTAGACATTTAAAAACGTTGTTATCAATGAAATATTATAACTATTTACAAATCTTAAAAGTAGGATTCGATATATTTGGATGTACAACTAGTAAGTTCCTTTTTGATATCTCCAAAACATACGAAAAGCCAAAGTTCCTGCGCTTATGCTTACGAATCTAACATCTTCATTATTGTTATCGAATATCTGTGTTCTTTTAACATATTGTAACCTTCCATTGTCTAATTTTCTGTTTACTCGTTTATCATTTTCCGTTTTAGCGCTTATTATCGCTATTTACTTCTTATTTATTGTCATCTTTTTTTAAATTTCAAAAATCCTGTTTAATTTAGTCGGTCGAGCTTGTCCTTCGCGGAGCTCTATAAACCTCCTTTAACAAATTACAAGTCATTCAAAACAGATGCCTCAGATGTATTCTCAATGCACGTCGCTATGCCAGAATCGACAGCATGCACGAAGCTACTGACCTGCCCTATATTAGAGATTTTGTTCTAAAGCTATCGACTGACTTTTTTATTAAATGCTCATACCAAAACAATGTACTCGTCTCCTCGATTGCCAATTACGATTCTAAGCAACTTCATTTCATGTATTCCAAATATAAACACACAGGCGACTTAAACACAACATTATGTAGTAATTAATTATAATTTTTAATTACAATTTAGTTAATTAACCTTTACTTATTAAGCGCCTTCGACACCCGTTACGTCCACTTTTTTTTTCATACATAGTATTTATCTAGAAACTTACAACCTAAACAATATATTTTTGTAATTTAGACTTAAGTTTCTATATTATCATGCATTACTTGTAATTAGAAAACTTGTTTATTTTCTAGCCGCAGGTTTTTATTTGTTTTTTTCCCGCAGCATTTAACGTTTTGTTTTCTTTTATTCTTTATATTCTCACTGTGTTATTGTGGTAAGCTTATACACAATGTTTGTAACCCATGTTATATTTTCTTCTATGTTTATTACTTATGCAAATATACTTTTGTTGTTGGTTTCGATAAAGGTTATGTCATTTCCTACTATTATAGCTAAATATATATATATATATATTATAAACCGAACAAAATCATAACACCATTTAATCACTAAAAGTTTTTATTGCGAAGCTTGTCGACAGTTACGTCATTTTCAAGTACACAATATGTATGTACGTATATATATATATATATATATATATATATATATATATATATATGTATATGTATATATACATGCATATTGAAAGGAGGGCTGAAAACTTGTCCTACTCCTTTACTGACTTTTCATTCTATTTTTCAGTTTCTACCCGTGATTTTTAATTTTTGCACATAGTGTAACTCTTTTATTATTTCTTCTTGAGTTTCACCTTCTCAAAATTAAAATGTTTTCCCCTAATAAGCCTCATCTAGAAATAGCGTTATAAAGGTATTCGTGTAGCGTTTTAACTTTTTCAAATTTCTTCCATTAATTTTTATGTTATACGGAGGTAGTAGACGTATATTCGCGAGTTATTCTTTAAAAATTTATCTTACATCCTTCGTCACGATGATGTGGAATGATGATATACGTATATAATGTACACTTGTATATATAGGTATGTAGAACCTCTAAAAATCCGCCAACAAAAGTACCGATTTACGGGTCAGTGAGAAAATACTGAAACTGAATAGAAGATTTTGACAGATAAAATTTGCTCAATTATTTGTGTTGAACATGCCAGGCAAACAAACGTTTTCCTATTTACTTGTCACTCTGTTTACTGTTGTTCTTGCGTTTCGCGCTTCAGAAGGCTTTTTGTCTTTGTTACATTACTTTTGTTTCATCCCAAAAAGTCGTTTAGACTGTAACGTTTTCTTCGCTTCAATGTTTTTTTCTTTTCTAGAACTTTGTCTTCCTTTAAAACATTCGGTTATCCAACAAAGCAAGTTTTACTAGAAACTTGTGCCTATATTACGTTTTTATTATATACATCTAATTTATTTTATATGTACATATAATGTTTTGTATTATGTACATACATACTTCCTTCTTCTATGTATCATTCAGTTTCGGATATGAAAATATCCTTTTTAATTAATGCGGTTTATTCTGTTGCCGCCGAAGTCGGTGCTTATTCGGTGTGATGTGATAAAATTACACAATTACACATGTTTCACTTGAATGTGTTCGTGTTTTTATTTCTTCTTCTCAGTTTATGTTTTGCGAGTTACAGCTTTACCGACTAGCGCTATCAATTTTAAATGATTTAGCTTCATAATCTTGGTTTAATTTTTGTCCTCTTCCGATCCTGCACATTAATATCTTTAGACTTCGAGGTCTTTTCCCGTCTACTGATTTACAGTATTATCTTTTTAGTTATTCGTACGAACCGCATGGCCCAACCGTGTTACATCCGCGTTAGATGTTGCTTAATGGATAGGCAGTTTGACTTGTTTATTACTTATACGTTTGTTATCTTCCCGTGTTATTCTAAGACGTTGCAGACTCTGGTAACAAAATTCGAGTCGATGAATTTGCCTTTTTATTACTAGCCACGCTTCTCATAGCCTTTCATAGGGCTAACTTAGTTTTTGCAATTAATACTCTTCGCGTTAGTTTAACAAATCCTTTATTTGCATTTCTTATCCTAGACGCTACTACGACTCAGTTAATTATCTATAATGATGCCACTTCAATCGATTATCCAAGTGTACACCTAGATATCTAATACTAGACTAAATTGCTATTAGCACGTTGTTGATTTTAACAGGTAAAAAAAATAAATAAATAATATAACGTTTAAGCGCTGTTTGCAAGTGTACTGTTGAAGTCAGATACAATACTTACGTTCGGACAAACTCTCTAACCGTTGCTGGAGGAGATTGGCTATGTGCTGAAAACAAGAAATGCGAATCCAAAGAATAGCGAAACAAATATTAGAAAAATATTTTAACGCTACAAGTGTTACGATAAAATATTGCAATTGTAAATTCATCATTAAATGTCGTCTCTGTATTTTTGCAAAACTTGAAATATTTAAAATTTTAGTATTTCATAAGTAAAATAATTTAATAATAAAGAGAAAACTCGTTACGGCTGAGTTCAACATGTTTTTATTAACATTAAAAGAATGTTCACCCGACTAAAACAATTTATTTCCTTAACTACTATTCTTAATTTTGTTACAACATTATTTATTGTGTAAAATTAATACGTGTATATATATATATATATACATAATATATATATATTATTGTAAATTTATCGATGTTCATTTATTTTATTTTACGTCGTAGTTGTAAAATTGTCGAAAATTTGTGACTATTATATTATGTTCAAGTGTTTTAATTATATTGGTCATTACTATCTCATTGATTGGACACTAATTTGTAAAATTTTTCCGCTAGCGCTAATTTATTAAATATTAATTAAAATTTATAAATTTTGTTTATATTTATTAGGCATAAAGTTGATTTGATCTACTCGATCTACTAGTATTATTTTATTCCGTGAATACGAACATGTGCGATGAAGATTCTACTACGCGTTATGAAGTTACTCAGTTATAGTGAATTACCTCCACCCCATTATGCAACAACTATAGTAACTCTATTCGACTATTAATCGACGATAGTCGGAATTTGTATAAATTAATAAGCAATTTAATATTAAGATTTTTAATTTATATTATTAATATTATTATAAATAAACATATTACGAGCGCTACGAAATTAAACAGTTATAAAAACGAATAAAAATCATGCTACAACAGTTAAGAAATGAAACCTTTAGGGATTACGTTAAACGGCTGTTGCCTTTAGAAAACAACGAGTATAGCTTATGGAAGGCTACAAAGCAAATGAAACGGCCTATGCTAAGCGAATCTCCGAAACTCGAAACGAACGAAGAATGGGCTAGAAAAGACGAAAAAAAAGCTGAAGAATTTGCAGATCACTTGGAGAAGGTATTCCATCCATATATTATGAATAATGACAATAATCCAACTTATCGGTCAGAGAAAAGAATGAATTCGTCACCTATTAAATTTATGTCTCCGGGAGAAGTCAAAGCAGTAATAAAGACTTTAAACCCGAGGAGGGCTCCTGGATATGATCAAATTACATCTAAAATAGTAAAACAATTACCTCGTAAAGCAGTAGTATTATTAACATATGTATATAACGCAATGCTGAGGTTATCATACTTCCCATCACAGTGGAAACTTGCTCAAATAATTATGGTACTTAAACCAGGTAAACCACCGGAAAAAACAGAATCTTACAGACCTATATCGCTATTGCCTGTTTTGTCAAAAATATTCGAAAAGTTACTACACAAAAGATTGTTGGAAATAGTTGAAAAAACAGTTCCACAACACCAGTTTGGTTTTAGGCAGAAATACCATCGAACAGGTACATCGTATCGTTCGTAAAATTGAAGACAGTTTAGAAAAACAAGAAGTCTGTACTGCCGTATTTCTCGATGTAGAAAAAGTCTTCGATACTGTGTGGCATAGAGGGTTGATTCATAAATTAAATAAGATATTACCTTATTGTACTTTATTAGAATCGTATTTACAGCATCGAACATTTCGTGTTAAAAGCGGCGAATTTTTGTCAACAATACGTGAAATAAGTGCCGGCGTGCCGCAAGGAAGCGTACTAGGGCCGTTATTATATGTTATATTTACATCGGATGTAGGTCAACAATGTCGATATCGCTACATTCGCAGATGATACTGCTCTGGTCTGCTCTGATAATGATTTACAAGAGTGTAGTACGAACGTGCAGCATGCGATTGAAGAGGTGAAATCGTGGTTTGATAAGTGGCGCCTGGAAATAAATACGTCGAAATCGACGCAGATAATCTTCACAAATCGCCGTATAACTTCCGCACCAAAAATTTATATCGATAACAACGAAGTACCGCAAAAAGATACACTATGTTATCTCGGTATACATATGGACAAGAAATTAACTTGAAAACATCACATAACGACGAAACGAAAATAATTTGACATCAAATTCCGCAACATGTACTGGTTACTAGGAAGACAATCAGAATTGACGTTAGAGAATAAAATTCTCCTTTATAATATGCTGTTAAAGCCGATTTGGCGGTACGGAGCACCGCTATGGGGATGCTCAAAAGAAAGCAACATACGTATCGTACAACGCTTTCAAAACAAAGTATTGCGTACGATAACGAATGCCTCTTGGTTCATTTCGAGCAAAACGTTACATACCGATCTCGACGTGAGGTATGTTTCAGAAATAATATTGGATGAGGCGACGAAGTACCTTCATAGACTGTAAAATCACAATTTGGCAATCGCATTGATGGATAACTCTGAAAAAGTCAGACGGCTACAGAGAAGAAAAGTCTTCGATTTAACCGCGTGATTTAATTTTATAAACAGAAGAAATTGCCCATCACTGGATGGCCGTATTTCTTTCAAGTTAGTTCCTCCTGTGTGGTGACCGTGGTTGCACAGAGAAAACGGACGTTTTGTCGTTTTTCGAAAAACTCGAAAATCACTCGACCATAATTTTTGAATAAAATTTTATTTAAAAATAGGAAAACAAGAGATTAGCTTACACAATCATTTGTAGAACACAATATCGTTCAGATGACCGCCATTTGCAATAATACATTCATTCAGTTTTTACAAAATTTTCAAAGACTGACTTTTTCGAGCATAGGTGTTGCTGAATTATTTCCTCAGAAATCCGAGTTTTCGGGTCTTCCAGATCTCGTGGACGTGTTTGATAAACGCGACTCTTAAAGTATCCTTACGATAAAAAATCGCGTGAATTTGATCGAATCACTCCAAAAATAACGTTCCACCTAAAACGAGCACTCCTTGTCGTTATAGGATGTTATGATAACTGAAACGGGACAAAAACGAACCTATCGTGTGTACACTAAACGTGGAGCAGACGGGTTGCGTCGTAGTGCGCTATTCAAAAAACAAAACCGCCCATCTAATCTGGGTCACCCTATACAACTCAAAGGTGCATTGACCATACGGGGCAAGATCCCGACGACCGTAAGTGGAGATAAAGAATCAGATAATCGATCTCTCGAGGTAGAATCTGAATATTGTTGTTGATTAAATCGCGTATGTACATTTTAATGCGATTGTTAACAATTATAATTCCGATAATAAAATTTTCGTAGCTATTTCAGTAATGACTAATAAATGTTTTTATATTATTATTTTACTCAACAACGTAGCTTAATTATATATCCACGAATGTTCGTATATAAAAATTTATCTTATCAAAAGTTTTAATATTATTAACGTTTTTAGGCTTTCACGGACGAGTTGTCGAAGCATTACCGTTGATGTTGTTTAAGACGAAATGACGAGAAGACGAGTACAAGACGTCGAATCTAGTCGCATCGACGCAACTCATACCTATTTTGTTAGGTCTGTATATCAAAATTCCAATTAGTCAATGGTATAGGTATAACTGTAACGTACTATATAAATTTCTTTAATCCACCTACCGACTACTAAGCAACGGTACAAATACCCTATATTTTTCTTCGTTATTACTATCCTTCTCTAGAATTTCCAAATATCGCCTCTATTCATATCAGTCCACTGCCGGACGTATTACCCAATTATTTCCAGTTATTACGATCCTGAGCTATTCTTATACAAGTGTTTCCTGCGACACGTTTCACGTCATATATCGGAAATATAATTAAGGCTGTTAAGATTCCAATTATTAATAATAATGTTACAATACGAAGTACGAAAATCAGGACGACAGTGGAATTCGAAAATAGGATACGCATCCGTCATCCAGCATCACCATCGGTCCTACCTGTGGTATACCGCAGATCATACGATTTTTTTTATTTTTTATATATGTATGTATTTTCTTTTATAATTATTTTATATAAATATTACTCGTGGTTTTTTTTATGTGTTTTTCACTCGTTTAATGTATTTTTTTATAAGTTAAATAATAGTTAAAAATAAAACGTAAATTAATGTTAATATCTGAGTCTAGCATGGTCAGCTGCTTTACTTATTATTTCTTAAGTCTTTTACTAAGTATTGTTTTTGTAGATAATGGATAACTCTTACTGGTTAATGATTACATGTATATTCATTTATTAAGATGATACTGTGTTTTATAAAAACTGTATTTATATAGTTATGTTGTGTAAGTCATTGTTAACAAGTTGTTTTTATTTTTTATTTTCTTTTATGTTATCTTATATTATTTCCGTTTAATAACAGTTATTCCTCTATGTAAGCTTGTAAGTCACAAGCGTATACATTATTATTTATACTATGATATAAGTTTATATCAAGATTTATTATAATTTAATTCAATATTTAATAAATCACAAACTCGTTATATGCTTTCTTGGTGGAATAAGGGACTATGTATTTTTCATCCCTTTTCCATCACATATTATGTTATTATAATGTGTAGGTCTTTGCATTTGTTCATGGACCTCTATATTTACATGCATATTTTTCTCTTTTTTTCAACAGAGGGAGGGGGTTTTTTAGTGGGTAAAAATCCCACACGCTGATTTCTTTGGAATCCAGCAGCACTTGCTGAGTTCATGTGCTGCTCTCAAAAATATATATGGAACTTATAAATATATCAGTGTCTTTTGAAGATTTTTCCCCCTCCCGCTTCAAAAAAAAAATATCTTCATTTCAGTAGTTTGGCCGCTTACAATGTGATTTTAGATCTCATTAGGATTAAAAAAATTAAATAAGAGTCCCATTTAAAATATTTTGAATTTTATCCACCACGTATTCGTCAACTCTCTAGATCATTAAAAAAAAGGCGACCATGACCAGAGACCAAAGTACCATAACTACTGCCCTTTAGTTGGAACGTTACAATATATATATATATGTCATCCATTAGGTCCACATGCGTACCGCTTTCCTATTTTTTTTTCTTTGTTAATTCACGTTATATTTAATTTATTTAAATTCCTGACGTATCCCCCTTCTGTTAAAAGTATAAAATTTTATATATATAATATATATATAACGACACTTGTGGTCAGCTGCGTCATGAAATGAAATGTCTCTTAAACGACCTGTCAAAGTAGCGCGTAGTGCTACAATTAAACTAACAAAGATCTGGAAGGATACAGCACTGACATTGAACACAAAATTGAATTTGCTAAACTGCATAATCTTTCCAATAGCTACTTATGCGTGTGAAACATGGTCCTTTACTACTGAGTCTGTCAACAGAATAAATGGGTTCGAAAGCGGCTATAAAGAATATCGTGGATGGACCGAAAGACTAATGAATATGTTTTCCAGAAGTTGAAAATACATAAATGTAGGGATAAAGCAAGAAGAAGAAGATAATCTTTAATAGTTTATATTTTTATAATAAACTTAAACACAATGTAAAATTCAATACACCAGATACCTTACATATATATATATATATATATATATATATATATATATATATATATATAAGTATGTACGTGTGTTTTCATAAATAGTGGCTGAATAAAAACGTCAATTTAATTTTCGCACTAGGCAAGATAGGTGCTACAATAAACGGCTTGCAACGTTATACAAGTTCCAAAGTTAAAAAGTCCTTCAGCGCAGATATTTAAGGAGATTACCGAGAATTTTCCGGTCGAGTTTTTCTCGTTGTGAAAACTATGCTCAATTGCACTGGTTTCTTTTGCAATTTTTAAAAGAAAAACTTTTCGCATTAAACGTTAAACAGATTTATCGCGTTAGTTAGTGCCGTCGTTTTTCCCCACCCCCGTCTGTCTGTCTTATCAGAATGAAGACCAACTCGAACCTGAGTTATTTGCGCCGGCTACAAGTTATTTCTCACACTGTTCGGATTAAATTCCGAAAAGCCTCTTCCAATTCCTACTTTCTATAACTAAAAACTACCAGGAAATACGACTATAATATATAAAAAGGACGACGATGGAATGTTCCCGTAATAGTATATCGTTTTTCTCAGACGAGGAAAACTCGGGGATATTTCCGTCTTATTTACTTCAGTTTTCCGGGAATGTCGACAGTTTTCTCAGATTTCTTTTACTATTTCTTCGAAACAAAATAATAATAATAATAATAATGATGATGATAATTTAACGGCTGTTCAGGATCTTTCGTTGAGACGACGAGAGTAGTAAATGGTTAGCGCTATTCGAAACGAACGTCGGTGCAAAACAAGTACGGTACAGTCGTCTTAATATATTTCAACAGTCAACGGACCATTAAAAAGGCTGACCATCCGTGAGTTTCCTTGTCCGTTTATACGGGTGTGCGTCTAGGCCACTTATTCCTTCATTCGGACTAATAAAAACTGACCAAGTATTTGTTGAAGCGTATAGTAAGATGTATAAGAATATGTATTTAACAAATCGTATAGTGTATTTATTATATGTGTGTATATATATATATATATATATATATATGTTCAATTCCATTTTATATTCAGTCAATATTCTGACCTTTATGACCTACCAGTGGATTCTGATTCTAAACTGGAGTGACTGTTGTTGTACTATGAACTAATTCAGCAAGCCATCGGTCCTGCGAGTAGGCATTCTGCTTTTTACTCTTGTACTATGTGGTTTACTAAGCGGTAATATGTTTTCTAGATTTTCCCCTCCTATAATATGTCCGAAAAATTGGTGGATCTGTCTTTCCACACAATCCATTCGTCGTCATATCCACATTTTAAATGCGTTGTTTACCCAATAGTCCATGTCTCGGCTGCATATAAGAAAATTAGGAGAATTAATGTGGAATCTCCGTAGTTTTAGTCCAATTTGTGCTAATTGTGACTAATGCGATTCGCCATTTTATTTCATTTCCATCGGCAATAATCGAACATCTTAAATAAAATAAAGAATTCACACTTTCATACAGCGTTGGAGATTGGTGATCTATCATACTCTTGGTTTTAGATTTTTTAATTACTCTCGTTAACTTCTTCGACACGTGTAATTATTTCCGACACTTCTTTTCTGATTTCGCCAATAATATCATCTACATATGTCAAAAATAGAGATCTATAATCGTGTATATATATATATATATATATATATATATATATATATATATATATATATATATATATATGTATGGGATTTACGAAGTCTAGGCGGCTTGCACGTTGCCGATAAATATACTTAGGGACGGTGATTGCAAAAAAAATTATGACTCAACGGAAGGAATCGAACGACGAATATCAGTAATAACAAAACCGATATGATTACAGTTAATAAAAATATGGAAGAGCCGCAGTATAACGATAATGAGCGAAAAAGTCGAATTCATCAATACATACGCGTCGGAAATAACGGACTTCAAAGAAGACCGATATTTAACGCATTAACACATTTCAAACGTATCGTTGAAGGAGGATTCTGAAAAGATATGAGACGAAAAGGTTAATGATGTGAAGGCTGCAACATGACAGAGACGAATAGAGCAACCTCCTGTGGACATAACGGTCTATAAAAATCGGTTTCCAATAGGAATGGTAGAAAGTCGTATAAAAAAAGGACCATCATCTCTCGTAAGATATACAGAGTACAGAAAAAAAAAAAATGAAAAATAAGTACCGAGTCATTACGCGAAATAATCGGTCAAACAATGAATTGGATCTTACAAAGATTACGCTCGATTGTGATGATTATCACTCGAAATGAGCAATTAACTACAATATTAAAATATGAACGTACACAGTTCTCGTCGCGCTGTATTCCAATAAATTGTCGTTTTGATTTTGGATTAAATACGACAAAACCGGTTTAGCCGTCGTTATACATCGCTAATTTTAATTAAAATAAAACATAACGGATTGTGCTGCTTATCGAACCGAAAAAATATAGTTCGATATTTTAAAAAAATAATTTTAATTTTTTACTGTCAAAACGTAACAAATTTATGTATATAATCAAAAACTTGAAATCGACGAAAAAAATAAACTACCTAAAATAGTACGCATCAGGAAATATCTTTAAAAAGAGATTTATACAAAAGATTTACTTATTAGAGAATTTAAATTAAGAATGCTAAGGAGAGTCAGGTGGAAAAAATTGTTCCGTAGAAGAAACGTGAATACCGCATATAGAAGCCGGAAAAACCATTTTACAACATGAAAATAAATGAAGATAAGACAAAAATCCTTATATTTGAGAGAGCGCGTTTCCAACGAAAACGAGATGATATAAATAATAAAAGTACACAGAATCAGAGGGGCGATATATCTTGAACGTTTAATATCAGAGAATGGAAAAAGCACAGAAGAGATAAGCACAGGATCAATTAAACAAAAAAGTTCTTTCATGTAGAAATATAAGATGTTAACCGGTAAAAATATAGATACGAATTTGAAGAAAAGATTATTCAGGTTATGTAAGGTGCGAAACCAGGACGATAAATGGAATTGATGAGAAATAACTGTAAGGCGCAGAAATGATGTTAAAATTAACATAAATTGGTTACGAAGACGTTCTCAAAAGAGTAGCGCAAACTCTTAGTTTATTGAATACCGTCAGGAAAAAAGAACTGTAACGATGCAGCATGCGATAAAGAGTGACAAAGCTAAAATCATAGAAGAGAAAACAAGGAATACCAGATACAGAGGAAGACCGAACGAAAATAATAAAAAATACAAGCTGTGCAACGTACAATGAATTAAAAACAACAGCATAGAATAGGAGGCTAATGAACCTAACTTGTTCAATGATTGATGATAACATCTATTAAAGTCGTTCTAAAAAGGCATCATAATTAACAACCAATTATATCGATTAAACTCATTTTTTATTGCGCAATTACTTTTGGACCACATCATACACATTTACACACACACACACAATATATATATGTATATTAGTGATCAATGCGTAATAAAATGGCGCCAGTTTGATTAAATTTAACATTAAAACAAAATCTAAATTTCAAATTCTACAATTCATTTCAGTCTTAGTCTATTCCACTTCCAAAGAATGTCATTAATTTTATTTTAAAATAATACACTTTTTCTTCTCGCGCTAATTTTCATCGAAATTTCCCGGAAAACGAAACAGTAGAATTACTTCCGACGAAACAGTTCCACGCTGATGGTTAATCCGACTCTTTCTCATCGATTAAACGAGACGTACGTAATTCAACGAAATTTTCAAAAGCGTCGCGAGATATTTTATATTTTGATAGTGGTTGAAAAATTTCTAACCAATCCTCAGCTTCGTTCGTCTTTATTGCTACGCGGTAGATAGTCGTGAAGAAATAATAAAAAATAAAATAAAAATAAAACGGAAAAAACGAAAAAAGTAACCGAAATGTAAAGTTGTTTTTTTAAAAATTCGATTCGCACACAAGAATCGGAACGAAAAATAGGAGTAATTTTTCTTCTGTTTATGTACAACAACGTGTTTCAGTTTATTCCGTTAAAGAAGTTCTCGACAATAGTTTACTGGAACGGGGCGAGCGATGGTGCACGAAGTGCGATAACTTCGACGGGTAATTGGCTTTTCATGCTGATGTCTAAAACTTTCGTTTATAAACTTATTCACTCGCGATAATATGAATTTCATTTGCAACGCGCATAGAATCGTGTTAGATCGTCCGATACAACTCCGTTAAAAGACATGAAAGTTTAACAAAATAACCTGTTCAGGGCTATAATAGTAAATGACACGTGGCACATATAACACGTTGTTATTCTAAATTGCATTACCAAACGTATCGCGCGGACGATAATATAATATTATATATATATAACATAGAAAATGTCGCCGTAGCATAGTTGCTAGAATACTCGATTGTCGACTTGGAAAGTTTTCATCATTATTTAGTTACTAATTATCACGTAGAAGGCAGTGGCACCCAACTACGTATAACATCATATGCACGCGCCTCTCCGTCGCATATAAATAGTACCTTGAATGCTAGTCCATTTTATGCGTAAAAATAAAAAACGTACGATCGCTAGTCACGACGTTCGGCAAAGAACAATACGACGATGATAATGGTGATGATATAACACATCGCTGGTCGTGGATTCACTGGATATTTTTAAAATAAATATCGATCATAATGAACGTTCCGATAATGATAGTGATAAAGTAGAAGACGTCTAACATACTGCATACACTTGTTACAAGTACAAGCACTCTGATCATTGACTTCGGTCGAATGAAATAATTTTATTAGAACGATTTCTTCTATCAGGGAATTGTTCGAAATTATAGTACCCATATACTAGTTCCATAGGCTGTTTTTATTATTTTATATTTTAGTTGTAATAACTATAATTTAAAATAAAATAAAAAAAATATATTTATACATATATATATATACTATGTATTGTTATACTCTATTTATGCTGCGTGACATTATGTTCACGAGACGTAAACCCACTTTCACCAACCATATTAAAATCAAAAATGAACACCTTGGAAAACCCGACGTTTAGCTATCTCGACGTTACACTGGACAAATAAACTGCCCTTTTTAATCGCAAATTAATTATATTTCGTCTATTCTAATTTTCCCAGCGATATTTTCATAAAGTTCTTTTAATAGAAAAATCACATGATACGGAACTCCTTTTTAAGTTCCACCGTTTTTATCCGTTGTATTGGATCGAACGCTTTTTCATGGTAACACAAGTATATATTCGGGTTGAATTTCAGTCTTTTTTCAATTATCTGTCTTATACTTTTTGCTCTTCAATGATTTATGAAAATAAAAAAGCTTACGGTCATTTATGATTTGTAGCAGTACTTCAGTAAATAAGAGCGACATTATTCTTTAGTTAATGTACACAGGGGTACCTTTATTCAAAATTGGAACGAAAACTGCTTTCTTACCGCTTTTACATATTGCGTGTATTATCCTGCCACGGCCCCAATTTTTCTCAAAGCTTCTTCACAGGTTTATCTTTTCAGTTTTATAATAGCTACACGAATTTTGTGTAATACGTAAAGAGATTCGCGTTCTTTCTATATATACGCGATGGCAAAATTTTTCGTCGACAAATAAATTTCACTTTACTAATTCGTCGAAGCCGTTACCCTCAACGTCCATCATTCTGGCGTATATTTAAAAAAAAAATTAAAAAATTATCGTTCGTCATTGATTTGTCGATGTTGTAAATAATTTCAGATCTTCGGAGGATAATTCAGAATTTCTGCGAATGTTTTTTTAAAAAATTTAATCATTTTACGTACTGTTTTCAATAGCGCAAAATAATATAGAGGAAGTTGGAGGTATCGAAATGTTAATTACATTTCCATGCGTCTGGATAAACGGCTAACATGGAGCAATTAATAACCAAATGAAACGAACTACAGTTAAATACAATTTAGAAAGTTTTATTTTTTTAATATTTTTTTTTTGACAAAAAATTTAGCAGAGCGGAAAGGCTGACTCGTTGTCCGTGCTTATGATTAGACACCCACTCAAAAATGAAATTTCGAGATTTGTGAAATTGGGTTGTAGGATGTAATATCATGTTAAGGAGTAAGCCACTTTTGTTAGAACAGCCGCGAAGTATTTTCTCATTAATTAGTTGATCATTGGTGTAAGGTGTACATCGATAAAAAATGTAAATACTTGTCGAGAAGCAAAAGCATACCGCGCAGACCCGACGATATATGAAGTCAGCAATTAGGTTTTCGCTCCAATAGTAAGTAAGTTCACCAAGTCTGTTACAAAAAACGTGTTGACCCTGCGTAATAAAGTTTATGGAGTACCTCTCGTGAGATGGCAATAGTCTTGGATGGAATATGAAGGGCTGTGAAGAATCTACTGCTCAATGCATCAGATTGGTGAAAATTACAGATGGTTTGTGCCCTTTAGCGCGTTGACATGTTTAGAATGCAGCACCATCTAGTTGCGTGCCACGAGGACCATTTCTCTATTTTACTGAAACATCTCGTCAACGTGTTCGTGGAGCTGGGCCGTATACGATCATTTGTTGAACGAACGAGCAGATATGCTCAAAGGTACTTATCGCCGAGCAAACTCAAACAGAGAAATTGTCTTCGGTCGGTATTATTAAATTATCAGTGTGCCGGCGTAGAGCTGGAGAGATTTCTTTCGTCAGAAATCTATCTGGTCAATCGGCCGAAATCTTCTGTGCTTTCTTTATAGGATCCCATTTGAAAGTTGAGTTAAAGCTTGCGCTGCACAACACAGGGCCGCAAACTCATCACGTGAGATGACTTTATTCAGTGACAAGTTGCCATTACACTTCTTGGTGGTAGAGTGGTCTTAAGTAAAAATTTCGCTGAACGACAATCGGCATTGATTACCAGCTCGGTTTCGGACCGAGGGGACAGTGTTGAGTGATTACTTTAAACAGTTGATTGCTCCGCAACAACTCAATTGCGCAACCAGTTCACTAGCTGGAAAGCTGTTCTTTGAAAGGAACTAATCGGCGGTATAAACATCTCAAATTGTGGTACACCGTCTCGGGGTAGATGGAGGGCCTTCCACATAGTGAATAATTCACTATATGTATGGGTTGTATATTCGAACGTATCTATTAAATTACACAAATATATACGTTTTGTTTCAAAAATAAAAAAAAAAGAAAAAAAAAGAAAAGTAGGTTAAAAGTAATGAAATAATAAGAGTAATAAAGAACGAATATTTCGATCGCCTAAATGGATATAATTAATAAATAACAACCATAGCCAGGTAATATCGTCTTATGGCGATTGTAATTGCGACTTCCAAATATATAAAATATTCTTATTTTTTTTAACTGCACCTTTACCCGGTCTTGTATTTCTGTCAACAACACAGCAGTATGCGTCGACATAATGTGGACATCTGCGATGGAACGAATTATTTGAAGGAAAAAAAAATTGAGAGTTACACGTCATGTAAGAGATAGAGATAGATAAATTGTAAGTTAAAAGGGAAAGTAAAATGCGAATTCTAAAGAACTCCGACCAATACGTCATAACGAAAAGTAAAATGCCAGTTCTGAAGAAAAATTCAATCGGAGCTTCCTAAACTATTTCCAAAAGATACTTTTTCTTTCACGTTGATAGATCGTTATCTTCGCAGTTTGAAATTTATTTCCATCGTAAAATACACTCAGAACATCAGAATAATCTAATGTTATTTAGAGAAGGTCGGACACATTTTCATCGGCCGAGAAAATCTGGTGTAAGTTTTACATACATACATATACATACATAAATATATATATATATATATTATAATATATATTATATATATATATATATAATATACATTGGAAGGAAGAGGCTAGTTTGACATTTCGACATTCCAAACCTGGCAGTCATTGTTGTACGACTATTTTTTTCTTTTTTTGACTTTTTAACGGAAAATTTTTCGCACTTCATCGAGTTCGATTTTATTTTCTTTTTTCGTAATAAGAAAAATCATTACTCTCCCCCGTTTTTTTCTTTAAAGAAGAACTGACACGCGAGTCTATTTTTGAGAATTTGCCAAAATTACGACCATTTATATATACATGAAAAGCTATCGACTGTCTACAAGTAAAAATTGGACGGTGCTCAACTTTTATGCTATCTAAAAAAACTAAGATAAAACTTTTTTTTTGCGTCATCCATCGCGATGGTAGTTGTGAACATACGATGAAACAGCCGTCGTAGTAGAAATGTTGCCGTCTGGAGAATAAAATTTTAATAAGGAAAATAAAGTAAGAATAAATTTGTATTCGCGTATTTTGATTAAAAAAAAGATTGTATATTTCTAAAAGTAGCTGTAAAATTTTTACTACGTGTTTTCAGACGTCTGCGAACTTTCACTCCTTCGAGAATATTCAGGTTTCATTCGCGTTCAACTCTCCGTTTGGAAGGGGTGAGATTATGATTAGGCAGAGTTTGAGATGTTGAAATTTTTATTTGATAAAACGGGTAAATTAACAACAACAAAAAAATCAAACCAATAACGAAATTTTTTTTATTCACTAAAGGCAATGCCTTGTCGCTGCAGCCTTTAGGTCCTGTTGGTAGCCAGTGTCTTAAGTTCTTGATATTTTCTCTTATATTTAAGCCGATCATATACAATCTTCATTATAGATGTTCTTGGTCTTCCTGTTGGCATTTAGCCTGTAACTTTATCCTCTATTTTATATTTTATATTTCATAAAGTTAGTATGTCTTATTACATGACCTAACCTTTTTATTTTCCGCTTTTCTATATGATTTATTAAACTTCTTTTTTTCATGTATTTCTTCTAGGATTTCACATTGTTCTTATTTCTGCCCAAGACGCTTTCGTTATTCTACGTCAAATCCACATCTCCATAATGTTCGTGTTATTTTCATTTTAAACATTTTAAAGAATCAGTCATTGTGGAAACTGTGTACATCGAAAGGTATGTAAATGTTCACAAGTTGAAAATAACACATAAATATCTGGGAATACGGATAAGGATACCTTTTTTTTTTTTTTTTTTTTTTTTTTTTTTTTTTTTGATAGATCACGTTCTAAGATACGTGACATCTATAATGTATAAATTCAAACAACAAGTTACCGGTCTATGTTAGAAATAATTTCTAACGCAATGTGGCAATCACGCGCCTAGTATGCTGGATTTCAATATGCGGACAGGCAGAATGTGTAAAGAAATATGTTTGAAATTAATATGTAATGTTAGGAAACATGAAAAGAATCTTCTACAGAACACAAATATATTATTTCCAAAAATGTTTTTTTATCCAATATTTAAAACAAATAATGAATAATCGGAGAGGGACTAGAAAAAATATTACTAGGAAGAAGACAAAAACATACAAAGAAAAACAGTAGAAAGGAAGTACAAATAAAGTATTATACAGGATAAATTAATACGCCATACTAGTAATATATAACAAAATACCGCAAGAGATCATCCAAAGGAAAATACTAGAGAAATGGAAAAGTGGTGAATGCTCGGTTAAGAGAAAATATAAATACAGCGAAGTAATGAAATAAAATAAGATGAAGTGTGCAAGTCCTTATCCGCAGTATTATCGTGTCTAAGACGCCATATAGGTATAAAATGCAATACGAAGCATAATTACATCCGTAATTTACCAGCCTCAGGATTTCGTCATTGATGCTCTTGATCCAGAAATCCTCTTCCTTGGTAGTTGTTATCTGCGGGCATTTGAACAAGTGTTTATGGTCTTACCGCTCTCCACAATCGCACAGCTCACTGTCTGCGAGTCGCCAATTAACTAGATTATAACTACTTTTTGCAGTACGCAGTCTATTTAGAATCCTCCATTGTTGCCAACTTATCACATCTTTTATCTGTGGCCGCTCCATCGGTGTAAATTCAGAATTCACTATCTCTACGGATTCCATCTAGCTAATCGCGCAGCCTCTGTAGGTGTTTCGAGAGTCCTTGAGTTATTAAGGAGGTCTTACCGAGATTTGAATCTTCAGCTAACTAGTTGGGATGTCTTGGATGTTTTTCAGTCATATTTCTTTCCAGGTCAGCTGCAACACTACTACGTATTACCGGGGGAATTACTGTTATATATAAGAAAATTACAAATAGCCATTATGTGAAGTCTTAGTTTAAGTTTGGTTCTAAAGCATATCATACAGGGGGCTAGAAATAATACATGAATTTATGATGTAGTATAACTAGATTCAGTACAGGAAAATCAAATAGAAATAGATGAAAAAAAAAAACTAACCAATTACATGGCTAAGAAAGACGTTAAAATATAAAATACTGCTAAAGAGGACAAAATATGGTGAGCAAACAAGTAAATATATTATAACAAAAATTTTGAACCAGTTACCAGATGAAATACTGCAGGAAAAAAATTTAAGAAAATTGAAGGGAAAAATTAAAACCTGGCTACTGGCTGGAGATATTATGAGCAAAATTAAATAGGTAGGGATGGACATATAGCACATGACCGAAGTGCTGCTACTATATGTATACATTTTGTTTAAAATGATATTGTATGTGTGATTGGGAGAGATAAATGAGGGTAAAAATGTGAGCAAATGGGACAGAGTGTATATGAGTGAGTGTGCGAATATGAAAACTGTGAATTAATATATAAAATATAATGAACGCGCGATAAATGTTAGCGAACTAAACCCGTCGACAAGCTTATAGCTTGACGGAAGTAATTGTAAAAATTAATCTATAAGGAATGTGTGTGAGTGAAATTGTGCATGTATTTTTATATGTTATATACAAATATACGATTTTAAAAAAAAAAAAAAAAGGGGGAAAAAGTATTTGTTTATACTATAAGTACCGGAATATCTAACTTAAGCGTACAATAAATGCGATTCTATATTTTGTTTATTAAACGAGAACATCCATCCGCTTGTTGCCGATCCCGTAAAAGTCCTTAAGTATAGCATCCACAAAACACACACACACACGCTAGTTATAAGAACACAACACATGGATTACGTGCATCACATTTAACGATAATATATAACCACAGACAAATTGAACACTAGCAATAATTTACTACAACGCGTGAATACACATAGTACCTTATATTAAACATGGGAGCCAGATGCAAATTATTATATGTGTAAGATTAATTAAAATGTTAACTGTAAAGAGTATTTGCCGACCGGAGGGATATATGTACCAGAATAAAAGAATAAACAAAATATAAAAAATTGAATTTTCCTCGCGTGAATCGTATACAGAAAATACCACTTACAAAATGATCTAACTTTGCTCAAAAATATTTC
The DNA here is from genome assembly GCA_032883995.1 of Coronaproctus castanopsis. Classification (NCBI taxonomy): domain Eukaryota; kingdom Metazoa; phylum Arthropoda; class Insecta; order Hemiptera; family Monophlebidae; genus Coronaproctus; species Coronaproctus castanopsis. Next base: position 25,752,728 of record CM065052.1, on the reverse strand, counting down.
AAAATCGAATATATATATACGTTGTACGTACGTACGCACTTGTAGTATATATCAGGCTCCATGGAAAAATGGAGCCGGGGGAAAACTGAATAACAGAAGAGAACAACTTATTGAATTTTGCAATTAAAAGTGAACTCGCAATAAAACCAATACCGTGTTTAAGAAAGACTTATCAGTAAATTAAGTTGTCGCCTGAATCGTCATATGTAGATCACTGTTCCCGATATCCATAAAGATGTAATTACGTAGTAATAAATGCCCTAATGCACGTACAAGTGTAATGACATCCTAACCTCTACGGTTAATGTATGGAATTAAAAACACCAAAAATTACAACCACACTAATGTACACAAAACAAAAAAGTACAAAACGAAGTATAAACTAAAAAAAGAATAGCATTTGGAAACACACGCAAAAAAAGAATAACATACACAAATTGAACTCGTTCCGGTCGATAAAAAAACTAAATAAATAAAAAAAGGACCTACACAAATAAAGGAATCAGGATTGCCCCTAAACGAGGTAATAATAAATTCGATCAATAAAATATACGTTCAGATAGTTAAAATAAATGTCCAAAATGATGATCTTAAAGATTTATATAATAAGATTTCTCTAAAAATATTATAAATACGATCTGGCCCAGAATTTAGTTAATGAACTGAGCAGAATAGAGCAAGTGATAGTTTGTAATGGGTATGGTAAGAAGGGAGTAAACTTTCTAGTTAAAAAACTTAGCGGAAAAAAAGAATTCTAATTTTGACAGTAAAGTGTTAGCTACGATACGCCTCACACTTCTAAAGAGCATTACGGATCGTTTGGGCAGAATATATACTGTAGTGGAATAATATTAGACCGTTATTTGGCACGTGCATAAAATTGCGTAGTATGCTGAAAAGTGTAAAGGATGTTGTACCACGGTGGGAAGTAGCGGGTGTGTACAGAATACCATTGTGCTCTCAACTATGTGGGACAACGAACTATTGCTGTATAGATTAAAGAGCACGTAGTGGAATGTAAGTATAGGCGCGTTGAAAATTCAGCCGTGGCCGGAACATTAAACGCTTACAGATCATGCAATAAGGGTTGAGGTTACAAAAATTCTGGTCAGAGTAGATCGGTTGGGTGAAAGGATTGTTAGGAAAACTTTAGAAATTGAAAAATTCAAAAACAGTGAAGATGGCTTCCGACGTGATTCAGCGTGGAAAACGGTGATCGGTCAATTGAGAACCAATCGGATGTATTTTTATCAATATAGTTAAGGTAGTAGCTTGCTATGTCAGATTTTAGTTCTGATGATGGGCACGCCATGTTGCTCGAAACGTAAACTCGGATTTATTAATATGTCGTATTAGTTTTATTAATAAATCGCTTTTTTATTTCTTTGTACGTGGTTGTTCCGAAATGATTGTATCTAATTATATCCAAGCTATTTCTAAAGGCACAAAAATAAGTTGGTCGAACTATTCAGGATGTAAGTGCGTATCAAAATTACACTAGAAACAAATTTTAAGAAAAGGCACACTAAACATCATGCTATTCTAGTTTAAAGACACAATAATTATATCTGTATCGTGATAAACATTTTATATATATATATTTCTTAAACGATATTCAAAGTTAAATTTTAAACTACGATAGTGACACCAACGGCTATGAATCGAACGGTGTAAATTCTTACTTATACTAAGCTACATAATATGATGCTAAATAATCAATTTATACTTTAGTTGCATTTTTTTATAATTACGATCACTGTAAACGTATAACGGTATTTCGTGATTTCACGTGAGTATTTTTGTAACGAACAAGAAAAAGTATAAAATACAAAAAAACGAATGGAACGGTTCCCGCAACAGTTCCTTTCCATATTCATTCGTGTGCATACAGACGCAGCGATAAACTAATATTAGGTTAATGTTGTATTTATTTCGACGACGTGGTTATAAATTTTTCTTCCGTTTTTCGTTTAATATCGACGCTCGTGCTTGTACGCCCACATAGTCGAATATTACACTGCCTTGTTTATTATGTACATTTCATTATGTATAAATTGAAATTAAAACGCACAAGAAAATAAATGCCGAATTTTAATGTCGATTATTTTTATATACTTTTAAGAATGTTAACTTCTTTTTTGTTATCTATATTATTAATATATATATATATATATATATATATATATATATATATATATATATATATATATATATATATATAATAATAATAATAATAATGACGATAATAATCAAAATTTTTTTTTCGTTTCCTTACACATTCGTTATTTACCGTTCGTCAAAGCACTTTGAGACTTAATTTATCGTGCTTTTCTCTTTACGAAACCATCCTAAATATAAAAGCAGAGACGTGAATTAGGAAGTTTAGTTCTCGTTAAAGTATTCACCTAAATAGCAGTAAGTTTATTTACTCTAACCGTCTTAATTATCTTTCCAGAACTAACCGACTCGTCGACGGTGCCGATTCAGATGTACACTTATTCATAGGACAAAGATATATTCACTTTTATCGTGGAAGCTGAATTTGATGGAAACGAACGATTCCTTTTGAATTCAAATATTTCGAAGACCTAGTGTTATAAATGAACGAAGATGACACTAGTGAACAGCGGTTAGTCTACGCCAATAATCCACCGGTTACCGAAATACGCAATTTATACTATCACTAATATTCTCTTCCATACAATACCGTGGTTATATTATATATATATATATATATATATATGTATGTAGACTTTTAATGCGAAGGTCAAAAGCAGGATGTAAAGAAAACGATGTAGTTTGAAACAATAAAGAAGAAATGAGTACCACCATTAAATTCCCCATAATGCGCGTGTATTAGTGAATATAAATATATGCATGTATACGTGTGTATGCACGTAGAAATGCTAGAGAACTTTATCGTCAAAAAGCTTGACAATAGACAGTCCATCTATTTCATTTTCTAACAAACCCCCAAAACCTATTGTAGGCTTTAACGTTACAACTCTCATTCCTTTTGATTGCATAAAGCTTTAGCCTTTATCTCCTTCGGCGTTCAAAATTACCGCCGACGAATGAACCGAAATAATCGTATTCGCGAGAATTCTGACGCAAATCGACAAGATGAAAATCCGCAGACATCGTCCAATATCTATGGTATTCACGTATATAAATATAAATATATATATATATATATATATATATATATATATATACATATATAATAAAACATCTGAATCTGGTGATTAAATGCAGCGTTAATAAACAAGAAAAGCAATCCTCTTAATGCTCCGTTCTGTGTGTGTGCTGGTTTTCGTGTTAATTTTAACACTCCGGACAACGATGATATTAATGCGCGCGCGTAAAAACACGCCTCAAATAGTTTCTCGTATAACTGAAATTTATGCTCTCCATATCGTTAAATTACCCTCTCCGTAAAAGTATTGTAATCAGGTTTTACCTGGGAAAGTACATCTTGCCATATGAACTCGTTCATTTATATATATATATATATATATATATATATATATATATATATATATATATATATATATATAAAGCGCAAATATGTTAGTATAAAGTTGAAATCTACTACGAATATTGTCGGGTCTATACGAACCACAATATATAGCAGCAGCATAAATTTAGAGATTACATTACTCGCATCGACATAAACGTTTAATCTTAAAAGCAAAACTTTTTCAGCAATTTTAATTAAGTCACTAAATAGACCGATAAGGCGAATGTTGATAGTATTTTCCCTGTTTTGATACGACGATAACTTTAATTCCAGCGGTGTGGATAGCGCTGAAGTACGATAATATCATTTATTATATTATAAATCTCCACTGAAGCAGAGAGAGGTATTTCTTTACTAAGAAATAATAGTACATTATCGTGTCCTACCGAGTGCTTGCCTTCATACCACCGATTATTTTAAAATTTTCATACGGACTAGTGAAAACAATATTGAAGTTGTAAATAGGAATTTTGTAAATATCGCTTGACAGCAGACCCCGGACTATTCTAACTTCATAATTAGAATAAAAGTTTAAGTTCTAGCCATGTACTTCGTAATATTGATATCTCTGTTTTTTCGTTTATACGCATAATATTTGATGTATAGAATGGTGGAAAAGTAAATCTCTGTGTGGTGAAGGTTTTACTTTTTCTCTACTAATTATTATTCTCGAACTGAGTATGGCGATAAAGTCGTTGAATTAAACGTTTTTGCCTCTAACGAAGTAGAAATGCTTAAATTCGACTAAAAAGTATAATATTTGTTTAATTAATGTCGCATTTGAAGAACGACGATTTCCTGTTCATAGTCGCCTAACAATTTTTAATATGTAGGGGCATATAGGACGGGAATTTAAAAGTCAGAGGGAAATGTTTTTCTTTTCATAAATGTAATTATCAACTGATTTTATCATAGTTTACAACCCGTTGTCTGCGATTTACTTTTTAAAACATTGATGATAATGAGTATAGGACTGTGATTATATGAGAGGACGTTAACTGACACGGGAGATGAAAAATTTTTTACGAATGATAGATCCAATTCGATATTTTTAAATATTGGTTCTTTGAGAGCTAATTGTCACGAAGTGATAAAACAGTTCCCGTTGCTGTTTATCAGATATAGTATTTTAATGAAATTCAGTTATGAATAATACATTAATCAGTGGTTTCAGTTCATTTTCAACTTCGGAACTTGTAAAGGAGGAAAGTAAACCGAACGAAAATCTGCTTTTAAGTATAAGATAACGAAATAGAAATCCTCTTCACAAGGAGCAAATAAAGAAGTTTCGATTCTACTATAGTTCCTAACTTTAAACGTAGACTTTACCTGTTGTTTCGTAGTTTCGCGTACGTCTCACGTGCACTCAAGCTCTTCTTCAATTTATGGTACCATATTTTTACCTCTTCAACGAACAGAATTCATCCTTCTTTCTTGAAAACTACGATCGTTATCCTTCTACACTAATCCTTGTCACTTTCAATAGTATTATCTTCAAATGGCGTCCATTACACACCCTTATTTATACAGATGGATCAAAGTCAATTCGAGGAACGGGAGCAGCAGTGTTCATTTCAGCTTTCAATACTAACAAATTATGCCAACAATGTTCAGTATTTATTGCGGAATGTGTAGCAGTACTGCAAGCTCTGTCAATTCTAGTGGACTTAAATCTTCACGGAAATTACCTTATTATTATCGATTCAAAAAGCATGGTGACGGCTTTAGGCAATAAGTACAGTCTAATTGGATTAGTTTTGGTAAAACTTATTAATTTGGATCGTGTGGGAATATTTGTGCCCACCTTGTGGGTGCCGAGTCATAAAGGAATTTCAAACAATAAATTTGTTGACTCATTAGCTAAAGACGCGTCGTCTAATGGCGTAGAACTCTCCTTAGTCTCTCACACAGATATCATTCACTCTATTCAGCTAGAGCATAAGAATCATTGGGAACTTATGTGCACTGAGAGTGTCAATCACCTCTCACTTAGCCCTATCAACTTCAACGGTTTCCCCAAACTTCCGTTGTTTTATTTCTTTAAGAAGATGAATCACAAGGGAATTGTACTCATCAGTAGATTACGATCTGGAGTGTTACCTGACCGTGTTTTCCGTATGCAGCTTAGAGAAAGTCTCGTTTGTCCCCTCCATCCTGAACAGACATTCTGCAATTCCGATCATGTTTTTTTTTTTAATGCTTTGCTGTGACACCGTTGGGTTCTGAGCTTTACGTCGTCTTGTGCCATGTTTCGACCCTTCTCCATATGAATAATCTACAGTTGTTCCCCCATATAGCGACATTTCTAGAGAAGTCGAAATCTTTGATTAAAATATAAATAGTCCCCACAGTATCACGTTGGGTAGGCCGTAAAGGCATTCCCATATATATATATATATATATATATATATATATATATATATATATATATATATATATATATATATATAATAACTGATTTAATATTTCACCTTCGCATCCTAGTTAAGTACCGTAATTGGAGGATACTTTTCGCGCAGAACGAATAATAGTCTCTTCAATCGATTGAATAGGCGCAAAAAAAGATTAGAATTAGTCGAGTTGATTACCGAAATTTCATTTGTCTTTATTTTCTTCGGCTGACTTTCGACACTGTAGACAATTCATCAATTGAGATATACCGCTATGGAATGTGTTCGTCATTCGATTTTATACGAAGCTTTCCACCGTATGCATCAGTCAAGGTAGAAGTCCTGATTATGCTGTGTAGCACTGGTGGTCATTGTTTGTTAAATATATGGTGGCACACGATATAAAAAGTATTATTGTTTTATTAATCGCTTAATCCATTCGTACGAGTCATTTGTTTTTGAAAAACCAACGACGGGCATGTATATTCCTCGGTGAAATTTCCGTATTTTTCTATGTAGAACAAACTCCCGGAACTAGTATTTTTCGGTTGCTATAATATGCTGAGTGAAAAACAATTTAAGAAAATACATATATGTGTGTAAATCCATATGAATATTTTCCGTATAAACATTCGAGAACATTCTCGGGTAAGTCTGTCTTTAAATGATCCGATAAAAAATTTTATTGCTTTTCCGGACGCGCAAGTCAATAAACAACACCTGCTTCACTTTCTGAATTTTATTCGCTAGAATATCAACGAGTGAAGTAGATAGGATTTTACAATAAATACCAACAAAGCTAACCATAATTTTGGTATTGGTATGAACCTCGTTGAATATATATTACGTCGAGTTCTGATAGTAACGGAATTTGGGAAGATCCCAAAAGAAAAAGTTAAATAAATGGTAATAAAAAATAAACGAAAATAAAAAAAGAATGTATATATATATACAAAGAAACATTGTGAATGATACTTTTCATTGTTGCGTTGATTCTGTCTAGAAGAAACAAAAGAGGAACAACTTAGAAGAATATTTGAATTTTCCTACGTCCAAATCTCTGCTCGTATCGAGCCGCATTTAAATTGCTTTCTACTTGCCGATCCCTTAACTTCCCGTTACCTCGTTTTCAAATGAAAGCTATTTGCCAACTAGCGAGAATGTTGAAATTACGAAATTCTTCGTAACCGACATATTTTCTTGCAAATCGACATCCTCTACACGATGACGGAAATATAAGAAAATATTAAAAATTCCAGTAATGAAAATGGTAGAATTATCTCCGTTATTAGTTTAGCGGACTAGGTTGTGCCATCTACATCAACGAATAATGGATGATCCGAGCAACGTATGCTAGCGCGATCATATATATATTGCCATGAGCGAGCTTAAGTTTGGGTGTAATATAATTTTCAGAGTAGCGATGTACCTCCTGGGAGCTCTAACCGGAACGGGCCGCGTCCTCGGATGGTGGATAGTTGAACGACCAGTAGATATACTGGCCAGCTGCGAATAACCAATAAGCATTCGCGAACCAACAGCTACTGGCGGAACGTCTCTAGCAGACGATTCCAGTAGCGATAGGGTAAGGAGACCCGAGGATGCAGATGGACAGCTTGAGAACCTGTCCATTAAAAGTCTGCAGAGTTTTTACTCTAAGGGAGAGTATCCTGACAGAAAACAAATTCCATTGCCTTGTGGAAAGGGTTTTTACCCGAAGGCAAAGGGAGTAAACCCTAACAGAAAATCCAGTGGAAGGCAACCGAACACCACCACTGTACAGGTTCCGGGCAAATATGGTACGTCAAGATAACTATAAATATGCTGCACCCGTGGTATATGCTCGAAAGGGTGTATCAGACAATGGGCGGTCTGCTGCAGCAATGCAGATTGACTCGAGTTCCCCCATACCCTCGATGGTAAGGAACTCTGCAGGAGGGAACAAACGTATCGCAAAACCTGGATCACTTCCTTGTAAAGTCACTGACTTGACTGAAAAAATAATAAGATAACAAAAATAAGATCTTGGAATATTCGTAGTTTATATCAAAGTGGTAAATCCCATAACGTTATTGAGAAGATGAAAAGGCTGGACATAGCCATACTCGGTGTTAGCGAAAAAAGATGGCCTAATTCTGGAAAATGCGTAATAAATGACTATGATTATTACTATGCTGGGAATGAAAATCCGAATCACTACAACGAGATTCGTTTTGTAGTTAAGTCTGTCATGAATAATTATGTAAATAAATTTGTACCTGTACCGGATAGAGTCGTTTTTTTACAGCTTAATACCAAACCTATTCTCATCAATCTGATACAGGTATACGCACCAACATCTGTTGCACCTAAAGCAGAAATTGAACAGTTTCATTCCGAAATCAAGACAGCCTTGTCGTTCACTAAGTCAAACTATATTAATATAATAATGGGTGATCTCAATGCCAAAGTAGAAAAGGGAAGACGGGCTGACGTAGTAGGAAATTATGGTCTAGGCGTAAGTAATGTACGTGATGACCGCGTAGTGTAATGGTGCCAAGAAGAAAATGTTATGATTATGAATACCTTTTTAAATTACCGCCGAGGCGTCTGTACACTTGGACATCTTATGACAATAGTATCAGAAATCAGATTGGCTATTTCTTGATAAATAGAACATTCCGTAATGTAATAAAAAGTGTAAAAACATATCTAGATGCTGATATTAACTCTGACCATAATCTTTTGTTGGCAAGAATAAATGTAAAGCTGAAGAAAATTAAAAACATCAGGTTTTAGACGGTTTGCAACGAAGAATTGCGACAGGAAACAATAAAATTCAAAATGAGATCATGTATAACGAAAGATTTAACGGTACTAAAAGTACAGACAGAAGCAATATTGAAGAGACATGGAAAAATATCAAAAACATTTTTACAAAAGTAACACATGATTATCTTACAAATAAAGGTGAAAAGGAAAGACAAGCTTGGATGACCGAGGAAATTCTCCAGTTAATGGATCGTAGACGGTTAGTAAAAATTAAAGACCCAGTAAGATACTGCGAATTGCAAAAAATTATAAGACAATAAATATGCGAAGCAAAAGAAATGAAACTATCCAACAATTGTAAAGAAATATAAAAATTAAATACAAAGATATTTCAACCATGTTTAAGAAAATAAAGCAAACCGCAGGAATCTGTAAACAAGGTTGGTATAGTTACATGTTTTGTAAAAATGGGAATATTTTATCCTGCACGGAAGTAAAACTTGAAGAATTGAAACAATATATACAGACTTTATTCAACGACAATAGAAAAGTGCTTACCGATATTAAAATTGAAGATGGCTTCGATATTACACGTGAAGAAGTGGATAAGGAAGTCAAAAATTGGCAAATGTCCAGGTCCAGATGATATATACATGAAATTAATAAAGTTTTTAGAAAAAGAACAATCACTTCTACTCTTGGTTGATTTATTTAATAATATATATATCGCAGCGGGAAAATACCGAAGCACTGGTTGAAGTCAACTTTTATCACATTACCTAAGAAAATGAATGCAAAACGCTGTTCAGAAGTTAGAATCATTAGTCTAATGAGCCATCTTTTAAAGTTGTTTCTAAAAATCTTCCATAAAGGAATATACCGTAAATGTGAACAAAATATCGTAAATACACAATTTGGTTTCAGAAATGGATTTGGTACCAGAGAAGCTCTTTTTAGAGTTCAGCGATGCCTTGCGGTTGAAAAAGACATGTAAGCATGTTTTGTGGATTACGAGAAGGCGTTCGACTCGGTGCAACACGATAAACTCATTGAAATATTAAAGCAAATAGGACTGGACAGTAGAGACATTAGCATTATAACTAATTTATACTAGAATCAAAGCGCATCGGTACGTATAAATAGTCAAATGTGAGAAGAAGTCAGTATAATGAAGGGTTGCATCAAGAATGCGTTCTTTCCCTCTTTAATTTAATATTTATACTCAGAAAAAATTTTTGATGAGGCACTTATTGAAAAACGCCTAAGTGTACTAGTTAATGGAGTGGTTGTGAATAACATTCGCTACGCGCACAACAAATTGCATCGAAACTTGCAGACCTGCAAGAACTAATGAACGTGCTTAATGAAAGAAGTAAAAACATGGGCATACGTATAAACACGAAAAAAACAAAATGGATGGTTACTAGTAGTGCAAAGAACACGGTTAACAGAACACTGTTTTTCGAACATGTAATAATCAAAAAGACAAGATCAATTAAATATCTTGTAATATTAATTACAGATGGGAAATAGCGAATGAGATAAGAACCAGATTTGAACAGGCAAGAACATATTTTCAAAAAATGAATAAACTTCTGACAAACCGGAATTTGAAGAAACATTTGCAGATACGTCTACTACTACAATGTTACTACGTTTTTAGCGTTCTGATATACGGCGTCGAATCTTGGACGGTATCAGCGGCATTATGCAAAAGGTTAGAACCTTTTGAAATGTAGGCATACCGTAGAATATTAAAAATTCCTTGGACGGCTAAAATAACTAATTCCGAAGTTCTATAACGATTGAACAAAAAAACAGAAATTATTAATTCAGTGAAAATAAGGAAACTTGGATATTTTGGACATATAATGCGGAATAACAAGTAGGAGTGGTTTCAATTGTTTATAGAGGTAAAATAAATAGTAATCGCGGGCGTGGTCGGCCTAGAATAGTGTGGTTAGAAATTTAAAAAAAAATGGCTCCAACTAGATACAGATGAAATATTTAGAAAAGTTATGGATAAAAATCAAGTCAAGCAGATGATCGCTAACGTTCTCCGAGGACATATAGAAGAAGCATAACCTATTTAAATAATTACTAAAATCGTAACACTTTTAATACATTGGCCACCTCTGGACCACGTGAGAACAACAAACTTTTTATTTTTCTTTACAATACAATTATTAATTAAATCGAGGTGTCTATATGCAGCTGAGTGTTTAGAACTAAATAACATTGGAAAAACTGAAATATTGGAATGGAAGGAAAGGAAGATTATAAGAAAAATTTTCAGCCCAAGAAAAGAAGGGGAAATTTTCAGAAACAGAACCAATAAAGAACTATATGAGAAAGTAGAAAAACTATCCGATACTATGAGGAAAAGAAGATTGACATTTTACGCACATATCCAGAGAATGAGCGATAGCAGGCTAACGAAAAGAATCTTTCAACATTTTAGTAGATTGAAAACCTGCCCGACGTAGTTTTTTAATACGAAACAGGATCTCAATGAAGTGCAAATAAATAGTTCAACGATGGATGACAGAACAGAATTTAGAAATAAAATTTAAAAAATTGTTGGTTTTAAAAAAAAATCAAAGATCATCGAACTGGCCAAAAGTGGACGGACGATAGGAAGAAAATATATATATATTTTTTTCATATATTTGCTATTTATAACTAGCCAAAGAGTGAGGCTATCTAATAAATGATATCATCAAATATACATATTACACATATATACACATATAATCACGTGTAGGAGGAGTATCCAATGATACATCCCCTCAAAACGATTATATGATCAAATTTTTCATTTTAGTTTGCTTCAGTCTCGATGACGGTTCCGAGTGTAAAAGTTCGACTACCAGCTTATTTGGGTGATTTTGTATCTGCATCAGATGTTTCTGTGCGAGCCTCCGGACAACTTCATCCACCAAATCGATTTTCAAATCCCGATGTATAACTTCATTAGACACGTACCACGGCATACGGTATATTAGGCGTAGCACCTTGTTCTGGAAGCGCTGAATAATCTGTTTATTTGACTTCTTTGCGCAACCCCAGAGTTGTGCTGCATAAGACCATACTGGACGTAGTACCGTTTTATATACTAATAGGCGATTCTGGAGCGACAGCTTCGACTGAAATCCTAATAACGAGTAAAGTTGTTTCGTCCGGATATTGAGTTCGGTCCTTTTCTTTTGTAAGTGCGACCTCCATGTCAGCCGTTGATCTAGGTAGACTCCTAGATATTTCACTTCATTGGTCCTTGGAATCACTCTGTTGTTGATTAGCACCCGTTTATTGTGCGGTTTTCTGTTGGTGAATGTAATGTGTGATGACTTATCTGAATTAATGTTCAGTTTCCATTGTTGAGCCCACTGATAAATCTGATCAACACTATTCTGTAACTTTGTGATGGCAGTGTCTGCATTTTTATCCGATACGATAATCGCAGTATCATCTGCGAATGTTGCCACCTGAGCAGGTTCAACCGTCGGGAAATCTGCTGTATAAAGGTTGTACAGCAGAGGACCCAGGACGCTGCCCTGTGGGACTCCAGCTAGAATTGGATATACGTCTGATAGGTTGTTCTCATATTTGACCTGGAACTGTTAGCTGATAAAGTCTCTCCGGCAGAGAGGATTTCAGCTTGTATAGCAGGCCTTCGTGCCAGATTTTATCAAAGGCCTTTGTTATGTCGATGAAAACAGCTTCGTTATATTTCTTGTGTTCTATCCCATCTTGTATAAGATTTACTATTCTATTCAGCTGGTATACAGTGGAGTGCCTAGGTCGGAATCCAAATTGATGTTGGGGAATGATAGATTGCTCATGAATTATTTTATCAATCCTTATATAAATTAATTTTTCGAGTAGCTTAGCTAGAGACGATAATAAGGAGATAGGTCTGTAGGATCCTAATTTACTTCCATCTTTGCCTGGTTTTAAGACCATTAGGATCTGGGAAAATTTCCATTGTTTAGGGAAATATGATGTTCGTAATATAGCTTTGAATATGTGGGCAATTAGCATTATTGCCTTCCTAGGTAGTATGTAAAAATTTCGATTCGTTCGGTACGATTATAGCAATAATTGAACACGTTCGATAGTTTTCATAACGAATATTTCATTAACAAGCCCGAATTCTTTACAACAAAAAATTAACGAATTTTCTCGCATGTCTTTTTACGGATATTTCTGAAATTGCAAAAATACGTGTTAACAGTCGTTCTAATTGTTCACAGTTATCATTAAACACATCGTTTTACCCTCGATATGTATTAAATATTTACAAGCTATCGGTATTAAAATTTACATAAATAATGTTACGCTTTATACAATACTGTGTGATCGTGAGGTATACGCCAATAGTACTTCGAGTGCTTCACGGTGCATATAATATTATTCGACATGTTAACTCAGTCCTTGGGTTTTTCTTAAGAAATTCGAAATTATTCAGTAATTCAAGAACAGTAAATACTTTATGTAAAACTCTTGTTCTCAGTTAGAGTACTGTTCAATAATTTGGGATACATTTTACAAAATAAGTACACTACAGATGTGGAAAGGATTCAGACTAAGCTTTTGAAATATTTACTTTTTCGTACAATGAATTATTACCCAGACCACATAGATTATGATCTCTTATTGTGATATTGTGTTTTGTGACTTTGTACAAAAGACGTAAAATTTCAAAGTTAAAGTTTTTATATCACTATGATGAATATTTTAAACGTTCGCGTACTAATCTCCGTTTCAATTCACCCTACCTTCGGTCTGTATAACCTCTTACTTAAAACGCATCCGTGTTTGGATATATATAAATTTTCAAAGCAGATATTTATATGATTTTTTGGAGAAGTATCAGCAAATTAGGAACGAGCTTCGCAAATGCTGGACGACAAACATCCGTTTTATGGTCACAATGTTCCAAGAAGTCGATTCAAATTCTGGAAGAGTTTCCTAAATACAACCTCTTTACCGATAGAAGGACCAGGATGTATAAGAGAGCGATTATGGAAGACTGCAGTTGGAATTAACCCGCAAACTCAAGAATCTGGCACCAGACCATGATTTATCGTTAAAGATCTAGCGGTCCCTTTAACCCATTGAGAACCAGGATGTGACGGTGTAAAGCTAATTTAAAAGAATGAGGTGTTATTGAAGACCTTCTGCCAGGATTCACGGAGGGGCTCAGTACTACCTATATCTGGACGATGCCGTCGGGAGTTTATCTCCTGGTAGGGCCACCCAAGGCGGTAAGGCCAGAAGAAGTGGCTTAAATAATGGTACCGATATATATATATATATATGTTCCCATATATATATTGTATATTTGTTATTTAGCTGCGATACATTAGTTTACTCACAGAATTATTTAACTTATATTTAACTAATACGTCTATGCAAAGCGATATTGACATATCCATTAAACGACTTAACATTATGAATATTTAAACCTGCCGAGTTATTTATTACTATTTGATCATTCACAAGCGAGTCACAAAAACTGCTAATTATACGAACATCTTCGGTAAAGGCACATTCAAATAGAAAATGTTCGACCGAATCGATGCCGAAACCGCAAAATAAACAAACATCTGACGATCTTATATTAAAAATACGAACCGAAATTGCCGTGTCCAGACAACACTTGACTGCAGTAGAAATTTATCTCTAGCTCGTCTATGACGTTAAATCTATTTTCTATGCTGTTAAAAAACTAAAAAGTTGTTCTACCAAGTATTGCTCCATCTTTTCTGCCATAAATCAAATATAATTACGTTAATTTCCTTAATGAATGAATTCTCGCTATTAAATATATTATAATTTAACTCAATAATAAATTGATATATAAAAGATTCTAATACGTTAGTTTTAACTAACTTAAGTTTATCGTTATATATTTTAAACATTTTAAACTCGGAAATTAAAGCTGATTTAAAAAGACTAAGGTCAGTAGGCAGGGTCCCAGTAATAACTGGAGCTGCCATAGTGGACACAGTTCTATATAACGAACCAACACTAAGCAGAAGTTTCCTTTGCTTATCCAGGATTTTATTGAACATATTTGAATTTAGTTTATGTACATATATGCTTCAGCAATAATTAAACATAAATAATAAATCTTCCTTTATATTTAACTCCACCTAAATTTGGCTGAATTTTAAGGAGCATGTAAAATCTTTTATTTGCTTTATCTAGAAAGAATTTTACATATTTATCAAAATTTAATTTATCATCTAGAATAATTTCTAGATATTTAAAGGATTTAATCGCAGGTAATGGTTTATTATAAATTAAATTGATTTTCTTAATTTCACTTTTAAATTTAGAAACCCGCCTGTTATTAATTACCATAATTTCTGATTTATCAACAGAAAATTCAAGGCCAAGTTGATCAAAAGTAATTTGAAGCTTCTTACAAATATTTCTGATATTATAAATTTCTAAAGGACTCTTAAGATTAATTACGGCGCACAAGTCGTCCGCAAAGCTAATAAATTTGTCATTATATCCACTTTCAACAGTAAAGATTTCTAAATTATTATGTACATACGAATATAAAACATTCCACAGAGTCGGCCCTAAAATAGAACCTTGAGGTACGCCACAGGAAATGTTTTTACACACAGTAAATTTATCCTAACTTTCCTATTGGAGAAATAATTAATAATAGTATTTATTAAGTAAGGATTTACAGAATTTTGTTTCAGAATTTCAATAATTTTAGAGTGCTTATAATTGTCAAATGCACCCTTGACATCAAAAGTTATTACTACGCTCGTCAAGTTATTATCTTTTCCAAAAAAAAGTTTTCTAATTGCATCTCGGAAGAATAGTTGCGTCTAAACCCAAACTGATTTCTATGCAAAATATTTTTACATTCGATTTCATAATAATTTTACGTTAATGATCATTTCATATAATTTACCAACTGAATTTAACAAACTTATTGGTCCCTATAAGAGTTATATTTCGTGTAATCTTTATTAGGTTTATTGATAAGCTTAATATCCCCAACCTTCCACATATCAGGAAATATGTGGAATTTTAAAAGTGATTCAAACATATACGCAAACAATTCAGAATTTTTACTATTAATAATTTTGACAACGGTGTTAGTAATTTTATCCGACGTTGGGGATTTATTAACTTTTAAATTATTAATAATATCGATTAACTAGTTGCGTGAAATATTACAGTTAGGATTAAGCTCGTAACATGTAAGATTTGAAATATATGAATTAACAAGATTTTCTTCTTTATTAGAAAATAATTTTACAACATTTTGGAAAAACAGTACGGCGATTATACACAAATATACACTGATGCATCAAAGTCCACAAACCAAACCTCATCGGCCTATCTTACACCCAACCAATCCCAAGTATACTATCTACCAGAATCAGCCTCAGTTTTTACAGCAGAACTTCTTGCAATTTATAAAGCTTTAAAATACATATCTAAACAAGCACAACCGAATAAATATGTAATCTGCACAGATTCTTACAGCGCTCTTAAATATATCCAAAAATATATTAAAAATACAAACTCAGATACTTTCAACCTAAAACACATTATTAACAACCTCATCTCAAATAACAATCAACTTGTTCTTTTATGGACACCAGCAGCCCATTCGAGAATAGCTGGGAATGAAAACATTGATAGAATAGTCAAAACAACTATGAATATAAAAACAATAAAATCAACTCACATTACTGATTTACATACAGTCCTTATACAAACAATTAAAATGTCATTTCAAAAATTTTGGGAGACCCAATGTACACATACACACCTATATTAGATTAAGCCGAAATTAGGAAACTGGAAAACAACAGACCAGAAAGAAAGAAAAACAAAAAAAACGCTAGCTCGACTACGTACAGGACACACGTTACTCACCTCACAACACCTACTCAATAGGACCCCTCCACCTATCTGCCATGAATGCAATTCACAATTAAATATAAACCACATACTATTAGAATGTACAAAATACAGAAACCAACGTATAAAATACAACCTAAATCATGACACAATAAAAACAATACTCGAAGATAACCCGGACAAAATTAAAAATCTTTTACAGTACCTTACAGACACTAACTTAATAAACAGCTTATAATCAACTCTAAGACGCAAATGATCCCGGCAATCGAGCGTCTATAAATAAAATAAAATTTAAAAAAAAAATTCTCCGAGAGAACTTTGGATTTTTCTTCATTGTTGGTTATAATTACGTTATTATCTAAATGTAATGTAGGAAATTCGAAAGGTTTCAATTTACCGGGTTACTAATTTATATGGTTTGCCCCAACAAAAGGAATTTTGAATAAATGTTTTCCAACCATTTAACCTAGTTTCTTCTATTAATTGTTTATGAGTTTTATTCAACAGGGCTAGAATAGCTTTAAAAATGATTTTCTCAGTTATAGATTTTACCTTATTAAACTTACATCTAATTTTATTAATAGAAACTTTCAATATTTCTAATTGAGGAGTCCACCAGTCGTTATACTTGGTAAGCTTAATCATTTTGCATTCATTAATCTTACTAGTTAAAAACGACTGGAAACTATTTACAATATTTTCAACCATTGAAGAGGAATATTACTATTATTAAACCAAGAAATAAATTCTGATAACTCTGAACTGCTTATCAAGTAATTCAATTTACTATAGTTAATGTTATATTGTTTAGGACGTGTAGACATTTCTTTATCTCTAAAGCAATAAGATAAAGCTATATCAATACTACAATGATCGGAAAGATCGAAAAATGAAACAGTATGACTATATTATTTTGAAAAAAGTCTTTTACCATAAGTAAATCTATAACGCTTTTCCCGTTATTACCATTATGGCCATAAAAGGTGTATTCGCAAAAACGATTTAAAATCATTAATCTATTTGCATGTGAGGAAGTCCTCAAAAACATCGGCATTAGCATTACTAGAGATTTTTTCCAATATAGGAGTGCGAATATTAAAGTCACCAACTACAATTGGCTGCAGGTTTGGATGACGACGAAGAACGACTCCAAGTTCAGCTAAATTGATATATTTCGGAGGAAAATACAAGCCAATTATGATAAACTTCATAAGACCAATGTCAATTATACCATTAGAAAAGTTTAGTATATCATAATGCAGATCCTTACGAATTAACATAGCAACTTTATCAGATAGTAAACTGTTATAAAGCTGGTTTACACCTATGATTTTAACCTAAGCAATTATAACACTGTCAACATTTGATAACGAGCATTCGCGTATAAACAGATGCCGGTAAGAAATTGTATTATACTTAAGAAGTGAATTTTTATATTATCCATTATTAATCATGTTACGAATTTTATTTTCTACTTTTATAAAGTTAGGGAACTTTCTACTATAAGAATTATGATCCAGCTCTTCTCTAATGATACTTGAATATCTGTTTATTTTTATATTTAGAATTTGCAAACAAGCATTTGGAACACTTATCTTTACTTTTACATTTGTTAATAACTTCAACTTTATCTTCACTAATCTTACATCTTGATACTGTATGACCAAAACCAGTGCATTTATAGCACTGTAAAACCGGAATATGTTCTTCAAATGTAAGGACAGCCATTCAACATAAATTCGGCGGTCGTGGGATGGTAATTTTTTGTACTGATCTGGTTTTAATCTTACAAAAATTTTTGATCCCATTTTATTATGTTTAGTTATCATTTTGATTGAAACAGGGAAATTATTTGTAATATTTTTAATCGAGCGTTTTATATCTTGTTCCTCTATATTTTTATTTCCGTATATTGTAATTGTAGGGTCCCCCTGGATACAAGGCAATAAGGAAAATTGCGCTATCGCACCGTAATCATTAATACCAAATGCACGTAAAGTTATGCTTTATATAATCCAAGAGAGACTTAAACCAATTTTAATACCGGAAATATCCCCAGAACGTTTTATGCCCGGAAAAGGAACAAGAAATCAACTTATAATTATTAGACTGGTAATGGAAAAATGCTACGAATTTAGTATGCCGCCTATATTGCGTTTCCTAGATTATGCGAAAGCATTCAGTACTATTAAAGGGAACGTTATGTAACGAATATTAAAAGACACGAACAAATATAAGAATATTTCAACAGATATATATTAAAAATGAAGCATATGTACGTATGAAAAACGAACTCTCTGAAAGCTTCCAAACTCGAAAAGAAGTAAGACAGTACTCTCGCCATTCTTATTTAACACATATGAAGAATGGATAATAAAGAAGGTCGTAGAAAAATGGAATGGCGATGTATTAGTAGGCGGATATAAACTAACAAATTTAAAATATGCAGATAGTACAGTTTTACTGGCCAATACAGAGGTGAAAATGACGGAAATGCTGCAGTTAGTGGAAGAGGCTGGTCTGAAGTTAAATAGAAAAAATGTTCCATCGTGGTTGTAGATAGAACCAAACAGTTATCTCGAAACTTCAACTTAATGCCAGATATAGAACGCAAAGATCACGTTGTATATCTTGGAGCACATAGGAAGGATGCAATGAAGGAATAAACTGCCAGATAGGACTAGCAAAAGCAGCGATAACTAATAACAATTTGGAAAGACAAGATTATACGATATCAAGCGAAGTTATACCTGATGAAAACAATAGTATTTCCCATTTCTCTGTAATGCGTAAAGTTTCACGTTAGCAACGTTTTCAAAGCTAATATATAAAACGTATCTTAGAATTTATTGAGTAACATTATGCAGCGTAAGGTTAATAAACGGTACCGGTGGATTATTATTACTTGATTTGAAGAAAGAAAAATATTCTTCGTGGTACGATGGAATTATTTATAGACACTATCGCGGATCACGTTTTCGTGTTATTTTTAGTAAGATTACTTAAGTCGTGTCACACAACACCTGGATTATATCCATTAAAAAACTTTCGCCACAAGGATTCCGGAAAGTATCGTTTTAAGACTGTTTATAATGTTTTATAATTTTAATTAATGATCTAACCCCCCCGAATTGTCTTTCGTCAACACGGCAGCAATACGTCCCTGTATTAGACTAAATACGATTTGTAACCGCCTACAAAAAGCCGCTAATAGGATGTTTAATTATTTCAAACGTTGCAAACTCAACGCTAATAAAGAAACAACTATAATAATATTCACCGAGAGACGTGCCGTACCGCACGCTGAAATTATAATCAACGCTAACGTTATCTTCGGTAGAATAAAGTTTATCATTTAATATTCACTCTAGATCGTCCTTTAACATTTAACAGCCACCTTAACTCTATACTAAACTTATTAAAACTCTTAAAACTACTCGCATTTTCTCTCCAATCTTTTATTTTAACGTCGGTCGCATTTCACCGCTTTAAAACAAAAAAAAAAAAAAACCCTTTTAGTGTGATAAGATAAAATCGCAGTTAGTTCGAAGCTATCGCTGTAGAATTTCTTTACACTCGAATACACCGAAATAAAAGAAATGGGTTATATATCACACGCAGTTCATTTATTAAAAAAAAAAAACATAAAATTATCATTCTGTTTGTATAAAAAATCAATTGAAAAATTAGTTAAATCACTAACATGTATTTTCTTGCGAAAACCACAAAGCTTTTCGGCATTTACGCCATTATCAAGTGAACAATTTTTTTTTTAAATCATAATTTTAAAAGTATAAATTAAAGATAATCACTTAAAAATATTCGATGGTAACGGTGAAACTATATGCCATAAAATGTTATTCTGCTTGTCTGTTCTGTTTATTTTTTTGAATTGTTGAAATTAATTATATTAAAAAAAAAAAATTGCGATTTAACTAATTTTTCAACAACATTGTAAAAAATTAAAACTCTGTAGATTACGATTTAGTATACACATGTGCCATCCGTACAACTCCCGCTCCAATGTACGTATTATTTGATTTTTAGACCCACAAAACGCTGTTCCGGTATCAAAAAAAAAACGTAATTATCGACGCTTATGTACACAAATAAGCAAAATGTGTTCAACGCTTTGGTTCCTTAAACTAATTTCTTCCTTTTTTTCGATTAATACTTTAATTTATGTTTCACAGTTTGTTTCATATACAACGGGGTGCAATTTGCACCGCCGCCAGGTTTAGGCTTTACACTACATTCCCCCCTTTACGATACTTTATAATATATAATAATATAGCAATCACTTGTACACTGGCATTTTCGCGATCTGTGCGTCACTTTCGTTACCGGTCGTCGAATTATGCACTCGTAACTCTTATACGAGGTACTGTTTATTATACTATAATTTAGGAGTACTAGATGGCCAAATGCTAGAATTAAAAGTTCACACACGCACACATAGGCATATATCCAGTCTATACGTATATTTTTAATATAAAAATACAGCAAAGATTTTCAGCAATTAAGCCCTTATCAAGTACATTTTTCTACGCTACTCCGCATTTACTATACCCTCATTCGTTCCAAGCTGGACTATGTTTACATCATATATGCCTCTGCAAACCCACGCCTGCTCAATAAACTGGATATAATGTAAAATGCCGTACTTCAAATAGCACTGATAGCCTTTCCACAACGCCTACAGCTAGCCTTCATTATTTAAGCGGTTCTCCACCTCTTCGTTGCAGACGGAAACAACTCGCAATAAAGTACGCAGTAACTATTGCTATCCATCAACTTCACCCAAATCAAGCTCATATCAGTGAACTCTTAAAACCGGATGGACTTCAGTTTTCAGCGTAATATTCTAAAGAGAATGCCAACAGTTCTTCTGCCATGGAGCCAATTCAAGCCAGAGATTTGCTCGGATCTTGCTACAGCTGATAATAAACGAAAATCCAACCATGTAATACGCGCAACATTATTACATGTTGCTTCGGATATCTCAATCCATTACACGCTACACATATGCATCAAAAACACCGTTTCATGTTGTTGGAGCGTATTCTATCCAAAACAAAATCCAGTCCTTCAATATTCCCATAATGCTGTCAGAGCTAGTGACGATTCTTCAATGTATACTGAACTCCCACGGAGTAATTATGTAATTTGCCCAGATTCCATGTCTGCATTTAAAAACAGAGACCATAAACTCCGAAGTAGCAGGTGTTGATCATATTCTTTTCTCTATACCAGAGCTATATAACCGAAACACAAAGGTCATCTTTTTTTGTATTCCTAGCCATCGTAATATTTCACCACACGATGCCGGCGGCCCGTTGGCCGTCGCAAACTCGCCTACGAATACATATAGGTGCGTAGTATGCTCTAAATTCAGTCCACAGCACACTACGATCATGGAGTCGATCCTTCCATAGTCAACCTAATATTTTGGGATGCACCAAAAAAGACCTGACAGTATGGACAAAACTCATCGGAAAATTCTGTCTACGTATATTGCAAATTGCCATTGATTATCACAAAACTTTCGATTGCGTAAACCATGACAAATTGATGAACATATTGAAGAAAATATGTATAGATAAAAAAGATTTCCGAATAATTCGTGGTCTATATTGGAACCAAGCAGCAGTAGTTCGTGTAGATAATGCGTCATCGGCAGAAATAGCCATCAAGAGAGGAGTGCGTCAAGGCTGTGTCCTATCTCCCCTGCTGTTTAATATATATGCGGAAGCTATATTGAAAGATACATTAGAAGAAAGTGATGGAAAACTGAAAAAAAAGTCGTGTTACATTGAATAACCTTCGATACGCGGATGATTGTAGATTGTAGGAAAAAGTTCTGAATATGGATTGAAACCGAATATATCGAAAACAAAAGTAATTGCGTTTCCAAAGAAAGCGATTACATGTAAAATCAAAATAAACAATAAGAATATTGAACAAGTCTCACGCATTAATTATTTAGAAAGCACACTTGAAGAGAATTGTATTTCCAAACGGTGAGATACATAGTAGAATTGAACAAGCCAGAAGTACATTAATCAAAATGAAAATGTTTTTACACGATAAGAGATAAAATTCGAACTAAGAATTAGACTTCTGAGATGTTACATCTTCTCTATTCTGCTATATGGATGTGAATGGTGACACTAAATTCAACATTGGGAAAAAAGATGAACGCGTTTGCAATGTATTGTTACCGCTGGATGCTCAAAATACCACGTGTACAAAAAGTCAAAAACATCGAAGTGCATAGATTGAGAAAACATGTGAAATTATGGAAAATATCAAAAGAAGACAATTGCAATACTTGGGACATATTATTAGAGGAGAAAAATATACTATACAAAAAATATTACTTGAAGAGAAAAGATTAAGGGGAAGACCTCGAACAATGTGGATTAACAACCTCGAGAAGTGGTTCCGATGTTCATCATTAGAACTTTTCCGGTCGGCCGCTGATAAAAATTGCTCTAGATTGTGGTTCGCCAACTTTCGAAATGGATATGGCGAATGAAGAAGAAAATATTACAAATAGCGGTAAATAGAATGTATCTTGAACATTACATTAATCACCTACTCGTACCTGCTTGGTAACCAGCCACCACTTGTATGCGATGAATGTCAAGCATCATTAGCCGTCCATCATATACTCAAGACTTACCAAAAATACGCTCAATATCGTACTAAAGAGATAAACTCAGCTATCTCGGACGTCTACAAACGTGGAAATTCTTACAGACTTTCTCATCAAGACTAATATTATTAATAAAGCATTTAATTATATGTATTACAATTAATGTTTATGTATACATCGAGTAATAGCCATGAGGCATTAAATAATACTTAAAAACAAAAAAAATATCTTTTGTGGATCTCCAATATTACAAAAAATAGCAAAGTGAAAAAACAGATTGATTATAAAATAATCTGATATGGGCTGCATTTGGGAAGTTGTACAATATGGCAGGTGGACAAAACATATCCTGCAATGGTAACCATTGCATTCAAAAAGGAAAAGGGGCAGGCCAACAACACGGTGGCGAAAAAACCGGAATCGTTGGAAACGTCTGGGATATGCCTACACCCAGCAGTGGGTTGAAATGTGCATAACGTGATAACGTGAATGTAGTAAAGAATCCAATCAACTAATCAGCTGCATAATTTGTATATAAACAATTATACAAAGTAACCGGAAAAATAAAAACGAAAATTGATTAAATTTATAGAATACTTCTTAAAACTAATTCTTCAATAAATTTATCATCCAATTTAATAAATTGTTTTTATCTCTTTTTTTATTATTTCCATTTTTTTTATATAATGTTTTTCTGTATGTAAAATTTTATATTATTGATTTTATGTTTTAATTATTGATGATGTTTTCCAAATAGTGATTTTTCATAATTGTCATATATGAATTTAAATGTTCTTTAAATCTTATTGCGACATGTTTGATATATATATATATCTGGTATTAGTAATAAAAAATAACAATATGGACTGAAATCAGTGGAAGAAACAAGGACAAAAAATACATACGTGAAACAAATAATGACCATATTCTTGAGTATCCTTAAACACGGTTGTGTACAAAATAAACTATTCGCATAAATATTTTTTAAAAAAATTTAAATTTTTTCTATACATCCTATTTTATTCATTAGTGTTGGAATAACGTTGAAACTAACCGACATACAAATTTTATCGATCCGATATACTCTTCCATATAAACGCCTAAGAACACTACCGTTTGTTTTAATTTAACTAAAATTAAAAACGAGCGGTTTGGATTGGATATTATAAATGAAGAGTTATGTCTTCTTTAAGAAGGTACGAAAGAGTCGAATCTAATCGACTATGTTTTTATTTATTTTTGTATCAGGAGATTTTTCATTTTTCTCTCCTCATTAGGTAGACAAGGAACAAGGAAGTCCATTAGCTTGAAAGAAAAATGTTTAGTCACTTTCATTTTATTTAAATATATATATATATATTTTTATTCTTACCCTCTTGAAGAAAGAAGCAAATTTTTTTACATGTACACACACACACATATATATATATATAAAATAAATCGTTCTCAGTCATTGGAAGAAATATTATACCGATCACTTTTTCTTTCAATTTATTTAATTAACACGCCTTCACAGTTATAATGTAGGAAAGGTATTATCGTGAAACAAAAACAACAACTTCAAAAGTCATCTCTATAATGGAACTAAAATTATGGTTCATTAATTTTTAATAATAATTTTATTAATATTCATATTTAAAATTTTAAAAAAAAAGTTTATTTTCAGTTGTATTAATATCTTCGTAACGATCTTTTAATTCTCCTGTTATCATTACCAATATTATCATTATTATTATTACTACAATTGTTTTGTTATCTCTATTATCTTATTACTATCGTAATTTTTATTATTTTTACAGGAATATTATTTCGTTAATTGATTATTATTTTTTCATTAATATTATTATTATTTTGAAAAGTATAATGAAAGTTATTATGTTTCGATATTTACAAAAATTAAACTTCGTTAGTAAAAATCAGTATGGTTTTCTTTAAGGGGACGCCACGGATAAAGCCCTGTTTGAACATGTATCCTATATAAACAAAGGTCTAGTGGAAGGAAAGTCGATGATTTCAATATATTATTCACAAAGTTTTCGATCAATAAAGTTATATAATTGCCGAGAGCGTGCTTAGCTTATTCGTATAACAGGAAATATATAATAAAAATAAATAACATGATAGTAAGGTGCAAACTACCGAAATATCTGAAGGTAGCTTAGTTGATTTTTATTTTTAATTTACGTAAACGATTTATGCAATTCGCCTGTTAATGGTCAACTATTTATTTTTGCAAATGATATTGCGCTGAAGCTTACTTCAAACGTTAGTGCAAGAAGATGTAAATCATATTTTTGCTTGAATGCAGAAAAATCGCTCGTTGGTTAACAGTAATCAAACAAAATACCTAATTTATTCTTGAATTATACTATAAGATATAAAAAGAAATGGATAAATGAATTGATTGATAGATTGATTTTTATTATTAACTTTTATCGATAGTCATTTCATATTTATTTTTATTTGAAATGCTCGTCGTTTTATATTGGTTTCTTTTTTATTAATATTTTTAATATGTATATAATTAAAATTTAAATATATTTCGATTTGATTTGATTATTATTATTATTGTTACATCCTCCTCCTCGTCGTCACAATAATTATTATTATTATCATTTTGAAAACAAGTGAAAGAAATGAATTATGTAATAATCATTCGATTAACAATTAAAGTTTAAAAATTATACATTTCCTTATTATTCGAAGTCCATAAAGAAGTATATTCATGCACCGAATTTATGCATCAAGAAATCTAGTTTTAACCAAAGCTACAGTGATAGATAGAAATGTTCGTGTTTTTTGCTTCAGTTTGTAAGTCACGCTTCCTTTTTTCTAACAGTCCGCAAAAAACCGCTATACTTTATGAAGTAGTTAAAAAAAGTAACAACTGAAATATAGAGTCTAAAAAAATTTATTATATACAAATTTACTATCGAAATGAATATCTAACTGTGGATGAATATTTAGTACGTTATTATATAGACGTAAAGTGGACAAAAGTGGTGAGTTCTGACCTAGATTTGTACGAGCATGCGATTCATAGAAAATACGATGTGACCTACTATTAACAATGGGAACCATAAATGAAATTGTAGATAATAAATAATTGTCATCTATGCGAGCGTTACAAAGATCATGCAGGAACCTCAACTTACTTATCTTTCTTCTAGCACTCAAGGATTTAATATTTAGGAAATCGCATAAAATATTATAACTTAAAAATGTTGGATAGACACCAGTTTGACGGTAATAAATATACCTCAAAAACTGAGATTGAACTTTTTCCACCATATGAATATATTTAGTGTAGAAAGGATCCCAAACCACAGATGCGTATTCTAATTGCGATCTTACAAGAGTGTTGAATAGTAACAGCGGAGTCCTAGGATCACGAAATACGCATGAATTTCTAATGATGAAACCCATAGTTCTGTAAGCATTTTTGGTAACATTACCAATATGAGTTGCAAATTTAAGCTCGTTGTCAACATAAACCCCCAAATCCCGAACACAGGTTACATTACAAACTGGAACATTACCCATAGAGTAATCAAAGAGACATTTTTGTACGACAAAATCGAATATAAACACATTTCTTATAATTAAAAGGTAAATAATTATTGTCGCTCCATGTCACCATTCTACATAAATCATCTTGCAACAATTCACAATCACTGACAGTTTTAATTGATCTAAAAATTTTTAAGTCATCAGCAAATAATAGAAATTTTGAATGTAAGTTAATTCCTATATCATTTATGAAAATATTAAATAATAGTGGACCCAAATTAGACCCCTGTGGTACTCCGGAAGTAGGAGTGTACTGTTTGGACTAGTATGTTATCAAACGTATTCCGGAACGAAGATATACACCGAACAGTTTGAAGTGCAAACTTTATAACCAAGGGTATAATTAAGAAAATCTGGAAAACGCATCACCGAAAGGATAATACTAAACGTCAGGTTAAAAGACAGAAAACCATTAATCGGATCAGGGAGCGGGCAAAATTGACCGACGCACTGAATCGAATAGCAAAAAATGGACGTGATCTATGGCGGGTGGTCAGAACGTATCCTGCAATGGTGTCCATTGAATTAAAGGACACGAGGCAGCTCAACAACACGGTGACGAGATGACATTATGAATGTAAGGATCGATTAGATCCGAGTTACAAAAAATAGGAATCATTGGGAACGTCTAGAACATGCCTAAACCCAACATTGGGTTTATATAATATATGCCTATATGTATACGGACAGGTTCCTCTAAAACTATGCGTAATAACAGAATCGAGTGCTGTATAAAATTAAGTATACTACGAAAACAGATAAATTAGAGAATCCGAAGAAGCTAAAGAAACAAAATTCTAGTTAAAATCACCACAGTTCTACAAACCGGGGAATTTAAAAAAAAAAAAAAAAATATTTTGACACACCGTTGTTAAATTCGTCGAAAATAATTCTAATCTCCAGAGAGCCTGCCGACGAACTATCCCTCCCAAATGAAAACAGAAACGAATTAACGATAATAGAACGAGATAAATAAGATGTAAAGAAAAAAATTTAAAAAATTCTTTTACGAAGTGGTGTAGATTAAAAAACACAGACTGCGTGGAAACGGGACCGTTTCACGGCTCATTTACTTATTTAATAGAGCTAAAGTCGTAATCGTGAACCGCTTCACAATTTGTCTTCCGGCCTTCCGCAGATGTGGAAAGCTCAAGATAAGAAACCAGACCGACCGTTATTTTCTTATTACATTATTTCCATTCGCTTTCTCTTCGATAAACATAAAACCTCCGCTCCGACCAATATATAAATATATACATATATATGTGTTTATCTATGTATATATATGTGTGTGTGTATATATGTGTGCATGTCCCCTGTGAGAAAACAACGTTGCCCGGGGGGGGGAGATAGTGTTTAAGAAAGAAAAAACCAAATATAACCGGAAGAAGAAAAATAAAATTGAAAATAACGTAAAATTAAAGAAGTTTCCCCTTCCACTTAAAATCCAAGGTCGTTTAATCTTCTGCCGGCTTTTTCGTGCGATACGAACCTATTTCTGTTCACACTTTTGCGCTATATTTCCACGTATACAATTTATTTTTCCTTGTATATAT
Source organism: Coronaproctus castanopsis (assembly GCA_032883995.1). NCBI lineage: Eukaryota > Metazoa > Arthropoda > Insecta > Hemiptera > Monophlebidae > Coronaproctus > Coronaproctus castanopsis. The sequence continues at coordinate 25,724,375 of CM065052.1, read as the reverse complement.
ATATATATATATATATATATATATATATATATATATACATGAATTTTTTAATTTTTGTCCTCATTGAGATAGGTGAAATTTAATGTTTATTTATTTTTGTTACTAATAAACCTAGCAGTGTCACTGCCTACCGAAACTAAACTTTTACAACTATCAGATATTGTTTCGGCACGCCAAGTTTGAATTATACCTACATACATTTATAGCGCTTTGGAATGTATTTTGCGTTCAAATAGGTTCACCGACGACAACGAACACTGCATTTTTGATCGCCCTTGCATTAGCTGCCACACAACTTAACTTTAGACGATGTTCGGTTTAATAATACCCCAGATAAAAAGAATTATATAGCTCTCTGGAATTTTATGGAAGGTAAGTTTACCTTCAGTAACCCGTGATTATAATATTGTCACAGACGGTTTGACTTCTTCTATCGTATATTTCAATAAAACCGTAAGCATGTTAGTAGAATAAAACTTACGCTTTAATTTCTTTCTATTTTTATACTGTTTTTTCGCTGTTGACAACGTCCCTTTGACATAACCTTTGACCTCTCCCCACCACACCTCACCCCCACCAAATAATTATTATTTAATATTTCCTACGTGTACGTTGGTAGAAAATTTTCCACCGATCTACATTTTTCCGGTCCTTTTACAAGAAACAGACACGGAGCTAATGTTCCCATGATATCGGGTAAATCTCTATAAACTTCGTTATAAGACATAGTTCTGCTATTCCACGATAATCCACGGAATCGTTGCAATATCCAAAGATTTTTCGTTTCAGTATGCGAGTCGATTAGCAAAATACCGAACGGCGACTGAGAGTTTAGTATTAAAAAAACAAATCTATTTTGAAAACACTTCTTTGATTTCCCCCCTGGAATGTCGTCATCAGTATAAAGAAAAAAATATACATACAAATAAATAATACAGAGATATATAATAATACATAATTCGCCAATGATGCAAGCGCAGCTGGTAGTGAAAGCAAGCAAAATATCGTTAAACAAAGGCATTAGACAAAGGGATACAATATCTCTCAAGTTGTTTGTAGCAACCTCAGAACGTAGGTTGAAAAACTTACTTTGGAAGAATTAAGATCATGATAAGTACGCCTCTGAAATTACCAATAAAAGTAGATAGGCAGGTATTGGAGAATATATATAATGAGGTCAAATAATTATAGCAGAGAAGACTAATGCTCAAGGACATCTCTTGTGGAGAGCTCGGAAAGTTGAGCAATGTGTTCATGAATAAAAGATATACCCGACGGACTAAAAAAGAAAGTGTATCAGTCGTACCAATGCTTACATATTGAGCGGAAACATGTAGTCTGGCTAAATATGTAGTTCAGAAACTTGTCGTAACTCAGAGAACGCACGGAAGAATAATGTTGGGAATTAAGATGTGAGACAGGAAAGTTAATGCATAGAAAAGATAGCAGATTAAAATGCCGGATGCAGTAGATCATGCAGTGCAACTAAAATGGAACTTAGGAGGCTGTAACATGATGGAATTACGATAAGTGGTTGAAACAAGTAACGGAATGACACAGAAGTCGGGCCGAGCATGGGATAACAGGATAATATAAAAAGGTTAACCGGTGTAAAGTGGATGGAAGAGGCCGATGATTGCCATAAATGGAACGAAAGGAGGTACGTTACATCCAGCTGTGGATCAGTACAAGCGTATCGTAATCATGTTATGTTATATATATATATATATATATATATATATATATATATATATATATATATATATATATATATATATAATAGACTAGATCGTAATTATTACGAAGTTTACATAGTTACTAGTAATGTGGAATTTTGGAAACTCCTAAATTACAGTTTCTGGAAGGGACTTGAGATAATATTAGTTTCTTTTATTTTGTTAAAAGGAATTTATTGTTGACAGGCAATTTATGCGTTATCTCATTTTTAGCATTAGGTACATGTATAAATAAAATAAACTTTGTTTTTACGTTACAACACAAATATATATTATATATGTATATATATAATATACACTGGTGTACGTAAAGAAGCATCGTATCATTTTTCAGGCGAACCTTTAAGAATGAAAGGAAAAACGTATAATGGTTAAAATTGTTTGGTCCGCCTGTTTGAAAATAAAAACAGTCTGTTATTTTTTTTATTTATTCTTACATCTGTTGCAAAATTTTTCCTTTGATTTGGATTTTTGACGCGGAATGACCGTCGAAAACATCAGCGATAACAATTCTGTTTTTAAACGAAATAAATATAAACGTGCTAGAGGAACAAACTTATGTCAGTGTCAGTAAAATAACGAAAAACTTAAATACTTTCAAATGTTAATCTTCGGTTCGAGATTTGAAAATTTAAAACTACCTTTAATTAAAGCAGTGTTCTGAAATTCAATTAAAATGGATACACAAGTTGGTAATCTACAAGTTCTAATTCATTCTGTAAAGTTCATCTTTGCAGGGACAAAATTGTGTTCTTTCTCGAAATTATTTAATGTTATTTTAATTGAACTTGATTATGGTTAAATTAAATTTAATTGCGTCCAAGTAAAATTTATATCTCTAAAAATGTTGGCATCCTATTTTTTTTTGGATACGATTCGCCTTTTTTAAAGAAAATGTTCAAATTTAAATTTATTTAAATTTTTTTAAATTTAAAGTGAATTAATTAAATAAAATTCACGGCACGAACACATCACACACATATTTACATGTGTACATACATACATGTAAAACCAATCTCTACACATATATCTTTCGACGCGTTTGTAAATCGTGAACACGCACTAACAGTATATATATATATATATATATATATATATATATATATATATATGTGTGTGTGTGTATGTGTGTGTTGTATGTATGTGTATGTGGCATTTTCATACTCGCAATATAAGGAAAACCAACAAGAGAAAGAAAGCGACTTTAATTGATAACAACAAATCTAACTGAATTTCTGAATTTGTAAGAACCTCAAGGAACTTATTACGGATGCTAAAATTCGACAAATATGAATAGAAATAGATGTACGCAATCTTCAATAAGTATAATGTATCTAATATATTTCATTTACATATGCGTATACTATATTTAAGAAACGTATATTTCAACATCTCTCCCTTTTAGTCGTAACTCCACGTAGAAGTATCCTGATCAAGGTAACAGCTTCCTTATTGCTTCCATCCTTGACGATGAACATATCTTGAAAATATCATCCGAGCTGCAGCAGTCACTGCATCTGTTCATCTAACTGGTACTCTGCCTTTTAGTCGCACACCATTTATCCTCCCCATAACTATTGCTCTTTCGATTTCATTGTGTTTTTGTAAGATGTGACCAAAAAATTTTATAATACGTACGAAAACTTTCGTTGTTAATCTTCGAATTTTATTAATTTCTTTCAAAATAGGCGCATTAATACTGTTTTCCATCACGAAACCCGAAGGAGCCGTCTCCAGCAGCATGTCTCGAAACTATTTATGTAAATTTGTTCGAACTTTCTGATCGTCCACGTTTCTGCACCACACAGAAGTATTGAAAAGATCACAGTGCGTACAAGTTGAATTTTTATATTTTTCGTGACAGAGAAGTCTTTCTATACCCGGGTTAGGTTATTAGGATCCCAAGTAAACGAACTTTTCCACAGTTTCATAACCAGAAATGAGCAGATATGCTTTTGTTGACTTTCACGGTAGTATAATTGACTTGTTCAGAAATATGTAGTCTGTTATCTAAGATTACCCCGAGATAACGAACATGTTTTGACCAGCTTACTACAGTGAAATTAACTCTAATTTCAACGAGTAATGCGAGACGACTGCGGGTGAAAAATATAGCTTCAATTTTATCACAGTTTAAATAAATTTGCTATTTTCATAATAATGCAGATTTATTCCTGTCTGTAACTTATTAGTAATTGCTTTAGGTATATATAAGTACAGAGAAGTGCTATGTCATTCGCGTAAAGAGCAATCTGAACATCAGACAAATTTGGGAAATCAGATAAAAACAAAGTGAAGAGAAAGGGAGCCAAACTTGAGGAACTCCGCTTAGCGTGTTTTTATAGTAGACCTGGACATTGATAAATAATCTGTTTGCTATTAATTACATAACGATGGAACTGACATTGTATCATTTGGAAAATAATACCGTTATGCCAAGTTTTATCGAAAGCTTTCGCTACATCCAGCAAAACCATACCAGTACGTTTACTACGATTAAAGTTATGCGTAATAGACTCCGTATTTGGTGCACTTGTTAAGTGGTGGAATATCTAGGATGAAAACCAAATATTAGAAATGATTTTTTGGTTGTCTGTATGAAGTTTTAAACAGGATGGTATAAGTTTTTCTGATACTTTACTGAGATTGCTCAATAAACTATGTTAATTGCATGCGAAGCATCCTTTCCTGGTTAGGGAAGAGCAATTCCAACTGTTTGGATAATACCCGAATCTAAAAATAGTATTTTTTAAATTTGCCTGTTCCATTACAGAATTACAGTAATAGAAATACTGTCATTCCTTAATAAACCATTTGCCTTATAATAGATTTCATGTTGTTAAAAACTTCACTAGGGGTAATAAAAGGGAAATTTTTGATTAATTGACTATTATTCAAATAATTTTTAACAGCAGGGTGAATTTTCTTCGCTTGATAGCAAGAAGCAAAGTAGAATTTCGATTATGAACTTTGAAATATTCCGACGCCAACAACTCAGGTTTCGCTTCATTTTTGTAAACATAGTTACTTAATTGTAAATCATAGAGTGGTGGAAGAGCTGTATACTGTCTCGTGTATTATCTGTAAACATTCGAGACTATCATTGGGATTAAGATTTGAGAATGTTGAATTAATGCTGTAATTTTTAAATTTACGCAGTAGAAAACTAACAAGTTTGTTAAGAATATTTAACATATTTTAAAATTTTTTGAACAATTAGTAAAACAATGTTTAATGTACGATCTCCTAATATAATTTTTAAACTTTATGAGTACCAAAATACAAGTTGGTGTGTGGATAATTTAAGTAGTTTATTCGGGAAAAAAAATTCCGAGGAAGAAGTAATAAATACACAGTTGAACTATGTATTTGCTGAAGCCGATTTATATTATTTGTAATATACTCTGTAAATCCTGCCCAATTAGCATTTTGAAAACCGGGGAAAATTTTATCAGCTATATTTAGTTTATCTCCTGTGATGGTGAAAACTAGGTTGTGGTTGGAGGACAAGCAGTTAATTAAAATAATTTATATATATATATATACATAATTGGAAAAATTATTTTCAAAAAGTCAAAATTAATTTACACACCAGCGTCGCCACTTCTTCTCGATGCTTTATACAGGAATATATCGTTTTAAATTATTCATTTATTTTTTTACTTTTTATTTTGTATTGGAAGTTCGAATTTGTTTATTAATTAATTCTATTTCAATTGCAAACATTTACTGATAGTACCTAGAAACGAAATTTATAAACAATAATTTTATTAAAGTTTTGTAAAGCTTCATATCAACTGTCAAAAGTATTACGAGGTCTCCAGTTTTTCATCTGGAAAATTGTTCCACCACTATGACATATATCTATTTTATGCGATGGAATTTATCGCGAATTTCTTTATTCGTGCAATCTGTCCTGACGTTTGTAATCGCAGCAAAATTTAAAAATCGCAATATTTCTATACATCAATTTTTATTAATAAATTGGTGATAAACATAAAATGGTGGCAAATTAAATTGAGCATGTGATTGTGCGTATTCTTATTCGACATAAATCAAAATTAATAAGTAAATATAAAAGTACTACAAGTACTTGAAAGGATTAATGAAAAATATACCTAATGAACTGACATAAGCGATAGTATATGTAGCTGTTTAGGACACACATTAATAAAAAAACCGATATTTGACATCAATAATAAAAAGAGCACGTATAAGATTCAACAGTGCGCTACTGAAAATCTACAGCTAACAATAAATGAATTAAGTGCTTGGTTGAAACGTTGGAATATTAACAGCGAAAAATCGGTACGCATTTTTTTAATTTTTCTCCGACACAATGAAATTAGTTCATCAGGCATCGGAGCTACGTTCATGAAAGTCTGTTGAATTGCACAGAGCTACAATTTCAATTGAATGTAAAAAGTAACAAATCTCCGATCTGCAAAATTTCAAATAACTACAATAAAAAAGGTTTCAGAACCGTGTAAATTGATAATGCGAGATGAATACACGATGTTAGGTAACAAATCTTTGGAAGCATTAGATCAAACCGCGCGAGAACTGCGAAACAATAAAAATTAATTCGGTGATGCAATGATTTTGTTAGCAGAAGACTTTCGTCTAACACTGCTGGTGATTTCAATTTAGGCTGATGAACTTAGTACAGGTTTACGAGATAACTGGGAAAATGCGTATGGAGTTGTAAAATTATCGATCTGGAGAAATATTTTCGAATCGACTGATTGAAGTAGGTAATGCGAAATTCCCTTTTAGACTTAGACGTGTTTTGTATCATTATAATACCGGTACTAACACGGCCAGTGTTAGATACTGCTCGCACACATGTACTTACACACACAAAAAAAAAAACTATTAAATAACCGAATTACGACTAGCAGAACGCAGAAAAAGTGTAGACAAAACACGTACTTTTCAAGCAAAATTGGAGTTGTTGCAATCACGATGATGAGGAATGGTCGTATTATATGAGCTTGAGACTTGTTAAACAATCTTAAACAGTTGTATAACGTACGATGATCGCGCATGCTCTTTTGTGGGTTTCATAATACAATCTTTCTGAGTGGTGAATAAAAAAAAAATAATAATAAATAAAAAAAGTGAAGCTAAATTTAGAAAAGTTTGAAAGGATAACCTCAGTAAGGTGGAAATGTTTTATTCGTTTATTTGTTTATTGGAAGATTTCGTATGAAACAGGCTGAATTCTATTTGTAAGCCGATGATGCTAATGATTAGAAGAACCGGTTTTATTAAAATTATTCGAAGTAAAAATACAACGGTAGGTTAACACATTGAAAGAATATAGTAGCGAGAGGTATGAGAAAATTTAAAAATTGGAAACGTTTTTCAACATATTCCAAAGGTGTATGTTACCGTAGTAGGGTGGCGGTTAGTAGTAGCAATTTCTACGAACTTCATAATACAACCTCTGGTGCGTTGAATTTTAAACAGTTTCGTCAGATTTTTCTTATAATCAATTTCGTACATTTTGCTGGGGTCACAGCGACGTCGTTAGCCTTTGTTTGATAATAGGAAAAGTTCGATTTTTAAACAAATAACTTTTTTTTTTCAACGGGTGCAAAAAACCTTCCTAGGTTTTTCCTTTATCTATACGTTGCTTATATTTTCATTGTTCGTTCTTCGTACGGAGCTAAAAGAAACTATTAACAGTGCAAATATACACGGGAGCGCTCTGTTCGTGACGTTATACACATCGTTTATTAATATTATTTTATTTAAAGAAAAGATTTTACAACTGTACAAATGGTCGAAAGTTTGAAGTTCCTCACATCATTCTCATAAGGGATTCGAACCCATTTTCCATTTATTCAATGTATACTCACATTGTCCCGTTCGGAATCTATTTATTCTGTACCGTTCCCGTCGTGATATTCCCGGAGGTCCTATGATGGGATCTTGTACTAGATCTGCGTTAATAGCTCTACTGTTTTGTCCATTCATCTTTTCGTCTTTCCTTCTAGTTCCTCGGCGTGCTCTCCATATTTTGTACTGCCGTTTTCCAGGGTGGCTATCTAGATTTCAGGTCCCTTCTTGGTTTGTAGTCCTTATCTACGTACATTAGGCAGTTCTCCGTATGTGTTAAATTTTCCCAATGTTTTCGGGAAGCCACTTCTCGTCTTAGTTTCAATGTGAGCTAGAACAGAAAGTCATTTTTTATTCGTCGACCTTAGTGTGCCGCTTATTACGGGTACAACTTAAAAATGAAAGCATTATTAATATAACTCGGCGACACCTTTGTTATAAATTATAAATATCGTGTTAGAAAAAGAAATGATTTTGTTATATTAATAACTACTAAAAACAACAATAACTGTAATATAACACCGGTTCTGCCCATGCTAACGACAAGTAGAGATATGACTATTCATATTTGGAGTAAGATGAACTCGAAAGGAATGGAACGTTTCGCCACTTTTCTTCATTACGGTCGTAGCGTCACAAACTCGGTAGTTTCAACGTCCAGACAGAACTATGTGGTCCTCTATCACGTTCGATCTGGACACACAAGTCTTAAGCACCAATTCCTGTTCACCAGCGAAGATCTATCGACTTGTCCTGAATGCAATACGCCCCTTACCGTCGCTCACATCCTAACTTCCTGTCCAACATATATACTTCAGCGCCAGCTCGCAATCTTCCCAACATATTACAACACACTTCTTCTCTTCCTCCAAAACACTAACATCCTTCCTCTAATCTAATTTTTAACACCTTTCCTTCCATGCCTCTTAAAAAAAAATAATAGATTTATTCTTAAAAATGGAATCCAGTACTTGTAGCTCGTACAGTTGATGAATATTAATAGATATTGATTTTTCAGCTATTGCTTATTGCCAATAATTTAAACAATTGTTTTTGTAAAAGTTCTAGAGGTTTAATGACAGATTTTTGTTGTTTCTCCCAAATGTATTATACCGTATGTTAAAAAATATGAAGCAAAATAAATCCGTAATAAACGCTTGAAGAAAGTTACCAGCGCGATGATGCTGAAAGTTGTGAACTAGATATTTATTTTGTTATTATTTAAGGTTAATTTATCGTTATTTAGAGTCACATAACAATCTCATCCACACCATTTTGAACTGAGGATTTTAGATATAACGTGAACTAACTACTAGAGCGGTATCAAAAGAATTTTCCTGTACGTTTATATCGCGTAAATAGTTTATATAAATTAAAAATAAATACGGTCCTAATACACACCGAAACGTTAGATTGTACTATTGTTACAAACACTATTTACTTTAGTTACATTATATCCTATCTGTAAGACGCCAATTGTAGATAAAGTCCCTAAATCCACGAGAGTAAAGTTTTTTTTAGCAAAATGTGACGATCAACTGTATCAAAGGCTTTATGTGAACCGAAACATACACCATAATAGATCTACCAGCTTCGAGATTTGTTGTTACAGTTGAAATATGTCGGTAAAACGCATTGTTAATTCTCTTGTTCGCAAGAGAAAAATCGGAATGTCTTTATGCATCAGAATGTCTATACATCGAACAACGTTAACAAGATCAAGAAAAAAAAAATCCTCGAACCAAAACAAGGAAAAAAAACATATGTCGAAATAAAGAACGAATAAAGAGGAGTCGAGAAAATACTGGATACAATGCATAAACGAAGGGTGAAATTCTACGGTCATCTTGAAAGGATGGAATCAGCAAGACTAATGAAAAAGAATTTCGACTTTTTTTTCTATAAAAATCAGAATACACACGAATACCTCGGTTGGTAAAAGTTAAGAAAGACTTAACCGAAGTGAAGAGAGAAGAAGGAAAATTCAAAATTGATACGAATACGTTTTAAAGAAAAACAAAAAATATCAAAACTTCCGGACAATCGACAGAGAATGAACAAATATCGGTCGAGAAGACTTTGAAACGTGCATAAATCATTTTACGTGATCCCCGGCCGAAAGAAAAAAATAATAATAATTAAAAAGATATACTACAATCATAGATGTCGGTGAAATAATAGTGAATATATATTATACATATATATATATATATATATATATATATATATATATATATATATATATACATACACGTATGCATTGGTCAAAACGGTTAATTAATATAGTTGATAGTTTTCATAAATTTGGCATACATAACACGAAATCTTATATAACAGGCATCATCTATCATCACGTATGGAGAAATCTCAAAATTAAAAATTAATTAATTTTCATCTATACGCGTTGAAACAATTTATAATCCCAATTAAGTAAATATTAAATAAATAAATAATTCGTACGAACAGAGGCGATCCCGACGACCGTATAAAATTAAAATTAAAATTAAATTAATAATAATAATAAAATCGGCGATCACGACGCCCGTATAAAATTAAAATTAAATTAACTCATAAATCGTTTACAAATAATTCTTTATCAATTTGGTCAACAACACGACGGTATAGTATCGAATAACTTAATATTAAATCCATCCTAAATTAAAATCTGAATAAATTTGGCTAAGTTCACAACGACATATTATGAAATGATTCTTAATAAATTGACTCCACACGACGGACAGATAATTAATCCATTAATTATACCAATAATATAAAAAATTTAATAAGTAAAACACAATTCATATTAAACTAATTGTACACCTATATATTCATACATAAATCTTACATATGTTCCTGTGATACTCATTTATATTTATATCCGCCTCTATTTTAGTGTTTGGATATATATATATATATATATATATTTGTACGTTATATGTGTATGTATTTATGTTGCATCTTCTTTCTACATTTCATCGAAATTGGAAAAGATTAATCTGAAAAACAACATGCAGCCGGTATCCAAAATGTTTCAGAGAGGAAGAATACCTTTGACCTCAATTTAAAGCAATCAACGTCATATCTCATACACGCATACAAATATATGTATATATATGTATATATTTACTGAGACCCTTCATCATTTTTTTCAGCAAGCAACTGGCAAATTGGTTTAATAGAAACCTAAATTGTATATAAGCCGTTCTAACACGAATAGCTGCTGTGTATTCATGACAGGAGGACGAAAGAGTATATAAAAGCATTTTTGACTTAAGCCGTCGACCAAAAGTAAGCGTACTTATAAATCTTCAGTTGAACCATGCGAGAGTCGTCCTACAATTCAAATTCCTTTTCCACTACTAGACATCTATATCGTTTTTATTTCTCGGTTGTTTTCCGCTTCGTAACTTTCGGCAAAAAACTTTTCAATTTTCAAATACGTTGGCATAATATACAAACACATTCTCTCAGTAAGGTTTTTTAACAATAGTAGCAAAATCCGAGTTCTCAGTTGGAGACTGCGACTTAATTCCGTTCTCAAAACCATTTAAATATTTTCATCAAAGTATCATATATACATATATATATGTATATATTATAGATACGCGTGTGTGTGTGGGTATGTGGAATTTATATGCCTTCAATCGGGTAGAAAGTTTTTCGTTGAAAAAATAAAAACGATTTGTGGTCACAACGACTAATCTGTAATTAAAAGAAAATTACTGAATTTACACGAAAACTTTTCCAAAACGTTAAAAAAGAGAGAACCTTCGTATCTAAGCCGTAGTGGTTTCATCAAAATTGCGAACTCGCCTAAAATTGCTGATAGAATACAAGTTCTAGCAACATTTTTTTCAGGTCTTATTGAATTATAATATATGTGCATGTCGTCTGGTAGTGCGCGCAGGATAAATGAAAATTCGTTTGTGTCTATTACAATAATAACGATATTAATAATAATAATAATAATAACAATAATAATAATAATAATTCAATTTCAATTCAATTCAATTTCAATTTATTTGATTTTTGTTCAGTACATTTGAATATATACAAACATAAAAAAAGAAACCAGTTCGAAATATAAGACATTCTTCAAAGAAGTAAAACAAAAAATTTAAAAATAAATAAAAATGTGAACTTATATTTAAACGAAGCTTATATGTAATAGAGAACTTAATAGATTAGACTATATTTATGTACTGAACATATAACCCGGAGCGACTGTCTACATTAAATAGATTAAAATAATAAGTTACTCAAATTATATACATATTTGCCGATAAACATTCAAACATTCCCATCCACTCTCATTTGGCTTCTTGGGTATTTAAAAATTATTTACACACATTGAAACTACAATTAAGTTAAAGGTTGCAACATAAGGTAGTACTGTTCAAAACGAAATTGTTACTTTATTATGTAGTACATTTTTTGTTAAAAAAAAACTAAGTAAAAATATATGAGATATAATAGGTATGCACACGAGCTATAGGAAATCAGACTGTCGGTATTACAATGATGTGTACGTTAAATTGACAAGTATTTGTATTAGAAAACTTAAAAATATTACGAATCTAATTAATTTACAATTAACAAATCTTAGCTAGTAAGTATTCAATTAGTAATTTTCTACGTCTACGTTTATAATTAATAAGATCAGTTTTTAATTCTTTAGGTAACCTGTTGAACTTAACGGCACCACAGCTTGCATACGCATTCTACTTTTGTTGTAACTAGGTACCACCGCTCTAATCTCACTAGCCAACCGCATATTGCTTTCATAATTCGACGCATTAAATTTATTTAAATTTTCTAATACAAACAGTAATATGTATAATAATAATAGTAATAATTGAAATAGTAAAAGTTTGCTTCAAACAGAGCAATATCAACAAATCTACTGACGGGAATTAAAATGTTAATTTATTTTGCCATTTCGTCAATTTATTCCCCTTTTAGTTTCCCTTTGAAAATGAATCCAAATTAATTTTTCGTAAACAGAAAGCGTAAATTATATTATAACGCGCGCACATACACACACACACATATATATATATACGTATGTGTTTATACAAATAAGAATATATTTATGTATATATGTGTCTTTTTTTTGTGTGTGTGTAACGAAATGTTCCGTTAACGCAATGCTTTATCGAGTATTCGAACGTATTCAATAATATTGTTTGGGAAAACTATGGCCTGCTCTCGTTGAAATTGGAACTGCGAAATATCTGGATATCTAATAAATCGACTATATATGAGTACAATATATAAACACAGGGCGTTATCGAGCGATATATTGCCGTAAGAATTTAGTATGACGATAGAAGCGAGATGCGTTTTAACATATACGGTGTGAATACAGGATGAGACAAGTTCTAGACGGCTCGTAAGTCGCTATAAATACTAGTGGAAGAATAATTAATAGTCGACACTTTGCAAGATATAATTCTTATAATTATTCTATCGGCGTATCAACTTCATTGTATATAATGAGAGGTTGGTATATAAGTTCGCTAATAGGTTCCCGTATTCTTAGCCGCTTAAAAGCGTTGCCAGGCTCACGATGAGGTCGTGATACAAGACGGTTGCTATCGGCTAATATTGTTTCCCTCTCGTCTACTCGGGTTAGAACCATTTTGCTAGTGACCCGGTCTGTCCGAGGAATTTTTTAACAATCCGTTGTAACACCACATTTCGAAGATTCGATTTTTTTTTACTATTCGCATGCTTATTGCGCTATACGGGTTACTCACTTTTTTTAAGTTTTAAACTAAATGTTGAATTCTTTAGTATACGACTGAGGATGTTAAGTGTGCCTGTTTCACCGTGCCAATTTTCAATTTGATTTATTTGTCATCTCTGCCATCATTATTAATTATACTCCCTAAATACTTAACTTCAGTTAGGCTATCTCCTCTCTCCATCCATATTAATATATATATACTTATTTTTAGCTCTTACTAAATTGGACAATTTTTCTTTTTCTAGTATTCATTTTCATTCAATATTTCTAACCGGCTTCTTTTATTTTGTCCACCATTTTCCGAAGTTCTTATTCTGTTTTCGCCGGTAATACTTTATCATCGACGTAACCAATTTCATTTATACGTTGTCTGTTTATTTTCACTCCTATTTTCCTGTATTTGCAGCTTGTTTAATCTCTTCCGCATATATATTAAATAACCTACGCTAGAGTGGAGATCATTGACGTACGCCCACTTGATGCTACTTTTTATATCGAAAATTCATTTCGATTTTTTAACGCTTTGTTTCCAGTGTAGATGTTAATATATCGACATTATATTTCCGCAATTTACAACTTCCTCTTGTTTAACTCGGTCAAACATTTTCTCATAGTCTAGCATGTAAACTTCTCTTTTCGCGTTCGAGGTTCTTCGTATACTTCGAGTAAAACTATTACATCACTGGTTCCTTTTTTTTTTCGCACGAGTTATCATCCAGTTTTCCCTCTATTCTGCTTTTTATTATTGAAACGAGTAACTTCAGCGAATGACTCATCAGTGCCATTGTTCAATATTCGGAACAAAATTTACGAGATACTCTTTTTCGGAATCGGTATAAAATTTACGCTCTAAAAATCATTTTCCGGTAATGCGCCTTCATTATATATTTTATTAAATTGATTTAGAAAGTTATTTTTACTACCCCTGGGTTATACATTTGATCAAATCAACCGGTATAAGATCATCTCCGATTGATTACTTATTTTCGACTTTCCGTACAGCGATATCCAATTCCCACATTTCAATACGCCACGCTTTCTTTTTTTTTATTGTCTTATTTCGGTTAATTTTTTTTCAATTTTTTTGAAATCCTAAACAAACCCGCGTCTATTCGCCCAATTTTAACTCTCGGACGATATCGGTACAATTATACGAATTTCTGTTATTTCGCAAAATTCCAAACGAATGACAAGTGGTTAGTTTCGCTTTCAGGCAATATGCATATGTAATCGGTAAACGTCAATTTCATATATATATATATATATATATATATATATATATGTATGTGTGCGTGATATTCTGCAAAATTACACACTCGTGGAAGCAATGTTGAAATTATTACGTAAAATGGTAAACAGATTACCACATGGAATTCTGCAACCAACGCGGGAAATGAATTAAATTAGCATATTCGAAATTCATCCTATAAAATCGGAATGTTGCATTTGATAATAACTGACAGTGTGGTCAGATATGAATAAAAACTATTATTTCACGGTTGGTATATGCAGGTGTAGTGAAGGTATCCGTCGGTAACATCATTTGCATTTTTGGTTAGCAATCATACTGAACGTATATGAACATATCTCCTCGCGTATACATGCATGCATACGTACATACATACATATATATATCTATAAAGCTGCTTATATTTATATGAATATTCGTAGATATTACACCTACGACATGTGCGTTTTTCCGCTTCGAATCGAAATTTGTTGCGTTAGCAGAAGAATATTTTATGGTGAAATCTTTAACCGCAGATTCGACGTCATTTTTATGTTTTAATTTTAAGGTTTATGTTATTTTCGATCATAGTATAGAAGGTATCTGTAGTTCTATTTAAGATCGCAACAACCGGAACATGGTCTAATGATAAGTCAATAGCTGTTTCATATTTAATATTAGGTGTTTGTAGTTCTCGCGTTATATAATAAAAGTCTAGTATATCCGGGAGTCTATTTGGGTAGGAGTCCTCGGCGAGACGATAGCGAGTGAGTTGTCTCGAATAACTTTATCACGTTTCCTTCCAAATTGGTTCGTTATTCCCGATCCACATGAGCTACATTTAGCATTATAATCACCTTCGCAAACAAATTTATTTCCCAACTTTGTAAAAATGGAATTGTGTCTATGGTGAAATTTCGCGTGTCGATAAATTGCAGCGATTGTAAATTTTTCGATACTTACCGCTACCATCTGGTACGCATGAATACTACGTGCAAAATTTTTGTATTGCTTGAATGTGTTTTTCATCATAACCATCGGACCACCGTGACTAGTACTATCTGGGTTGTATATACGATATATCCTTGCATTTTAACGCTTTTTTCATGCATAACATGAGTTTCAGTTATATCTACAGCTTCATTATCAGCCGATGCGGGAGATAGAGAAACACGCTACCCGCTGCTACTCATCAATTACTCCGTTGCTCACTGTACTTTACGATGATCTATCATATTAAGACCTGGCAAAGTGTGTACAAAATAGTATGTATGTATGTAGAGTGTGAATGCCGTAACACGATGCGTCTGTAAAATGTTCGTACGCAAATTGATAAGCCCTGGGTACACTAAGCATAAAATACATTTCAATATACATCCAGTAAATAAATTGAACGAACTTATCAGTAACATACCACTGTTGTACGATATACGATTTAATATAACGCTATGAATTACAATTTAATAGAACACTATGAATACGACTTACCTCTATTTCACCATAACTTTCCTAAAAACTGGCAGCACCTTCGATATCCGTCCTTAAAAATAATTTATACGAATCCGCAAACCTAATTGAAAAATAAAATAAATGAATATAAAAACAATAATTTCAAAAATCGGTTACAGTCTTTGAATGGAAATAACAGATCACTGCGGTATACATTTAAAAAAAAATACTGGAATAGTAAGAGAACCTTTCATATATGAGCTAAATCGGACAAACAAACCCTTCACAGAACACCTTAATACGGTCTTTACCTCACATCCCGCTTATAACAAGCAACATTCCATTTATAAACAGAATATGTTTAGGGAGCAATATAGGTCTCAACATACTATAAAATTCTTCTCACCAAAAGAAGTATCTCAGTGTCTCAAACAAGTACCACTACGAAAGGCTAGTGGACTTGACAAACTTACTGGTAAAATCATTTCACATTTCCCTAAGCGGCTACTCCACTTTGTTATATCTTCAACCCAATGTTCCGGATTGGCTACTTCCTTAATGTATGGGAAAAATCAGCTGTAATCATATTGCCTAAACCGAGCAAAGCAAAAACATTCGTTTCGTCGCATCAACCGATCAGTTTACTTTCTTTGCTTTCCATTATTTTAAATCGCGTATAGTATCACCATCTCGTCAACTTTGGAGAAAAGAGTTGTGTGCTCAGCCGACCTATTTGACGTCTCGCATACGTTCGATAAAGTTTTGCATCCAGGATTACTCTATAAACTCCTAAAATTTATGCATCCTGATTTATACGAATTCTTTAAATCATACTTAGCCGAGAGGACATATGTCGTTAGAATTAATTATTCCTACTTAGAAGACAGAATTTCTTTTTCCGTGCCACAAGGAAGCCTACGCGGACCGCTATTATACTCCATCTACACCAGTGAGTTACCTACTTCAAACTTAACAATTGTGATCACTTTTGCCGACGATATTGCCATCTTCCGTCAAATTCAAATCCGGTGTACGCAAACGCTGAGATTCAAAACCACATAAACCGACTAACTAAGTGGGCACAATGTAGGCGCAAATCATTTAATCCAGCAAAATACCAATACATCATGACAAGTAACATGTTCAAAGTTGAAATTCGATGACACTGAAATTCCTCAGACAAAATCAGTACAATACTTCGGGTTGTTCATGAACAGGAGACTAACATGGCGAATCCACGTGACCCAAAAAAAAGAAAACTGTGATTACCCACGCCAGACTGTTGCACCCGTTGCTGGGAAAAAATCAGTTCTAAACTTGAATGTAAAAAGAAACCTATATTTAACAATCATTTCGCCAATATAGGAGTATGAAATCGTGTTGTACAGTACCACATGTTAAAGTAATCTATTACTGATACAACAATAACAGAACTACGCACAATCACGATAGCGGTGAATATGTTTCAAATTTAACGCTTTACAAAAATCTTCTTATAGCATCTATTCAAGAAACTTACGCGGATCAGTGCAAGAAATTTTTTGATAAACTACAAAATGACGCAAATCCAAACATAAGCAGAATGTATACGAGACCGCATTGCCGAACAATCCTCAGAGACGATTGAAAAGAAGAAAATGGTGTCGCGACGCGCTTTCTATTATTCGAATATGATAAATCTGGGCCCAACGTGATTTAATCTTATTCCTCTCTGGCTAATCGACTCATTGAAGTCGTTAGTATAATATTCACTTCAATTTTTTTGTTTCCTATCCTCCTCTTACCTGCTTTTCCCTCGTTCTACTTTTTTAGCACTGTTGGTTGTGGTATTAAATCGGTACAAAAAAAAAAACAGTATATTAAAATCTTTACCGTTATAGATTTCTCAGGAAGCACTGTGTGCTGTTATTGAAATCGTTTCATCGTGAGAATTCGGCCAGCGTACACACAAACGGAAGTCAATACTCGGAGTCAAAGCGTGTTTTCACATATAATCTATATATGGAGAATATGGATAATGCGGCGAACAACTGAGAAGTTACGATTGATATCAGGAAAGTATCGAATGTGCAATATGCAAAGGACACAGTCATAAAAGAGCGTCTCATACTGTATAAAGGATTAGTGCAATCTTTATTTCAATAATAGGTCTAAGCTGTATTACAAGTTTTTTAAATAGTTTATATACGGCGGGAAGAATAGATGTAGGACGATAAGCCTAAAGTGAATCTTACGATTTACGAACCTCTGCTCGTTTCCACTGTTCACAAACACTTTCTGAGCGTAATATGGAATCGAATATGTATGCCAGAAAAGTAATCGAATTTCTTGATAGATTGAAGTATTTCAGCTGTAATTTCGTAATCTCCAGGTGCTTTTTTCAGATTACTATAAATTTCATTAGCTCCTTCCACAGCGAAAAACAAGATTAGTAACGAAATATCTAAAATTGATTGGTCATAGTTATTCGTAATGGCAGATTCTGTTCTAGCGTGTGACTACTTCCAGAGAGAAATTTACTCGGTACTTAATAGAGTTTTTTTCCAGAAATCGGATATTTATGTCCAAACATCCTCCTTGGTTTTCACGGGATATTATAGCAAAACTTAAGCTTAAATATATAAAAAAGAAGGTTAATGTATAAACGAATCAGTAGTCGTAGCGATTATTAAAAATTTAGCCAGCTTCGAGATATTACTAAACGTTCGATTAGGAAGATTCATTATGATTACGTAACTCGTGTTTAATATAATATACAAACAAATGGTAATGAATTTTGGTCTTATATTAAGAATAAAGTATATACTAATGACCAATGGAAATGGCATTTCGAGGTAACATGTTAAAATCTGGTAAGATGATATCTGACAGCTTTACTGAATAATTCGCTTCAGTATACGAAAATTTCGATATAGTACAGTGACGGACAATTATTACAGTAATAATGACGTATGAGATTTGAATAGTAAACACAGGGCTTGGAAATGTTTTAGTAACGATAGTGCCGGTATATCATTAACAATGTCAGCAAAACGTAACTTCAAAATAATGTCTTCCATGGACCCCACTTGCATTTTTCCAGGATAATCACAAACCTAGTGTCATGACTTAATTCTAGTTCAAAGGCTTAATAATATTTCGACAACAGCTTCATTAATCATAATCCAATATTATCTCATATACTATTGCCAGCGAATTTTCGCGAGTTTCCGCCAGGTAATTGCGAGCAGCTCGTTGGATTACCTGTTCCGCATATTCTATGTGAAGATCCTTATGCAGTGCGTAGTTAGTGACATATAGAGGAACATCCCCATAGCTCGCAGCCATGTAGTTAAGTATCGCATTGTATTATAAACATTTATTTTTAATATCTAGTTGCAATCTAGGTTCTAATAACCACTTTAATTTTGCTGTCTTTATATTTAATGCAGTACTTTTTGCAGTTGTATGTGGCGACCATGTTAAAGACTGATCAAGATGGAGCCCCAGGTATCTAACAGAAGAGTCTTGAGGTATTGTTGTTCCACTTATTGAAACGATATTTTTTGCATTCAATTCTTCTTTTAGTAAATAATACATGTTTACATTTAGCTTTGTTAATTGCTATTTTCCAAATATTCAGCGGTCTGGTCTAGTGCAATCTAAAGATGCTGCGTGGATGCACTAGGACACTCATGTAAAGCTAGTATTACCGTATCATCAGTAAAGGTTGCTATAAATGCATTTTCTGGAATATCTCTCGTAAATACTGAGTATAGGAGTGGCCCCCAGGATGGATCCTCCAAGTATGATTTCAAAATATTATAATATTCCGGTTGCAAGATTTATTTGCATTTATAGAGAAGACAAACTCTATCAAAGGCTTGTTTCACATCGGGAAATACGGCGGAACAACCTTTTTTCCCTTCAAGACACTGTTTAATTTGACTTACAACTAATTGAACCTGTTATACAGTTGAGTGTCCAATGTGGAATCCGAATTGATGATTCGATATTGCCTTCTCTAGATCAATAATTTTCTGAAGCCTTTTTTCTATTAATTTTTCAAAGACTTTAGAAAACACTGGAAGGAGGGAGATTGGTCGATAATATGTAATATTTTCTAGAGGTTTACCTTGATTTTAATATCATTTTAATATTAACAAATTTCCATAGTATCGGAACATACTGGAGTCTCAGCATTGCATTATATGCCAGAAATACTAGTATAAACACACAAACTAAAAGAATAATAAAGAAAGAATATATAGAATGTGAAATGACAGTAGACACAGCTGAAGCCACAATGGATATTCTTCACGAACGATTTGAACGTAGGATTATCTCTCGCAGAGGAATATTTGATATCGCTTGACTTCTTATAGGATTTCTTGAAATCGCACGTCTATTCCAGTAATCCGCAATCAATCAACCCTCGTAAAATCGATATATCGCTCAAATTCAACCAGATCTATGAGTCAGAATTATTAAAATGTTCACACCACTCTGATCGGTGTCATCGCAGAATGTCCAGTGGATATTCGAACGATGTTATACTTCATACATGTTGGCATACACGGCCAAATAAAAAAGGATTTTCACTAATACCTCACACACATCGTTTTATTCCATTTCAACACAGACCCGACGGCCGTCCTTATTGGAAAATATACATATATGTGGAAGAAAAAACATATATATACCGATGAAGAATATATTTAAATTAATTTAAATAATGAACAAATTGGAAATCATATTTCTACAACCTTAAAAACTTCCTATCTTCAACGCGATTATACAAATTACTTCCATATTCATATTTTCACAATTTTGCGTACAAATTTAAATAATTCCCTTCGAACGTTTGCTCTTATAGTTTATTATACTTATAATTGGAAAAACTTATTTAACTGTTTAATAAAACTTATAGCCACTTTTATGCAACATAAATTATCTATCTATATATATTCGTTATTAATAACCAAATTTCAAAATTTAGATAAAATTAAACACCACTAAAATAACTGACATCGTGAATACTCAATTTTCGAATCCAGATAATA
Source organism: Coronaproctus castanopsis (assembly GCA_032883995.1). Taxonomy (NCBI): domain Eukaryota; kingdom Metazoa; phylum Arthropoda; class Insecta; order Hemiptera; family Monophlebidae; genus Coronaproctus; species Coronaproctus castanopsis. Next base: position 25,703,327 of record CM065052.1, on the reverse strand, counting down.
AACAATAATTTACTATATCTTATTTTAAATTAGCAAAAACATATTCTCTCGGTTTTCGGTACGCACGCTAAATTGTAACTTACCAATTATAAAAAATGGTTAACACATTTTAAAAAGCTAAATACAACGTATACTTAACATATTGAACACAAATCCGGATATAACAGTTCGTCACACACCCACATACATACATACATACATACATACATACATATATATGTGTGTACATATGTTTGTATATATATATATATTTGTTTAATCAGTGCACTGAGCTATGGAGCAGAAACCTGATCTTTAACAAAAGAGTTATTGAAAAAGACTGAAAAAGCGGGAAGACGAATGGAACGGGTGCTGCTGGGTATAAGATTAAAAGACAATATCAGTAATCCCGATATACGGAAAACAGCAGGGTTCGAGAACATTGTATCCAGGATAACAACAAAAAATGGAACTGGGCAAGGACATGTAACACGACTGACAGACGGAAATTTGGACGAAGGAAATAATGAACTAGCGACCATATATTGAGAGGCGGAAGCAAGGAAAACCTCCAAGAAGATGGACAGACGACCTAACAGAACAGGCAGATCATGCATTAATGCGTGAAGCCCAGAACAAGCAACGATGGAAAAAGTATTCTTTCGGCGATGTAATACTGTTGAAAATTTATTAATACAGATTGTTTAATCTTTGGTAACATATCAGTCCAATTTCATTTAATATTCTCATAAGGAACCCTCGATAGATTATAACGCGTCGATCCATCGTCCACATCATTTCCAGTAATACCGCAATGATAAAGGGCCACTTAAACTTTACTCTAGATCCACGATTATAAAGTTGAATAACACGATGTCTCACATCAAATTCTAACTTGAATATTTTCTGGGAGCTTTGATAATTGTAATAGAACACTTAAGTAATCGGAAATGATTAGAATATTCTTTTCCGTCACATCTTTAACTAGGTGTAAAGCTTTGTAAATGGCAAACAATTTTACTGCAAATGATGAACCTGCAAGGGATCATCTTGTATACTTTCGATATGCCTTTTTTCGAGTAATATAAAACCGAAATATAATTTTCACGTATTTTATCGACAGACCTATTGGTAAATATAATTTTATAGTGGCTGAATTTTTTAATTAATCGCTCGCATAAATTCAGCGTTGTTAACGGCGGAAGAAAGAGTTTTAGCGGTATTATTATCGAAGGAAATTAAGTTAACATCTAACAAGAATAATAAATTCTGAAATCGGTAGAAGGGATGAGAAATATTTTAGATAAGTTCCGTTGTTCTCAATTTATTATGGCTGGAAAAACTTAACCGGAACCTAGTAAAATTGTTCAGACGCATAACTCTACGATAATAGGTGTTCACTCTTACATACTATCCTACAGTGAATCGCAGAAGGATATGTAGAAATTCAGATAGGTGTCCGTTTTCTAGGACAGACGGAATAAAATAAAAAACCGGACTCGCGCTGGTCGTGTAGCTACGAGGAAGCCAGACATGTCGAGAGAGGCGAAGAAAATCGGTCCGTAGAATTCACGTTGATATAACAAAATACCTTCACGGTATAAACGAAATAGAATATATAAATACGTACGCTTAAATGAGACGATTGATTTGACGATAGAAATAAATTTCCGATATAGTTAAAAAATAATAATAATTGCGAAATTTTTATCTGGAAACTTGGTTAAACTAATTAAAAATTGCAAATGTACGTATGTATCAATTAAAGATGGATACGTACCTCGCAGTTACGTTGAGATGAATTGTGATAATCTTTATTTTATCCTTATATAAATTTTCAAATACGAATTTGTTTCTAGTTAATTTATCAACGAAAAAAAATAAAAATTGTAAAAAAATAAAACGACGGAAATAAATCTGTTAAAAAATTTTAAAAAGAAAAATTTACTATTATTAAAATTATTCACTCGAAGAAAAATAATAAACTGAAGAAAGAAAAAAAAAGGTCGTCGATGAAAATTAAAAAGACGAAATTAATTCGTAATAGTAACCGGATGAAACAACACGATAAAACGATTTAAAACGCCCCGTCAAAGTCTCGTACATAGCGTTCCGGTAAAGCCGGTCGTCAGACTGTATTCGCGACTGTGAAAACTTTCTTATGCAGCATCTTCAATCGGCTCTTCTCGGCTATTTTCGCCTGCGATGGTTTTAAATTTAAAAGTATTCGTCTCTTTAATTTCGATATTCGTACTGAGTGTCGTATTTTTTCTTAAAAGCGTATTTTATATCATTCACACACACATATATATATATATATATATATATATATATCGTACTTTGAATGATCGAATTACAAATTACAGATAATTCCTTCAAACTGCTAATAAATACTAAAAAAGAAAAATTCTCCATTGATATTCAATATGAATTCCAAACAAATTACATGATAGGAAAAAGTTCGTTATTTAGGTGTAGTTCTCGATATTAACATTTAACGAACATAATAAACACGCGATAAACAAAGACTTTTCAATATTTAACAGAAAATTTACGGCCTTTGCGGATTAAATAAAAAATTACTGTACACAAATGTTATTCGTCCGAGATTAGCTTACGTTTATCCTGTACGGTCTGCTATCTCTAATAGTACGTATAAAAAGATTACAGATAGTCTAAAATTATTGTTGTAGAATTATATTAAATGCCAATCTCTTTAGGAAGCTAAAAAATTTTACGTTTTAAAAAAAAATATTTTTCTACTCTATTTTACATATTACATGATCATCTTAATGATGTAATCTAAGTATTATTATTATTCAAGCTAGATTTGAAAATCTACGTTTACTACAAAAAATGTTATCCGTATATCATGTCCATTTTATGCAGTCGGAACATAAGAAACTCTGGGAACAGACAAATGTGGAGTGTCAGATACTATCAATTGCAGTTTTGTCCCTTCTTCACCTTGATAATTTACATCTGTTTCCGGACATAGCGATATTTCTAGAGAAGCTGTCCGAGTTTATAGAAATATGAGTTAGGAATTACAGTATCACGTTGGGTAGACATTGGCATCACATAAAACAATTAAAAAAAAATATTATATAATCCTCGTTAATATTATCTATTACATAAGTATTTATAATTTTCATGTAAACCGATTTCCGACTCAATGTTCAAAAATCTGTATATTGAAAACAGCCTTCTATATCCGGAGTAATTCCCTTCAGGAGAGGATAATATTGCGCAACCCGCTATACAAAAATTTCGTATTTAACAACGAGCAAACAAAGCTACCGGTTCATCGATCAATTTATTAACAAAATTTCCAAAAATTTCTTCGATAATTGTTTTACCCGTCGCGATAAGTTAATTATCGGTAACTATACGTGTACGATATACTAAGTATAAGCACCGTATACAATGAAGTGTAGATTTTTATAAAACTCTTTTTTTTACTTCGAATAAAGTTACTACGTGATTTATTAATAGGCATCGATTGTAAGTAGCAAAGGCGAATGGATCACATGGGCTCATCGGGTGAAACCCATGGCACCGCCGCTGTTTTGTCGTGAATCACGAAAAAAATATTCCACGTTCTGCTGACGACGCGATATTACCAGTATCAACGCGTTATTACATTATGCAGTATTACGTTATAACAAATTAGAAGTAAAACCGGCTCAACCGGCGCGGCCACGCAGTGTTCAACGTTCGTCTATATTACCACCACTACAGTTCGTATTTATTATTTTTGGTTGACTGACCAACTGACGACTCGATTGCCGTAGCAATTAGAACTCTTATGCAGAAGATAATTAGTACCGAAGTCAGCGAAGCTGGTATGTACTCGATACAGTTAAACACTACTCAGGACATATCTGTCAAGAACCGGTGCGTCATTGTAGTTCGATATGTAAAAAACATAATTGTTTACGAAAGACTTTTAGATGTCGTTTAGTGTACTTCATGAACTGGTGAAAGTATTCTCGAATTATTTAAAAACGTGTTCCTTGCAAACGGAATAGATGTAAAAAAAATGTACAGGTAATTCGACAGATGAAGCTGCAAACATGCAAGGCCATTACAATAGTTTTTACTGTTTGGTTAAAAAACGAAACATTGTCGATACATGTTTGATGTTATGCACATGTACTAAATCTATTCATTTCCAATATCACAAAAGTACCTTAAGCCGCAATTTTTTTATTTGGATTTCTGAATGATATTGCGGTATTTTTCCCAGAGTCGTATTTAGACAAACGTTACTGAAAACTGCAAGAAAACATTGTCCAGAAGAAACGGTACCAGGTGGAATAGTAAACATACAATATTAGGAACAGTTTTTTGTAAACTTGGAAACCCTTAAAATGCTTCGTATAGTCCGTTAGTTGAAGAGCTCTTCCAATTTGCGAACGATAAGGACAACACTTCCATTGCCGTGATAAAGCGAATCAAAAATTGTTAAAATTTGAAACAATATATATCTTCGAATTTTTGACATTTCAACTCCATTATCTATGTACCACCAGAGTTCAGGACTCGATTTTATGAAGTGCAATCATTTTAAAGAGAAAATTTCTGCGTTCAGTTGAGATTACAAGAAAGTTCAGAACATTTCGAAAAAATCTGCTGAAAGCATGAATGTAAGTTTGAAGAAAAACTTCGATGCAGTCATTTCTGTCGAAACAGAATTTCCGGTAAAAAGAATTCAAAAAGGGGGAAAAAAGATCTAACGAATCGCCTTCAACACCCAAGGATGAAGTTACTTATGAAGATTTAGTACGAGATGAAAATCGGAAATTTAAAATGGAGTTTCACAACACAGTATCAGATACTGCGGTGGCGAAAGTAAACGAACGTTTTCATAAGGAAATGTACCGAAGCTTCGTTTATTTGGATCCGAGAAACTTCAAAGAAATATATGAAGAAACATTACCTCTTAACGGTTTTAAAAAATTGAATGAATTACTCACCAAATTTGACATCGAAGCGATTCCTCAAAATTTTAAAAGGAATTAATCCATTTTGCTCGAATTTAGAAAAATTAACAAAAAAAAGTTTCACAGATGTATGCTACGAAACAGATTTAAATGATCCCAATTTTCCAGACGAAGATTTGGACTTGACTAATCAAGAAGATTTAAACCTGAAGTATGCGGTTCTCGTGCTTCCAAATTTTACTGAAAAAATTGCATATTATGCTTGTATTTTAGAAAAATATAGCCCGATTTCTACATCTTATTGAGTGATAGGTTTGACATATAAATATTTCGCTACACAATCCGTTACCCAAGTTGCTTAAGGAGCTTTTCAAAACTTCGGTTCATCAAGAACCGATTACGTAGCGCAATGTCGTAGGAGTCAATTTCTAGCTTTATACTTTATCGGGAAAGACATTCTCGAAAAAATCAGTAGCGATCAAACTATCGATTTAGTCGATAAAAAATCGAAACTTTTGACCGTGAACTTTATTTTTTAAAATAATTTTTATTCTTTGTTTGTTAGTTTTAAACTAAACAGTTGACGTTCTTTTTTTTTCATGATCGGTGTTTGTATTTTTTAAGTTATTTTTGGATATTTTATACTTATTATTAAGAAATCCATTATAATTCATTCGATCATACATTGAAAATCAAATTTGGTTTACAAGCTAAATTTTTTTTTTGTTTTTATTTTTTAATCTTAACCTAAAATCCGAACTTATCCCTCATTTTTTTAATTATGAACTAAAATCCAAAGTATTTTTTCGTATCGTAATTTTTTAAAACCAAAGTTTTTTTCTTACAAATTATAGGTAACAGATACTCGTTAATTTGTATTTCATGCATTTTCTATATTATTATATTGTAACTGTATTTTCCTGTAAATAAATAAAAAAATTGTTTTTTTGGAAGAGAAATATCATGAAAATCCCCACCCGCCTGTGTATTTTTAAAATACGTCCCGAAACCAGCCCCGATATGCGGTATACCCTGTTAACTGATTTGCATCGCTGGTAGGTAGTAATTATTCGAATTACGGGTTAACTTAAGTTTTTTTTTTCCTGTATTACTTTTTGATCCGATTTATATTAAATATTAAAAATTTAATTTATTATCAGGTTAAAATAACTATTTGCAAGTACTTTGCCAATAATTTTGTGCACAGCAGACTAATTAAAGAAATAAAGACTTACCTACTTTCGTACGAATGGTAGGCGTACGAAAATTACTCTACTTCGTTGACATCGGATGTTAAATCATCAGATATGAAACAATAATAATAAAAAATAAGAATACGCGATTCTGAGTTTTAGAATAGATTTCTAGGAATATCATCCCGGATCGAGAAAATTACGAATCGCGCGAAAAAACGGTCAAGCATACGAAAATTTCGATAGTTCGAGACACTTCATTATAGTCAGAAAAATTTACATCGGATCACATATAAATCAAAACGACGAAGGAATTAGATGAAGCGTCTAAAAGCAGCAGCGTACAATGAATTACTAGTGGGAGAAAACCCTACCACGGTCACTACGTTCCCCCCAGATAATGATATCATCGTATAATATATATATATATATATATATATATATATATATATATATATAATATATATAAGGCCGTTGCAAAAGTGGAGTAACTGAGATCAATTGCCCCAGGCACGAGATGAAAAGAATCTCAGGAACCTAAAGAGTTAAAATTCCTTTATCGTATGTTTTTTGTCAGAAACTCAAATGTAAATACATTGTTTATCTACTCGTTTATCTTTTTTCTTTATTCTTTTATGTTGCATTCAAAGATCTAGGCCACTACGCAGCTTGTCAGCTAGATCCTACTAATTAACACACGTCTGCTCGTTATTCGTCAAAAAAAAATACCGTAACGAATTCCAGACATACGTAATTATGGTGAATCTTACAAATAAGAATAATAAGGTAGACGCGTAAAAGAAATGACCAGATACGGAATCATATAAATATGTCGTATACAATCTCAGACGGGAATTTCATGCGATCGTTTTTTTTTTTGTTTTTTTGTTTTATTTTATTTTATGGGGATGCCTTTACAGCTTACCCAACGTGATGCCGAAATAATCACTAACTCATATTTTTATGAACTCGAACAACTTCTCGAGGAAAGTCGCTATGTCTGGGAACAAACCTAGATTCTCAATATGCAGAAGGGACATTACGATAAGGAGGACCATCACGAGATGCGTGCAGTAATTTGAGATATAGTTCAGAGCGTAATGCTCTAACTGTTACAAATTTGAGTTTACGGGGTCGATTCAACTTTTGGGGATTTGCGAATCCAGCTAACTGAATGGTTATGCAATGTAGTCGAAATCAAGTTATTCACCACCCAGTTACCAAATCATGTTGTTTACAGAGAAACGAGGATTTGGGTGTGCAGATTTGAAAATGTTTAGACGAAGTTATGAGGCGACTCATTTGCTCGGCACACTAGTAAATGTGTTACTAGACGTCTTAAAACGATGAAAGTCGAACAATTTATTTATATAAACAATACTTACGTATATAAATAATAGAAATTGGTTTACGAACTCTAATACTCTATACATGTTTAATTACTAATTATTCATAAATATATTGATTGTTTAAACATTATGCAAGTTTTGGTGGTGGTTTTTCCTGCAGTTTATTTGCTTTAAGCTTCGTTTCTTTTATTTATATTATTATTTATATCGCGATACACGGGGAGAATCCTGTTTTATTTCGGTACGTGTATATGATAATAGTTGTTTCTTATTTTAAATGTAAAAATACACTTTTTATTTATTTTTATTTATTTATTTATTTAAGATACACCCATTCACACCTGATCAACAGGACTTCGACTCCACAGTGCACCGTGTATAGCGTCACGCTTCCCGTCTCCCATAACCTCATTGACTATCCTTTGTACTTCTCGCTCGTATTGTCTCTTAACTTTCCCTTCTTACTTCCTCTTCTCTTCAAAGACGAATACTCCACTCTAACTAACCTAATTATGTTCTTACGTATGTCTCGTCCCTATTCGTTGATTTAACTTCCTCTCCATCGCGCTTCTAATCACAGTTGCTGCACACGGTACGTTAATTTAGATTAATAATAACAATAATAATAGTCCAGAATAAATATTTTACTTATGCTCTGTTCATTTTTTTATTTTGTCAAAAATAAAGTAAGTAATACCTGATTTCAAATCACTGTTTTTGATTTTGCAATACTATTACGAGTATGAATATATATAGATATATATATATATGTGTGTGCTTATGTATGTTACATTTCATAGGCATCGCACGTTATGTAACGTACATTATACATCACACGCGCGCTCGTAAGCTTACGTTACATATTCATATGGTATTTTTCAATTGGTTTAATTTTTTATTCATTTTTTATTAAAAACTCCGCTTCTTACATCTATAAACGTACACCTACTGATTTCAATGCACTTTTATGAAGGATAATTGGATGCAAAATAAAATATTCGACGTTTAACGTTTAACCTAATAAGTTTAATAAAAGCTCCTTCAAAGATACTGGTCTTTTATTAATATAAACACAACCGCTATATTCAACCGATTAGTAACTATATATAAATATAAATAAATAAATATATGTATATATATATATATATATATATATATATATATATATATATATATATATATATACACGAACGTAAATGTCACGTATACTAACAATGTAATCTATATATGTAGACGATTACTCAAATTTTACCGAAACTGGACAGTCATCTCATCTCGTATTCGCGCGGTATTCGAAAGGAAGACGAGATGATTAGACGCCCTCAAATTCAACGCGTGACTAGAATTTTTCATACAAACTAGTTTCATTTCGTCAACCATCTTATATATGCGTCAAACTGTCCTTTGTTCACTATATCTGTATCTATCTATTTACTATATATATATATATGTTGATCAGATAAAGAGTACAGACACACGCTTACAGAAGAGAAATTTTTTATAATCGTATTAATTTACCATTTTAATTCATACTGCGCTACAAAAAACAATGAAAACGATTGAATTCATTGTGAAAATTAATTATAACCGATAACTAGAATCAAACTTTATGAAGAAATTTAAAATTCTTTAATTTTTCGTAATATTCGAAATTATCGGCTGAAAATTCAAGCCAATATGGACATACGGTTTACAGACTTGGGAGCAACTATCAATTCCATTATTGACATTAATCAGCGATTTCAGACCAAATTGGTGTACAGCATCTCATCGTCACCATGGTATATTCAGAACAATTACATACACAGGTATCTGAAAATACCCACTTTTAAGGAAGTGATCAGGAAATATATCGACGGTTACATCCAGCGAATAACGAATCATGTGGATTCACTGGCGGTTGGTGCTGTGGATAATGATTCAAACGTCTTAGACGAGGAACTTAAGAACCAAATTTAGTTCGTTATATTGTACGCGCAAATATATATAATAACCTTTATTTTTTTTATTTTTTTTTTTTTAATAACAATCATATATTTTGGTAAAATTGTATGTATAAAGGTGCAAAGGACCGGAGGAGAATTATATATCAAATAAACTACACATATATCGACTGTATATTCATAAATAAATAAATAAGTATTTCAAACTTGTGTGTGAGGTACTTTGCAAGTGTACTTATATTTATGGGCAACAGTTAGGATGACATAACATAGTCCCAACAATTACCATGCAGTATATCATATGTACAAACTTAAGACTAAAGAATATTATAAATTATTTTATATTAAAAAATAGGGAAAAAATCTTTATATAAATAATTACAATTGTTGCAAACATTTATTGCTATATTTACAAACTTAATTTTTAAACATGTAATGAGTGCAGTATCAGAAGATTGATCAGTTGCTCCAGATATTGGTTTCACGGTTGAATTAGTTTTATTAATTTTTTTTTTACTTTTATTTTTTTTTATTTTTTATTTTTGTAAGATAAGAGCTAGCTTATGATATTAAATTTATGTCGCATTGCACTTTCAGAGAACTTGAGGAATGCTGAATGATTATTGCTGTTTAAATGAAGGGACTGCATGTTTCCTACTTTATACTTAAGTGAACAATGAACAATGAACAATAATATATTTGCATATTTAAATATTTTCTGTTTACAAAAAAAGTAAAGTTACCATTCAATAGAATTTTCTGTACCGAATATATCAACGATTCTTTCCAGAAAAAATTAATATGAAATATAATCTTATAAAATATTATTTAAATTACGCCTTATTATAAGATTGCAGGAAAAATTTTTAATACAAAAAACCTGCTCATTTAAAATAACAGAGTGCGTACACTCTTACCGTATCAACAATATACTTAAAAATATCTTAGCTTATTTATTAATACTAGAACTAGAATTTATAGCTGGCTTACTATAGAAGGATGTGTTTTATACGCCTATGCTTATATCTTTTATACCTGTGTCGTAAAGCTTGGTAATCGTAATTCCCTATAGAATTTACCATTGGAATGTCGGAATATCTACAATCGGCAAAAAATTTTTTCGTTTTATCCTTAATCATTTCCTGTACGTAAGGGAATTTTAACGCATCATGGAGAGATTTTATTGAAGTAAATCGAGGTTTATTCAAAATTATTCGAAGGCAATGGTTTTGCACTCTTTGCACGTGGTTTATATTACTACTACTAGTATAAGACCACACTGGGCAGGCATAGAGTAGCTTTGGTAAAATTACCTTTTTGTATAATAAAAATTTGTTTTGCGTTGAAAGCGCAGATCTTTTATTAAATATAGGAAATAGACAACCCATTTTCCGTATTGTTCTACTTACACAATCATTAATATGTTTTGTAAATGTGAGTTTTCTGTCTATGATGACGCCTAAATGCTTCACATGTTCCTTCCAGTCAAGTTCAACGTTTTTTATTTTAACGAAACGATTTAATGAAGGCCTACGTCTGGTAAAAATTATTGACTCTGTTTTCTCATCGTTAACTTTTATTTTCCATTTATGGTAGAATTTAGACATGACATCAATTGCTTTAGTTAATCTATTACTTATAGTGTCTATTCTATAAGAAGATACCATTAGAGAGGTGTCATCAGCATAGAGATTTATATCTACTCCTGGGATTGTCGGTAAATCATTAATATATACAATAAAAAGGAATGGGCCTAAGATACTGCCTTGAGGCACCCCAGCTTTAACGTACCTTATGTCAGAGTTATGGTTTTTCAGTTTCACATAGAATTTTCTATTCATCAAATAAGATTTAATAGTAAAAACAAGATATGGAGGGAAATTATATTTAATTAATTTATATATGATTCCATCATGCCATGTTGTGTCAAACGCTTTTTCTATGTCCATCAAGACAACACCCGAATGTTTATTCTGGTTAAAGTTATCAGTAACTTTGTCACAAACACTGGCCAGCTGGATTGTCGTACTTAGTTTTGGTCTAAAACCGTATTGCGAATCAGCTATGATGGATTCTCTGTCACTAAATGCCCTCAATCTTACTAGTATTATTTTTTCAAAAACCTTACTTATATTACTGAGTAAACTCACAGGTCTAACATTTTGAACCGAAGATGAATCTTTCCCAGCTTTTGCCAAAGGTACCGTTACCGATACTCTCCACGACACAGGATAATAGCATAGGCGTAAACATGAGTTAAATAGAACCTCCAAGGCGACTATTGCTTTTGTTGGTAGATTTTTGATCATTTTTATGCTAATTTGATCGTGACCAACTGAATTTTTCAGCCTGAGAGTGGAGATAAGGCGTTTAACCTCTTTAGGTGTTGTAAGGTCTACGAGTGAAATCACTGCAGGAGTGTCAAGTGAGTAATTGTTTATCGTCTGCTTCACCTTACGTTCATGATACCGGGTTGACATCAACACATTTTGACTGTGAACAGTACTAAAATGCTCAACTAAAATTTCCGCTTTGTCTTCAACGGAATAAGCTATCCTACCCAAATTTATTGGGTCTTTAATAGGCGGTAATTCGGTTTGGCCTCTACAGAAGTATTTATTAACTCTCCATAAACTATTATCAATTGGAGAGAGGTTTTTGAGGAATTTATCATACTGTAAATTTCTTTCATTTATTAACTTTGTTTTAACTACCTTATTTAATTTGTTATACAGCTTCTTATACTTGAACTTATGTAGATCATTAGATCTTTGATAACATTTACGAACGTAGTTTTTAAGTTTAATAATAATTTTTATATCTTTTGAGATCGAATTCACTTTCTCCTTTGTAACAACCCGCGGAATGGCACTGCGCGCAGCTTGCATTATGACGGAATTTAGATGTAGAATGTATTTATCTATAGATTACGGATTAAGTAAAGTTTTTGGTATATTAATATTTTTCTGAATGTGTTCTTTAAATATGTTCCAGTTTGCTCTGGAATAATTGAAAGATTTAGTTAATTTATTGTACTTTAACTTACTACATATAGTAAACATTATCGGATTATGATCCGATGATAGTTCACTTAAAGATAAAGGGTTACTTAATTGAGAGTAGTTCTTGGCAATGACAATATCAATGATGCTAGGCAAAGAAGTTGAATTCCCGGGGAAAAATGTAGGCTCTGATGGTGTTTTTATCTGAAAGTTTAGTCTGTTGCACATGCTTAGGAGTATGTTCCCTGCTCTGTTAGCATTATGACAATTCCAAACTCTATTCTTTGCATTTAAATCTCCAATTACTAAGACATGTGTTGATGTATTTAATAAGGATCTGATATCACTTTCGAGACTAGTAGGTTTTATCGGCGGTCGGTATGCTGCAAAGATAACTAATGATTTGTTTCCTAGCTGAAATTTCGCTCCCACAGCTTGTACCTGACTGGTATGCGGTATAGGCAGAGGGGTGTAGTGTAAACTGTTGTGAACTATTAAGGCTACTCCTCCCATTTTGTTTGTTAAATCATTTCGGAGTATTTTATAGTTAGATAATTTAAAATTAAAATTTCCATCAATTTTTGTTTCCGAGAGACCAACAATGCGTATATTATTGCTCGGCATAAACTGTTCTAGTTCTAATATTTTATTTCTAACAGAGTTAGCATTCCAGGCAATTACATGCACTCCTTCTTCACACATATACAGATATACACATTTATATGAACGTGTCGGTTACACATTCGATAATTATGGTAATTACGGTAACTATATCAGTATCACGATTTGACTTTAGTTTTGATATAATACTTTTGATGCATCGTAATATGTTGCTAATACCTAGTGATTTAAATGCTGTTATAATATACGATAAGTCACTATTACTTTCGCTATCACGTTTGCTTTCTATACATATATTACTATTTAGAGCCTGTGCATAAGTACGTGTCGTTTTATTAACATTTGTTTTTCTTAAATTATTATTATTATTATTATTATTATTATTATTATTATTATTATCATTAATATGATTATTTCTAAAATGATTGTTATTTCTATTATTTCTATAGTCGTGATCACTATTACTAGTGCGATTATTATTAACGTTATTTACGGTATTCTTATTTAGTATATTATTCGATACGGTTTCGAGAACTCGGTTATAAACCGGACAACTTTTCGAGTTAGCTGTATGCTCATTTTCACAGTTAGCACATTTTACCTGATTATTTTCGCCGCACTCTTTAATAGAATGCTGGCCACCACATTTTAAACATTTTATTTTTTTGAAACAATTATAAGATACGTGCCCATAAGCCTGGCACCGAAAACATTGTATAATTTTATTACTGAGTTTAAATTTTTCCCAGGATACTATACAATAACAAAGTTGTTTGATATTTACAATATCTTTAATATTTGTGTTCGCTGGGAATATAACATTAAAAATAGGTAGTTTAATTATCTGATTTTCAGAATTTTTTTTGGTAAATTGTTTAATATCATCGATCTTAATTTTAGATTCGATTTCTTTTCTAATTTCATTTAATGTAACGTTAATAGGTATTCCTTTTAAAACCATTTTTATTGGTTTTCTATGTTTGGGGGTATGCGTATAATGCTCTATTCCCATTTTAGCCAAGTTATTCATTACATTGTCATAATCTTCAATACTACTAGTATATAAGACGTACGAATTACCATTAGTTTTAATTTTTA